>LT986473.1:0-671067 GCA_900290405.1 Saccharomyces jurei | reverse complement strand
CACACCCACACCCACACCACACCCACACCCACACCCACACACTAACACTCACTCTAACACTCACTCTAACACTCTCACTTGCTCTAACACTAACCCTGATTATCACAGTATCTCTTACCCTGATTATGCTCCCAACCCTGATCCAACCCTACCTCAAGCCCTGTCTCTCTGACTAACCCTACCTCTCTATCTCCCATCCCTACCTGCTTCTCTAATGCCCACCCTCTCCACCTGCCATCCTTCACATCTCACCACTACTCCCGAACTACCACACCAACTTCCCCCTACCAACTATATATCACGAAACCACCACTTCCACTTATCTTACCATCTACCATCTACCATCTACCATATGTAAACAATCACATGCCAACAATCATATGTCAACAATCACATGCCAACAATCGTATGTAAACAATCAAACGTAACAACCATACCTAACATCACGCCCACCACCTGCCCTACCCCATCACTACCTCTCCATGACTACTCCCCATCTCACATGAACACCCACCACACCTTCTTTATTCGTAATACCGTACCACATACCCCTACGGATGCTAAGAATGTCCTACTCCCATCTTACCCTACTACCACACTGCTCCTTATCCTCCACCTCTCACTCAGTTGTCATGGTTACCGCTCTACGTCATTATACACGGCACTTACCTCAGCGCTTTACACCCTGTGCCATTTACCCATAAAACCCACATTTACGCCCATTTTAATGTTTAAACTATATTCTACGTATCTGAATATCATATAAATGCACTTACCTGCATCTAATATAACGTATTCGTCCATATTCTGTTTACTCATTATATACATATATTTATCATAATCCTAAAATATAGCCTCTAAAATCACCCAAACGTAAAAATGTCCCACATATGAAATCTAATCCATGTATATTTATTATTCGAAAATACATACTATAAACCACTTACCATTCAATTGAGTGTAGGTTAGTATTGGCACACACTCAAACGGATACTTATCTTTCCTATTATATAACTGCGCGTACCTGTTATACACTACCTCTTTAATCGAGCACCTTTTCCTTTTTTCAACATTATGGTCCAGAGTAATAGCTTCCATACATATCTTGTGATTTTTTAAAGTAAAGTATTTTCTGTGAGATGGGATACAAGATGCAGGTCGGATTGATATGTATGGTGTGAAAACCTAGGAAGAGGTCCAATAATCTTATCACATTATCACAGATATGCAAGATCACAATTACTTATGTCAGCATAGTAAGAGGCACATCAACTACGTACAATTTATTGTAATATAAGTGTGCTAAATGTGCGACGAGTCTTTCAATCTTCAATATTCACATAAAGCTTTCACTTGCAGCAGTGCGTTTTTATTCCGTAGACTATAGAGGATTTATACCTTTTGGTTTTGTAACAGGAGCACCAGTAAGTGGTTTCAAGTAGCCCTTGACAGAGTGCAGAAGTTGATTAATATTTCCATGAGAGGTGTGAAGAATAATTAATGTGAAAGAACGTGCCAAACATTACTCTAGGCACAAAAATCTCGTGTTATGAAGGTACCATAAAGCTTTCTTAATAGACTCAAAAAGGATGGAGTGAAGCTCTTGAAGAAGTATTGAAAGGAACGGTATCTCTTACGTCATATCAGAAAGACAAGGATTTCCCCAGAATAGCATCCAGCTAACTGTTGTGTAATAAGGGCGTCATCTTTGAAGCAGAGAAAAAGAACTTCAAAGCAACCTTGAGTCGCAAAACAGAGTCTGGTCTGTATTGGGTATGTAACAGAAGAATTGGATCTGGCACAGTTCCGAGTGGGCATTAGGTTCACTGGTAAGTCGGGGACGTAGGATACATCACTTAACTGAACAGTGCCGATGTTCACAGTTCCAGAGCAGATGATGAGTATGAACCGCCGACTCCTCTGACAGAGTCTTTATTAGAAGATCTAGTGAATGATGAGAGCATAGAACGGTCGTGGCACATGTGTGAAGTACATCCTGTATCGAGAATCCATTCTGAGCGTTTGGTGGTTGGAGAAGTCGAAGATAGCATGCAGAGCCAAGATGTTGGTGGTTTCTGGCTTGCTTTGTTGGGTGGCATTTTATAGTCTGTTATTTGGCACGCTAGCAGAAGAAGGTGTGCTTGACTTGTCACTAGAATATACCTTAAAGACTCTGGCTTCTGGTATTCTTCTCTTGAGCAAGGAACAGTTACTAAAGCGATGGTCAGCACCGCAAATCATGCATCCTTTATTTCCTTTTCTGTGATAACCTCTTTTGTTCTGAGCAATCAATGCATCCGAAACTGAAGAGGATGAACTCGACAAAGTCTTTGATTTACAAAATCTAATATGACTTGTAGTGGTCGAAGAGACTTAGAAACACCGAATTTCTCGTGGAAAGATTCTTTTAGTTGGGGTAGGAAAGCCATCAATAACAATGCAATATTGGTATCACGTTGTTTCTTTCTGTCCTGTTCTTCATTGCTGTCTTCAAGCACTGTGAATAGAGTTTTCAAATAGGAAACGATTTCATCTACAGGCATAGAGGATATATTTGGGAAGTCCTCGATAAGAGTAAGCCTGGATCCAATAGTGATTTTATTATAGTTCTCTTCAAAGTGCGAGAAAATGTCATAAGCAGAGACCCTTCCAGGAGAATCATCACATATCCAGTTCATTTCGTATGCAGCTTCACCCACAATAGTTTTCTTGTAGAGCTTTACCAGGAAACTGTTGAATACGGGTTTGACAAAGCTTCTATCGTTCGCGCTGAGATTGTAATCCCTTTTCATTGATTGGATATCTCCGGTATGAACAAATTCGTTCATGTATTCGTTAGCATATCCTGCAGCGGGTCTCATACCATTATGATATGATAAATGTGCTAACCTAAGAAGTATGACTAATCGCTATTAGTCATCAGGGTGCAGTAATAAGACAATAGTACATATAAGAATGCATTGTATCTTATCCAGAGGATAAAATGATATGTATGATTCTTTTATACTGATACATAAGAAAATGTCAAATAATCTTACTACACTATGACATATAAGCTAGATCGCAATTCCTTACGTCAACATTTTGTATATATTTCTGAAATTTTCCTGAAAAATTGCTCATATCATACCTTTTGGTTAGCACTTTTGACACTCTTTGTTCCCAATATCGTCATACCTTCAGCTTACATCATCCTACAGCAGTAATATGTTACGTGTATATAGGTACTACATTAACGTCCTCTCTAATATATGACCCCATATGATATTGTAATGAACTATAATTCAATGGTAGCACGCACTCATACGGACGTTATGATACATTCTCACACTTACTTTTCTTCTATCCTACTATTTGTTAACAGCGCATATGCCATCTTGTTGCATGTTTATTATTGGGATATGGGTGCGCAATTACAGCTTAATATTCGTTGGCTGGAATCAGGATTAAAAAACGTACCACAATTTTTGACAGTCGCATCCCAGATGCAAATATATAGCAACACCGTATAGTCCCATTCGTGTTTGTATTCTTTATTTCTCTCTCTCTCATCGTCGTTGTACGGATGAAAGCAGCGCTGACTGATATGGCATGATTGCTCCCCGCCGCCAGTATTTTGCTGAGGGAATTACACCTTCAGAGCGCTTTTTAAAGAAGCAAGTAGGTCTTCATCTCTCCTATATACACACCAATGGCTCACAACATTAGCAGATGCACGGTATTATTGCTAATGTTTGAATTATAGAAAACCCTAACCCAGATCATATGGGTTGTTGAAATTTGTATCTGCCACGAAGAATGTGCGCGTTCATACTACACAAACCATATGTTCAAGGACTGTCCATGTATGGCTATATACCAGTGCAGACGTCTGTGTTTTAGCATTGTATTAAGATAAGTACAAACCCGATATACAAACCCGATATGCTTGCGTAGACATGTACGCACTGTCAAAAGCATAATTTGTTCACGGATGGAACTGCTATCTATCTTCTATAGTCCCATATAGTAAAACTATTGAACTGTCTTGTACACTATGTATGAGCAGGAGATATAATGTCATTATTTCAATATATGGAAACCAGGATTTCCTGCATTAGTGAATTTGAAATTTAGTGCTCTCTTTGCGTAGTCCATAACTGAAGCTTTATTCAAACATTACTCGTGGTATAATTTTGCGTTAGTGCATTTAGCACTATGAAAGTGCTAGGAAATCCAATGTCAAAAGGAACAATGCCTTCCAGATATTCCACCTGTTCTGGCGTCAACTTGATACTTAGAGCCTTAATGTTCTCTTTCAGGTGTTCCACTTTTCCTCCTCCAATCAGCGGGAAAACGTTTTTCGCTTTACAGCGGATATAGGCAATTGCAATAGCAGTAAGAGATCCAGTGCCATGCTCCTCGGCAACCTTAGCCAATGCTTCACTAATTTTAACCTCCGCATCTGTTTGTTCGGAGGCACCAACCAAAGAACACACGCCTTGTTGATTCTTCTTCTGTTCTTCCACACTTCTTTTAATCTGAAATCTTTCACCTCCCATCACATCCCATGGGACTAGAGCCATACCAAAATGCCTAGCCATTGGTATTATCTCACGTTCAAAGTCCCTTTTTAGCACATTCCACTTGCCTTGATAAACACTGAACGGAGTTTTCCCATGAGAAGTAGCGTAGCAATTTGCTGCAGAGACAACCCAGGCTGGTGTATCAGATACGCCCAAGTAGAGAACCTTACCCTGCTGCACAAGAAAGTGCAGACTGTCCATGACCTCCTCAATGGAGCTCATATGATCACACCAGTAAAAATAAAGGATGTCAATCCAATCAGTTTTCAATTTGCGAAGAGAACATCTCACACTCACATGTAAACTGTGTTTGTGATAACCACAGCGGTTGGCGCTTTTACCCTCATCTGCTTCGTACTTCTTGTAATCCCCAGCATACTTGGTACAGATAACAATTTTGTCACGCAGCTTTCTTGACTCCATCCACTCACCAATACATTCTTCCCACTGCTCGTTTTCATAATTATTTGCAGCGTCAATGAAATTTCCACCTGCTTCGTAAAAAGCATCAAGCAACTTAAAAGCGCGCTTCTTGTTCTTCGATCCCGTAGAATCCGACCATGTGGTTCCTCCCAAGACCAACGGTGATACTCTAATACCTGCAGTTTCAGAAAGAACCCTAAAACGTGCTATCTCGCTAGGTGGTTCAAGTGCGGGCCCCAACCTTTTAGGCATGAGGATTTTGTTCAAATCGTCGCTCAGCAGGTGGAAGGTGAAGATGTAATCTTTCTGCCGACCGCAAAATGTGTTGTTGCTATTATATACATTTGCGAATATTGTGGGTGACCTTACCTTCGTCTGTTTTTATGCATGCAGGAAATTTCGGCCGATCGCAATAGAGGCACGGCCGAGATACTTACTTACGCACAACCACCACGTTCCTCCCCTCCTTCCACACAGTCATGCCAATTTTACAAAGTTAACAAGAACAAAAGAAGAGATACTACGTAACGCGGAAAGCCCTTTACTCTTGACATGCTTTGAAGAACTGAACAAAATATGGACTGTGACATTTTTTTTTTTTTCGTTGCTGTTTTCTGTCGTTTTCAAACACTGTAGTCTTATAAAGAGGGCATATCCGTCAGGTTTTCGCCCAACAATTCCCAAAAATCATCAAAATTGCTGTTTTCCAATAGTTTGTTCAAAGCTTCTTCCTCATTGATATTGAAAATTTCTTCAGCTATGTTTCCGGACATGACGGCATTGGATTTTCTTCCAAAGGGGCTAGAAAGGACTACATCCTCCATCTGACATAACAAGACTTGGTCAAAACTTTCGAAACCCTGGCTGTTCGTTAAATTCTGTTTGATCCTCTTTGAATTGTTACAGTCCAATCCCCATTTCAATCTCACGGCTTGTTGTATTTTTTGCGGTATTTCATCTTCACTGGTTACCTTTTCCCAAAACTTGTTGGTCGCAAATACTAGGCTGCCCACATCAACCAAATACACAATGTACTTAAACATGGGAACAGTTTGGTAAGCGCAAAAGTAATTGTTCTGAAGCTTTTCTCTGGCTAGATGCACCAAATGAGCCATTTGGTTACGAACATGTTGAAGAAGTCTTGCTAAAACGTCAGTCATCTTGTTTTCTTTCTCTCTGCTATCAGTAGGTACGCTAGAAGGCGATAGCTTTTCTAGGCTTTCTTGTTTGTAAGAACACTCAACAAAATACGGCATTGGAACATCCATATCCTCGCAAGAATATAGCATATCTGTTTGTCGACGATGTAGCTATGCTCCTGTGGAATATTATTTTCAAGTCTGGTATCAAGGTAGTCAGATACCAAGCCTGCCAGTTCCCAGTACGCACCAAACCCTCTCAAGGTAAGAAAATGGTAATTCTTTTCATATTCTTCCCAATGTACAATGCACTTCTTCTCAAAATATAACGAGAGTACATCAAGAATATTAAAAATGCATGCACGCCCCACGATATTGGTCAAGAATATTTCAGACTTCTCCACATCCTTGGTATTCAGTAACGTATCTCTGCCAAGCGTTATCGTATTCAATTCATTTTCTTGAAGAGACTGGTAAATCAAACTGTGGCAAAATTCTCACTCATGAAAGCTTCCAATCTCTTGATGTTCTCCAAAACTTCAAAAAGTTGCGGATGCCCTGTAATCGAAGTGCAACTCGACACTAACTTGGTCAGGAGGATGTGCAATCTGTACTTGTTCCACCTAACGTCATGCACTTGTATGTTCACTTCACTCACAAGACCCTTTTCATCCTCTGAAGTAGCTTCCACCTCCTCAAAATTGGCTAGAAATAGCTCCATATGCTCACCATTCGATCTATCACCATCACCTTCAGCAAGTGAAATTTGGAACTTCAATGACTGGATTCCTAACCATAGCATGCGCCTATGTCCCATCAGAGACGAGTCCCTAAAACGTTTGTACTTCGAAGGCTCATACTGAAGTCCCAGTGTCATGGACAAGTTTGAGAGATGGTTCAGAGTGGGCAGGTTGGTGTGACTCAGTACACAATCAGGACTTCCAGGGTCCAAATGTTCTGAAACATAGAAATATAAAAGGCAAGTGAATGTGTTTTCATTTGGATACCGAAACACATCCAGCAGGCACAGCAGTCTGTGACATAAAAGGGTCAGTTTTGTGGAAGTTTCGGAGGTGTTTGCTTTTACCATAGAAAGAAGATCTGCATCCAATGCTGGGTGCTTCAGAGCCATAGCCATGATCACGGTGAGTAACGATAAAGTTTCTACTTTTCTTCGCACGTGCTTTCCATCAGTGTTGATTTTCCAGCGATTACCGTCATCTTGCAGAAACAATGTACTGAGGTCACTCCCGAAGAGTGCAATGTCCATAAAGGGATAGAAAGGGTAAATATTCTCGTAAAAGCACTTTAACAGTATTTCACAGTCCTTCTGCTGCGCCAGCACGCCTTCGATTTCAATAACAAGTGAGGGCAGAAAAGCTACTGAATCATCATCTTCAATTGAGCATCCATTGTACAGCATCCATTGTACAGCATCCCTAAGGCGGTGAGTTGTACCCGAAATAGCTTACTGTGTTCTATACGTCGTAAAATAGCCTGTTCAATGAACGACAATAGGCCTGGTACACGCCTTGAGGAGTCCTCGAAAGGAATGCCATTGGCATAGTTGCTAAAGTCCATGAGTGTCATGCCATACAGCGAGGCACAGAGCGCTCTGACATATCGATCATGTTGGGACAAACTATGCGCAGCAAACGGATAATCCACAAATGTTACTAGCCCTACAATGACAAGCATATCTTCCGGGTTCCATATCGACAACGTTGTATTGATAACTCCTTCTGGTACCCGTAAGGAGCATCTGAAGGCAGACCCGTTGAGTCCCGACTGATATTCGCTATTTGATTTATGAGAAATCTTGGAGCTGGCAAACCTGCTTGCTACGGCGTTGACGGATAGATTTGCGCTGTCTTCATATTTACATTCTAATGAATGCTGCTGGCATCGTGAGCAAACAGGCCGTAATTTGTCACACTTCCTTTTGATTCGCTTACATTGTAAGCAAACCAGCCGCAGTCTGGATCTTCTAGACAAGGTATTCACCATCTCGTTGCGCTGTCATCAACAGTTGTTGTGTCCCTTTGTTACCTTCAAAAGTATCGCGATGGGGAATGCTTAAATCGGGTTTTATGTCTTCGTTATTTGTGATTTACTTGTCCTGTTAGTATTTCGTTATCTATCCTACAAGAGTATTATGTGATTGGCTTATTGCATTGTTGGTATAATGTGATGGTGCGTCGTAACCTTCTCATTCAAGACACACTAAAACTGGGGAACCAGTACCAATACGGTCCACCAGTTTTATCCCCGTGTGGCGTGGTGGATTCTATCTTTACCACTTGTTCAATTGATACATAGCCGAGAATTTGGTTATTTAAAACTAACCACGGAATTACCAGACCAGCTGTTACACGAAAATCATCTCTCCAGGAAAAAAGCGTAGATATATATGTTGCTTGAAGATCAATATATTGTATTAATTCTTGCAAATTCACAACTATTTCTGCTTTCGAGGCCTACTAAAATTCCCAAAAAGGAAGAGTACTGCCATCTGGCGGAATAATCTAATCACATTGTTTCTTAAGAAAAATGAAAAATAAAAATAAAGATTCTACTATCTAGCTAGTATATCAAGTACGTTGGCTTGTATAACCCTTCTAAATGTTGAATCTCCTCTTCAGTCAACTGCACATTCATTGCCCTGATAGCATCGTCTACTCTTTCAATAGAATTCAATCCAACAATGGGGCAAGCGCCTTTACTCAAAACGCAGGCAATGGGCACGATGGCCATTGAAATACCTTTCTCTTTCGCAAGTTCTTCCACGCGGTTAATGATTCCCTTCTCATGGGATTCCAGACAGTCAAACATCAATCTTCAAAACGTAAGATCTGAATTCTTTCTATCTGTTGCCTGATTGAGCGATCTTGTAAAAAAACCTCTAGCATTAGGAGACCAAGGTATTTAGACCTATTCCCTGTTGGCAAATGGAGTCAACTTACGTTCACCTTCACGACACAGAAGCCTGTGACATGACTGTGAACATATAAACTTGGTCCAGTCATGTTTTTCTGTAATAAACTGTAACTCGGAAAATTCAGTAGCCAACATTGAAGCGGCACCAATATACCGAGCATGCCCTAGCTCCACGACATCATTCACGGCTTTCATAATCTCTTCCAGCGGTTATCATGGTCCAATCTGTGGATCTGCAAGACATCGATGTAAGTTTCTAATCTTTCGACAGAATCCTTTGCAGCCTCAAGTATATGTTTGCGAGATAGACCTGATTAATTGACCAGTCTAAGCGTGTCGAATTCACTGACTTTTTGCAGAGCGTGTAAGCTTTAGGCTCTGATCTACAGGGCAATAGACATTCATTAAGATAATAACAGCTTCCCTTTTGATTTTGTAATGCTTCAAAAACTCTTCCAGGATACGTTCGCTTAAACCATTAGAATACGTATCAGCAGTCTCAAAATTTCTCAAACTTCTATGGTAGCGGTGTTAGCTCCTGTCGTGACCTCGTTGTTGGAGGCATATATGATGGCTATAAAAAGTTCGAGATACATTTTTTGGTTAGCAACTCGGATGGCCACTGCAAATCTAGTTCTGTTGCTTTTCTTCCTTCTGAAACAGTAGCAGACAATGTACTTTACCGGAGATGCCGAAGAATAAACAAAAAATGGCAGGCATAGATGCATACTGTACACTTGAGCAGCAAGACGAGAAGAAACTTGACATATCCCAATTCTTTTTCGAAGTTGTTTTGAGACCGTTCAGGATCATTTCCCGGGAAAAATTGTAGCTTATTTCGACGCCTACATAGCCTTGCTATATGGATCCTTGTATTTATTCTGTAAATTATTCCAACTAGTGTTTCTTAAGATCCACTATTTTAGTTGGGTTGAAATGGGTGTCACATGTATGGGCTTTACTGTTGGGTATCTTGTAAATTTTTCAGACAGATTTTATTGATCCTAGATTTAGTAGTGGTACATTCGTACTGGGCCCCTTTTGCCGTTAGATATGGCTGTTACTTCGATATTTCCTTTATTACTATTCTCATTTTTCTGAACAGCTTCTGTTCATTGGATGCTTGTCGAATTCACCCTGTTTTTGTTCATGTTTGCAGTGGTCATTCCTTTCCTAATCCCATTTTCGTATCTTGTTGTGTGCTATCCCCGTGGTGTGGCTTCTGTTTTGGCTGGCAGGGCCTAAAATGGTCGTTAATTGCTTGTGCGTTCCCTCCATTTGGCACTTCAATGTATAATAATCTTGCCATTGAGCACTACCCTATCGCTTGGAGTTCCTTCCTTAGCTATGTTTGTCGCATTGGACCTGTCAGTAATCCCTTTTATGCTTTTCAAGTGCGGTAAGTCTTTGACAGGGAACTAATGTTTTACAAACTAAAATATTCAAAGACCATTACTGCAGAGTGTATCTCAATCTCCATGAAACTGCCAAAAATGATTCTAAAATACATATCACTCGATTTATAACTGCTACTTTCAGCAAGCGAAATTCGAAGTCTTGAAGCCCGAATTCCTAACCATAACATACGTTCTAGGTGCTATTAGTTACACCTCTTTGAAACGTTCGTGCTTCGAAGGCTCACATAGGAAGGCCCAATTTGAGAGTAGCTGAGTTTAGAACAATCTTACTTTCATATAATAATTCGAATATCTTTTTTGGTATCTAATTTTAAATTCTGCACAGCCATTACCGAAATCTTTGTGAGTAATTTTACAGTCTCCCACATCCTTGCCATCACTGTTATAGTCTTCATCAATTGTTCATCACCTTGCAGGAGCAATATATTGAGTTTACTTCCGAAAATCCAAAATGTCCGGAAAAGTGTGGAAACGATATATACTCTTGTAAAAATATTCTCAAGTTTTTACTCTCATTCGTCACCCATTCGATAACAATACCAAGGTGACAGGCTGATTTCGAAGTTGCTTAGGATGTTTTATACACCGTAGAAAAACACCTTTTCTGTTAGCGATGGTGACTCTAACCAGTAGTTGTCGCGATGGCCTTTGGAAAGAGACACCATTGGAATAGCGGCTAAAGCCAATATGTGCCATCCTAATTTACCATTTTCGGTTATTGGCATCATTAGTGTTTTAGCGATTTACTCGAACCTTAAATAAATAATGCGCAAAATATATAAAATCGACCGCTTCAGCCCCACTTGCACAATGTTCAAAAATCAATATGTGGTATATATTCGAAGACTTTCTTTAAAAGTTCTCAGATAACAGTAAGCTATTTATAAATACTACTTATGGAACTCTTTGTCATAGTCGACTAAGGTGAATCTATATTTGACATCACCTTTTTCCATTCTTGTAAAAGCTTGATGAACGCCTTCTTCACCAATTGGAAGTTCTTCCACCCCATATCTTGACATTCTTTTCAGAAACTACCTTCAATAGTTGCTCAATTTCTTTTCTGGAGCCGATAGCACTGCTGGAAATTGAGACTCCCATCAGGCCCAGTGGTTGTAGTACAAGTTTCTCACCCTGTTCTGGAGCAGCAATAGAAACTATAGAACCCCCAATTTTCATCACTTTGATGACACTTTTAAAATCAACCTCAGACAAAGATGAAGAACAGACGACAAGAAGATCTAAAGCATTAAAGTATTTATCTGTCCAGTCCTTATCCGCTAACGTGGCAATATAATGATCAGCACCAAGCCTCATAGAGTCTTCCTTCTTGGAGTGGCCACGCGAGAAGGCATAAACCTCGGCACCCATGGCCTTTGCTAACAGAATACCCATATGACCAATACCACCGATCCCCACAATGCCTACCTTCTTACCTGGACCACAGCCGTTTCTTAATAGCGGAGAAAATACAGTAATACCACCACACAATAACGGAGCGGCCAATGCACTTGGAATGTTTTCTGGAATTGGAATAGCAAAATGCTCATGGAGTCTCACGTGGGATGCAAATCCCCCTTGTGCAATGTAACCATCCTTGTATGGCGTCCACATGGTCAGAACATGGTCAATAGTGCATTATTGTTCATTATCACTTTTGCAACGTTGGCATTCAAGACATGCCAAAGCTTGCGCACCAACACCAACACGGTCTCCAATTTTCATCCCCGTGTGGCACTTGGGACCTACCTTTACCACGCGACCAATTATTTCATTTTCAGTAGCATTAAACAACATTAAAATCAATGTACCTTCTCACTACTGGATGCAGACAAACATTTTATCGGTGCAGGAGTACTAGTATTCATAGAAGTACGCATAGAGGTTTTATTACTATAACCTAGCCCGCATAGAAGGTGTTCTACGAACCAACCTTAAATTCAAAAGTGACACATAAGAATGAACAACTCCGGGCCGAGACCCTTGAAAAGAACAACCTATTTTATACGAAAGATCAAAAAGTTTAAAAATACACAGCAGGCTTCGGTATACACTGGCATATATGTTGAAAGCATTATCTTCAACTTCGTTCCTTGGAAGTGGTGCCCAAAACACTGGCCCATCTATATATATATCCCACGTTCGCTGAAGCGCACGTGCATCGAAATGACACTACAGAGGAAACGACTTTCGTTGAGCGATTCGCACTTTGGATAGCGATTTATGTACTGAAAGTGATCAAGTAAGTTTAAAATATTAATATACATTTGCATATAATTTAACTATTCATACCATCAAAAAAAAAAACTTTTTTTTTCTTTTTTTCGTTACTTTCCAATGTCTATAACATTTCATTTGTAAAGACATCTTATCTTTAGTTAGCGATGGTGTAGATACCATCCTTGGATAAGGCACTAGAGATAGCTGGCTTTAATCTACTGGAGTACCATGGTACACCAGTAATCATTCTGGTGACTTGGTCTGGGGCAATACCAGTCAACATGGTGGTGAAATCACCGTAGTTGAAAACAGCTTCAGCAATTTCGATTGGGTAGGTCTCAGTTGGGTGGGCGGCTTGGAAAGAATAGTATTGGGCTAAGTGAGCTCTGATATCAGAGACGTAGACACCCAGTTCGACCAAGTTGACTTTTTCGTCAGATTGAGCCAAAGTGGTGGTGGCAGAGGCACCGGCAGCAATGGCAGCGACACCAGCAGCAATTGAAGCTAATTTGACCATTGTATTTTTTTGTTTTGTTTTTTAGTGGTGCTCTAAGCTTATATAGGAATAAGGGAAAAACGGAATATTTCAGATAGATGACCAAAGCAGCTCTATTTATATGAACTTCTTAACCAGCTTCTCCTACACAAACGAAATATCATCTGACGCCTGACTTCCATATCAAATCCCTCAGGTCACCACTTTCATTCCACACATATTAGTTCTGCTACTATTGAGACGCTTCTGTACTGGAGTGATGCGTCTTTCATAGGTCCCGTATACGAGACGCACGCTTCATATTGCCTACATCTTTCGTTGCTTTGCCAGGGCACAAGAATGTTCTTTTATAGCGGAGGCATCTCTAAAAATACCTTTCAGGTGCCTTTAGATGCAGCTGCAGCGGTAAGCCAAGAAGTAAAGCCAAAAAACCAAGTTTAGCGTGAACCCTCGTTCAGAGGTCATTTGACTTTCATACTAAACGGTTGCCACGGAAAATTGTAAATATTCCTTTTCTTAAAATAGAAAATAAAAGACTTATCAGGTGCCGGAGTCGTATATTTTAGGGGCCTACAGTCTTATACACGATCATAAAATCATTGAAAAGAATGAATGCGTGCTTGAGGTGCTACAAAACTACGGATTTTGAAACGACAGCAGCTTTCACTGAACTAAGCCTATTATACTGGTAATAACTTTGAGAACAGCATTAGAGCATGCATTTTAGGAAACCTTTTCCGCGTAGATGCTATGTAACTCTTTTATGCTGGTATGGAAAGAGACCAACATGGTAGTTATCATGCAGAACACTTGTACTAGGGCTGCCTCCTTAATATTCCTTTGTCAGGATGAAAACGATGGATGGTAATATGAATAACACAGAAAAGCTTCTGACCTTTCTTACTTCTACTTCATGTTCCTCTCGTTCAAGCAGCGTGTTCACGTCTTGTAGAGCTTACACTTACTATTAAGATAAGTGGATTTTCATATCTACACAATAAGCTTATCGGAGAGAAACAATTGTAGCTCTCGAATATATTGCAATATTCAAGATTGAGTAATTTTATAGACGATATAGTTCTTCCTCAAGATATACTACGAGGTAAATGGAAGCAAGAGGAACATCATTTCCATCTCTTACATGAAAAATAAATCCTTCTTTCATCCAAAAAATTTGCCCAAAAAAGTACCTTTCTTTTTCCCAGTAACCTGATCATAGTCACCAGCGGCGGCTTCTATCTCATTATTAATGGTTTTGAGTAGTTCACATTAACTCCTTTCCTATCAACACTTCATTTGGTGTATTACTGAGGATGGGCATTCCCATTAGGAAACTGTAAAAGATTGATATGAGAGGCTAAAATTCAAAGGATTGAATTAAGAGAGTAAGAAAGAATTTGGAACAAAGGGCTAAGATATTTAGCATCTCTACGATCCAGACTGGCTCACGACGGTAATTTTTGAGAGTTGAACATCTTTCAAACTAGCCGGGTTGCATTCTTTCCCGGTTAAACACTACGCAAAATAGTCTTTATGTAGGCTGCATTTACTAGCCATTAATTGGCTATTCAAAGTTACCTTGGTAGATGGTGTAGATAAGTGTTTTTGTGAACGTGTATTTCTTGAAGTAACTCAACAAGGCTGAATGAAAGAAGAAGAATATACCAGGTAACGGTGAAAAGTTATGTTTGGCTTCCAAATCAAAGTAGAATCGTTCAATAATCACTTTTTTTAATATGGTAATCTAAGAATAATATTCCGGTAGTGTGTACTGTCTTTCCTGGTAGTACGTCAGAGGCTATATTTTTTTTCATATTATGGACGTCTATATAACACCTCCGGAAAGTTTAAAAATAAGTATCAAAGAAGCATGTACGACTGAAGTCAAGTATCTATCGCATAAATACAGAAAAACAGTCACTAAAATTTATTGGCAGTTAAGAACGCAAGGACTGAAAATTTGATGAAATAATAAATGATACGTATAAAACGAAGGAATAAAAAATAGTATTATTAAGTTACAATTTTTATCCTTTTTAACTCATTGCATAAGACTGTTTATTTCGCCTGCTCATCTCTCTATAGCGTGCTATTATTAACAGCACATCCGTATCGCCTACTAAAGTGCATAGCTAGTCCTATTGTATTGATCATTTATGAGAAGAATAAACTTTACTTCTTAGTCATAATGTGGGAGGTGCCAAAATTAGCTGTTGCCTGCTTTTACTGCGAGAGGGACCCTGATTGGCATCTTATGTACCGCAGTGCCTTCTCGAAGTTTATTTTCTGACACCGGTGTCAATTTTGGACTGGCGTTCTTAAGAAAAACAAAAAAAAGGACAGTGAAGTGTGAAGAAGGGAAAGAAGGGACCAGACGGTTGCATATGTAGTATAAGATTAAAACACGTCCCAAAATTTTTGGAGCAAGTGAATAGTTATTTCTCGCACTAGTGGATATGGAATTTGTATGAAATGTCCTGACAGCATATTCTATAGATGTATCTAGACGGAGGATGGTATAAGACCATATAACAAAGTGAGCGCATCTAAGTTAAAAATCAATTAATTAAACTACTAGCTTAAAATGTAGGTATACAAGGATGTGAGTCGTACATGAAACTGATAGTAAATTACCCAGCAATTATCATTATATTAGTCATGTTTGGTATAACCAATCGTAGCATGTTATATCTACCTCTCTTGTATAGCATAGCAAGATATGCTCTTACTCTTGATTAATACTACAACCTGATTGCAAATTATCACAAAATAAATACTTGGTCGTATCGCCGGTTATTCTGACAGGAGGCCTTTTTCATTTCTTGACTTGAAAATCATTGAGCTGCTTTCTTATCACGGTAACTGCTTTTAAAGAGCGCTTGGAGTCGAGACATAATGCCAACATCATCTGTTGAGACAACCAACCCGTCTTCGGTGAAATCTTCGTGTGTAGCCTTGTCTATCAATTCCGGATCCCTCATGAATAGCGCAAATGCAAACAACGGTATTGTACATATCAAACCGACTACCATCATTATCCTCTGTACATATTTGTATGCTTCAACAACAGCACAACGCTCAACTGTACCCCAAGGATGGGAGTTGATGAATAAATAAGGCGATTCATACGCTTCGGTTGCCAACGTATCGTTTCCAAGAAGCTTATAAAGTTGGCTAGGCATGATTTGAGTCCACACACCTCCTGACACGGAAGCACCCACGGCTGCACCGATTCGTGAAAATGTATAGTGAATTCCAGTCATTACAGCCATCCTGCTATGAGTAGTCATAGCTTGCAGTATTACAATAACTGAATTACTACATAGAAGACCGCTAAACCCCATGATAACAGATGCGGAAATAACACCTCCGTGAGATCCATATCCCCCCCTAAATTGGTAGAAGAGCCCCATAGACAACATCCATGTAGTACAACCTATAATGACGGAAATTTTCAACTTTTTGGACTTGGCAACCAGAAAACTATAGAAGGGAGATGCGGTCGATGCTACAAAATCTGGCAAATTAAGTATTCTAGCAGCTGATGTAGAAGATTCATTTATAGCGACAAGTAAAACCGGGTATAAAAAATCGCATGCAATGTAAAAGGTAAAGTAATTGAAAAAGGCAACACCCAGAGGTGCCCATATTCCACGATCTCTCAGTAATTTTAATGGCAAAAGAGGGTTATGAGCAAACATCGCCTCCCAAAACATGAAAATAAAGAATAAAACTCCCCCCAATACCAAAATGCCAATGATTTTTGAACTACGCCACTTTTCAGATGCCCCAGCAGCAAGTGTTAATGGGACCAGTATGCATCCGGCAGACACTGTTATCAATACTATACCGATAACATCAAGATCCCAGAACAAAAAGATAGTATTCTTAGAAAATCCTCTTCTTACTAAGTGTGCCCGTTCTTTGAGAGCTTTCCATTCAGGTGTTCTCGCTGACTTCATTTTTAAGTAGATAATGAGACAATAAAGTGGAAAGGACGATAAGGGGAAAATAAAAGCCCACATAGCAATATCCCACGTCCAGTTTTCTTCAGGTTTTGCTGCTGTAATTATATTACCCGAGATCCATGGTATTATAATATAGGGCCAGTACGATGAATACTGATAGAAAATCCTCCATTTTAAAGTAGAAAAATCAGACAGTATTAGGGCCAGAATCAAACTGACACCAACATAGCCGCAATTGTAGAATACCGCACCTGTTGCATAAATACTCACCGAGTAGGCCTGTGATTGAACAATTGTTCCTATTATATAAAGAACGCTTGCCGCCGTGAATAACTCTAATCTTCCAAAGTAATCCGACAACCTAGAAAATACAACTTGAGACCCCACACTGACGACTGCATTTATGACTTGAATTGTCGATAGCAGAGAGTGCTCTGCGTAAGAATTAGTCGCATATCCGGTGTATGTAGACCGAAGTGTTGCATCTAAACTATAGCCAAACCCACATAGGAAAGCTGTACCTAATATTAGTATTCTGTACGTTAGGCTATTAAATTGTGAAGATATGATTTCACTCTCTTTAATCTTAAAATCAGTGAAGCTCTCGGAAAACGAGTCATCTTCTGGATTATTCTTTTTTTTAACGTAAAGCTCAACAGCAAGTTTTTCTGTTCTTGAAATATATGTATTATTCGATTCCATCAATTTTTTGTTGCTATTGTCATTATCTTGTTCTTTCCCCATATCCTCAAAAACGCATAAATTATACAGTCCAGTAACATTTCTGTTTTTTTTTTATATATATTCATCTTCATAACATAATCTGCCACCTCTGTTACAAGATCTGTAACCACGAGAGTATAATCGCACTTTGAATGTTCATCATTATTTCATTTATTGTGTTGGTATAGACTCGAGCATTTTCCGACCAGAGCCCTATTCACGGTTGTTTTCCCCGTGAAGAACCAGGGATTATGTCGAATTAGTAATGACTATTTTGATTCGTTTGCAAAGTGGGTGCGAGTTACACTCGGCAAGTAAATATATAATTTCTTTCCTTCTATTACATTATGAAATCGAAGATAGAAGAATGTAAAGTTGAATCAGTGCGCATAGAAAAAGCCGAAGATTGAAGTGGAATGTCACAACATGATGCATAAATGGAAGCTATTTTGAAAAAGAGGAATAGGCAGCATCTTTCAGGAACGAGGCGGTACAATGTAGCACATCAAAAAGGAAAGTAAAAAGGAAAGGAAAAAAGGATCAATTTTGTGACATCAGTCTTTTTGCACCCATGAACTTTAATTCTAATCTGTCATGCAACTTTCTTATCCTTAAGGACCGGTGAATATGAGGCCACGATGTTTAATCAAGTATCACCACTTTCTTATTCACCCCAAGTGTCTCCGTCATAGATCTCTTACGTGAGCAACAAGTGCGCAAAAAAGTACGCGAGTAAAAGTAGTGCCACATTTTTTTATGCAGCAGGTGCAAATTGATGTATAGGAAAAATTAGCGCCGTACCTCTATATGCAGCATGTGCATGGAACGAAAATAGAACTATTAAACAAATGACAGAGCCCTCATACATTTATAAACAGTATTATTGCACGGATGGAAATTTTATCTGGCATTGAACCTGACCAGACCAGACCATACTTGAAATAACCTTTATCTAGAAAATTTTAAAACATGGTAGAGGAGAAACACTCTTCGCAAACTGAGGTAGAAGCATACGACTCGGATACTGCATTGAATGTAAACAGTAGTGATACTAGAGGGGGACTTTCATTGTACCTCTGCTTGACTTCACTGACTCTTGTACTTTTCATTACAGCGCTGGATATTTTAATTGTGGGAACTATTATTGACGTAGTGGCTGCGCAGTTTGGGAACTACTCTAAAACAGGATGGCTTGTTACAGGTTACAGTTTACCAAATGCTATTCTGAGTCTCATTTGGGGAAGGTTCGCTTCGATCATAGGTTTCCAACATAGTCTTATTTTAGCAATACTTATTTTTGAAGCTGGCTCCTTGGTGGCAGCTCTCGCAAATTCCATGAATATGCTAATTGTCGGAAGAGTTGTTGCTGGTGTTGGTGGGAGTGGACTTCAAACGCTGTGTTTTGTTATTGGTTGTACCATGGTTAGTGAGAGATCTAGACCATTAGTAATCTCCATCCTAAGTTGTGCTTTTGCTGTAGCGGCTATTGTTGGCCCTATAATCGGAGGTGCCTTTACAACCCATGTCACTTGGAGATGGTGCTTCTACATCAATCTTCCCATTGGCGGTCTCGCCATTATCGTGTTTTTACTTACCTATAAGGGTGAAAATAAGAGTATACTTCAACAAACCAAAGATATTATGGGAAAAATCTCAAGCTTTGAATTTGGCAAGTTCAGGAAGCAAGTTAATTCTAAAAGGGTTATGAACGGCATAATCTTCAAGTTTGACTTCTTTGGATTTTCTTTCTGCTCCGCCGGACTGGTCCTTTTCCTACTGGGGCTAACGTTTGGTGGTAATAAATATAGTTGGAACTCTGGCCAAGTCATTACATATTTGGTTTTGGGTACCTTGCTTTTTATGTTTTCATTGGTGTACGATTTCTTTCTATTCAACAAATTCAACCCGGAGCCTGATAATATATCTTACAGGCCTCTTTTTCTGAGAAGACTGGTAGCAAAACCAGCTGTAATAATAGCAAACATGGTAACATTTCTACTATGCATTGGTTATAATGGACAAATGATATATTCTGTCCAGTTTTTCCAGCTTATATTTGCATCGAGTGCATGGAAAGCGGGCCTGCATCTAATACCAATTGTTATTACCAACGTTATTGCAGCAATTGCGAGTGGTGTAATCACAAAGAAGCTTGGTTTGGTCAAACCACTTTTAATATTCGGAGGAATTCTTGGTGTAATTGGGGCAGGGCTTATGACGCTGATGACAAACAACTCAACGAGTTCAACTCAAATTGGTGTTTTGTTATTGCCGGGGTTCTCTCTTGGATTTGCTCTGCAAGCGTCGCTTATGAGTGCACAACTTCAAATCAAGAAAGATCGTCCAGAAGCAACTATCGATTTTATTGAGATAACAGCCTTCAACACGTTTATGAAATCATTAGGTACAACCCTTGGTGGTGTCCTTTCAACCACTGTTTTTTCCGCTTCCCTTCGTAACAAAGTAAAACAAGCTCAACTAGAGTCGTACGTAGGAAAAAGCGTAGATGACATGATTTTGTATCGACTACAGGACTTTGATGGTCGTCATTCATCGATTGGAGATATTTTAAGTGACTCCATAAAAAATGTATTTTGGACGGATATGGGATTTTATGCTTTAGGGTTCATATTCTGTATTTTTTCATCCAACAAGAGATTGATCATACCAAAGAAAAATATAGCATCAGAAGAAAGTGCGGAGAGCAACTAGCACAGATACAGTCGCGTGTGCGTTTTTTTTTATTTTTTGTCCAACTTCAATGCAGTCAGGGTATAGTATTGTATACTTTACATCTTTTTTACGGGTATAATATATGTTTGGGCCGTCTAGTGTTGATAGTTTATTTTTTCTACAGGATACGTTTTGAAACTTACAGTTGGAATCAAGAAGTAAAGTACATGAATTGTGTACATTTATTGCACACTCCTCCTATAATTCAAGTTTACCAGAACATGCAACAATGGTCTACAACGAGAAAGTTAATCACTAAAATAACAGTATGGTGATAGAATGCTGTGTATGTTCTATTGTCGAAGCTATTATGATGAGGAATAATACACTTACTATGTATAGCTAAGGTTAGTCACCAAGTTTTTATAATGTGCAGAAATTTATTTGGTTTTTATTTTATATTTATAATTTATTTTATTTAAAAGGCAAGTCCATTTTCATACATAATTATGTCTATATGAAGGATGGTCGCTGGTTTGGTTGAGTTATTAATAAAAAATGAAAAATGCAAGTCTTTTGAAACTTCTAAAGAGGTTCTTTGTGGAGGTAAACCCGTCGATGTTCAGTTTAGCTTATTAATTGATTTCTTTCTCGTTACTGCATGCCACTGCTTTACTATAAGTGGTAAGATTATCAGGGAATACGTAATTAGAATAAATATTACTTGCATGCCATCGATTTTGGCTTAAAACAGAAAAGTTTGACAAAGTAAATTTTCATTTTTTTTTTTAAAATAGTAGATAAAGTAGTAAATAAGGTAAAATATCACTCGTACCATTCAGATAAATTGTTGCATAAACACAGACCACTAGATTCTATTCAATGTGATTGTAGTATCATGTAACTGAAGTAGCAGTTGAAATTTTGAACTAAAATAGGAAAGTTTAGGTATTTAACTTCTATTGTTGAATGAGACTTCAGCCATATCGAAAAGTTTCTCAAACTCACCACTTTGTTTACATAGGCGGTAAAAAATAGTGTCTGCATCAGATATTAAAGTGTACGGATGGTCATATTCCTTCACTCTACCCACATCCATCACCAAAATTTTGTCATAATCGATGACTGACCTTAAGCGGTGAGCAATAGTTAAAACTGTTGTATTTCCCATCGTTTCTCTTATTGTTTTCTGAATTTTAGCGTCAGAAACATAATCTATGGAGGCTGTTGCTTCGTCAATTAACATTATACCACGTGCACAAAGCATAGAGCGTGCCAAACATAAAAGTTGTCTTTGCCCTTGAGATATATTTGAGCCACCTGATTTCACTACTGTATTCAAATCAATAAATCTATTTCTTGATTTATGGTTAAAATGGTTGGATTGCTTTTGCCCACAAAGTAAGAATAATTCTTCACTTTTCTGAATCAATCCCACTTTTTCTAGCGCTTCAAAAACCTGCACGTCTGAGTACTGGTCATAAGGGTCTAAATTAAACCGAATGGTTCCCTCGAATAAAGTTGGATTCTGAGGGATGCAGCTAATAGAATATCTCAGACACTCCAAGGGTACGTATTTTATGTCTTTGTTGTCGATAATAATAGTACCGTCTTCCCAATCAGAAAGTCGGTAAATGGCTGCTATGATCGAGGATTTTCCAGCCCCTGTTCTGCCAACAATCCCAACTTTGGTTCCTGCTTTTACCTTGAATGACACATTATCCAGCGCCTTGGAAGAGTGAGGAGAATAGCGTAGCGTAAGATTTTTAAACTCTATATCTCCTGTCTGAGGCCAATTAACAAGAGGTATTGCGCAATTGTTTGATTCAGGTAATTCGAGAGGGACGTCTACGTATTCTTTTATTCTTTCTACTGAACTCATCAGAAGTTCGACACCTGTAAACACTTTTATAATCCATTGAGCAGTTTCAGTAAAAGAAAAAGCATTCGATAATAGGATTCCAGCTAGCCCTGCATCCAAATATGGAGCCTTCAATATGATCATCAAAGAGGAGCTAAAAAGGATAAGGGCTCCAATTATATCGACTCTATATGTAATCCATTCAGTGGCTAAGTTGAGATAAAAGAAAGGAGCATTGCTTTTGTCAATTGCAACTAATGCTTGAGTAATAAATCTACGTTCATCAGCTAATGCTCTAATAGTGGCTACTCCTTTGATAGCTTCAGTGAATAACTGGTGTATTGGAGAGACATTAATATTGTCTATTCTCTTCAATTCTCTAGATGCACGAAGATATAACGAACCTACGATATAATAAAGGGCGCATAGAGGAATAGCAAATAATAGAAATCGAGGAGTAACATAACCTATCAAGAGTATAGTCCAGAGGCAAACAACAACGCTATAAAAAAGCCCTTCGAAATTAGGAATCAATTGTTGATCAATAATATCCATGTCCTTGCTAAATCTGTTCATTATTCGTCCAACTGGCGTAATCTCATGAAAACGTAGCTTGGCTTGCAAGATACTGGATAGTAGTCTCGCGAATATTTTTTTGGTAGCATTAGTACCAGAAAGTATTGCCACCCATACTTTACCTGCAGTTAGAAATGAAGAAATGAAGCCGATGATAGTATAGGTTGACAAGAAATAAGCATTAGAGTAGGAATCTTCAAGCATGCTATAAAGGATGCCAAATTCGCTTACTGAAGGCTTTTTTTCGAGCCAGTATCTGAGCCAAAATCCCTGGGAGATTGTGATTCCATGAATAAAGACAGAAGATAGGGTAAAAACCAAAACGAAGCTTACTCCTCCGAAATAGTCTGCCAGCCATTTGTAAGCTGAAAATTCAACTGAGCCCTCCATTTTCTTTTCTTCAAAATTTTCAATTTCTGCAGCATCTTGTGAGTCTTCTTCCTCTTGTGAGTCCTCTTCTAAAGGAGATACATTTTCTGTTTTCTTTAACGTTTTTAATTGTTTCAGTTTGATCTGATTGTAACTTCTATCTTCTGGACCATTGTTCATACTTTCTTTCAAAAATCTACTGGATTCAATAAGGTCCGATGGCTTACCTTGCGCTTTAACTTCGCCATTGTCTAAAATTACGAGCCATTGAGCCTGTTTGATAATCAAAGATATATTATGGCTTGTAATGATGCAAGTCCTTCCTTTCATCATGGGACCACATAAGCACTCTTCGTAAATATGAAGTGCAGTTTCAGGATCTACTGCACTCAAACAGTCATCAAGTAGAAGATATCTGGAAGAAGAGTAAATCGCTCTCGCTAAAGCAATCCTCTGTTGCTGTCCACCGGATAATGAAAATCCACCCTCACCCACATCTGTTTTTAGACCAGCTGCCATTGTTTTGATATCTTTTTCAAGACAACAATACTTTATGACATGATCAAATTTCTGTTGGTCAAACACTTCCCCAAATACGATGTTATCTTTAATTGTCCCGCTAATTAACCACGGGCTTTGAGAACAATATGCCATTGAATTCGCCATTCCATCTATGCCAATTTCTAAATCATCGCGGGAATGGACTGTAGGTACATTTATCTTTCCAGAGCGAAGATTCAACTCTCCCAACAGTCCAAGTAAAAGTGAAGACTTCCCTGAACCTGTGGGTCCTATAATGGCGTTAAGGCTGTTCTGCTTAAAGTCAATAGAAATGTTTCTGAGTTTAAAACTTGTTTCAGCAGCTTCCCATTCCATATTTGCATCCTTAAAGCCAAGCTTTGATTTACTCAGTGTCAAAATCTCATATTTTCTTGTTTCTGATTCGTCAAGGTAATCCTGGATTCTTTCAAGTGAGATGAAAGATTGCATCAAGAGATTAATAGTAGAAGCAATTTGATCCATAGGCGTTCTCAATATAGCGAATAAGGAAAGAGCTGTAAAAGCTATCGAAGGAGTAAGTGTTTGTTTTTGGAACTTAATAAACACTGAAAATGTTACGACTGAGACAAGAGTTGGCCCAAAGAACCAAATAAGATGATTCAAGAAAAATATTTTTGCCTTCTTTTTGAGGAGGTTAATTTCTCCATCTCTTATGGTCATGATCCTTTGGTGAAATAGCTTTTCCCACGCGAGTAGTTTTATTACACGTATTGAATTCAAAGTTTCACTAATCCCAGAGGTACGTCTGTCAGTTAATATTAACTGATCGGCCTGGTATTTGCCGTAAAATATTGCACACCAAAAATTTAAAGGAATCATGGCAATAAGAGCGAAGGTACCAGCAAAAGCGGACCACCCAAGTAGAGAGTATAGTATAATTAGCGCCGTAATTGTCATAAAAATTGCTTCACAAGCCTGATAAAAAGTACTCATAGCCTCAGAAACCTTAAAAGCATCCACAGACATTATATTATTGATAGAATTATCTTTTCTACTAGTGTCAGCATCAAGTTCCACCTCTGGATAGTTGTGATTACTTTCAGATATTGTCAGTATAGTCTGCTGAGAATTATTTTCTTGTTTTTGCATCGTTGAAGCTTTGAGAATCGTTCTTCTAAGGGTTTTGGAATAAATATGGGATATTAATATCGTCCTTAATTGCATGGTGCCCTTTTCACCCAAAAATAAGCCCTGCCCTCTGCAGGTTGTGGCAATGACTCTACTGATCAGCATGAATGTGGCATACAAAGACATCGAATTCCATGACTGCGACTGGGGATCATCAACATATGTTAATATTTTTGGCAGCAGCAATGAAGGTATGAAGTTTAAGAGACTGGTTACCAAAGCTAGTAATAGTTGAGAGAGAAAAATAAATCTGAAATAAGACACAACACTTGAAAGAAGTTTTTTGTGTTTGAAATATCTTGCAAACTTCGTTAGAATTATTACTGATTTATTATTGATATCCAAATCCCAAACATCGGCGTTTTCAAGGTACCGTTTGCATGCCGTCCAAATAAGCTGATCCACCCTAGCAAACGTCAAAAGCCCAAAAACAGTAAGATTTGGCGGCAATTTTTCTCCTTCATCCTCAACTAAAAATGAATAGTTAGTTCCTTCTATATTCGATGTAAATAATAATAGGAAAAGAGCTAGATTGATAGAAAACTCAATGATGAAATACTTAGTGAGAACTACATCTCTTATTTTCCCAATTAGAATAGAATGAAGAGAAGGAATTGAGAGAACAAATATCAATGTATAAGAGATAAATGAAACGGTCCAGAAATTAAGTTGGCACGCCGAAAGCCATCGTAATGACTGACTCACAGAGAATAAACGAAGTGAAACAACAATAAGGAGTAAAATCCAGAGAAAAGTTTTCACTAGTAAACCTTGACGAAAAAATATCTTGCCATTTGCTGGTATATTGATTAAAATATAAAAGTGGATAAAGAACTGTAAAACAATGAGAATGCCTTCCATGAAAACTTTAAATTTATCAAAAGTAGATCTTTCATACTTGACACTGCGAAAGCAACGGCTTTCCCATGCTGACCTCAATCTTAAGATTGAGAATCGTGCACCCTTATTACTTTCGTTATTTTGTTGTTCAAGTTCTGGGGTTTCGCACTGATGATCTAGAGCACTTTCACTTCCGTGATATTCTCCCTTTAGATGAAAGGCGCCAAAGATTTTAAATAATGTGTATATCAAATCAATCAACAGTATAGTTAGAGGTAACTTGAAGTCGATGTATTCTCGTCTAGCGCATTCAGAAATGTCATCATAATCCCAAATCGGGCATGATTTATTATCAATCATTCTTAGTAGTTACGACTCGGTTCAAAAACGTAAAAATACACTTAGCTTCTCTGAAACTAGTAAACCAAGTTAAGATTTAACAAATAGTCTTCCTTGGACAAGAAATAACCCATTCTCTTTTGGCACTTTTTATAGACAAAGGCATTTTTGATGATAAAATAGTGCACCCGAGAACATAAAATGCTTTGAGTATTTAATTCTCCATTAGCAATTGGTCTCGTAAGCTAATATGCTCTTATTTTTGTTCTTCTTTACCCACGAAGTGTTATTTTTTCCTTTTTTCTCCTGGTTGCATGCTGACAAAAAAATGAGCACCCTGAAAGTAAAATTTAGGTAAGTCGCGATATAACTGAGAAATTAAGTTTCGCTAATTTTATTAAGATTGAAGGTTACTCAGAAGAAAGGTATCTTTCCTTCACCCAAATCTTAAACTCATATACCAAATACGAACATTCTAGAATCATTCTCTTTTCTCTTTTTGTATCTTCTAGGGTCATGGGTATCAAAATTCAAGTGTAGTTTTTTTTAGATCTTGAGATGGCAGCCTCATGCACCTTCACAATTAAAGAACACCTAATCTATGTGTGGCATTTTTGGGTGAGCTAATTAGTAGGTTATCGTGAATACTAAAAGACATTACAGGATTACAGTAACATTCTCCTAAATTTGAGTCCGGTACTTATCTGTAAAGTGTAAAATAAGCAATCATTGTCAAAAAAAAGCGACGCTCTCAAACCGAAACAATGTAGTAATAGCAACAAAATGAGAGGCTGAGATAAATTTCTAGATTATTTTTCACTAAAGTAAAATCATCTCAAAACCATTTGGGAGAGGAATCTTTAATCTTAAGTTAAAGCATCGGCCAAATATAAAGATCATAAAAAATAGCAGGTTCTGCTGAGGGAGAAAGTAGAAAATTCAAACACTGCTCTTTTTTTTACTGGAATGTTACATTTAACCTTCAATACTACATTTGAAAAGAATACCGGATCAATATTAACATTATCCTCTTAGTAAAAAGGAGATCTCGCATCATCGACACCGTTAAAATCGAGTGTTGACCTCAGCAATTTTGAGCTTTTACCCAGGTATACTTTGTTTATATTCCTGAGTAATTGTGCTATTCCGTAATAAATAAGCTGCTCCGGGAATTGGTTAAACTTATACATATCAGAACCAGTTGTTCTTAGTGATTTACATTATATTCGAAGCTTCCGGTACTCTTCCAGTGTTGATTGATAAAATTGAGAACAGGATAAGTGATTTGAAGGGAGCAGCTAATGGAGCAGTTAACGTCCCGTCACCAATTCATAAACTTATTTAAGTATCGTTTACTTGGCTTAGTTCGTAGTTGTCTCTATCCGTTTCTCTTTAAGTCATCATTTGAGATCCAGATAATAGCTTTATGATATGTATACTTGTTGATATGACATTCTCTTTTCCTCAATAATGAATATGACAGACATTCTGTTATAAAGATTGCGAAATGCTTTCAGAAAAAGTTTCTTCTTGGAATACGGGGCCCTTCAATCTTATATTCTAAATTACTTATAATAACGGTTAATCATCCGGAAAATTAGAACACCGAATATAATATTAAAATTAGCTAGAAACATGATAGCTGAGAAAATATTGATATGCGTTCATAATCTGTCTAGAAGCGGTCTATGAACTGTCCTTTCTTTCCACGCTGAATCAAGTTGCAGATGAATTTTATGGACTTTCATTGAATCCAAACATCTCATCTAATGACAAGTGATAAAATCATCACCCAGGAGTCGCATTTTCTACTTTAATACGTTTTGATGAAGTTATCTGCAATCCATTTTCAATTCCGACATATCAAAAAAATCTTAGCGTGAAAAGGATACATGATTTTGAGCAAAGAACCGGTGCGCTGTAGCATTGCGTGCTTAGGTACATTTCTACTTATGGTTTAGCTTTTGGCCTTGAATTACTTCTAGATAAATTTCATATAATATCTTGACTAAGAACTGTGACTAGGCACATGATCCTGAAAAAAACGAATAAAAGGTTTACACACATACACACATCATTACCACTCAAATTACCACACCAGGTATACTTATCATAAGAAGTGTACGTAGTTAGATATTTTAGAAATATATTGGTGCATCATGATGTAGCCTAGCCTCGCTTTCAAAAACACAAATTTCCACACAGTCTCATCACTGCACGACACAATATGTTCTTAGTGAACATTTACAATACTCTATGCGGCCTGCCTTTCCCCTCTGTGTTGTCAAACGAAGTCAAGACTTTCAGTGATTACAGCCAGCTGTAAATCCAAACAGATGAGTTTCTGTGATAAATTGAACAGAATGGAAACAATAATAATCTAGCCATGATACACATCATACTCCAGAACGCAGCTGTCTTTCTAATTTTCGCCTAAAAAGTCTTAAAAAACTTTTCAATGAGAGATAAAGGCATTTTTCTACGTCTTTTGCAGTTTTTAACTGAATCATACATTCTACAGATAATAGAGGTTTAAGTTAAAGTTTTCCATTTTTTTTTTCTTGAGTTTGAACCATCGATTAAAATCGTTGACATTAATTGACAAGCTTTGACAAAGTTTGTAAACTGGGATTGAATGGTAATGCCAAACTGCTTAAGTGATGCGCAACTTTACTAGTGCACAGCTTATTACGTTAAATTATACAAACCTTTTGTCATTTCTTCGAGCACTTCTAATTAAATACCTCTTACTACAGTAAACAAGATACCAGAAAATAAAAAGACAGTCTTGTGTAGTTTCATAGTTCACTCTTTTTGTCTTCATTTACTTCTCTTTAGTGGCACAAATCCTGCATTTTATCTTATAAACTCATTTTGTATGGTTTAAAAGTAGCGACACTTTTGATTAAGCTTTTAATGTCAAATTTGTAGGGATATGGTACCTTGGTACACTATTTCTCCCTTCAAGTATTTGGGAATAAATCGCTAAAGATGATACTAGCCAAAGAAAAGTTCACAAGCATGTATTAAGTGGCTTGATTAAAAATGTAGTGCATAGTGAAGTATTTAGAAGAGTAAAGAATAAAGAAATGAAGGGGAAATAATTACATAAGCATAACCATGTCAAATTTTAAACGCAGGATACATTTGTTCAGAAACTGAGTCATATAGCAATCAAAATAATACTAGCAATAGGGAAGCAATAAAAATACTTAGGCTACGATTGGCCAGTAGACCATTGGCAATGCCAATATAGCTTGATATTTCTAGGGATGCTGTGCTAGATACGGGCGTACCGTTTGGAGAAGCGCTGCGAGACTGTTGGGACACAGTAATCAACCTGGAAGTTGTGAGAGATTTGGCGCTCGTGGTTTCAGATACAGAAATGACACTATTGCTGTGTTCGATAACGTTGGTTGCAGCAGTTGCTTGTGTTCCTGCATAATCAGATTTTGAAAGCAAAGAACGGACCGTTGTTTTTGTTTCAGCGGCTTCTGACATGGTGGAAGTTCCACTGGTACTACCGATGATATTAGAGCTAACTGTTTCATCCGTAGTCTGTGGGCTCCATGTGGGGAAAACTGTTACGACGTCATTGACGGTAGCGGTGGCTGTCGAGACAAGAGCTGGTGAAGCAGTTTCTGAACAGACACCAGATTTACAAGAAGTAACTGTGACTAGTGTTGTCCGCTGTTTTGATTCTGTATTAAAAACGGGAGACCATGTCGTATATTCTGTAACAGCTCCATTAACAGTAGCTGTTGCTGTAGAGACAACAGCGGGAGAAGTGGCCTCGTAACAGATGTCAGACTCACAAGAAGTTACAGTAACTAATGTGGTTTTTACTCTTGACTCTAGTGCGGTCTCCTTCGTTAAACTTGTGGCAGATATAGGGCACCACGTGGTATATTCAGTGGCAATCCCATTAACAGTAGTTGTCGTCATGGAAACGATAGCAAGTGAATCACTCTCGTAGCAAATGTTAGATTCACAGGAAGTTACGGTAACTAAAGTTGTTTGTTCGGCCGCAGTAGGCGTAGCAGATGTTATTCTATACATAGTTGTATGATCGCGGTAAAATCCGGAGGAAGTCTCACCGCTGAGGATCCCATATGTCTTAGAAGTTGAAACAAATGTAGAAGTCTTGCTTGCTTTGCCATGAGAGGTGAGCTTTCTCGTAGAGTCCTTTACTTCAGTTTGGCTATCGAGCTCGCTAGAGCGAGTAGTAGCCAAGGCAGTGGAAGAGAGTGACACAGTTGATGAAGTTAAAAACTCAGAAGAAGTTGAAATAAAGTTGGAAGTAGTACTCACTTCATAAGTGTTGGAAAAGAAGGAACTAGTGGATTTGATTTGATCGCCCAAAGATTTAGCGACTGAGCCACTAGATTGAGTGAGGGGTGCCCTGTATGATTCAGAGGATTTGAAGGAGTTGGGTTTGGCCAAAGAAGAGCTTATCGATTCTTGCATTTTAGAACTGACAATTGAAGATCCAGGTACTCTCTGTTGGCTAGATAATACGGGTTTTCTGGATGCTGGATGAGCCCCTGGTATGGAAACGCTAGACGTTAGACCAGTAGACATTGTCGACAAGCCGGTTGCTGTACCTGCAAAGGATGTTGGAGCGCTAGTGATCAAATTTGTTGGTGCCATAGAGGTACTTGTGGCCCTTGCGTTTATAGCAGATGATTTAGATTCAGGTGCGGTAGCAGTATGTGAGATTATATACGATTCAGAGGATGCAGATGATCGAGAAGTAACTGATGTCAAGACAGTAGAGCTAGCGATTTCAGTTTGATTACTAGGGTATATGGGCGTGATTTTGTGCATGGGAGTAAAATAACTGGTAAGACTGGCCCGGTTTGATGATATGGACGCACTGGTGGCTGACTCTGCATGCGAAGCAGAAAAACTACTGGTCTCGCTTTCAATAGAGGTTGTAAATGAATTGGTAGCTGATCCAGAATATGATCTAGCAGCATTGGTATACTCGCTTATAGTAGATGATAGGCTAAAGGAAAGGATAGTGTCCCTTTGAGTTGAAAAAGTTGCAGAATTAGAAGTTGACGCAAAGGACGAGAAAGGGGCAGTAGTGGTATCCTTTGATGATATGGCGCTGGTAGCTATGGAGACGCTGGAAATCTCGGTTTCAGGACAGGTTGTACAGACAGATATTGTTGACTGCAATACTGACGCTGAAGAGCTGGTGTAACTCACAGAACTGGCAGATGCGGCCTCAGTGCACTCAGTGCAGACATCGGTAGAGGATGCGTAAGAACTGGCAGATGCGGTTGTGGATCCTACAGAACTGGAAGATGCGGTTTCAGTGCACTCAGTGCAGACATCGGTAGAGGATTCTACAGAACTGGCAGATGCGGTTGTGGATCCTACAGAACTGGAAGATGCGGCCTCAGTGCACTCAGTGCAGACATCGGTAGAGGATGCGTAAGAACTGGCAGATGCGGTTGTGGATCCTACAGAACTGGAAGATGCGGTTTCAGTGCACTCAGTGCAGACATCGGTAGAGGATGCGTAAGAACTGGCAGATGCGGTTGTGGATCCTACAGAACTGGAAGATGCGGCCTCAGTGCACTCAGTGCAGACATCGGTAGAGGATGCGTAAGAACTGGCAGATGCGGTTGTGGATCCTACAGAACTGGAAGATGCGGCCTCAGTGCACTCAGTGCAGACATCGGTAGAGGATGCGTAAGAACTGGCAGATGCGGTTGTGGATCCTACAGAACTGGAAGATGCGGTTTCAGTGCACTCAGTGCAGACATCGGTAGAGGATCCTACAGAACTGGAAGATGCGGCCTCAGTGCACTCAGTGCAGACATCGGTAGAGGATGCGTAAGAACTGGCAGATGCGGTTGTGGATCCTACAGAACTGGAAGATGCGGCCTCAGTGCACTCAGTGCAGACATCGGTAGAGGATGCGTAAGAACTGGCAGATGCGGTTGTGGATCCTACAGAACTGGAAGATGCGGCCTCAGTGCACTCAGTGCAGATATCGGTAGAGGGTGCGTAAGAGCCGGTCGATACTTGTGTTGCTGTTGACGTACAAGTTTTTGCATGATTAGCAGGGTTTGGAATAGAACAGTGTGGTTGGGCAATACTATCATCAAAAGAGTAAACGTATCCTTCAAAATCATCCCTAACCTCAGTACCGTCTGGTAATGTGACACTGATAGGAAGGGTACCCCAAGATACAGCATTTGAGTAAACAATTTTCATGGGATAATAGTAACCAGCATACATGTACGTTGAGCCTCTAATGTTGGTAGGCGCATCCGCATTCCATGGTTTGATACCATTAATGGTGAAATCTGTTGACGTGATGGGAGGCTGTTCCTGCTTACAGCACTCAAAGGCAACATTACCTCCAACCGATAGAATTGCCGAATCATCTACAATTGCAAAACCAAACGTATAGGTACCTGTCTTTGGTGGCAGAAAGTAGCCTGTCATTTCCACGGTCACATTAGTGGGCGTTGTATAGAAGCCAAACAGATCCGAACTCCAGTATGCAGCGCCTTCATCACAATCTTCATCCTCACGTTTCTTGTTTGCATAAGAAAGAGTTTCATTATCTGAACAAAACCTAACACCGCGCTTTACCGCTACAACCTGGGAAGAGCTGTCTTCAGTAGAGTCATCATCAGAACAGGGACAATCATCTGATGAGGTGCTACATGGGATTGAATAATCGATAGAAAGTTTCGTTTGTCCACTTACGGAGCCCATTTTTTCTCTATCAGCATATCCATATGCCATATAAGCGGAGTCGGAATACGTAGATGAATCTTTTAAAGCGTATTGATAAAAGTTAACAATCATCCCATTTTTCTTCTCCCCGGCTGGCAAACATGCCTCTGTGGTTCCTAGAGCTACCTTGACAAGAGCTAGGAAAAATAGGCCAGTCAAAAGCATATAATGAGAAATCATGGATATTTTTGGTTTGTAGTTCAATGGTAATAACTATTCTAAAGCAAGAACACCAACATAAATTCGGAATCATAAAAAGTGGAAGGGCCCTTTTTATATGTTCATAATTTTGAATTCTAACGAGTATTGAGCGAATATACGTTTTATTAGTATTATTTAACGGCAAAAGTACGTCAAAATAGTTCAGTCATCAATCATTCTTCACAAAGAAACATCTTCTTAGCGGGCTATTCTCCACGATTTACATTAACATCCTATCGACAAAAAAGTCCAAGGCTACATTCTAGTACTAACTTACACTTTCCGTAGTGTGGATAGATACCAAACATGTTCAGAAGCGAAATAAATGGTGTTGTCACGTTTGATGCATAACTACTGTCAGGCGCGCTTAGTAGCACACGTGACATATTGTACAATAACTTTGTAGTGTACGCATTCTTTCCATTATTTATGCCTTTAAATGAATTTAAAACGTAATTTCTAAAGAAGGCCATAAAGAAAAGAGGAAAACTAGCTTTCGCGTTCCAAAAACTTGAAACTGATAAACATCACTATGATAGAATGAAACGGGACCATATTACAAAGTCTGCTGCAAGATTACTATAAGACACGCTTTGGCAAATCTAACAGGTTGCACAACAATCCTGTGGCACAAACATTCTTTTTGTTCATCATACGCTACTCGCTTGACCCACAACTTTGAATTATTGATCAAAAGGGGAAATTAACTTTAGCCCATGAAACTTTGCAACTGACACCATAAGCGACTATTCGTACTGATGTAACACTTCTCTACACGTGTGACTGTGGAAAAAAAGGCGAAATGAAAAGTTAAGACAAATTTTGTAAAACATTCTGGAAGTTTAAAGCTGCGCAATTTCGAGGACAACGAAGAAATTTTTCAAACTTTAATGCAAATTAAGGTTTGTCGTAAAATAAGGTTTTTCGGCAACAGGAAACGCAGCAGGCGATGTACGCTGAGAAGAGATTCACTCAGAAACTGCCGTAAGAAGTGAAGTCCGTAGTTGATATGAAATTGAGTTGAGGGTCCATCTAAAATAAGAAGTTCAGGGCTGGCTAACATAACAGTCCTTTCATGAGGAAAATAATTGAGAACCACAATTTGTTTAAGTGCCTGAACTTTGCCAGCTTCATGCGATACCAATGGTTCCCAAATTTTTTGAAACATTCTATTATCAACTGTTGTAAAGGGAAGGAGAAAAAGGTTAAACCCACGATAAGCAATTTGTGTTTACAATTGTAAGTAGTGGAATAGTTTTAGGAAGCACTCACACCAGATCGTGAATATGGTAATATTTGGCTTATAGGTTTCTTTATTGATCGGCATTGTTAAACGTCAAAACATTCCAATTCCTGGCCTGTTTAGTGGGAAATGAAAATACTCATTCGTCACCTCTACGTTATCAGTGCGGTATATCGACACACTCCAAAGAAATGGATTTTATTTTGGCGTACTCTATGGTTTTCTGTATAACCATGGAGATATTGGAAGGCTTCGGACTTCAGAATATTTAGCTTATCAAACGGATACTGATAGCATAGAACGCACACGTGTTCTCAGGACAAAGTAATCTTTGAGTAAAAGAATTTTGTTTTGGTTGATTAGATAGACACCATTTTTAATTGTTTAATTTACCATTAAAAAGCATATTCATCAATCTTGTTGTTTAGAGTATTCACTCGAAGAATCAGCTGACCTTAAAGACTACTGCCTTTTCTCAACCAGAACTGGTTGCCTTGTGTGTCTATACACACTTTCAACAAGAAATTCGGGAAACCTATCAGGTGGTAACTTTCATAAGATATCAGCAAGTATGTGAACGATGCTGAGGGATTGTACCTAAAAGATTACAACTCTTTGAACCCTGTAGATTCTTGTAACGTCTCTTGTTTGTATCAGACTAAGAATGATCGAAGGTATTGCTACTAATGGGAGGACAGGTCCGTTCGTCTGAGTTTGGTGTTGACTCCTTATCATTGTTTTCCATAAATTAGCCACATAAAAATGTGTGGAAGAAGAGAGGATATAACACCTTCATCTCCCCTTGCGGAGAATATTTGTCCAGATGGCATATTGCAAACCTGAGTAAGCTCTTACCGGAAATATAAAATTCCTACAGCTCATGTAATTTGAATGTATCATTCTATAGGAGCGAACATATTGTGGCTGTTGCCCCTTTTCTACTTTTATCTCTAAGTGCACGTACTTCCACCTCCGAGTGGAGCCTATATTTCCTGCACCGTATAATAATTTAGTTTCCAGGTTTCCCTATCTTCAATTTTGAGACATAAGAGGATATAGTGCATGATGTGTACAAGAACAATATTTCAAATAAAAAAGAAGAAGGAATATAACTTACGCCTGATCAATCTGTGATTGAAAATTCCTAATAATTCTACAAGTAACTCTTGAAAAAATAGCTCTCATAATTTGAAGTATTTGTATCCTAACCAAACGGAAAACCGAAAAAATAGTGCCAGTATCAATTCTATATCAAAACTAGAAGTTTACAGGAAGTACTCGATAACGAAAATCGAATGGGGGATAGTTCCTTTAGCGATAAAATAGAAAGTATATTGATTTTCTATACTCGGTCGAAAAACAGTGCAGGAAAACTAAGTAAAGTAGACCTTAACCAGAACCAGCAAATAAATGAAGACCTTAGAAATATCGTTTGATTTCTATAGGGTCCTCTTTAGGTAAGACGTCAAGACACTTAAGCAATGGAATTGCTAGAAACAATAAAAGCTTTTCAGCGATAAAAAATACCACAATGTTAGCGACAGTGGAGAGCGCAGTATTTGTGTTAAAAAGAAATGTAGCTGGGTATGAATAATCACCTTCTTTGATATAGTATCTGAAACATACGTTTATAGAAGTTGATCTCTTCTTAATGATCTCTATTAGAGGAATTGGAGATCATAAAAAATAAGTCGTCGTTAAGGCATATAAATTGAAACCTTATGACAACTAAGGAAAGCAAATTTTTTCCAATTTTTACATTAACCTTGAAGAAGTGAGAATGTGAAAGCAAATTCGATAAATCAATGATGAATTTGTATGGTTAGTCTCACCATGCCATTCCTATTGCTTTTATTCAGTATTTTTCTTCCGATCAACAAGCCGGTGGCTGTGGCTAAAATGAGTGAGGAAAAACAGAGACGCCTAGCATTTTAAAGAAAGCTAACCATTGTATAAAAAGAAAATAATGCTGTTTTCATGGTAAAATTACTAGAACTGATTCCAACACAGTCAGCAAACTATCTTTTTCTTTCTGATACGTAAAGTTTCTTGGTCAAGCTTACCAACTATATGAGGAGTATATTAATTTCTGTAGAGCGGCTCTGCTCTATTCAGCGTCTGGTCTCTAATTAATCTAATCTTGATTTTCTGCCAGATATCTTCTTCCTTATCCATATAAAATCAGATGCTTCGATTATGGACTATAAATATGTTGTAGTAGTGACAAAAAGTAGTAATTTTTTACTTAATATGTTGACAGGCATCCCATAAGAAAAATTTAATTTCTCCAGATAGTCACATACTTTGATATTTTCTTTAAGTCTATTGGGGACCATCCATCCTCATATGATTAAAATAAAAGTTATCGCATTCTCATATCGATCATCGATAGTGTCACGTTACTTATGAATTTGATTTTTATTAGAGTATAACTACCCCCAAATCAAAATATAAACTGACAAGTTTTTTTATTCAAAATATGAAACACGTCCTATTGAAGCAGGCATACTGGCAAACTGTTCTGAATGACGCCTGATCCCATACCACTTGAATAATCTTCTACAAAAGTTTACATAACTTATCATATTATTGTTAATATAATATAGGGATAAAAAAGGTTATACAAGTAAAATGGACATGTCATTAGCCTAAGTGCATGTAAAAACGATATCAAATCTTAAAAGAGCAAGGTTCCCCACTTCGATGAAAATTTTAGTTTGGCCGTAACATGAAGGTTTAGAAAATGACATGTCACAATAATTGGAAGAGTTGAGCTTTTACAACGATACCCGTTGACTGGCATATAATAACCAACATCTTTGGTTAAATATGAATTCTTGTTGCGCTTTTGTTAGCATAATTTGGTGTTCTTGTTCGATACACCAGCCCGCTTATGGCTAAATGGAAATAATCATTGCATTGGGGAAGTACCGAAACTTGTAAAAGTTAAGAAACATTGTAAGTACTATGAGTTTACACAACTGGAATCCATTTTTAATATCAAACCTTGAAAAACTCCACCCTAAATTGGTAAGAATAATAAAACCGTGGCAGTGATCACTGATCGCAATATTTTTTTATAGCAAGTCCAACAGAATACACTATGATGGATGTCATAGTACGGCTCGAGCTATCCAGCTCATCAGATAATTGAAATCAAATGATTATCAATAGTTAAAAATTTTTGTCGAGTCCGCAAGCGGTGCTCTTGACTTGGTCATATGGATTTCATCATTCTGTTTAGCGGTAGAGAATCTTCACTTATGTTCCAGTAACTACCTAGCCGTTGTAATTTCCCATACGTAGCTCCTCAAACGCTGCAATATAATTATTCTTCAATTCTTCGTAAGATATTAAAAATCGCATGCGCCTGATGGCCTCTTGGAAGAGTGACTCAGGGTCTTTCTCTAAACACTCTCTCCGTCCACACTTTCGTTTAATAGCAGCATTTGACGAAGTCGTTTGATATTCAGGGACAACGCTATCGTCATAAAGGTATTTAACAGTGTTGTCATCCAGATAAATGGGGATGCAAGAATAGGAAACTGTCATTGGTGTGCTTGTTGAATTTTTTTCACTGGGTAATAAGTGTAATTTTAAGTTCGCATCTCGTAGGAAGTTCTTTTTTATATGCTTGCAAAGTTTAAATAAAGATTTAGCTTGCAATGGGATCGGATCCTTACATTCTTTGAATTCATCCCAAGCAATCAAGTTCATTTGGGCAATAATGTCGCGCTGGTGATCTTTCAATAGCGTCCGTAGACGCGGGTCCTTTGGGTTGATTGGTTTCTCCTCTGCCAAGTCAATTAAAAATCCATCTGCTACTAAGAATCTGGGTGAGATATATTCTTCTCTCGTCAACTCTTCTCTAGGCACTCGTATGTTTTTTAGTTGTTTTACTAATAGGAGCAAAAAGTCTTCTTTAATAAGTTGTAGTGTAACTTTATATTCTTCAATGCTCTGACAATACTTCTTATCAAACATGGTTTGCATTTCAGGATTCAATTGAAGAGTGATTCTTATATTTTCTAATGATTGTGTGGTTTTTTCAATGCATATTTTTTCCAGTCTTCTTGCTAATTCTTCAACTAGTTCAATGTATTTTTTATCTTCACCAGCAGCAATCAATAACAAAGTGACTTTGGACACAGGAAAGTTAGGAATTTGATCCAGCACTTCGCTAGAAATCATACTCACTTTGATAACATTTTTTTCCTCGTGATCAGTATGTTCCATGAGTTGATTTTCTAACTGAGGAATGTGAGTTAATATTTTCTTTTTTACGGCCTCAACTTCAATGAACAGCTGTTCTGCTAAATCAGAATAGGTCTGGTTAGAGATTGTATCCTCTACGACTGGTTCTTCTCTAACAATAAACCTGACAACATTCTTTTTATCTGTGGGAGAACTAGGTTTTGTATCTGGCAAAACATACGCAATATGTGAAGCTTTTGCAGTCGTCGTCCTCGTACAGTACCAAAATGGAACTTTGCCTCCCCTTTCATTTTTCTTTATTTTGCAAAATTTAACGAAAACCCTTTTTCCTAATAATTGAAGTAGCTGATCGTCCTTCACAAAATAATAATTCGAGCGCAAACCGTAAAGTATGTCGAGACTCATCGGATTGTAAAGTCTTCTCAAATGAGACCACTTTTTTAAACCAATTTGATCTCTTAAGTAGTTATCGTTCCACTTGTAGAGCCTCCTCTCGTTCAAATATAGGAGAAATTCTTCGATTATAATGTACTGATGACTGGCATTGATGTCAATTAATGGATATTCTCGATCAGGCTCAACATTCAATGAAAACTGACAAACCCCATTTAAGCAAGATTTCTTATCTTCAGACATCGGATATATGTACATGGTGCCCCATTTTGGCAAATATAACCTGCAACATCTACACGCGAACTTTTTAACCACTTTGTAATGTAATTTATTTCTGATTCTCTTCAGGATTATTCTTCCGTCCTCTAACAGGAAAAACTCTCGCAGAACCAGCTTTATATTTTTGAATAACTCCATAGACTTCACACCAATGAGTACGGATTTAGAGTCCTTCTTTAGTTGTGCCCAGTCTACCAAATCTTGCTGTAATAGTTTCTCGTAATCGTCGTCATTCGGTAATAGTAATCTTATTTCCGGACTACGAAAATTGACTGGTTTTCGCTTCACAACGTCTATCAGCCATCCATCAATAACTGCAAGTCTAGCATTGATCTCTAGCATTTCTGCAACATTATTTGAGTAATCATCTCTGCCACTTGTGACACCGTATAATTATTGACATTATTGTTCCCAGCCTTTAATTATTCAAAGAATGCGTCTTATCCGGGTCACATATGCCCTAATTCTCGCGACAAACTTTTCGAGACCGATAGTAATAGAGAATAGAAGAAAGTACTAATCCTTGAAACGGAAGCCCAAAACTCTCAATAGGGCTAGCTAAGGAGATTCTACTATTCGCTTAAAGATTTCTTGTTTGAGATTCTTTGTTTTACTGCTCGCTCTACTTCTTTTTAGATTCTATTGAATTTACACGCTCGCTATTTGTTCTTTTTCGACAGAAGGCATAGATTTATTATTGTGACTAAGGCTCAGTCGCCATTTGTCTATCAGGGACCATTAAGAAAAAACATCTTTAAATTAGATAGTTTACTGTGCGAGATAGTTTTTTTGGACAGGGTTGTTGAAGTAATAGGCAGATTTTGGGGTTTTTTTGTTCCATTCTTCAACTAGATCTGGCGTTTTAGTTTTGTGTTATTTATCAGGGTTATAATTTTTTTCATTGGGAGCTCATCGTAATCGAAGCATTAAAAGAGATGACAGCTAGCACATCAGTTGCGGTAGGCTGTGCGGTAGGTATACCTGTCGGTGTGGGTATTATAATAGCAGTAGTGTTTTGGTTCAACCTACAAAAGAGGTACAAGAAGGAGGAAGAAAACGATCAAGAATTGGAAAGAGCTATTTATGACGAAAGTGGTTTTGTATCCTTTGACAATTTTGGACCCTTGAGAGATAGTAAAGACGAAGCAGGACTAACAAGTGCCGAGTTAAAAAATCCTGATCACACGTCCGGTTCATCGGAAGGATCAGCTCAACCAGAGGAAAAAGATGGTAAATCGCGAGATCAAGAGAATGCATTGGGAAAAAGAAATAGTAAATACTATGTGCCAGCATATCGTAGGAAGATAAATTTGCTTCAAGTACGAAATAGCAACTGCGGTAATAACAACAAGCAGAGGTCCATTGTGGATTTACCGAGTGTGAATAACAGCTCCAATTTATCATTATCTTCGTCCCAACAACACATAACAAAGAGGCAGATAAGTGTTTATGATCAGATGGTCCCTGTTATTGCTGATGAAGGATCAAACTTCTTTACAGATCCTTCGAGTGATACTAATACTAGCAATGACCAAAATAAACCTTCAATGATAGATCTCAAACATAATGTTCGCCAATCTAGTAATGAGAATTTAATAAGGAATTTACAAAATCAGGATTTTGGTTCGTACTACCCAAGAAGAGCATCTTCTTCATACTTAAATGGCAACATATCAAACACATCCTTTCATACAAGAAATTCCTCTATAACATCTGTAAATAAACCAGATGCGCTGGAGGATGTGTTTGCGACACCGAAAAGTGCGACTCTGTCACATTTAACAAGCACCTTTGATAAAAATGATGAAGAATCCGATGATTGCAATTCAGTAAAGGGTACCATGTCAGCTAAAGCAGACAAAGAGAGTAGGGATTTATATAAGTTGCAGAATAACTATGATGTGGGGAATATCGGAGAAATTGCTGAGGAGGATCAATATGAAAACGAATTTACTAACTATTCACAAAGCAAGAGAGAATTCATAGAAAGTCTAAGACCTAAATAATACTGCTGATATATTAAACATTATATTATAGTTAAAATACAAAAAAAAAAAAAATACTCGATTCAATCCAAATATTAGATGTAAGTAAGCCAAATACAATCTGTTGTTTTTTGAGATGGATTATATATATGAATTGAAAACTCCTCAAGACATAATTCTTAAAGTTCACTGTCTCATTTTCATGTATGTTTTTTCTTTTTCTTCCAGAACGATTTCTTGAAAAATAAGCGCCATTTTGTGTAGTTCGCTGAATTTAATATTTTGTTATCTTCAAAAACCTTGTACTCTTACATTTCGATCTCAAAAGAGTTGAATGATGCCAAAAATGATAAAAATCTGAGGGCCATATAACCACTCGTTTTCTTTAAGAATATTATCCATCTTGACTATGTATAATATACGCTTATGCTTTTTACAAAACTAAATGTCCAGCAATTAAATAAATCGCCGTTCTATGATCCTTGCTTCTCAACTTGGGTTTAATGGCAGGACTGACCCATTATCTGTAGAACCTCCTGACGTCATATCATTGTCTTTTACCTTCTTAGCTTCGTTGTGCAGTGTGTCTGCCTTTTTATCCAATAACTCGTTAAAAAAATCGTACTCCCCACTATGGGAACCAAGACCGCTATCCTCTGTGTGGGATACGATTCCTTGATGTACCACATGAGATGTGGCCTCCCTATTATCAGCAGGCTTCTCAACTGGAGGATTTGGATTAGTGGTAGCTAAGGACCTTAAGGTTTCCCAGAAATCCAAACCGTCTTCATCTCTCAATGGAGTATCGGATCTGGATGTCGTTCTTGATATTTCTGATTGATCGATATGGCTGAATTTATTCGTTGTCAAAGAGGATGAAGAATGATGCCCAGAAAGTTCACTTTTTTTTTTGTCTTTCTTTTTAGTTTTACTGGCATTACTTCTTGCTGAATTTGGAGATGGATTGAGTAATTTGTTCAAGTCAGCACCTCTTATCGCGTCTGATGAACCTAAATGAGGTCGTATTGTTGGTGGTAAGTAATTGAAATGTGCTATTCTATTGGGGCCCACATCGGGTGGCATTTCTGAACCGCTTGTTGTGTATGAAGCCGTAGAGCTTGGTGCCTTACCGCTTGTTCCATTAAAGTTTGGTGACATGCTATTGGCACTGGCATTTCCTGTAATAATCTCATTAGTCGTAGTAGTAGAGTTCGTTGGAACCAAAGTGCTTGCTTGAGGATAAAATACAGACGGGCTGTTTGTTCCTCTATTACTTTGTGAACCAAGTTCATTCGCATTATCGGCAGAGTTGTGGGAAGTGGGTTCCAAGCTGAATGCGTTATAATTGGGCGTTCTAGATAAGAAATCACTATCCATATTGTCAAGAGAAGTTCTGTATTCTGGGTTAAAAGTGTCATTGTTTGAACTTAACCCCGGAAGGCCGTTTCCCAATTGTCTACCCATATGTGGAAAACCATCAATTAGTAAAGGGTTTCCATTAGTATTCCCATTATTTGCCAAACTAATGTTATTGCTAACAGGATGTTCTGTGGACGTGACGTAATGGTTATGTATATGCTGATGTATGGAAATTTTCAAAGAGTACTTTTTAGCTTGATCAACCAACTCCTTTACCAATTTAGTGCTGTCGATAGTTCCATTGGATATTGATAGACCTTGACCATCTTTCAATGTAAATTTCCATTGGGTACTAGAGGAATTCGGTTCTCTTGTTTTTACAGTAGAATATGCTTGTTTCGGAGAATCTGAAATACCAGCGCTACTCATCATATGCTCATCGAGAGAAGCTGGGATGAATGGTGGTGGGATGTTTGTTTGAGGACTATCCGGAATTCCACCCAGATTTTGCTTATTCATTGGTGATAAACTTTCAGGCGGTAAAGAGACTTTGCCTCTACTACTACTTATATGAGGCTGACTCATCTGCACCATTCTTAATGGGGGAGGTGCGGAAATGTCTTTTAATGGGGGCAATGACTGTTGCTTAGTTTCATTTGAACTATCTTTATCATTCTCCTTCAATCTTGGCAATTTGCTTAATTCTATCTCTTTGACATTCACTATATCTTGCTTTATTAATGAAGCTTTATTTTGTTGGGGTAGCTGTGACTGTTCCTCATTACTTAGTGCATAATCCGGCAGTATATCCGAATCTACAGTAGGTTGCTGTCGGAGTTTGCCATCTTTCATATCTATGTTCTTGTTTTCTTTTATAGCTTTGGTTATTACCTCCGATGCTTGCCCTCGTACTACCATTGTAATAATTTTCCGCCATCTATTCCTACATGTTAAACTTGGTCTAAATTCCATTTCCGATGAAATCTTCCTCCATTTCGTGCCGTATGCTTTCACTTTACTTATCAAATTCAAATCTTCCCCAAGGGTCCACTCTCTTAATCTTCCCTTACTTCCAGGCCCCAACACTTCAATGTATCTTTTAGCACATTGGTCCTCTGTCCTGCCCGGAATGTCCATGGAGATACTCAGCCAGTGAGGTCCATGCTCTTCATAAGCTTTCAAAAGCTGCTCATCCTCTTCTTGTGTCCATTTGCCTTTTTTCAAGTTTGGATCAAGAGATCCAGTCCACCTTTTTCTCACATCCTTAGAAGTTCTAACGGTGTGTTTGAATCGCGTGGCTAAAACATCCCAGGCAATACATTTGGAAAGATGGTTTGATTGCTGAATTGTTTTAACGTCTTCTAGTCCATTTCCATAGCCCAATTCTTTCGCGGATTCGTCCACCAGTGACCGTAACATATTATCGTCGTCCTTTGACCATGAATTTCTTCCATTTTTCCTGTGTGTCTGGTAGCCCAGGGATTCGGTCACTTCAAGTAAATCAAAACCGGTTCCCCTTTTTGGCTTACCTTTCCGTATATCTTTGGTACTCGTATTCGACATTATCTCGATAAGATTTAATGAGTAACAAAAATGAGCAAAATCAGCTTCTCCCTATCCCCACAAGAAACGAGGAATTGTTGCAGAGAACGATTCAATTAGCAAACCAAGTAGTCAGAAAGCAAATATTTAAGCACAAAGAACGTATGCTAGTTCTCTAAAGTACGCCAACAAAAGCAATTTTTATTATTTAAAAAATAGCTGATTAATTCCAATCACTTTTCAGTTTGTCTGGGGCCTTCTTCTACCACTGGACCCTATTTCTTCTACAAGTTTTATCATGATTATTCATTTTCATTTTTTTTTCTTCGTCTTGCTCATCGCATTGTTCGGACCAAAAAAAGGAAAGTAAAAGAAAAAAAAAGGAAAAAATTTAGTTTCTCCGATTCACATCGTCAAAGGTGATTTCCCCACATCTTTTTAAGTTTTTCCGGAGTACGTAAAAAGGGATTGACATTTCTTCGAGATATTGATCTAAAACCCTCCAGAATCAGCGTAGGACAATCATTGTGGTGGTTTTGAGCTCTAGAAGGTTACTACTACTGCCTGTAGTCTTTCAAGCCTTCAGGACACTAAGTCGCTCCAGCATTGACCTCATTCCTCCATTTTCTTAGCATCAGGACGAGAACTATAGGAGACAATGTTACTAAACCCAGATCAGGTTATTAGTCTAGTTCGAAATGTTTATGAAGTTGATATTAGAAAATTTTACTCGCAGTTACGATTAAAGAACCTAAAAGGACTGTTGGATCATGCCGCTCATCTCTTTGAGGTCTACTTGCGGGATTCAGAAATAAACCAGGAAATGGAAGCTGTGACGGCCTTCATTATTGGTGGTTACTACTTGTACCTTGTTATCCCACAGTCATTGCAATTTCAAACAAGAAATAATCTTTATAGCAGCTATGCGAAGCTAAAAAGTGATTATCAAGATGAACAGATAATGAGCTATGTGTTGAAAATAGTAAAGGAGGAAAGTAGTATGATCGTTGACCGTTATTCATCAGACTCGAACAGAATTTCTAGAACTATTACAAGAAAAAGAGCCTATTCCTTACCTCTACGACCATTACCTGTTCATATGGCTTCTTTGTCAATACTTAATCAATTGGAAAGTCCAATACGTGAAACGCAAAAAGAGTCAGCCAAATCAATAAGTGATACCTCAGTGAAGGACGTCCTTAGAGAAAAAAATCAAGCACAGTTTAGCAAGAAATTGGGAGCTGGTTCCGAAGATACAGAAAATACTAGCAAAGAGTCCTTGTCAATGCCTTCGTATTTAAAGTTTAGTACTGGAAATGATCTTTTGTTCAAAACCCTATCGAGTCCAGCATCAACTCCCACAGTCCATTCCTTCGAGATTTCGTCACAAGTCGAGGAATCAACCCAAGAGCTGCATTCTATGTTTAAAGTGGAAAAGCATAAGAAAGAAGAAGAAGAAGAAGAAGAAAAAGAGAAGGGAAAAGAAAAAAAAACTGTAAGGTCTTCTACGCTCAACAAGCTACCAACAATTGAGGATTCAACCAGCTTATTATCTGGGTTATCCATAACTGGACTGCAAAATCCATGCAATACATGTTACATTAACAGTATAATTCAATGTCTGTTCGGCACCACCTTATTTCGAGATTTGTTCTTAACAAAGAAGTATAGGTTGTTCCTCCAAACTGACAAATACCCGAAGGAAGTTCAGCTTTCTCGCTCCATTTATGTTCTATTCAAGAAAATGTATTTAAATGGTGGAGGGGCAATTATACCAAATGGATTCTTGAAAATGTGCAAAAAGTTGAGGCCTGATTTGAATATTCCAAACGACCAACAAGATACACAAGAATTTTTACTGATCATCCTAGCACGAATTCATGAAGAGCTGTCAAATGGAAGTGTTACCGAGAATTATCCTGATCTCGTTTCATATGATGCCAATGCTTTTCAGGTCAACCCATCCAAGTATCAGAAATGGTATGAGGGAAGCGTTCTTGCGGATGGTTTATCTCCGATCGATCACATATACCGTGGGCAGATGGAGAATATACTTAAATGTCAGCGCTGTGGCAACTCTTCCTACAGTTATTCCACTTTCTATGTTTTGTCGCTTGCAATTCCAAAAATATCTTTGTATAGTTTTACTAGCAAATCCAAGAAAATAAAATTGGAAGATTGCATTAATTTATTCACTAGTGATGAAGAATTGTCCGGCGATAATGCTTGGGATTGCCCTAATTGTAGGACTACCGATTTAAAAACTAAAACGGGTGAAAGCACTAGCCAAAAAAAAAAATCAACATTGTTTAGCTTTCATTCTAGATCAAGATCAAAATCCCCTCATCATCATCATCATCACCATCATCATCATCATCACAGCCACGATAACACGGAAAAACATTCAAAAAAATGGAGTTCTAGGAAACTAACCACTTTAAAGAGTTCAGATTTTATAGTTTTACCTCCAATACTTGTCATCCATTTATCAAGATTTTACTACGATCTAACAAAAAAAAATAATACCGTAATAACATACCCTCTAATCTTGAACGTCATTCTGAAAAACAGCAAGGTAGTTCGATATAAGTTATATGGAACAGTGAATCACACAGGAAATCTTGTTAATGGGCACTATACTTCTGATGTAAATAAAGAAAAAACCCATGAGATTGGGCTGAGTAGACAGGTTTGGGTAACATTTGATGACGATTATATCAAACAACATCACCACGATGATTTTGAAGCGGGTAAAACGGAAGTTTCTAGTAGTGAAGTGTATGTATTATTCTACGAAAGAATGGATGAAAGTGAATATAAAGAAGAATGTTTTTAATAGGGTCGTATTTTTTTGAATTTCCCTTATATAATATATATACATATATATATATTTGCTAAAATACTGAAAAAAGTATGTGCTTGATTAGATTGCAGTTTTCTAAAGTTTTAACAGAAAGAAGGAAATAATAGATCGACAAAGAATATATATAACTGAAATTTCAGCGTTGTCGTTTTTTTTTTTTTCATTTTTCCCTTAAATTGAATATATCGACTGAATGTTTTCTCTAGTCGAATTGAGGACCAGCGGCTAATACATCTGGAGTAGCTCTATCTTGGTAAATCTTGAAGTTTTCAACAAACAAAGTAGCTAAACTCGTAACAGCACCCTTGTACTTAGTTTCACCTTGACACCAGTTTTTAGCAGGATTCAAAAGCTCAGCTGGAACACCTTTAACCTTAGTAGGCACTTGCAAGTTGAAAATTGGTAAAGATTCATACGTTTCATTGGCCAGTGAACCATCATGAATAGAATCCAATATGGCTCTTGTGTACTTTAATGGGCAACGTTTACCACCAGATACATAAGAAGAACCAGTCCAACCCGTGTTGATTAGATAAGCATTGGCTTTGTGTTGAGACATCTTAGCAGCAAGCATAGTGGCGTATCTAATAGGGTGCAAAGCTAAGAAGGGTTGACCGAAACAGGAAGAAAATGTTGGTTCCGGTTCAGTGACACCTTGCTCTGTTCCAGCCATTTTTGAAGTGTAGCCGGAGATGAAATGGTACATTACTTGTTCAGGAGTTAGTTTAGATACTGGGGGTAAAACTCCCGAAGCGTCGCAAGTTAATAGAATAATATTCTTTGGATGAGAGTCCGCCAAACATGGAATCTTAGCACTTGGGATATAGTCAATTGGGTAGGCACATCTAGTGTTTTCAGTAATGGAAGAATCATCATAGTCAACAACATGCGATTTTTCGTCATATTTTACATTCTCCAACACAGCACCAAACTTGATAGCGTCAAAAATTTCGGGTTCTTTTTCAGCTGACAGGTTGATACATTTGGCGTAACAACCACCTTCAATATTGAAGACACCTTGATCGGACCAACAATGTTCATCATCACCGATTAACAATCTATGTGGGTCTGCAGATAAAGTAGTTTTGCCCGTACCACTTAAGCCAAAGAATAAAGTAACGTCACCGTTTTGAATACCCTGATTGGCGGAAGAGTGCAGTGTTAGAACGTTATGGTGAACAGGCATCAAGTAAAACATAACTGTGAAGATACCTTTCTTCATTTCACCAGCATATTCGGTACCCAAAATGATCATTTCCATTGCTTTGAAGTTGATTTCTATGGTACTCTTTGAAGACATATCCTGGGTGTGCAAATTGGCTGGGAATTGACCAGCATTCCAAACGGTAAAATCTGGTTCACCAAAGTGAGCTAGTTCTTCTTCAGTAGGCCTAATAAGCATATTTGTCATAAACAACGCATGGTAAGCCCTTGCACAAACAACACGGACTTTAATTCTGTATTTTGGATCCCAACCAGCAAATGCATCAACTATATAAATGTGGTCTCTTGTCCTCAAGTAATCTGCCGCTCTTTCACGATTGATAGACCAGGTTCTTTCAGAACACGGTTTATTGACAGGACCCCACCAGATTTCGTCTTTCGAAGTAGGTTCTTCGACGATACGTTTGTCCTTAGGAGACCTACCAGTTTTAACACCAGAATAAGCGATTAACGCACCACTTGATGAAATGACAGTCTTCTTTTCTTTTAAACCGTCCTCATACAAGACGGCTGCTGGAGCATTCCGTCTTATGGTGGTAACTTCGTCACTTAAAGCCAATTCTTGTCTAATTTTTTGTTCAACTTCGGAAGTAGATCCTACTGTAGAATTAATCTTAGAAGGAGACATATTGTTTTTATAGAATACTTGATTGATTGAATGTGATTTTTTATTTTATTTTTGGAATTAAACGATTATTGTTATTGTTTAAAATGAACCGAAGATATATAGATGTATATCAGCAAAAGGATGTTCGTTGAATATTTTTTTGTATGTATAATAACTAACAAAAAGAATATATCACATATGGAAGAGAATATACATATACAAAGAAGACTTCTCTGCCCTTATATACCTTTCTTTTTTGTGTCCATCTATCTATATTTTGCTTAATTTTCTTATTTCCCCAGCTTGAGTGTTACTTAATACACAAAAGCACCGTTGTCCAACCAGAGAAGGCTAAGCTTTACAGTCCTGTTTGGGCCCTATATCCGCCTATCCATAACGTTATGCAACCTAGAACTTGTTAGTATAGTGGTATATCTCCCTTGTATAACTTAAAATACCCGGAGCTTCCGCCAAATATGGAACACAGCCGTACCGGATGAAAGGAAGTTTAGTGTTTCTTTATTGTAGTCCAAAAAAAGAAAAGAGCAATTTTCCAAAACGGGAAAGTCAGATCTCCATTCACCCGTCGCTGTCCCGATTTGTTCCGATGGTTGTTATAGCATTATTCCGATCTGTTCCGAATAAACCCTTGGTGGTACTAGGTATCAAGCATACTAACGGAAGTAAATGAACATCAGTTAGTTGGTTATATGCATATAAAAGTATATATTGAATTAAAGTATTATTATGGTTATTACTGGGATAACGGTTGTTGCATGTTTGCGTGCAACGCTTAGTCTGTGCACAGGTGGCGCTGCTCACCAAGTTTTGTGCACAGGGAAAACACCAATCGTGTGCTTAGCGTCCTTATTTCTTTTTCTTCTGCTTTTTTCTTCATAGCATCATCATCAGATATCAAAACTACATAGTTAAAGCGATGAGAAGATATATTTGGTTGATTAGCGTTCTTCAATTTCTCCTGTGCTTTCATTATTGATTCAATCACAAATTCGTCAACATGTGTTCTCCATGTTATTTGTTCTTCAAACTCCAAGTTCTCCTCAATGTGTGTTGCGACATTGCCTGTAAATCTTAGAGGTAAAACTTTACCCTCGCAGTAAAGCTGTCTGATGGTTATGATGCCTCTTGTGGCAGCCTCCATGACATTCTCATCCTTTGACTTACGTAAAAATCTTAACTCTTGAAATGTTGTCAAGCAAATAGCAAATCTCAATAGCCTATTTTGTGCTAGCTTGAAAATACGTGCAGAATGCCTTAGCCATGAGGTTGCGTCAAAGACAAAATATGTAGTTTTGAAATCGATTTCTGGATAATTGATTTCTGGAAGATCGGATTTCATGCACTCCAGGAATAAAGCCTCATTTTCCTTCTCATTATTATAGCCGATATTAGTCTCCAAGTTATTGTTGCAGTTCGGAACATACCATGAAGTATATAGCGATGCGCTTAAAAATTCCCCGTTCTTATCAAAGCATGTATAATCAGGACGTAGTTTTTTGTAGCCAACATAGTGGAAAATATTATCACCGCTAATGACACTTAGTTCCGGAACAGCGTGTAAATCAGTATTGTTCTCACTTCTTGCCTCGGAGATGTCAAAAATGCTTTCCAGGGTACTCAATACTGGTAGACTGCTGCGTATATTGCTTAAGGGTTCAAGCTTGTAAACCAAATTCCTTAATATGTTATTACTTTGGGGTGATGAACAGTTTACCAACGGATCATGTATGCTTATTACACCCAGTGGGAAACTTCTCGATACCTCTCTGAAAAGAAAAATGATTCTACATGCCCTTTTCCAGAACTTCTCACCATTTTCGTCTTTATCATCAAATATAATACCATCTGTCGGCGAATCCAATGCCATATAATCTCTTATACCAATCTCTTGAAAATTGTCTTCACTACTAATCGAATGCGTGTTCTTTTGGCAAATTGCGTCAAACCACAATGTTCCCCAGCACCCCCAAATTTCTGGTAAATCTTCACTTCCATTAAAAGAATCTAACAGTTCTGAGAGATTTAGTTTATCATATTCGTTGCATAAATATCCAATAATAGAATTTGATGTTTGGTTATCCAACAAATATGCTATCAAAACATTCATAAAAGTGACCATTGTATCCCATGGAAACATTCTCTTAATAATTACTATCCAGAACTCTTTACTAATTGGATCATTCAATTGATCACTTTTCAAACAAATTGAGATGATGAAGTATATCCACGGTAGAACATGGGGTAACGCAACTCCTAAAGGGCCGTGCAAAAACTTTCTAAGTACTATCATACCGCATTTTAACGATGTCATATTCAAAAACTTCAAAGTTTCCAACCAAGCCTCATTCGTTAGCATTGAAGGCAATATCGGACGCCTTAGAGTATCAATGTCATTAAAAAACTCCGCAAGAAAGTCAGGATCGGATATAGATGTGGTAGTACTCATCATTTCATCGTCATCTTCGTTACCATTTCGGCTATTTCCCGTTGAACTTTCGGCTACGGAAGAGTCGTTATTGGAAGTTTTTTTACGCTCCTTCTTGTCCTTTCTCTCTTTCAGATACTTAGGTAATTCAAATAATATTGCAAAGGGATTTTTTGGTTCTCCAAATCCAACAATTTGTAAAATATGCGATTGTGCAAAAGATGGACCATGCCTAAAAAAATACTTGAAAAAATCAGGATTCTGAATGAACATATCCTCACAATTGAAAATATTGCAGCCGTTCGCATCTATACCGAATTTTTCAATGAAATAGTTCAGTACCACATTTTGTAAATCTGAACTTTCCAGAAAACTAGGTAGTAACATGGCTTCACTATGTTTCAAATACTCAATTAACAAGGAGTTCCTAAGATTTCCATTATTCCTTTCAACAAAAGCTCTTTGATAAATATTATCAATGACCAGTTGCATATATTGTGGGGATGGTGTGAATGTTTCCTGACAAAAAACGCTTTTACCCAAATTTACAAAAGCTTCCAAAGTGTTCTGTTGCACGGTGGACATATGATAATATAACTTGCCATGATTGTATATGTATTTCATGGCTTCAGTATACCAGTGTTCGGCACTTAGTTTCCAATCGATAAAACTTGAGGGATAAAGTGCTATAGCCATTCTTGATAAGTCACCTAGTCTTTGTAACCAAGTTATTGAATATTTGGAGGGTATATCAGAAATCATGGTCGATAACGAAACAAAGACGTGAGTAATAAACTGGCAACAGACTTCAGGGTCCATGAAGTTGGAAAAATTTTTGAGAACGTCTAGAAATGTTATCGTACCATAAACCCATAGCCTCCTTTCTATTCTATATATTTCGACAATTTCTTGGCCAATGAGCAAATCATGAGGTGGTTGAGATGGCAATAAAGCAGTAGTGATAAAAGTAACATAATTATTAACCAATTCCGTATTGATTTTATAAATGGTCCATAGGCTTTTTAATTCAGTTGTTTGAGAATTTGTAAGCTGTGAGCACCGTTCTTGTAATTCAATTTCTTGTTTAACTATTACTCTGTATAGTTCTTGTAATTTTTGTATTAGAGCAATGCCTGACCTTTTATTATTTGCGGGGTTGCAAGCATCATTATCTTCCCGTTCATTATCATTATTATTATTATTATTATTAATGTTATTGTCGTGGTCATCGTTGTTGTTGTTGTTGTTGTTGTTGTTGTTGTTGTTGTTGTTGTTGTTGTTATTATTACTTTTATCCTCGTCACCAGCATCTTCACTGTTACTATATTCATGCTGGAAATTACCGACATTCTTGGACTGTCCATCTGATTCTGCATCGACAAAAGCAAACGAACTTTTTGAAATGTTTCCTGGTTTTACCAATTCCTCCGAACTACGTTTTTCATATTTAGTGTTCTTTGAGTTCTTGTTAAGGGATTTCGATAACAAAGCAGAGGACTGTGTAACTTCAATCAAGTTCTCTTTTTGCATAGACGCTTTTGGTCTACTCACATATTTGAGAGAAGGGTTTGATTTTGAATGATTTATTGTCGTCTTTTCCGATTGAGTACTGTCATTATTCCTGTCTACGATATCAAAAATTTTTGATCTGCTTATTCGCCTTTTACTGCTATTTATATCATCGTAAACAGAGTTTGAATTCTGTCTTTTGAAAGACGGATTCAGCACTTGGAAATCGGATAGGTCCAACCTTGTTGTGCCGTTTTGTACCAACCTTGGAAAGGATGAAATGTTAGATGGCCGCTGCGACTGTGATGTAGATAGGAATATTGAACTAGTATTTTCATTTTCAGAAAGCCTTATTGGATTTTGAACAGAAGTTTTCGGCATACTATAGTATTATACAACGCAACCGCTTTGTTCCTAGTTATGGATCACACACCCCTGGGTTTTTACAGTTTATTGATAAGCCTGCTAATGTTCCAGCCAACGTAAACCAGCAGAAAGAAATTAAAATAAGCAGTGATCACCTAATTTAAGGGAAAAGAATTAACAAAAGAATGCAAATTCAACAGCAATGAGAGATAGGCCAACACCAAAGCTCTATGTCCTTTTTAGAAAAAATTCAAGCCGTGCTTGCAAAACTTCTATTCAACCTTTCTTATCTCACTCCAAAGGCCTAGCATGACTTCTACTATCCAAGAAAAACGCCAAGCGCTCTCACCCTTTCATAGCAAAGATATCTTAGTTACCCAGCCAATGGAGGCAAATAAGGCTCATCTACAAATTTGGTTAACTCAAAGAAACAAGTATCATATTACGTAAAAGCCTAAGGCATGTAATTACCGAATCTTGCTTTGACTTTCAACTTCAATGCTACTAAAAAAACACTTAAACTATAGTATGACTGAGGGTCATCCGACAAATGCACAACTACTTATAATAATACGTGCGTTCTGTCTATCTATGATAGCACGTCCATGACTTCTACAATGGTCTTGATGCTGTCTATGACACTGCTGACACCTACTCGAAGGACTCTGTCATCAATGCTTCTAAACTGGACAAGCATGACATTTTTCTCAGAGCTGTAGTCGACCTGGAAATCTTGTGGTTTCAAAATCGGATCTGGAGAGAGAACCCTGGTTGCTATAGTTGCTTGTTGTTCCGTTTCAAATGGTACCTTCAATTCCCTGGTGTTTTGAAAAATTCAGAAGTTAGTAAACTAAACTCCGTTCGGTCCTCTTATTGACAAATTTGTTCTACTTACAATGTGTGGTGCAATGACATTTCTCGTTTGCTTGACATTAAATCCTGCTTCTCCTACGTATGTAAATTGTGTTATGTAAATTGATATACTTTTTTCCATCAACTATACTGGTCTTCTTTAAAGAGTAGTATGGCATTATTGCAGACCTCGCGAACACCCACTTTTTTCTTCCTTGGAGCAGATGTCGGAACATCAAGGAAGCCTTTTTTTTCAATTCTTAAAGTACTGAGTCAGAAGACATATAGTGGACATTCTAGTATAAAGATGATTTTCGAATTCAAAATATCATTAAAGCACTATTCGAAGTTCGAAAATGAACTTTTCGTGCTGTCTTATGTTATCTCATATCAGCGTAGTTTATATACATTGTTAGAAAAAGAATGCTGTCATACGTATATTACAAAAGGTCTCAAGAACAGTATAGAACGATTTCCTACTGCCTACCCTTCAAAAAGCCCTTCAATTTTGTTCTGATTCCTTGCTACTATTATCTTCCTCATCTTTTCTTTCGTTATCCATCTCACCTTCCTCCTTTTCTTCTTCATCGTCAGTCTTGATTTTTTTCGGTTCATTTGAGAACTCTGCACTAACCTCATCTTCATCATCTTTCAACTCCCCGACCTCATCAATAGGTCGTTTATGGGACTTGATCTCTTCTCTAATTTCGTTCTCTTTTTCAACAAATTCTTCCTCTTTCATTTTTTTGGTACCAGCTTCTAATTGAGCACTTCCATCAGATGAATTATTCTTCTCGTTACCAGTAAGTTCCTCATCATTTGTATCGGTTGACAAGGTGGAAGACGAAGATATTAGACCCCTTCCGGCAGGAATGTTGAAACTAGGTGCCAAATGGGTCGGCGGATCTGCTTTATTGATCGTCAACGCCTTTTGGTCATCATCTTTTTGCAAGGATTTGTTCGGTGATGGAGAAGTAAAGGGATTAAATCCACCTGACGAGGACGACTTAGAGTTCAATTTCAGAAGTTTTTCACCGGAGAGTAACGGGTTGAATGATCGGTTCGAATTTTCTTCGATCTTCCTAGGTATCCCTAACAATGGATTTTGTACATGGCTTACATGTTTGGTAGGGCTTTCAATAATTTGCTTTGTTTCTGACAATTGAGATTCCATCTTGGCGAGCTTTCTTTCCAAAAGAGTCGTTTTCATCATTGCTTGTTGTTTGCCTTCTTCGAAAGATTTCTTTTTTATTTGTTGCAATTCATTGTTCAACTCTTCCCTCATTTTGGTTTCAATCTCAGTTCGTAATCGATCCCTTTCATCAATAGAAATACTGCTTGAATGTGGTAATTCTTTTAGCTTTTCGTTGTATTTGTCCTCAAGTTCCTTTTGCTTCTCTTGGATTCTGATTTCTAACTGTTTTTGAAAAGCTGCATCCATTTGTCCGGATTGGCTCAGTGATTTTATTCTCTCTTCCACTTTTTCATGAAACTCTTTTTCTAAGTCTTCCTTCTTGCGTTCGATTATCTTACTTATTTTCTCCTCAGTAGGCAATCTAATTCTCTTTTTGAGTGCTTCTTCAGCTTCACGGATCCTATTGACCACTTCCTCCTCATGCTCGGCTTCCCATTTTATCTTCAGTTCATCGATATTAATATTACTTGGTTGGTTTAGCCTTTCTTGTGCCTCTAGTATCTTCTCATTAACTTCTTTAGTTTTTTCTCTAATGAATTTGATTTTATCTTCTTCAAAAGACTTCTTCATAGATTCAACTATTTTAGATAAGTCATTTTGTTCATTAGCTGGTGCAGATTGTAATTTTTTCTGAGTTCTGCTTTGTTTCTCTATCTCTTCTCTTAATTTTACAATCTCTTCATTTAGTTCCTTTATCGTCGAATCATATAAAATCCCTTTTTCTTCTAACTTAGTATTAAGCTCTCTAGAGCTATTTTCTGTATCTTCTTGCAATCTTTTCATCTCTTCTAATTGATTTTTATCTTGTGCTGCCTTCACACTTTCTAATTCTTTGATTTTTGTATTGGCATCATTCAATGACTTTTCTAACGCGGTCTTAGCATTCTTTAAATCATTAAATTGCTCAGTTAATGATTCCAGTGAGAGCTTCGATGTTTTCAATCTCTCCTGAGCTTGCCTTCTCAACCTGTTAAACCTTTCCTCTGCTTCAACACCTTGGTGTGTTTTGTCTTCTAGTTGCACCTTCAAGTTATCTATCTCATGTTCTAGTTTTTCATAATCGCTTGAGCTCATCTGTTGATGTTTCTCCAATATGTCTTGCGAGCGCTTTTTCCAGCGATGAACCTCTTCTTTGGTTAACCTGAGTTCTTGTTCCTTTTCTTGCATGGAATATTTCAGAGCAGCCAATTCAGACTCAATTGGTGCGATATCTTGTTTCAATTTATCTAATTCAGATTGAAGCACCTTCTTCTTTTCATTGTTATTTTCAAGTTCATTGCGCAACGTTATGTTGCTTTCTCTTAACAAATTCAATTGATTTAACTTTTCCATAATATCTTCATGCTGTTGAATGATAGATGAACGTTTTTCCTCTTCAAACCTTGAATTGTCCAGTTTCGTGCGAGCATCTTGCAACTCGACATCCATTAAAGAGATTTTCTGCCTTAGCATTTTAGCATCTCTTTCTGCTACCGTAACCTTGGTATCAAGGATATCCCTTTCACGGCGTAATGAAATTATAATATTATTCAAAGCAGGTTTGTCGTTCATCTCAGTCACTCCTTTCTCTGCAGCAGTGTATAGTTCAATTTGGTCATATAACAGTTTATTCTGAGACGATAAGTCTTCAATTCGGGAATTAGATGATTCTAACTTTCCTATCAGTGTTTCCCTTTGAGAGGTCCAGCTCCTTTCATTTTCTTTCAAGGTATTTTCTAATTGACTACGCAATAAGGTTAAGGAGTTTACTTGAACTTTGTAAGTATGCAATTGTTCTCTTAATTCACTGATCGTTTTAGAAACATCCGCATGTTTCTGTAATTCCTGTTCATAGTTGTTTTGAGCAGTATTAGCGTATGTCGTTTGCTGATCAAGATCTTTTTGAATTTTCATTAACTTCGATTCATATTCAGATTTTACAGCTTCAACTTCTTTGTTATTATTTTGTAAAATAGATATTTTCTTCCTGAATTCAGCTTTCTCTTCTTTCATCCCTTTATTCTGCAAATCTAACTCATTATTCAGGTTAAAAATTTGCTCTTTTAATAGCGAAACCTTATCCTCCAAACTAGTCTTTTCGTTAGCTAGGTTTTGAATTTGTTTAGAAAAAGCTTTGTTAGATTCATCTAATTTAGAGTGCATTTGTTTTAGTGATTCAGCATTGGTCTCGTACAGCTCTTTATATTCTTGAATCTGAGAATAAGCATCAGTCAAGCTGATTTTGGATCTCTCTAGTTCCTTGCGTAGGGAGTTATCATTAACTGTTTCGTCAATAACATTATAAGTATGTAAACGGATCTTACTTTCGTCAATTTCCTTCTCTAAGGATTTGACTCTGTGCTGTAACTTCTCAATCTCAGCTTGCTTATCATTCACAGAACATATAATGGTTTCATTATCTTTCTTCAGCACCTCCATTTTATTTTGATACCATTCTATACTTGAATTATTGTCTTCTTCCAGTTGTTTAATACGTTGATCTTTATGAGAAGCCTCCCCTTTTAGTTCATTGTGAGCATGTTCAACTTCATCTATTTTTTTCTGATATGATTTTCTAGTTTCTTCCAATAGATCTTCACGTTCCTTTTGTAAAGTTTGCAACTGGGTTACCATTATATGTAAACTGGTCTTATCGGAGGAAAGTTTACTCAGTTCTTGTTTCAAGTTTTGTTCGTAATCAATTTTCAGTTTCTGTTCCTCTTTCAGGTTGTATAATTCTGTCTCAACAATATTTAGCTTTGATCTACAAGTAATGTATTCGTTGAGAGTTTCCTGGGTCTTTGAATCTTGTTTTGAAATAGCAATTTGTAAACAATCAAATCTTTTGCGTAGTTGATCGTTCTCAGCTTTGGTTAAATCCAGCGTATTTGAAAGTAACTTGAATCGTTCTTCCGCCAATATTCTGGATGATTTTTCTTTTCCAAGCTTAATAGATATGTCACTCTTGCTATCGTATAGATCTTGTATCTCTTTGTTCAAAAGTGACATATTCTCAGTAGACTCCCTTGTAATCTGGGAAATATTACTTTGTAAATCTTGAATTTGGGATTCTAGATCCCTTTTAGTTTCAGTTAATTGCTGTATCGTCGAATTATTATGCGATGTATCTTGGTTGGAAAGCAAGACCTTTGAATTTTCACATTCCTTCTCTAGCACCTCGATTTTTGATTCGAGTCCTTCCTTTTCAGCTTTTAGAGTTAGTATTGCCTCTTTCGCCTCATTTATGGTTTCACTTTCAATTTTTTGAAGACTTTGTTTAGACTCGTTTTCATTTGATTCCAATCTATCAGCCAAATTCCTCACTATCTTCAAAAGCTCAGTATTTTTTTCTTGTAATTCTATGATACTTCTGAACTCGACTAGTCTTTCGGTTACGACTTTCTGAGAGTCAGACTCTGTAACCGTGTTACCGTCATTTTGTAAAATATTCTGAATGAATATAATTTCCTCCTTACGTAAAGGTCCCTTTGAGTCTTTAGAGACTGAATTTGTGATCAATAGATATTGTAGTTGACGACATAAATCGAGGCGTTGTTTGACTAAAGTTTGAATGTCGTTTTCGCATTGTTTTATTTTTACGCTTTTAGCACTCAATTCCCTGATCTTCGCGTTCTTCTCGTTGGATGTATGCTCTAATAATAACGCTGCATTGTTTAATTCGTTTTCCAGCGTATCTGTTCTCTCTTTGAAAGAGTTTATAATAGGTACCTTATGTTCCAACTCTAAGATAAACGACTCAATTTGGTTTTGAAGATGCTCCTTGGCACGCTTTTCTTTAATTAGTTGTTTCTTCAATAATAGAAAATCCGAACTGGATCTTGAGGTTAAACTTCCACTTTCCTCATCTGCTTCACTAATGATAGATGATAAACGCATGCATTTGCTTTTGCACTGTGCCAGGTTTTCTTTTGTTAACTGCAATTCTTTAATTAAGTCCTCTTTTTCAGAAATGTACCTTTTTGAGTCATTGAAAGTTTCCAATCCTCTTGTACTGTCCAACTCTTCTTTGACCGCATTCAACTGTGACTCTAAAAGATCCACTAAGCGTTGCTTTAGGTTCATCTCTGTAGAAAACTCTTGTTTTTCAATACTCAAAGAATCCGATAAACTTTTAATCTCCAACAATTTTTCTTGTAATGATTTCGATAGCTCGTCGTTTTTCTGCTTCAAAACATCATTTTTTGTTTTTTCCACTTGAAAATCATTTCTTAAGTGATTTTGTTCATTTCTAATTTCCAAAATGATTTTATCAGTCTTCTTTCTGTAGGATAGAAACTGTTCATTCTTAGATAACAACTCCTTTTCTAACCAGTCATTATTTGACTGCAATAGGTTCAACTCTTGTGTTTTTCTTTCCAATTCAGTCCTGGAATTCAGGTCGCTTGTAATATACTCTTGTTGTTTTGTCTCTAAGTCTATTATTGTAGAACGTAATTTCTTGCATTCATTATCAAAATGATTATTATCACTCCTAGCTATTTCTAGTTCTTTGAGCCTTTCATCCAATATTTTTATAGTCCGCTGTTGATTGCACTGCAGCTCCTTCTTCTCTTCAATTAGGTTGTCGGCCCTCCTTTTTGTTGACTCTAATTCATTCGATATTTTCGTCTTTTCATTTTTTTCAGCTTCCAATTCATCACAAGTGTTATCCCTCTCTTTTCGGATTGCATCATTGTGCCTTATAAGATTTTCCATTTCTGTTTTCAAATTATCAATTTTTTTCGAAGAGTCCGTCTTGAGTTCATCAAAAGATACTGTAATTTGGAGATTCTCTGATTTGAGTTCATTGAATTGTAAAAGTTTATCGTTCAGGTGTTTTACGACATCACTACGAATCGATTTAACTTGTTCCAAAGAGAAGTCAAAAAAAGAAGCAATAGCTTTCAATCTTTCATCTGTGTTATCACTATTTTTTACGCTGTTAATTGAAACGTCATGATCCGACATTATGCTAAAATTTGGCGTTACTGATTATTGTGTAGCTGCGGCGAAAACCAATTAAGCTTTGGTTGGCAAAAGAGATATCAATATTGACAGACAACAATATATTTATCAGTAACTATTTTGAGTGAGCGTGTCTGTCGAGCTTTGTAAGACTCAATGGTTTGGTTCACTTTATATTTTTGTTCGTATTCAGTTTGTCATCCGGTTTTGTTGTTGCACATACTCAAGTTCTCATGGTCAAAAAAGGAATGATAGGAAACAAAAATAGGAATGGTGCGTTACCCTGCGCGTTCACTTTGAAGAGGTAACAAGTACCTGTGTCAAGACGACCATGTCATAATATGTTCGCAGTATTTATTCAGACATCACAATAGTGGGAACTAGCTTCTAGTGGCACAGCTCATGGTTTTAGAGAACTGATACCCCCATTTTTTTCCCTGGAAACGGACACTTCTTTTGGTTCAAAGAAGCAAGGTATACGCAAACTTCAATTTTAATGAGGACGGAAAAATATAACAACTTCTTCATAAGAATGTTTGAATTTATTGGGAAGGACGTCGGTGCACGGTATCTCCTTTTCTAACCATGGTTAATACATTTTAGTGTTAACCAAATAAGAAATAGACGTTACACGCAAAGCTGATAACACACTGCTCTGATCTTTATTTGATAAATTATTAAATTCTAACTTTCTCTTTCTCTCGTAAAAATACCCATGTTACCATGTTATGTTTTCTATATGAATGAAAATAGCCGCCCATTTTTCTCATCGAAAGTTATACTCTTTTTCCTTTTCGTTTTCAAGTACTATCTACATCCGTGGCCCATATGAGTAAAATAGCTGTATGGGTGTAGCTCTTTTATTCTGTTGATGTTCTCATTTTTTCGTATTTTGAAGTACCGCAATACGAGACGGATATTCCATTCCGCCTTACGATGCTGTCCATGCTAGCCATTACCCATCTATCCCGGACATTATAGACATGCAATTCATAGTCTCAAAATACACAAGTAAAGACGTAACCTTTTGATGATAGTTTTATATTTCATCAAGAGGTAAAGCCACCAAAGGTTCAAAATGCAAATGTATGTCACGAACTCATCGTTCCAATAAACTATGTTCAAAGCAATATGAAGATTATTACGATAACTAGAAAGATTCGAATGGACAGCATAAGAAATATTTGAAAAACTCACCAGGGATCTGAAACAAATAGCATTTGGGAAAATTTATTCATCTGCATTAAGCTCTAGGATAATTACTAAAAAAGTTGCACGGCAAAGCGGGAAAGCCACGTATAAAGGAGAAGCATTTGTTTATTCTATCTTTTCTGCAGAACATAGTCATATTCCTCTTATTAATAAGAATATTCTTTTTACTAACGTAAGGTTTTTTTTATTTATGAACACACACGCATGTGTGCTAAATCCATAAATGAATATTTCCCAATTTCGTATAGCTTCGTTAAGACTTTGACTGGTAAGACCATTACTTTAGAAGTTGAATCTTCTGACACCATTGACAATGTCAAGTCCAAGATCCAAGACAAGGAAGGAATTCCACCTGACCAACAAAGATTGATCTTTGCCGGTAAACAATTGGAGGACGGTAGAACTTTATCTGACTACAATATTCAAAAGGAATCCACTTTACATTTGGTCTTGAGATTAAGAGGTGGTATTATCGAACCATCTTTGAAAGCCTTAGCTTCCAAGTACAACTGTGAAAAATCTGTTTGTCGTAAATGTTACGCTAGATTGCCACCAAGAGCTACCAACTGTAGAAAGAGAAAATGTGGTCACACTAACCAGTTGCGTCCAAAGAAGAAGTTAAAATAGTCGATCTATTACGATTTGCCCAAATCAAGAATTTGTATACACCACGATTTTTTTACCTCATATATATTTTTCATTTTCTATTCTATTTGTAGATGAGAGGTAATCTTTATATGGCCCTCTCTTTACGAATTGTCTTATAATACAATATATATCAAGATATAATAACAAGTCATTTTAGAGAGTGGCATGTGAATGTGAGAAAGTGAGATGACTAAAAGAAATACCAAGCAAGGCGAACGGACAGGGTAGGCAATAAATGTGTCCCATAGCTTTGAGAGTTTGAGTTTAGATTTAGTAAATACTGTACAGTAAAATTTACATATAGAAGCCTATTCTAATTGTTCATTAGTGGTGAAAAGGGCCAGTTCTGTGAATTGAATGGTATCAGTGAAGAAATACACCGTTAATATAATAAGGAAAGAAAAAGAAAACATTATGAATTGAAAAAAAGAGTAGCTCATCAATATTTGGCAGTGGATCTTAAACTTCCCGTTGGTTCCAGTATTTCGATATCATTAGCTTTAGGTGCAGAAATGGAATTGAGGTCAAATTCATCATCTTCTTCGTAGTCCATGGCGTTCATTTCTTCTTCCGTATCGTTATACTTTCTGAAGCACAACCAGAATAGACAACCAGAGATGAAACAGGCAACAGCCAAACCAGTGAACAACCATGTGAACTTGGGGTCGACTGTCACTGGGGATAAGGCACAGCCAATGGCGGAACCAAAGGCATTGGTTAATAAGAAAATGGACATGATGAATGATTTCATGGAAGCAGGCGCCTTGGAATAAGCGTATTCCAACCCGGTAATAGAAGCAAAGATTTCTGAAAAAGAAATTAGAACATATGCAGGAATTTGCCAGCAAACATGGATATGATTTGGAGTGTTGTGACCCAGAGGTTCATTGTACCATGGACCAGCCTTGTACACGAAACTTTGTAGGACAGCTGCCCATGTCATGGCAAAAGATCCGAACATGAAACCAAAGAAGATTTTTGTAATTGGTTTGAATGGAGTATATCTTCTGATGAAAGGATATATAATTTTTTCGAAAATCGGGATAAAAACAATTAACGCAATGGAATCAAAAGCTTGTAGGAAATCGTTAGGGATGCCGTGTAGTTCCATCATACTAGCCTGAGTAATGAAACTGGAAATCATGGTTCCGTATTGGGTCCAATAGATTGGATAGAAGACAAAAACCTTACAAGCAGCTAAAGCTCTCTTGATTTCATCAACAAATTTGTCATTCCATGGGTAATTCTCTTCTGGATGGACAGAAGGCTTAGCAGCATTGAAGTCGAACTTATTTTTGGTTAAAATCCAGCAGACTCTAAAACTTTTGGCAACAACTTTATCACCAATAGGTCTTTGAATGTATTGCTTCTTACCAAAAATCAAAGTTACAACTGCGACCCAGAAAAAGCAGAACGGTAGCAGATAGGCCGCCCAGAAACCCTTGTGGTATTCTAATTCAGTAGTAGCCATTAAAGATAGAGATCCGACGTTGATCATAAAGTAAAAGAACATGAAGACGTTTTGTAAGGTAATATTTGAATCAACGATAACTCTTTCTCCGGATTTTAACACTTTGATGAAGGGTTTCCGTTTAGGCAATTGATCAGCAATCAACACGGAAATGTTAGCTTTAATCATACCGGTGGCAATACCGATAAGAATAATGGCGGCAATAAACCCACCGATGGCACTATCCCTGTTACCAACGGAAGGAATTGAAGTGATGAATAGGATAAAAATTCCGGCAATGTAGATAGCCGTACCACAACAAATTGTATTATATTTACCCCAAAAAGTATCTGCAACATAACCGCCGAAAACTGGTGTAACATAGCACCAAAACTGGAAAAAATACGACAACCCTGTGGCACCCTGACTGTTCAAGCTCAGAACACCCTTGGGGGAGTCGTTAGGCCCATATTCCATGTAATTTTGGAATGGCGCAGAAAGCCCGTAGTAGGAAAATCTCTCGGAAAGCTCCACAATAGCAATTAACCAGCATCTCATCGGGATTTTACCACCGACATGTCTAAGAGTCTTCATTTCCTCTTCAGTGGGGGCTTCGAAGTCTTCGTCCTCTGGGGAAGGAGACAAATTGTACCGCTCCGTAGAATTAGCAACATCGTCACTAACGTATGAGTCCTTCAGTGTTACGGCTTGGGTTTTTTCCTCTTCGATGACAGGAAAGTCCCCTTGCTTTTCGTCCTGGACTTCATCTGAGCTCTGGCTAGGTTGATTAAGCATAGTTAGTGTTTGTTAAGGATATAATTTGAAAAAAAAAAGGGGGAACAAAAAATAGAAACAAATATCTAAGTTGTTTGCAGTGAGGAGCACAATTGAATATATTTCTTTCAAAAAGAGAAAAAAAAAAGTAAAGTAATAACAATGCGAATGAGTGAATAAAGCTAAATATCACACAAATGGAAAGGATACGGAAGATATGCACATCACTTATATATTTTTAAGAAGCTAAAAATGAAAAAGAACAATAAATTGAGCTGAGATGTAGAATGGTACGAAATGTGGTGGTAGGTGGGGAGTGGAAACGTGAAAGAGAAAAAGATACAGACAGACAAGAACTAAAGTCAATCAAAAAACTGTGATAATCTGAGTAGCCAGTTATCATATGAGAAATCTCCGTACTGATAAGGGACACAAGTTCTCTCAAGAGCTGCCACCGCTTCTGTAATTGTCATTATGTCGAAGAAGGAAAAAACCCTGATAACTGACCTTTTTCTTTTGCTTCGAGCATCCCAAAGAGGAAAATTGCAAAGCAAACGTTTCTTTTTTATTGTGCAGATACGTCTGTTTCTCTGACACAAAATAGCCGGATTCTTTTAACTCATGGCATTTTTTTGGTGCCACTCACTCTGAAAACAAGAAGAAAGAAGGGAAAGGGAAAGCACGATCGATAGGGGAGTAATGAGATCAGAAAAGGAGGAAAGCAGCCCAAACTGTGGGTTTTATTGGGCGTCCTTCTTTGATTTGACACAAAAAGAAAATTGCGTCACATTTCTGCGGACGCCGTTAGCCCGTTGGTGTCATGTTATTGCGGGATTTTTTGGTGCCGTAGATGGAGCCGACGGAGCTAAGCAAACTTTGGCAACCCAATGCTTGGCGCCGTTATCTTATTTTCACTAAAAACGCTTACAAACTTATTAGAAAAAGAGGAATCATGCCGATTGCGCTACCCCACCCTAAACTTTTCTGGCGCATTTCTGTGTTCTTTTTTATTCTTGGCGGTTGTGCGGGCATGTTTAGCCGGCAACGGCACTTGTTTTGCTATGTGTTATCAATCAGCAGTCTTTTCCTCCACATCGAGACACTTAGGTTTTGCAGCCACATCTACAAGAATGAATGCATTTGTTTTGTTTGTTATCGCTAATTGGTTTGATGCCTTCGAAAATGAGGCTTTATGCATTGCCTAATGGTGTAAGACATCTAAATTGCTTACTGATAACAAATTGTGGCAAAAAGGTTTAATACGTGTGTAGAGTGTCATGGTGGTATCTGACACAAAAAAAGTAGATAACAGCAATAGGACAAATGTGTCATTTTGTTTTTACAAGGGGCAGTATTTCCTCGCACGAAATGCCACTATCTTGATGTAATGATGGTTTCCTTAGACACATAAGAGTTCTACGCTTGTCTTTCTTGGGATGTGCTCCATACCCTTTCTCTTACTACCTTCCCCCTATGAATGAATGATACCTGGGTGATTCTTCCTTTTATAATCACTTTGTGGTGTGCAGGTGTTGCAGTCATAGATGTCCTTTATCCTGACCAAAGGCTGGCATCATTGTGCAGTTTATCTCAATCAATTATTCATAAAGAGAAAATGAGCTCAGATAAGCCCTGTCAGCTTTTTAAGTATTGAATTTTGTTTTTGGCTGTTTACACACTTCTCTCTATATCCATATTATTACGACTTTTTGGAACTTTTCTAAAATTGTAATTTTTTACCCATTTCTTCATGACGGAACGAGGAACAAAATGAAGAGAATTGGTCTGAAGAAGCTTTGAACGGGAAGAGAAAAAAACCCGTCCCATCGCCTCGAGCATACATACACTTTCTTTATTTTTTTTTTCTTTCAGTGCAGAATAAGAAAATTTACTTGACGATTGATTAAGAAATATTCAACTCATCGCACTTTTTATTTGAAGCAAGAAAGATAGTTAAGTCGCATAACACATAAGTATAAACAGCAATGGGTTCCAAGAAAGTTATAGTTGATGAAGTGCCAAAACTAAGTCTTAAGGAAAAGGACATAGAAGAGAAATCTTCTTCCTCTTCCTCTTCTTCTTCCTCCTCCTCCTCCTCCTCCTCCTCTTCTTCCTCTTCGACCTCTTCAAGTAGTAGCAGCAGCAGCAGCAGTGATTCTGAATCTAGCTCATCATCCTCAACATCTAGCTCAGGCTCAGGCTCAAGTTCCAGTGACTCTGATTCTTCCAGTGAATCAGACTCCAGTTCGAGTGGATCTTCCTCCTCTAGCTCCAGCTCCAGCTCCAGCTCCAGTTCTAGTGAATCTTCTAGTGAATCTTCTAGTGAATCTTCTAGTGAATCTTCTTCTGAATCCGAGGCAGAAAATGAAACCAAGAAGAGAACAAGAGAATCTGATAGTGAAGACGCTAAGGAAACTAAGAAAGCAAAGACCGAACCGGAAACTTCCAGCGACTCATCTTCATCTTCATCTTCATCTTCATCTTCATCTTCATCTTCTTCCTCTTCCGAAGCAGATTCAGATTCAGATTCAGATTCAAGTTCCAGTTCCAGTTCCAGTTCCAGTAGTTCTTCATCCGATTCTGAATCTAGCTCTAGCTCTAGCTCTAGCTCTAGTTCCAGCAGTTCTTCTTCATCTGATTCTGAATCCAGCTCTAGCTCTAGTTCCGACAGCTCTTCTTCATCTGATTCAGAATCAGACTCAGACTCAGACTCAGATTCTTCAAGCTCATCCGATTCTTCAACTTCTAACTCCGACTCCAGTTCCAGCGAATCCACATCTTCATCTGAATCTTCCGATTCTGATTCTAGTTCTGGACTGGAAGCAGAAGAGGCATCTGCAGTCCAGTCTAATGCCGAAGAAACACCTGCTTCTTCTAATGAGCCAACTCCTTCTGTATCCGAATCGTCCAGTGCTAGTAAATTGAACATTCCAGCCGGAAGTGATGAAATTAAAGATGGTCAAAGAAAGCATTTTTCCAGGGTAGAAAGATCGAAGATCAATTTTGAGGCTTGGGAGTTAACGGATAATACTTACAAAGGTGCTGCTGGAACATGGGGTGAAATGGCAAATGAAAAATTGGGTAGAGTAAGAGGTAGAGATTTTACTAAAAATAAAAATAAAATGAAGAGGGGTTCTTATAGAGGTGGTTCCATCACTTTGGAAAGTGGTTCATACAAATTCCAAGATTAAAAAGAGCAAAACAAAAACAACCGTTCCTTTAGAGTCATCTTATTTAACTTGTAGGGTAAACGGGTTGTAATCATAACAAAAATAATAAAAATAAAAATAAAAATAATAGTAGTGGTAGTAGCAGTAGTAATGATAATATTATATATTGTCCCCCTTTGAAAGAAGAAAAATCAAATGATCGGAAATTATGTCCCCTTTGGATACCGGTGTCCCTCAACAATTAAGCATTCAGTAAACGTTTTTCAGTCTTTCAATTTTTTTTTTATATTTTGGCCGTAATAGCAAATTTTTTTTTTCTCTTCCCGATCTCTGCTAACTAAATAATAGTATATAAACTAAAGAAAAGCCAAGGCGATGTATGAATAAGTAAAACTTGAACCGTCGGTTTTAGTTCGATAACGACATCTTCAATAAAGTGTCAATAGCAACAAACTCCTGCAAAGAATTATCCTGTGTACTCTGTGTTCTTCTATGAGAGGACCACCGTAACGGTGAAACATTAACGTCTTTTACGTTACTATCTTTGATATTTTTAGACGAAATTGCCTTCAAAAAAGCTGCATGAGCGGAAGAATCTTCCAGAGAACTCAAAAACTTTTTAGATTCATCTAATGACTGACAACGCCTATGTTTGGAAGCAAATTTATTGCTATATGAGCCCTTTCGTACCTTTTCGGTTGGGGGAGGGGGAATTAAAGCTGCTTGACCATTACCGGAACACTGCCATTTCCTCGTCAGGCAGTCGCCTTCATGCTCCCTTGACAGTTTAACCATTGCACCATTCAGTCTCGTTTTCAAAGTTTTTGAAAACTCTTGCACGGAATCGTTGTTTTCGTCCTCAACAATTGCTGTGGGAGAAACCAACGCGGGTATTGGGGATATATATATTTCCTCAGTCTTAGAATTGGGAGTCCTAGGGGTTGATGGTGCTGGGAAGTGAAATCGAGTGTTATATTGATAGGCAGGGTCTTCGCCACAGCCAGATGAGTGCGCAGACATAGGAGACTCTTGCACTTCACTTACTGACGTCTCACAGTATCTTCTTACTGGCGTTGCCAGAAGTCTCTTAGACTCCGTATCCAAGTTGGGCGAGATCAACTCGTTTATTGTTAAGACTCTTGATTTTGGTGTTTCATTCACCGTTTCCCAATTAGGTATTTTCAGAAACATTATATTGGGCTACTGTTTACTAGTTTGTTCTGAGGTTCTTCTTCAGTTGAGGAAAACACGACAAACTGTTAAGTACTTCATTTCTTACCTTCCCTTTAAATAAATTATCTTATTCTCTATTCTTTAACTCCTATTCCCTTTTTCAGCTTTTAACTTTTCATGCACCGGTACGAGAATGTCCAAAAATAGAAATTCTTTGTAATCACAGAACGCGTAAAATTACTCTCGTAGAGCCATTGTTGAGAAGAAATCAGTGTGGTAAATGTGAAAGAATGATATCTTTATAAGTAAATGATGAAAATCAGTGTAGACGCCATAGATATACAGATTCATTTTTTCCTGCAGTATACGAATGTATAAATTAACAAGGATGAACCTAATATATAAGAAAAAAGGACCAATGAAGAATGTTATGAAGCTTGTGTGAGAGGGGAGACATATGCATAGATATGCTAGTTGAAATTTATGAGTCTTGTCCTCCTTTTAGAGAGAGTATTGCTTTTGTCATTGCTCGATGTAGCGCTATCAATACCTTCCTTCAAAAGAGATTCCATGTCGTGATTGCCGCACAATGGAATCTCCTTGTTAAATATATAATAATCATTGGTAATCGCAGTCTTACATAAGAAACAGTTTAAACAATCAACATGAAATCGTTCCACCTTGTCATTTTCCAAACATTCCCCCTCTATGAAATTCGAACAAACTTTACAAATACTGTGATTTTCCTGATGATAGTGCGTTTGACAATATGGTGTATCCCGCAAAATATAACAGGGGACGTGTTTATTGAATTTGATACCACATTCAATGCATTTAAAACATGCACGATGCCATTGCCCCGACAGTTCATTGTCCTTTTTGGAAAACATTCTTTTTCCTGTAACTTCCAAACCGCATGCTCTACAAGGACCCTCTCCAGGGGAATATTTGAATTCAGCAGACTCAGTCTCTTTATAATCTGCATCAGAGCTGTACCCCATAGACCCGGAATTAACTGATGTTCGTGAATCATCCAATTTGGAATTATCGGGTTCTTCTCCCAAATCGGTTATACTATGTTTGTGCTGCAATTGTAAAGCTTCAATTGTAGGAATTTCCGCTTTGAAATGGTCTTGCGAGCTATTTTCTTCATCGGAGTACTGAACATTTGACTGTTTAAACTTGTAAAAAATTGGTGTACCACCATTAGTTGTGGAAGTAGAAGGTACATCGTCATCAACGTCGTCGTTATCCACTGGAAGACTTTGCCTGCTTAAGTTTCCACCGCTATTTTGCAGAAAGGATGTTTGCTGCGCTGCAGATATGTTAATTATGGGGTACCCAGATAGATATGCACTTGACTTTTTGAATCTAGAAGCCTTTCTGTCGACTGCGTTCAAAGAATTACTGTTCATATCCAGCTTGGCATTTCTGGACAGTGAAACGTCATCTAATTGAGCAATTAGTTGTTCAACCTGCAGATTCGTAGCGGTGTATGGTGTTTCCATATTATTTGAAGAAGTTGTTGATAGACGTTTCTCACTTATGCCACCGAGACTTAAATCCCCGACGTTTGTGGAAGATGACGAAACGCCAGGTGATTTCTGTTCCATTGAAGATTCTATGCCCGCAAAACTATCATGAGGGAATAAATTAGAGTCTGTCTGTTCACTGCTGTATGACGTATCGATGAATAAGCGTGGTGTAGTACTTTCTCGCGTAACATTGATTTCCGGAATACTGGTGACCATTTTTCTTTGTTCTTCTCGTTGCTCTTCTGGCGAGTTCTCTTGAAACAATTCATCTTTGCCCAAATTTACCTGTAGTTCAGGTTTTGGTTCGAAATTTAAGCTTTTTACATCGGTCTCTTCTTCTTGTTGATCTGCCTTCTCACATTCGATCGAGCTTTCGTCGCCATTTTCTTCTTCTTCTTCGTTTTTGTCTTCTTGCTGTTCAATTTCGAGCTCTCCCTCCAGAGCACTGCAATTATTGGTTTGTTTCATAGATTTTACGACGCTTACAGTGTCGTTTTGAGTCAACATCATGAAACTTCTTTCGATGGGGCTCAAATCCTGTTCCCTTCTAGTATTATTAGCGTTTTCTTGTTCAAAACTAAAAAGTGAGTGGCCTGCGTTAGCAGATGATTCATTCATATGTCTAGCAGAGGCATCCTGTTCTTTGTGATGGTCTAAGCTGTGGTCGAAACGGAAGGGATCGTCCTGTGAAGCACGCTCATTCGCTTTGGAAATAGGGTGAGGCACTTTGTTGCCTCTTGAAGATGCAACGTTGCTATCACTTGAGGAACAGACACTCTGTCTCCCACTATCGTCCAGCACAGGTGGTGGATAAATGCCAGACTGGTCCTTTCCAGAAGAATGTGTGCTCTTTGAAGACATAGTATATGCGCTCCTCATAGTGACCGGTACAGACGGGGCAGCAGATACATTTCTTTGACGGATTATTGGCGGTGACTTCACAGAAGCTTGCAAACTTCCAGTGGAAGCATTCCTCTGACTACCGAACGGATTACGCGGCTTAGTGTCAAACCCTGCTCTTTCTAGAGCTGTCTTATAGCGGACTTTCGGGTTTATTTTTGGAAAGGGAGAACCATAAATTGAGTTGTACATCGAATTAGGCGGTTTACCACTGGTGTACGTTCTTATATTTACCCTCACTTTATTCACTATAACTTTAAAGGAGCCCACTCAATATAATACACTGGTCTAATAGAAGAAAAAATGTCTTAGCCCTTTAAAAAATTCGGCTGTTCTATTCTATTCGAATGATGTGCAAAATATTTAACGCAGCGAGATTAAATTATAGAACTACTCCCCAAAATTGGAATTCCTCAGCCTTCTCACTATTATTATCATTTGCTTATATTTTTACTATTTCGTGTTGTTCTGTTCATGAATTGAAGAAGAACGCGAACTGAAAATTCGAAGGAGTTAGGGTCAAGCACGTTGAAAGTGTTTATCAGGGTTTATAGAGCTACTTTTCTAGGTTACATACTCAAAAAGAACAAAAATAATCAGAGGTCTACTAAAAAGATAGGGTATGTTAGGGTTACAACTGTTACCCTTTTATACGATATTTGCGATAATGAGAGCGAAACCACAATTATAAAGTATAGAACTTATATATTGCTAATATTGCTTTTTCAGCTCTGTAAAAAGGGTTAACATCTGGTATAATTGACCAACAGAATTGGTTTTGTAGTCATTGGCAAAGGGTATATATACGTATATGTAACAGAAGTCTGATGAGCAGCAAAATATCAGATCTTACATCTACACAAAATAAACCCCTCCTTGTTACGCAACAACTAATTGAGAAATATTACGAGCAGATTCTGGGAAGTTCTCAAAATATAATACCCATTTTGGGTCCTAAGAACAAGTCAGGCAAGCTCAATAAAAGTAATGCTAATGCTGAAAGAGTGGACGAGAATGTTGGTAAAAGACTGCAAGCTAGTAAGAAGAAAACTACGAATAGAGTGAATTTTAAGCTTACCACGGGAAACGAGGAGAAATTCGATGATGAGCAAGAAACCGCCACCGAAAATGAGAGTAATGATATTGAGATGGTTGAGGCAGATGAAGAGGACGACGAAGAGCAAGCAATAACTTTGGCCAGGAGGTGCAAATCATTCCTTTACAATGTCTTTGTGGGGAATTATGAAAAAGACATTTTGATAGACAAGGTCTGTTCACAAAAACAACATGCGATGTCATTTGAAGAATGGTGTTCTGCAGGTGCAAGACTCGATGACCTCACTGGAAAAATAGCATGGAAACAAAAGTTGGAAAGCCCTTTATATGATTACAAGCTAATAAAAGATTTAACATCCAGGATGCGTGAAGAGCGCTTAAATAGGAATTACGGACAACTATTATACATCATTAGGACCAATTGGGTGCGGAACCTGGGAAACATGGGGAACGTGAACCTATATAGACATTCCCATGTTGGTACCAAGTATTTGATTGATGAGTATATGATGGAGTCTAGGCTAGCACTGGAATCTTTAATGGAGTCCGATCTAGATGATAGTTACCTTTTGGGTATACTGCAACAAACTAGAAGGAATATTGGTCGGACTGCTTTAGTTCTTAGTGGAGGTGGTACTTTTGGTCTTTTCCACATTGGTGTCCTTGGTACGTTATTCGAACTAGATTTATTACCTAGAGTGATCAGCGGTAGCAGTGCTGGTGCGATTGTAGCCAGCATATTGTCAGTTCATCATAAAGAAGAAATTCCGGTTTTACTTAATCATATATTAGAGAAAGAGTTCAACATTTTCAAAGACGACAAACAAAAGAGTGAAAGCGAAAATCTGCTGATAAAGATATCCAGGTTTTTCAAAAACGGTACGTGGTTTGATAACAAACACTTAGTAAATACAATGATCGAATTTTTAGGTGATTTAACGTTCAGGGAAGCATACAACCGAACGGGGAAAATCCTGAATATTACCGTCTCGCCAGCATCATTATTTGAACAGCCACGCTTGCTGAATAATTTGACAGCACCAAACGTCCTTATTTGGTCTGCCGTGTGCGCATCATGTTCGTTGCCGGGTATTTTCCCCTCAAGCCCACTTTATGAAAAAGATCCCAAGACGGGAGAAAGGAAACCATGGACTGGTAGCAGTTCTGTCAAATTTGTCGATGGTTCTGTGGACAATGACTTACCTATATCTCGTCTCTCCGAAATGTTTAATGTAGATCATATTATTGCATGCCAAGTGAATATTCACGTGTTCCCGTTTTTGAAACTGTCACTATCCTGTGTGGGTGGAGAAATTGAAGATGAATTTAGTGCAAGACTAAAGCAAAACTTATCGAGCATATACAATTTTATGGCCAATGAAGCAATTCATATTTTAGAAATAGGAAGTGAGATGGGGATAGCCAAAAATGCTCTTACAAAACTAAGGTCGGTATTATCTCAGCAATATTCCGGTGACATTACTATTTTGCCTGACATGAGCATGCTCTTCAGGATAAAAGAGCTCTTATCAAATCCAACGAAAGAATTTTTATTGAGGGAAATTACCAACGGTGCAAGAGCTACATGGCCGAAAGTGTCCATTATTCAAAATCATTGTGGTCAAGAGTTTGCTTTGGATAAGGCGATCTCTTACATTAAAGGTAGAATGATTGTCACCTCTTCTTTGAAAACCCCATTTCAGTTCGCAGATTCAGTCATAGGATTAATCAAAGCCCCGGAGCAAACCTCGGAGGAGTCCGAAGATCCAGCAAGTACGACGTTGCTAACTAGGACTCCAACTAAAGGTGGTAACCATATTTCCAACGTGTTGGATGACAACCTTTTAGAATCTGAGTCGACAAACTCATTGTTGCTGTTACGTGAAAATGCAAGCACATATGGGCGGTCACCTTCTGGGTTCAGGCCGCGGTATTCTATAACCTCCGCTTCACTGAATCCACGTCACCAAAGGAGGAAATCAGACACTATCTCGACTTCAAGACGACCAGCTAAATCCTTCTCATTTTCTGTTTCTTCTCCTACATCTAGAATATTGAGACAATCAAACAAAATAAATGGGCTCCCACCACCAATTCTGCAAAAAAAGGCAAACATAGGCCGACTGATGCTTCCTATGGACGTCAAAACCTATGATCCAGAAATCCACGAACTTATCCCACATTCTGCCAGTATTGAAACACCCGCCATGGTAGACAAGAAACTGCATTTTGGCCGAAAGAATAGATATTTAAAACATATGAACAGAAAATGGGTTAGCAGTAGCAACATATTGTATACAGGTCCAGATAAGGAAGACCATCCTACATTGAGGCTGATAAGCAATTTCGATTCGAACGCAGGAATTCATAGCGACTTAGCAGGTAATTTCAGGCGTCATAGCGTTGATGGAAGGCCCCCTTCCCAAGCTACAAAGAACTCAATATTCCGATCGAGGCCTTCTTCTTCAGTTCAGCACAAAAGCACCACCAATATTCCCTAATAGGAAATGACGTGCTTGCTAGCGTATTCTCTAGATATTTCTTTATGTATATATTAATTCGAATGGCCTTTTCTCATTTGAATCTTTCAAAGCGAAGATTGAAAACGGTATTTTCTTTCAAACCGTACTTAGAAAAAAGCCACCCTAGAAAACAATTCCTTCAACAATTTTCTAAAGGATTATCGTTTCTTATGAAAGAAGGACATTAGCTACACAAATGACTCAATCTTACGAAGAAGGGAATGCTAATGTGGGCAGGGAGGACGACGATGAATTTGACGGCTATTTCGAAGATCTTGACAACGATATTATTCCAAATAATAATAACGGGCAAAGAGTTGGGACTAATGCTGAATTGATGTTCAATGATGAGATAGATGTTAATGACAATGACTTTTTGGATATTTATAACATGTCTGCTAGAGAAAGACTGTTGCATACTCTTAAGAAAAATGTTCAAAAGTTTCAGTTTCATTTTTATTCATTAAGATTGTGGCAACAGATTATAATTTATATTTTCAGTATAATGGTGATAATAATGGGTATCTTGTTGCTCGTTTTCCATAATGCGATTTTACATAAAGTTGTCGTTACTTCGAATGATTTAAAAGAAAAGATGTCAACGCATTTCATTTTAATAGTACTAACATTCTTTGTTGCATTCCCCCCTATGATCGGATATTCATTATTATCCACGACTACTGGGTTGATTTATGGTGTTAGTTTTGAAGGATGGATTACGCTGGCGTTCGGATCTGTAACAGGTTCCATTGCCTCTTTCATTGTATTCAAAACTATCTTCCATTCGAGAGCAGAGAAGTTGGTACATTTGAATAGGAGATTCGAGGCGCTGGCTTCTATTCTTCAAGAAAATAATAGTTATTGGATTCTGGCTCTACTGAGATTATGTCCTTTCCCATATTCTTTAACTAACGGCGCCATAGCCGGTGTTTATGGTATCTCGATACGCAACTTTACTATCGCTAACGTAATAACTACGCCAAAACTTTTCATCTACCTCTTTATAGGCTCTCGTATAAAAAGTCTTGCAGAATCGGAATCTACTGGGTCTAGAGTATTTGATCTAATAAGCATTCTAGTCACCGTGATAATCCTAAGTCTAACTGCATGGCTCCTATACTTCAAAACTAAGAAGAGATATCTGGAACTAGAGAACAGAGACCGTCAAGTTTCTCCTGATCGACTACCGGAAATGTCTTTTGAAGTATAATCCTCTGTATACATTCATTCATATATGCTTAGGTAAATGGATTTTAAATAGACAATTCAAAACGCCATTTTTAATAATTTCTACATCCGATATAAAGAACAACATGACAAAAAGTGTTTTTCAAAGGGCATAACTCATTCGAAGTTTAGTTAAAGAACCTTAAAAGATAAGAAATGTTGCGTAATATCATTAGGTTCAAGGGATTCAGAAAAGTAGTCAATGATGGATTTTCAAAGTCTGCGTTATCTAGTGTTCAGTTAACGCGGCGTTACAACCACAACAACAGTCCTTCATATCGTCGATTTGACAATGGGGACTATTCCCAAAAATCATCATTCAAGAACCTCCTTCTCAATAAATCATCACGAAAATACTTGGCCATATTATTTGGTGGCTGTTCCTTGTTTTATTTCACACATTTGGATATAGCACCAGTGAGTAACAGATCCAGATTCATCTGGGTATCTCGTCCATTAGAGTTAACCATCGGAAATTACACATATAAGGCAACTTGGAAACAAACTCAGCAGGCAATACTACCTCCACATCATCCATTGTCCATTAAAATTGAGAACATTTTTATGAAGATCGTCGAAGCTGCATATAGGGACCCTAGCGTAGACAACTCATTACTGGACGGAATCAAGTGGGAAATCCATGTGGTCAATGATCCAACAGCCTCACCAAATGCATTCGTTTTACCAGGGGGGAAGGTGTTCGTATTCAGTTCTATTTTACCCATTTGTGCTAATGACGATGGGATTGCCACTGTTTTGGCACACGAATTTGCTCATCAATTGGCAAGACACACAGCTGAAAACTTATCGAAAGCTCCGATATATTCTCTATTAGGCTTGATATTATATACTGTTACCGGAGCTAATGTCATCAATAATCTACTATTGGATGGATTTTTGCGAATGCCAGCATCAAGACAGATGGAGACTGAAGCCGACTACATCGGTTTAATGATAATGTCAAGGGCATGTTTTCAACCACGAGAATCTATAAAAGTGTGGGAAAGAATGACAAACTTCGAGAAGCAGCTGAATGGAGGCGATGTTGTAAATATGGAGTTCTTAAGCACACATCCAGCAAGCACTCGTAGAATAGAAAATATGGCGAAGTGGTTGCCAAAAGCTAATGAAATATATGAACTGTCCGACTGTAGCAGTATGGGGAACTATTATAAAAGTTTCTTTTCCATGTAGGAACTCTTAGCATTATGTCCTTTTTTGTTGTGCCAAAAATGATTCTGTTTTAATCTATGCATGTATATAACTCTATAAAGTATTTATGAATCTTTCACTTAATGATGCAGTTTTTCCTTTAGGCTAAAAGTATGGCTTCCTTCTTTTAAAAGGTTTATTCGGGTTTTCTTTGTTGTCTTGGATATTTTGCTTTCGGAATCTTTGTTCATTTTCTCTTCTATTTGATTCGTTTGCTAATTTCAGCTCCTGTACTATGTCATCTCTCATATCCTTGCATACTCTAATATTGATATCCATTTCATCTTCAACTTCGTCAATAGCATGCTCCTGGCGTTCGCCAAAGAGACCCGTAGTCGCCGATTCTTGATCGTGTTTTATACGTTTAATATCATAGAGTAGCCCACCATATTCCATTAACCAGAATGGATCTACGGAAGTAACACAACAAATATATTCTTTGCTAGTCATTAATAATTCATTATAGATAACATAAGGTGGCAAATCACCCAGCCCATGTAATGCGCTTGTAGGATGTAATTGAACGCTTACACCAGTTTTTAGGTGAACATAATTTCGTAGCCCTGTTATTTTAGCTGCTTGATGAGCAAACCCTGAACAAATACATTTTTTAATGATATTCCAATCTTTACCAGAAGAAGTGACGGGAATGTTTTGAGCTTTCAAGATTGTTAACAGCTGATCTCGAATATCCCTTGCCCTAACAAGTGACTTATATTGAACAAAATGTTTGTTGCACCAGTGTGAACTGAATCTATTTGCTCTCCATTGTACAAAAACATTCAGTAACGTTAAATGATCTGATTTTGCAATGAAAAATTTATTTCTTGCAATATCTGCCTCTTTTTGTCTCTCCTTGGGTCTATAAAAAACTTGTGGAACAGAAAGCATGGATACAATTGTCAGCATTTCATTGCTACAACCATTTTGCACTGCAATCAGTAAGATTTTGGAAAGCGAAGGTTGCAATGGAAATTTCGCCATCTGTAATCCTAAGGGAGTCAATTGTCCCTTTATGTCCAAGGCACGTATGAACCACAACTCATAGAGTGAAGATAGAAAGGTTTGTAGGGGCGGTTTGTCAATGAAGGGGAACTTAATCAATTCATCAGTAACATTCAGAGATTTTAATAATAGGAGGGTGTTTGACAAATTTGTCCTTTGAATCTCAGGTATTGTTTGCAAGTACATATCCTCTCTGAAAGTATCTTCCGTGTATAATCTATATGCAGTGCCTGGTCCAGTTCTACCAGCTCTACCGGATCTTTGATTAGCGTTGGCTTTTGATATGGGCGTAATTGTCAAACTATCGAGACCAATTTTTGGGTTGTAAACTTTTAATTTAGAATAACCGCAATCGATTACATACCTGATACCTTTTATGGTCAATGAAGTTTCAGCAATATTAGTTGCAATGATTATTTTCCTTTTAGTGCCACGCAGATCTCGGAAAATTTTGAATTGCAAATCTGCAGGTAATGCTGAGTAAATTGGCAGAATCTCGATATCATTGATGTCTTCAAATTTTTCTGTCCCAAACTTCTTAGAATATACTTGCAGAAGTTTTTCTTGCAAAATGTCAGATGTTGTTTCGATATCTTCTTGACCTGTCATGAAGATAAGAATATCACCACTAGAACAATCATTGGCCAAATGGATTTTAACAGCCTGGGAAACTGCGGATTCCACGTAGTCTTGAACAGGATTGGAAGTATAAATAGTCTGTACGGGAAAAGTCCTTCCAGGAATCGTGAACTGGGGAGCATTGCCAAAAAAAGCCGAGAACTTTTTAGCGTTCATTGTTGCTGAAGTGATAATGAGTTTTAAGTCTCTTCTACGTGCGAGTAAAATTTTGAAAAAGCCTAGTAGGATGTCTGTATTTAACGATCTTTCATGAGCTTCATCAATAATAACACAACTATACTTATCGAGGGCATCATCCAGTAAAGTCTCTCTGAGCAAAATACCGTCTGTGACAAATTTAAGTTTTGTATATTCAGAGTCTGTCATATCCTCAAATCTAATAGAATAGCCTACTTCTCTGCCCAGTTTGACTTGCATTTCCAATGCAACTCTTTTAGCAACGGACATGGCTGCTACTCTTCTCGGCTGCGTGATGACAATAGACTTTCCTTCGCTATTAGCGTATCCTTCTTCATATAAATATTGAGCAAGTTGGGTGGTTTTACCTGAGCCTGTTTCACCAATTATTACCACTACTTGGTTTTCTCTTATCAGTGATAGGAGTTGAGATCTGCAGCGGAACACGGGAAGCCCCTCTTTCGTATGTTTGATCTCTTCTATTGAAGGTGTGTAAATTTCTGTATCATTGCTGAGTTCTTGGAGGTTCTTACCTTTGATGCTATAGTTATTTTCTAAACCTAGTACTTCCCCCATGGCAGTGTTCAAAACATTAGTGTTATCTCGAGATTGTTGAATGTGCTCCATGTCTATTCTTCTCAAAGCAACCAACTTACTACCTTGTTTGGCATTCACAGAAAATTCGCTGTCCGGATTTCTGAATGGGCTTACCATCGCTAAAGAGGCTGCTTGGTTGGAGACGTCAGAGATGGATCCAACGATGATGGAAGTAGGTACTTTGTTTTCAAGGGCAAACTTCGATAAAAAGGGAGGGATCCACTCCATCCTTTGCTTCAGTGGGACTGGGTATAGTTGAATGTTATTTCGTAAAGCGTCATCATAATCACTATTCTTAATTACGTATGATTTTGTTTTATCTTCACACACTATTGGCAGGGATTCAGGCCTAACATTTCCGTAATTGTCATTATTGTCATACGATTCTCTATCCTCTTCTGCTAGTTCAGTTTGAGACATTTCGTGTTCCTCTGTTTCAGTTTTATCATTCTTTGTCTGCAATTTATTATTTGAAGAAACCTTCTTCAAAGTAGGAGGATATTGCTTTAGCTGTTTGGCCTTCCCTTTATCCATTCTCTTAAATAATGTGCTTGAAGGTACGGGATTATTGCGAAGAGGAGAATCTATCTCATCTTCATAGTCATCAAGGTCTAAATGGATTTTAAATTTCTTTCTCTTATCGAGGGAAGGAGCCGCCTTCATTTGATCTGTCAAGTTCTTTTCGGAATTATCTTTGAGTAACCCTCGGAGTTCATCAAAGATAGTTATACTATTACTGCTGAACTTTGTCAAAGCTTTACACCCGGCAATAAATTGTTCTAAATTAGCATTTGGTCTTTGCGCGAGCCTCTGAAGTGTTAAAAGCAGCCCAGGTGTTAATTCCTTTGAAGTGTGCTCCTTAAGTATCTCTTTTATCCTCTGCTCGGATCCTGAATGTTCCATACCAGCGGTATATCAGTTTTCTTTTATTTTTTGTATTCGATTATTGGCAGTCATTCCATGAATTTTTCACATTTCATCGCTTTTATTATGAAAGAAACTACAAGAGAGGGCGAAAAGATATTCTTTCAAAAACCAGCTAAAACCAGAACATCAGAGACAAAGCAAAAGAACACGGAGAATGATCGGTAGAAGTGTTTGGTACAGGTCCTTCCATACCGGTGGATCCATCTGGAAACACTTTGGGTTTCCTCAAACACAAGCGACGTCGGTTTACAACAAGACCAAGAGCGCATCTAACTACAAAGGGTACTTTAAACACAAAGATGCCCCAGGAATGTACTACCAACCATCAGAATCCATTGGGACAGGCTCTATTAACAGTGAGACAATTCCACGTAGCTTTATGACAGCCAGTGATCCTCGTCGAGGGTTTGACATACCTGTACAGGGCGCTAAAGCGAAGCATTGCCCTAACGTTCTCGTAAGTAAGAGTACGGTGAACGGCAAGACGTATCATCTTGGGCCAGAGGAAATAGAGGAGATCCAGAGATTGCGTTACGACAATCCTCAAAAGTACACACGCAAATTTTTAGCAGCTAAGTATGGCGTTTCGCCATTATTCATATCATTAGTTTCTAAGCCAAGTGACCAACAAGTGCAAAATATGGAAAGTAGATTGAAAGAGATTCAATCGGGCTGGAAGGAAAAGAGGCGTGTGGCTAGAGAGGACCGTAAACGTAGAAAGCTGCTGTGGTATCAGGCGTGAAATGCTATATAAATATAATAACAATCGTGTAAATACTATTCTGTAAGGCCTTTCGTATTCGTATATTGATCACAATGCACGGAGACACTCCCAATTACTGTAACTTGAACATATTACATAAAAGTCAATCACTAAACTGCCTAAGCAGGACATACATACAACCTTAAGGTGGTGAAACACTTCAAATTTGAACGCTATAGACTGAACCAAAATGTCTTACAGTGATTATAGCGACGGAGCAGATGACATACCCGATTTTCACGACGAAGGTGAGTTTGATGACTATTTGAATGATGACGAATATGAACTCATGAACGAGGTGTTTCCTGCTTTGAAGACACAGTTGCAAGATTACCAAGGCTGGGATAATCTCTCATTAAAACTAGCGTTGTTCGATAACGATTTCGATTTGGAAACCACGTTAATGGAATTGAAGAAAGCTTTGAGAAAGAAGAAGGCATTGAAGAAATCAGTTGCTGCTGCTAATGGGACCGGAAACGTCGCTGAAAAGCTAGCAGACATGTCAATTTCGGGGCAAAGGCCAAATAATGGACTTCCAGATTGGCTTGACGAAGAAGGGAGTGAGGTGGAACGCGATAATAATGGAGCCGACAATGACGACAAGACCATTCAGAGGTATTATAAAACGACAGTGCCAACCAAACCCAAGAAACCCCAAGACATCTCTGCATTTATTGAATCTGCTTTACCTCATCTAAGTTTTGTAGTTCTTGGTCATGTCGACGCTGGGAAGTCAACACTAATGGGGAGACTTCTTTACGATCTGAAGATTGTCAATCAATCCCAACTGAGAAAACTACAAAAGGAGAGTGAAACTATGGGTAAGTCGTCCTTCAAATTCGCGTGGATAATGGACCAAACACATGAAGAGCGCGAACGTGGTGTAACAGTGTCCATCTGCACATCTCATTTTTCCACTCAGAGGGCCAGTTTTACTATTGTGGATGCTCCCGGTCATAGAGACTTTGTTCCAAACGCTATAATGGGGATATCACAAGCGGATATGGCAATACTTTGTGTTGACTGTAGCGCAAATGCATTCGAATCGGGATTCGATTTGGACGGGCAAACAAAGGAGCATATGCTACTAGCATCCAGTTTCGGAATCCACGATCTGATTATTGCTATGAATAAGATGGATAACGTAGATTGGTCTCAACAAAGATTTGATGAAATTAAATTGAAACTGTTGCCCTACTTGGTTGACATTGGATTTTGTGAGAAGAACATTAGTTGGGTACCTATCAGTGGCTTTTCTGGAGAAGGTGTTTATAAAATAGGATACACAGACGAAGTAAAGCAATGGTACAGTGGACCTAACTTAATGTCTACTTTGGAAAATACGGCTTTGAAGATTTCTAAGGAGAGTGAAGAAATTAGCAAAGAAGATCCATTTTTATTTTCTGTGTTGGAGATTATCCCACTGAAGAAAACCAGTAACGAATTGGCATTGATTTCAGGAAAATTGGAATCAGGTTCCATTCAGCCCGGTGAGTCGTTAACAATATATCCATCCGAGCAGAGTTGTATTGTAGACAAAGTTCAAGTGGGTTCTCAACAGGGACAATCAACAAACTACGAAGAGACAGATGTGGCCATCAAAGGTGATTTTGTCACCTTGAAATTGCGCAAGGCTTATCCCGAAGATATTCAGAACGGTGATTTAGCAGCGTCAGTCGACTACCCGTCCATTCATTCAGCACAGTGTTTTATCCTGCAGCTGACCACATTTGAAATGAATAGGCCTTTGCTACCAGGAACGCCGTTTATCCTTTTCATTGGTGTTAAAGAGCAACCTGCTAGGATTAAAAGATTGATTTCATTGATAGACAAGGACAACAACACAATTAAGAAGAAGGTTAGACACCTAGGTTCAAAACAAAGAGCATTGGTAGAAATAGAACTAATTGAAGTGAAGAGATGGATTCCTTTACTAACTGCTAGTGAAAATGACCGTTTAGGTAGAGCAGTTCTTAGGAAAGACGGTAGAACTATTGCAGCAGGTAAGATAGCAGAAATATCACAATAAGATGCAGAAAATATATAAAAACAAGTTTATACGCTTCTGTATGTAATTCTCTTAATTTTGATATATTATACTACACCTTTTTTAATGTTGGAATGTGATAAAACGCGAAAACAAAGAAAAGACAATGCCTGAAGAGGTTGAAAGAGCGGCAATAAAGTCGAATGGTTTGCTCTGAAGGTTCTCAAAACAGTTAGGAAAGGACAGAAAAAACTTGACAGTTAGACAGTAACCATGGATTCAGTAGATGAGCAAATTACTACAAAGCGAAAAGAGCTTCACTCATTACAAAAGATAACCAGTTTAACCGATGGTTTAAAAACTCAGCTAATAGAGCTGAATAAACGGATAAAAGAAATGGGAACGAATGCAGAATCAGTGGCGGAATTGATGAATAACTGGGACTCTATAATAAACAATATATCACAAGCCAGTTTGGGATTGTTGCAATATGCGGAAGGTGATTATGAGATAGGGCCATGGAAAGATTTTAAGAGAAACGAATCAGAACCATCAGGCGAAACAGATCTTGGAACTCAAAGGAATGACAATAATAGCGAAAATGATGGTGAGGATGAAGATCTGGTTCCTTTACCGGAAACAATGGTCAGAATTAGGGTAGATGGTAACGAATAAAAAGCGGCTTTTAAAAAGTCTTATATGATATATGGGAAGTAATTGCGATAATAATACCTATTGATATACATATGCATATGTAAAGACGTTAGTCTTCAGTAGGACTAGTTTTATATGTAGAATTGTATTATAAATATTAGTATTCTACAGTGTTGGTTTCATAATTGATCGTGTAGTTTTTTTCTTTCGCTGCAGAACCAATTGTTGAGTGTAACTTTATCTCCAGTGAGTTATCTGAGTTCAACTTTTCCAACTGAGCTATCTCTGCACATATCTCCTCGCGTATTGTGTTCAAGTCAACGGAGAATTTACCATATGTTTTGTTTATATATTCTGGCGTCACTAACGCTTTGTCGCATAGAAGATCCAAACTGGGCAAGGGGAAGTCATTGCCTTTAAATAGTTCTGCATCAAACATTCGTGTGACTATATGCTGAAGTAGTTTATCTCCTTCTTTACTATTATCAAGAAGGATTATTCTTCTCCATATTAAGGCGTTCAAAAACTTCCTGATTTCAAAATTTAATAGGTCTCCGTCAACCGAAAGAAGCCTCAACGGTATGAATAAGCTCTCTTCGTCACCGAGCATAGAATAGAATTCAATAAGATCCGTTAGATCGATTACACTTGCTGACTTGAGCTTTTCTGCCAATATATTGAAAACCGTGTTGGTTTGGCCACTCTTGAAACGCTTGCATATCTGAACTTCGCCTCTCTTTAGCTTGTACGAAATATTCTTTTCAGCGTCGATCGTATCTAAATTATACTGAATCTTTATCAGACTATTGGTGTCCAACTTTTTTTCCTCAACTAGCAGCGAGCTTAACTTCGCGATATTCAAGTGTAATTCACATTCGCTCAAGCTTTTTCCCTCCTTCGAATCATCAACGGTAATGGTTTTCAAGGTATCCACAGCATCTGCATACGATTCATCCAAAATTTGTTGGATCCATGCCACATGACCGTACTTTGGAGCCGACTGTTGGAAAAATTTCACTAAAACGTCATGTTGCTGGGGGAATTTAAACATAAGGTCGCTCAATTTCTTGTACTTGATTAAGTATTCAAATAATGTAAAACTAAACTCCTCGGGAAACTCATTAAAAAATGTTTCATATAGTGATAGAGTTGTTGGGGCATTCTGATCTAAAGTTTGTAATGTTTGCACCAACGCAGGCAAATCTTTGTAAAACTCTGCTATTTGAATAGACTGTTCTTTCAAATTTGCTTTACAAAGCACATGGTTCCAATCCAGGTGGTTATCTTCGTAGATATTGTTGATGCTTACAGAGCTCTCGTTCACATTCACAGATTCAACGGGTTGCGTGCTGGTCCATATTCTGAACTGGTTGAACTGATAATATAAAGTTTTAGCAATTTTCAACAAACTTTCATTGTAAGAAACCAAGTTCCTTTCTTCTTCACATGCAAATGTAAAATCAAAAAAACATTGGTTGATACAGTTCAAGTAATCGAAATTTATGAACCATGGTAGTTTGGTTGAATCAACCTCCATTGGGTCCAACTCCAAAAGTTCATATCTTAGAGCTTTTTCACCTTCCTCTAAAATTCCATCGTAAAAGCATGAGTTGATCAAATTGGTGACACTTATTTTGAAACTTTGATTTTGTGATGGAAACAGAACAAATATAATATGATTCAAAAATTGTTTGAATATTATAGGAAAAGTATCAGGGCGGTTGATGACAATTATTTCAGTCGTTAAGTGTTCATTGTGAGTTAAGTTATAATTTGATAATATCTTTTCCCATATATCGTTTAATACATCAGATTGTCTCGTGATGCAATTAAATTTGATACAGCAATTCAGAATCTCAAATTTTTCAATCAAATTCAATTTCAGTTCGGGTGATATTTTATAGTTGAAGTTCTCAGTAACAAAAGTTAAGAAATTTTGAAAAAATTCTTTGCGAACAGAGAGGTGTTGTCCCAAAGTATTTAACATAGGTGGTATGTATTTACCATTGGAATGGAAAATCTCTTCGCTTGTTAATTTCAAATCATGCTCTATGCATTCCTGATCTAATGAAATATCTGGAGGTAAGTTGAAATCTATTGGGTTAGAGTTTATTTTCGAAAAATAAACGGCTTGGTCAACATGAGATTTGACAAATCCAGCTTCTGGCTTAGGATACTGGCTCACGTTTTTTTTCATAAAGAACTGTAGCATACCTATTTGTTTGGTTAAAACGTATAAAGAATTTGAATCGTAACCGGCACCAATAATCTTGATGTCACTTCTGAGACTAACAATATCTTCCCATTTTCTTCTCAATGAATAACTAGAATCTAATTTTGAGTTTACTTGAGTAATTACCACAGCATTAGGGAACATGACCAAAATAGAGGTAACTTCATTCACATCATTAGCATTTTCCATCTGAGGTATGAATATTCTAGGTTTGAAGTCTGGGTCGGTTATCGAATCCATGAACGTATTCAGTCTATAGGTTGAAAAAATAGTAAAACTATTCGAAGAAGAATCAAATATTATTGTAGACAGGATATAATATGTTTCATTGCTGGAACCATCATAAATGGAAGATAGGAATAGGTGTGCACCATTATCCTGTAACGGATGGGAGTCCCAAATTTTCAACGTACCGTGGGCGAACGGATACAAATCTTGCAGAGACTCCAAAATGGCTTCAAAAATACTAACATCAATGAATTTCGTTGGGTGTGAATTGGTGGCGGATAATTGCCATGCTTGAAAATTTCCGTTGTTGGTAGTAATATAAACCACCCTCGTTCCCTTACCTAGGATCGGTCCGTTACGTAGGGAGACAACTAAACTGTTTCTATTGAAGATTTTAGACCAGATACCTAACTTGAAAGGCTTATTTAACTGCTTGCCTAATTTCAATTGAGGTTTTCCCATGGAATTTCTAATAGTTATAAAAAATATCCTGCCAAGATTTGTAGTAAGAACTATTCCAGCTGGTTCGCAGTTTGAGATTAGGTCACATTTTTCGCCATCTGAAGAGTTGATAGGTAATTCCAATTCATGAGAGAACTTTTCAGATAACTTAAAGTTCAAATTATTTATAGAATTGATATCCTCATAATATATCGCCTTGCTACCTTTGATAATGATAAGCCCACCAGTTTCATCCTGATCATTGGGATTGAGTGCTAATGGAGATTCATCCATTGTAGCAGGGAAAGTAAGTATACACTTGGGCACAATAGCTATTTCATCATCATCACCAGAACGAAATGGCACGGTGATGTAAGGCGTATCCTTTTGAATGGAATGGATGTTCCATATATAAACTTTCTTGTGATCATTGACTAGTCCATATCCAATTTGCATATCGATATACCCATTCAATTCATCATCGTTTCTAAACCCGTTATTGTAATCTGTCTGAAGGGTTTTGACTATGTATTTGCTATTTTCTGTGAAAACCTTCGAATTATCGAAATTTGAATGTAACCTCAACTGTTGTTGCTCCATGGAAATATCCATCAGAGAAGCCTGGCTTTCCTCCTCGTAGGACAATTGCGCCAGGGATTCGTTTTCAACGACAGCAATGGGCACACTAAGCTCCTTCCGCAACCGAAGGTGCACTCTTTTTTCACTCATATTGATATCTCAATGTACTTTAAGTAGGTTGAATATAACGTTACCTATGAGGTCCTCTAGACCCTTTAGCTAAACGGTGTATGTTTAGGTTTAGCTATTTTGATTCCTAAATTCTAAATTATATCGTGATTGACGGTTTGAAAATTTTTCATTTTTGCGATGAGCTAAGGATCGATTTTTCCTTTATAGTGAAGTATTATTGGAAAGAGATTGGAACATCGATGAGCTGTATCGAACTTTTTGAAAAAAGAAACATACGAGAATATTGGCAGAGGAAATGATCAGAACCGTAAAGCCCAAGAATGCAAGAGCCAAGAGAGCTTTGGTAAAGAGAGAAGCCAAATTGGTAGAGAATGTCAAACAAGCGCTCTTCATCCCAGGTCAAACCTGTAACAAGAATCTACATGATATCATGGTAGATTTGAGTGCCCTGAAGAAGCCAGATATGAAGAGATTCAATCGTAAGAACGATATTCATCCTTTTGAAGATATGGCGCCGTTAGAGTTTTTTAGTGAAAAGAATGACTGCTCATTGATGGTATTGATGACGAGTTCCAAAAAACGTAAAAATAATATGACCTTTGTACGTACCTTCGGGTATAAAGTGTACGATATGATTGAATTAATGGTCGTAGACAACTTCAAGTTGCTATCCGACTTCAAGAATTTAACATTTACGGTCGGGTTAAAACCTATGTTTACATTCCAAGGCGCTGCATTTGATACACATCCTGTATACAAGCAAGTTAAATCTTTGTTTTTAGATTTCTTTAAAGGTGAGTCCACTGATTTACAAGATGTTGCAGGCTTACAGCACGTCATTTCCATGACCATCCAAGGTGACTTCCAAGACGGTGAACCATTACCAAACGTTTTGTTCCGTGTTTACAAATTAAAGAGTTATAAGAGTGAACAAGGAGGGAAGAGATTACCAAGAATTGAATTGGTAGAGATTGGGCCTCGTCTGGATTTCAAAATAGGCAGAATTCATACTCCAAGCCCAGACATGGTCACAGAAGCTCACAAGAAACCAAGGCAATTAGAGATGAAGACGAAGAAGAATGTAGAATTGGATATTATGGGAGATAAATTGGGTAGAATCCATATGGGTAAACAAGATTTGGGTAAATTACAAACAAGGAAGATGAAGGGTTTGAAATCCAAATTCGACCAAGGCACAGAGGAAGGCGATGGAGAAGTGGATGAAGATTACGAAGATGAAGCATCATATTCCGATGATGGACAAGAATACGAGGAAGAGTTCGTCAGTGCCACTGATATTGAACCTTCTGCTAAAAGACAGAAGAAATAAGACCCATAAACCTTGTATACTATTGATAATCTAAGATAAAAAAAATCCTCTATGTACATTATGAATGATTTTTCTTTGCCCTTATTTTTATTTACTCTATTTATCTATGCTAGTTGAATAATCACAAAGGTCCTACCTACCTTTCTTTAGATAACTCCACGTTTCTTACCAAACGTAGCATGTTTCTCAACAACATTGCAATGGTAACTTTGCCAGTCATTGGAACGTAAAGTGAAGCTTTCTCCTTGACGTCGTCGCTAAAGTTTTTAGTACATGCAAAATTGATGCATACGGCACCATCTTTGATGTATTCAGTGGGGAATTTGTAGTTTTCACTAGGGACACCAGTAATGACCACGTCTGCGTCAAGAGAGCATTCTTTTAACAAGTCTTCAGAGAATTCCCCTAAGTCTTCCACATGGTGCTTATTTAATTTCAATCTCTCACCACGGGTGAATTTCTGAATGTTATTAACGTCCACAGAGATGACCGTGGCACCGTCATTAGCCAAAAGTGCGGCCAGTGGTCTACCAACAATTTCTGACCTGTTTATTACTATGCATTTCTTCCCATATAGCCTGTTGCCTTCTGGTAATAAATTGTTGTAGATTTTTAAGAATTCTAGTATTTTAACAATAGCTAGTGGTGTGCAAGGTAGGATGGATTTTAAACGGTTTTCCTTATCCAAATATCTGACGTTATGGTACAGATTTTGGTAGTAAACGTGGTTCAACCCTTCAACATCTTTTTCCTTGCACACAACCTGTTGCAAATACTGATCTTGAGCATTGCCAAATACAGGAAAATATACCATAATACCGTTCACAGAGTCATCGTTATTAGCTTGTATTATAGCTTCTTCCAAAAAATCCTTATCTTCAATCACTCGTAAATCATAACGAAACCCCATCGACTCACTGGTCTTTTGAGTCCATGTAGCATACATTTTAGCAGCAGGATCATTATTAGCTAGGAATCCTACAAGCAGAGGGCCTTGAGCGTTATGTATCTTCTTATATTCCTTTACACTGCTGACAATTTCGGCATTAAAAGTTTCAGCAACCTTACCTGCTAGAATAGTACGACCAGGCTTTGACATTTTTCTATATATTTATAATGATGGATTGTGTTGAACACGAAATAACTGTAATGTGCTTTAAGGTATTGTTGACCTCAGTTGACAAGAATATACTTTATCTTAAGCAAGAGTACTGACTGCAAGGCACTTAAATACTTTGCGTAGTCGCTTTTTTTTCTTTCTACTGAGTCAATATGTCATAATTATCGAGACAGTAATATAAACCTCTGCAACGATATAGAAATCCATTTATCAGTTTATGGTACTGTATTAGGGTTTGTTTGATTCGGTCTGACTCCGCCAAAAAGAGTCATATACCCATATTTTTAGTAAGGGTTTATGCCATGGTAACTAAAAACGAACCTGATATATTGTCATAAAGTTAGGTCTTATTAGGGTATTTGGGTTGATGGATATCACTATTTAGGTCGACCTGCAGAGGTGGTATGCAACACCAATAATGTACTGCTGTCTTCTTAGACCCATCAGTATCTATTAGATTGCACATTGCTTATTCTGGAGAACAACTCAACTTCTCCAGAACTGATTAGAGAAGTATGCCATAACTGTGCGAATGTCATTATTGTCGCTTTAATAAATTGGAAAAGCAGCCCGCTCAACAACAATACCTTGCGGTTACAATTACTCGGCGGGCCATAGTAGTGGAGTGGCTGTAATATTAGCTTCACTAGCATACTCAACTTTTGGTTTCAAACGAGAAAGAACAATTTCTATATTGGGACTACTTAATATTCTGGACAGGCTTACCCGAGGTGAAAAAAAATTTTTGGGCATCGCATAACCCTTTACTGACGTAAAGCAAGATGTATTTAGCAGCCAATACCTCGTCTTGGGCCCTTTTCTGGCATTATGGTGCCATCTTTATGTGAGATAGGCTAGGCACTGCTTTTTTAACTTCGCTTGTCTTTCTCTCTAAATACCCGAGAAAGTATATAGAGAGTTAGTGAAGTGATCTTCTTCCGCGCCCTAATATATCTCAAGTTGTCGAATATACTGCTCAATAGGCATCTGTACTTGAAGCCTTTTCCATCTACATTTTTCTATTTGGTCAGGAGGTATAAACCGTACAGAAAGGTATCCAGAAACCAACAGATTAAAAGACCGGCTAGCCGTAGAGAGAAAAATCCTGGAAGGTTTTCAACGATGTTCACATTTGTACCCATTACACACCCTACGTCGGATACGAAGCATCCCTTGCTATTGCTCCAATCTGCGCATGGTGAGAAGTATTTCTTTGGTAAGATTGGCGAAGGATCTCAAAGAAGTTTAACAGAAAAGAAGATCAGAATATCAAAGTTGAAGGATATTTTTCTTACTGGTGAATTAAACTGGTCGGATATTGGTGGATTACCTGGAATGATTTTGACCATTGCTGACCAGGGGAAAAGTAATCTCGTATTACACTATGGTAATGACATTCTGAACTACATAGTTTCCACTTGGAGGTACTTCGTCTTCAGATTCGGAATAGATTTGAATGATCATATTATGGAAGACAAGGAAGTGTACAGAGATAAGGTAATAACTGTTAAGTCTTTCAACGTTCTAAAAAATAGCGAAAAAGGCGAAAAGGAAGTTTTTAACAGTTTCCAAAAAGGCGTGTTAGGTTCTATAGTTTCGAAAATGTTCCCCAAGCATGCTCCCACTGATAAATATGATCCTTCCAGTGATCCACATTTGAACGTGGAGTTGCCTGAGCTGGAAGCAAAAGTGGAAGTTTCCACCAATTACGAAATTGCCTTTAATCCAGTGAGGGGTAAGTTCAAACTTGACGAAGCTGTCAAATTAGGTGTTCCGAAGGGACCCTTATTTGCAAAGTTAACCAAAGGTCAAAAAGTCACTTTGGATAACGGTACTGTTGTTACTCCCGAACAGGTATTAGAAAAGGAACGTCATTTTGCCAAAGTATTGATCTTGGATATTCCAGATGACTCATATTTAAATGCTTTCGTGGAAAGCTTTAAAGATTATGACTGTTCTGAACTTGGTATGGTATACTATTTTCTTGGTGATGAGGTTACCATTAATGATGATTTATTCAGGTTCATTGACATATTTGAGAGAAGCGATTACGGGAAAGTTAAACATATGGTATCTCACAATAAAATCTCCCCAAACACAGTATCTTTTTTGGGTTCTGCATTGACTACATTAAAGTTGAAGGCATTACAAGTCAATAACTACAATTTACCAAGAACAGATCGTGTGTTTTCCAAGGACTTCTATGATAGGTTTGACAAGCCGCTCGGAAAGGGAACGTCTGTGTCTGAGTCACAGGAGACACCATTAAACACGGTAATAGAAAAGGATGATATCCACATTTTTGCACAGAACAAGAAGGTAATCTTTGAGCCGTTTCATAGAAATGAAGAGCCGATGAAATGCGAAATAACTGGTGACGTACCAGCTTTTTCGTGGCAAAAAATCTTTGAGGAGCACGTTAAACCCTTGGAATTTCCTCTAGCTGATGTCGATAGAGTTATTAACGATCAGCTGCATGTGAACAATTTCAATAATACAGTAGAAAAGAAAAGACATGTAGAAATCATTTCATTAGGGACTGGCAGCGCATTACCTTCCAAATATAGAAACGTTGTTTCCACATTAGTTAAACTTCCTTACGCTCATGCCGACGGCAATATAATAAATAGAAATATTATATTGGATGCCGGTGAGAATACTTTAGGGACCATTCACAGAATGTTTTCTCAATTAGCAGTCAAGTCAATATTCCAAGATTTGAAGATGATATATTTGAGTCACTTACACGCAGACCATCACTTGGGAATAATCAGCCTGTTAAATGAATGGTACAAATATAACAAGTATGATGAAATGAGTCACATATATGTGGTTACTCCATGGCAGTACAACAAATTTGTTCATGAATGGTTAACTCTAGAAAACAAAGAAATCTTGAAGAAAATCAAGTACATTAGTTGTGAACATTTCATTGATGATTCGTTTGTGAGGATGCAGACCCAATCTGTTCCTTTAGCAGAGTTTAACGAAATATTAAAAGAAAATAGCAATCACGAAGTTAAAAGAAAACTGGACCTGGACAGAGATTCTTCGTATAGGGACGTCGATCAGATTAGGCAAATGTATGAAGATTTATCGATTGAGTATTTTCAGACGTGCAAAGCAATACATTGTGATTGGGCATATTCGAACTCCATTACATTCCGAATGGATGAAAACAATGAGCAAAATACATTCAAAATTTCATATTCAGGCGATACAAGACCTAATATTGAGAAATTTTCTCTTGAAATAGGCTATAACTCTGATCTATTAATTCATGAAGCCACGCTAGAAAATCAACTACTAGAAGATGCCATAAAGAAAAAACACTGTACTATCAACGAGGCGATTGATGTTTCAAACGAGATGAATGCTAGAAAGTTGATCTTAACACATTTTTCTCAGCGGTATCCTAAGTTGCCTCAATTAGACAACAATATTGACGTAAAGGCGAAAGAATTCTGCTTTGCTTTCGACAGTATGATCGTTGATTATGAGAAAATTGGTGAGCAACAGCATATATTTCCACTACTGAATAAGGCATTTATTGAAGAAAAGGAACAAGAAGATAATTTCGAAGATGTAGAAAGCATTCAGGATCCAGAAATCAAGCTAAAAAAACATAAGAAAAATTAGTTTTCTATTTTCTTTTTCTCTGAGCAGCCAATTGCCCTTATTCATTAGTAGATTTCGCATTTATTTATGTTTTTATGTACATATTCATTGATCTTCTTGCTCGTTTGATATAAAATCTTGCCATAATTTTAAATAATGTTTCTTTTCTTCTGTGTTTGAATCCTTTATCGATTCAAAGCATCTTTTAATTTCGGTGGCTTCTCTTTCCTCAAATATCTTTCGTTCGTTTATAATTTCCTCCATAATTTTGTACCAGCTTCGCTTAACATGGTTATACCTTTTTGATATAATTCGGTATTCATTTTCTGCTGCACATCTTTTAGAGTCTTCACTATTAATTTTGTTACTTCCAAGAGATAACTTGTCGAGAGTACTTTTTTTTTTGCCTAGATCTATTTCGATTAGTCTTAAAATTCTACCCAGCTTTGATCGACGATTTAAGATTGATTCAAATGACTCGCAAAATCTTACATTCTCATCAAATAATATAATTAGTTTCACTATGTCTTCTCGTGAGACACCTTTGAATTTTTGCAGGAATACTTCATTCAATATAGAAAATTTTGAGAATAATTCAGAGTTTGCTCTAATGATTTCTTCTGAGGAAATTTGTTTTAGACAATTTGTAAATTCGTTGAGCACAGAATTCACCTTCATTGTCTCATCCACAATATACTCTAATACATGGTAGAGTAATTGTTTCCACTGCTCCTTGCATACGCCCACCCAGTCATGGCATGCCTGTATCTCAGCTGAGGTCTCTTTATAAGTAGGTGTACTCGAACCAAATGATAAACTAGTGAACAGTGTCTTGTTTCTAGGTATCCATTCTTGAATCAACGGGTCATTGTTATCAAAGGCGTTTTCGGTGCTTTGAGGCTGAAAAAGCCTCTGATAATCTTTTCTAGAGAAAAGCTTTGTTGGACTTATATAAATTCCGGTGAGTTCTGTTATCGGTACTAACGAAGCGTGAGAATTTGTCATTGATTCAATTCTTTTTGATTGTTTATGAAATTCTTTTAATTCTCGTAATTGAGAAGATATCATTACTACTCTATCCCCTGTAATGGTACTGTCATCGATAACCATTTGTGAATTTGCAGGAAGAGTATCATCCCAACCGATAAAATCTATAAAATTTGGATCCGAGCGTAACACAATATCGTTGAATATGTGCTTAATCATCCTCATCAATTGCATTGATATGATATGCTCTGGTTTAAAATTGAAAACTGGGTCATACTTCTCGTTGTCACGTATCATAAAGAGATGGTTTATGGCAAACTCATCCTTTTCTACGAGTATATTGGATCTCGTAGGTGGAGGGATAGTTTTTCCCCAGTGGTTATTTTGTAATTGATGATACAACCAATAGAAGTCAGTAAACCCTCTTGCAATAGTTTTTTCCACATTTTGTTGTGAGGAAATCTTTACTATCCATAACGAGTCCTTTAAAGAGTTCAAATCTGAGCCTGGTAGAACTCTAATGCGGTAGAGCTGATCACTAATGCCGTTCTTTAGTTTAGTGTCTTCTGCCTTGGTTGAATGACTGATACAGGTTTCTGGCCTTCGACGTCTTCTCTTCTCAGTAAAAAGTTTCTCGTACTTTGGATTTTCATCTAATAGCTTATTATCAATTGCTAAATTTGTTTGAAATGAGGACGACGTGGCTATGTTTTCTAGAGCATCTGTCTTACTATCTTCATCATCACTAATGCTGACGCTGTTACTCTTGACGGACCTTTCCGAGTCATCTATTGATATCTCTCCTTGAACGACAAATTCGTTTACTTCAATGCTCGGGCTAGCATGTGACGCCTTGTCCTTCTCCATATCTTATTTGTAGGCTTGTAGCCCTGATTTACTACTCTTTAATTTCCCTATTGTGTAAACTTTTTCAAATAAGCGCAGCGTAAATTACTTCCACCTCACTATTCAGTGAAAAAAAAAGAAGGACAATTGTATTGAATTAATTAAATAAAGTTCTTCGGTTTTTGAATATATAATGAAAGAGTTTACATAAAGCATCTTAAGATAACCAAGTGCACTTACTCTCGGGTGACGAGTTTCCGTAAAGCCATTGTAGCATCATCTTTTTCAATAGGTGATGATATCATCGAAGATTTTATCATATTGTTATAGGATTGCTCTGAAAGTACGCCACTACGATTATTGGCATTTTGATCCACAGATACATATTCGGATCTATTTGAATAATTTATTGGGTTAGAGTCCTGTGGAATCACTTCGTCTATGTGTGGTAGTGAAGGGCGCCTCAGTATCGATGCTTGAGCGAAATTTGCATTGAAATGATTATTCGTAGATTCAAAATTGGTTGTTCTTGGTGGTGACATTAAGAGACTAGTATTCCAATCCGATATGGGAAGAGGATCTATTAATCTTGCAGGGGATTTGAATTGTCTTGGTGATGACTGAAGTGGTAGGTTGAAAAGAAATTGATTGGTGTTGTTTGAACCACCATGGCTGTTGCCTAGGATGTTACTTGTAGAGCTACTCTGAGGGTCGGTGGTTGCGTTCGGAGATGGAAAGTTTTCAAGTAAGATTCCATCGATATTAGGAGTGAACCCTGTTTTAATCTGGAATGAGGTAAAGTTCAGATTTAAATTCGAGTTAGCATTCGGAGTTCTTGGAGAAGCTAGCTTAGCAGGAGATAGTTTTATAACATTGGAAGCCATTGGTGAAGAGGCAGTGGCCGCTGGGTGTAAACTTGCTGTAGAATTGAGTGGAACTTTGCTATATTTCTTATTAACAGTACTGCTCTTATTTCTCATTTTCTTCAACAAGGACAATATACGAGTCTTTTCGACACGCTCAGAAGGATTGGGCTTCTTCTTTGGTACTAATTTCTCTGTTTCCGATGCTTCTGTGGGTAGAATGTTTATAGGCCCTAGAATCGCAGCCTTACCATTTTGACCAATGGATAGCGAAAACTTACCGAAACTGGAAGAACGGTCGTGCTCCTTCATTGAAGATGATGACACAGCGATAGAAGGTGATTGGTAATCTAACGAAGACGGAGTTTGCATTGAAGGGGCTCTGATTGGCGAAAAGATAAGGCTATGACTAGATTGTGGAGTGGGATTGGATCTCTGTTGTTTTTGTGGCGTTATGTATACCATTGATTGGTTAGAAAACTTTTTCTTGTTAACTCCTTCATAGAACGAAAATGCTAAAAAGAAAGCAAATTGTAACTGCTAAAGCAGAAGAATGAGAACAGTTGTGCATGAAGCTTACAACGTAAAAATATTTCACTGCGTTAAATATAATTTCAGGCGCCATTTTTGTACTTTAACGCGTTTCGCGTCAATTACCCAATTGAGTATAAAAAAGTGGTAAAGCCTGGAAGGATATAGATAGTCGCTTATTTAAATACAGATGATTATAAATGATGGATATCCGGCTTTGGCCCCAGAGGTGTGATTCCTAAGGGATTGATCCTTGTGTGGGAACGAGTATAGTGCAACTTAATATGGTCGAAATCTGTCGTGTGCCTGAAGGCGTCGTAGTTCCAGTACAGATTCCTCACCCACAAATGGACAAAGGGATATCCGGCTCTAATGGACGTAAAATTACATTTAAAATGCTGGACATAGACGGGGTCGAATCTTATGATGGTGGTGTATAACCTAATGTCGGCTTCTGTCAATCGATCTCCCACAGTAAAAAATTCACTCAAAATTCTTTGCCTATCATCTTTACCATACTTAGCCTCCAATTTAGCGTAGTTGTCAGCGAGGATCGTTTCCACTTTATCCAAGTTTTCAAATACGTTGTTTACTTCAGATTCGTATATGTCTGCCCTTTCTGCGAATCCGGACTTGTATACGCCATTGTTGATGCCATCATAAACCCAAGAATTGAAGACATCAATTTGGGCTTCTAAGTGTTCAGGAACAAGATCTATTTTTTTATACTTTTCATCAACAAATTCTTCAAAGGCATTAGAGTTCAGAATTCTTATAATCTCGCTACTTTCATTGTTGACAATGGTTTGAGTTTCTAAGTCCCACAGGACTGGAACGGTGAACCGTGCCGAGAATTGAGGGTCGCTCTTATAATACAAGTCACTAATTCTCTTGTATCCATAATGAGGTTCATTGGTACCATCAATCATAAATCTTTGACTGTCGTTACCGATGGTAGCGAAACTCTTGCTAGCATCCTCTTTAGCAGTCTTGATACCACCTGCAGCATCGTGCCAATGTTCTAAGAAACTTTCTTCGTCCTTCAGTTGCTTATCCATGTCAAGAAACCTCCATCCTTTTTGATCAAGGTGCCAATGGACTACACTGCATCCTATAACCGAAGTTAATCCCTTCAAGGCCCTTGTGATTAGTGTTCTGTGCGCCCATGGACAGGCTAGAGAAACATACAACCAATACCTCCCCTTTGCAGGTTTATAAACTGGATGCTGTTTGGATATTGTTTCTCTGAAGGAGGACACTTGTCTCTTGAAAGCTCCGTTTGTACCACTAGCCCACTGTTTTGACATTTCTTACTCCGTTGCGCAGTTTTTATATCACTGCTGGGAGTATCACCAAAGGTCACTAGTGTTGATAATCTGATTTTATTTATACAAGAAGTAAAAAGAGTCAAGAGAGGGGTATTGAATGCTGACTTTGCTAAATAGGGGTGTGATATTTCATGATTGACTAATATATTAGTAAGGAAAAACAATACAGTACAAATCATGAAGTAATTTTTTACGTCGAGACCTAGGATCATCATGGTGACAAAGTTAGTCCCAAAGACCTCCTTCTATACGTAGTACTTCTGTCGCATTTTTTAGACTTAGAATCTATTTCAACAATTGAATAAGTTTTCACATGTTAAATGTAACTAAATGTAAAAGACAAGAAAGATAAAAAGAAATAGTAAAGAAAAAAAAAAAATACTTTTCGTTTGGTAAGTGCATCAAGTACACCTAACTTGTGAATCCCAGAACTGAACAAGTCACTACTGCTCTTGAGCTTCACGTAGTGGCGTTCTTCTAAGATGAAGTTGTTTCCGCTACAAGAAGGATGATGAGTGCGAAATCTCCAAGCCGATCATTATGAACGAAAATGAGTCCGGAACGATGTACCTGAGCAGCCCCGGGAGAGATAAATACTCATTTTCTTTGGCCCCGCTCTTTTTTGTTAGGCTTTTTGGAGTTTTTCCGGCTTCCTTCAGCTGGATTACCGTAGCCGGAAAAACCAAAAGCGGGGGACAGTGAAGAGCGAGAGGGGCAAGACGGGGGGGGGAATTGGATGGGGTGTTTTGCTTTTACAGTATTTTTCCGTTGGTACTACAGTCTTTTCACGCGACCGGAAAAATATATTTTTCAAGCATCTCTTTTCTCGTTTTCGGCACGATAGTTAACGAAGAAACCCCCGCGGGGACGTGCAAGATTTGAGCTTTTTCCGCCCACAAAAGAAAAAACCTGGGGACTATAATCATGTTTTTTTCTTTCTTCTTTTGCCTTTCCCTGGAGGACCGCAGTAAGAAGAAATAGTTATTGCATTCCTATATACATATATATATACATGTATGTATGTGCGTAACCAAAATTGTTAAAAACCATACTTTGTATAATAGTTTATCTTTGACTTTTTCTCCCTTCTCTTATTCAGGTAGCATAACAAATACTAGTAAACCGTAAAATTATATGAAAAATGACTAGTTTAGATGATACAATAATTTCGTATCAGAATTTGATGTTACTGGATAACATGACCAATTATAATAAGCCTGCCATTGACTATTTCCACCACAAATTTAATGACGCAAGCCTGGAAATGCCAGCTTCATGGACGCTGTTATTGAAGATGCGTAAGCACAAGTTACTTCGATTACCAAGTTGCTCCCTGGAGGATTCGCTTGATTATAACATGTACCTCGTTAGATTACACCATTGCCTATGGAGGCGTTGGTCTATAAATCACTATGGCTTACAGAACTCCAAATCTGACCCACTTTCCATCAACTGGAACAAAGAAACGGATGTAACGGTGTTATATGGGCCGGATCTAACTAATATAGATAGTATCGAAGATAAGATGTGGCCCAAACAGCACCATAGTGACCAGAAACAATCAAAAAGTTTGAAGTCCGCATTGAAAAAAAATGCGGATTCTTGGATAGACAAGGAGGTAGATGAGATCGGCAGTTCTATAGACGACAAAGGGACTATTGTAGAACTGGAAGACATATCGTACGCATCTTCCGTTGATTCTCACACATCTTCTATCTTTGACCAACATTCTACATGCACTAAAATCTCCTCAGTAGATGAGGATACGGAGGATTTTGAACACGAGGAGAAAGTCCAATTCCCTCAGAAGCTAAAATTCAATCAATCAGTGATGAGAAGAGAGATTGACTCGAAGGGTGTTATCCGCGAATCCCTTGTCAGCATAAACGATGTCGCTCACCCCCGTCACCATCGTCGTCACCACAGACGTCAGCACCACCACCGCCATCACCATCAACAAACCCCCCGTACTGATGAAAGAATGAAAGATGTTCATTCTGAGTTGGACAGCTATACATTTGGCGCTATTGAAGATGACATTTTCTATAGGAACCAAGTTGTTTTTTAGAAGGAGTCGCATTCTCCTCTGCATTTCTACATACGCATTTGATGTTAAAATTTTTTATATGTATTTATATATATTCGTAGCACTTTAGTGAAGTTCATGAATCAAACAACATCTCACCATTTCTCCTCGGGATTTTCTTTAAACCTCAAGTAATCATCTTTGTTGAAGAGTGAAATCTCGGTTTCATTTTCAATGCCGTATTCAAACAGTTTCTTTTCCCCATCTTCAGAATCCAAAATCCAGTCATCATCGTGATCGAAATTAATTACTAGGTTAACCGTCTTGGAACCGTGTGCGTGCGTATATATCTTTAAAGTATCATACTTAACATTTCGAAACGGTCTCAATGAACCTTCATTCTGTATTCTTTTCATAACATCATTGAACAAATCCTTTGCAGTTTTGTCAGCGAGATCATAATCATGCAACACTATGTTCTTGACGTTTCTATATGGGAAAGACTTTATTATTCTAATGGTAATCACAGAATTCTTTAAAGGTCTGGCATTTGAAGTCAATGGCTCTTCTAGATCATAATCATGATAGGTTGTTGTCATTTTCAATCTTTTGTTCGAATTCATGAATGAGGTAAGTGGAGAAGAAGAATAAACGAGAAACACTTTAGGTATTACAATTTTGCTTTTTCTTTCTTTCTAGTATTGATTCAACTTGAAATTCCAAGCTTTTAAATAGAAAATGTGGTATAAAAAAGAAAGAACTCCTCATAGGGGGCTCGAACCCCTGACATTTCGGTATCCTTGCTTAAGCAAATGCGCTTAAAAGCCGAACGCTCTACCAACTGAGCTAACAAGGATGAGTTCTTCGAGTAAACAATGAAAATAAAGATCGATATACAAATGTTGCAGTACATCGACTTCATCGAAGTTAAACCAACATGACTCGGCAGGCAACCCCTAACATCTGGTTCAATTCTGATAATGGCTGAACATTAGGCATGAGTAACGGATGTGTTTTGGGAATTGTTGGAATAAGTGATTACAACTATACATTTATTCGTATAAATTGAAATTCTAATAATAGAATTTACTGCAGTGATATGATAAAGATCTATTAATTGACTAGAACTTAGTATATAAGAAGGTGAGTTATAACCAAAATCTTATCATCGATGCTCCAAGTTATGTCTGAGCCATTGGGTTTAATATAACCAATCAGGGTGTGTTTTATATACCTCTCTTATATAATTTAAGAAAGAACGACTTATTCTTAATTATTACAACTTACTAAACTACTAATTATCAACAGAAATAGTTTTCGATTCCACTATTACGTACATGAAATATCCTGAGGGTCTCGGCAGGAGATCGAGGAATCCACGAAAGGAATCGACGAAAAATTGTACATAACAGTAATGTTTCTCTCCTCTCGCTTCATACTTTGTCGTTCCTTACTATATCACATCATCGAGCCTTGCGTTTCGGCGTCCACTGCATTTGATGACTATATTTCATCTTTTATGCCATCTTCTCACACTATACATAGTTATATTATAGTGCGACGACCAGTAATCGATGGACAATGGTTGATATTTATCCAAACAACGCAAAGATTGTGTTTATGTATGGGGTGCTGAAAAAGACGAGGAAAGGGCAAGTTTACCGGATTATCCTGATTCGCACTTTAAAAACTATGCTCTTGGAAGTATGGATTTCCTAGTGTGAAGAAAAATAATCGACAAAATCAATCAAGAATTTTCACCACATTCTGTAGTATGGCTAAAATAATGCTTAACTCCACATACTCTAAGAATCTATATTTCATATCGAACTAAGTTGTATTGCCGGTCAGCGTAATTTTTCATATCCTTCATCGTTTCATCTCATCTAATATGCAAATCTTCACTCGCAGCATGATTTCCCTTGTCGATACTTACCTGACCGTCATTATATTATTTCATTAGTCTGAGCATGAGTCAAGTAATATTGATTTGTTTTATAACTCACCATATTCCCTCGTGTGTAGTGATGCACGCAACTTTTTTTCTTGCGAAAAAATGGCATCGATGCTTTTCTGGGGATACGATGTTAGAGGAGAAGAAGTCAAAGAATACTCTTAAATCGAGCAACCTCACTTGCACTCGTTCATTTATCACCGCCGTCCAGTCTCACTTGAAAAGATCATTTTCTAACTTGGCATCCTTTTTGCTTTTCAAACTACTTTGTATTTCGGGATAAATATAAAGAAATACCAGATAAGGGAAATTTAATAGGCAAGATTTTAGAAGCAAACAGCAATGACTGCTATCGCCTCTACTAAGGGGAAACATGAATCTGATCATAATCAGACCATAGAGTGTCCAAGATTTTCCCGTGGACAGAAGGAGATTCTATTGGACAATGAGGATACAAAAGGAAAGGATTCAATAATCAACTCCCCTGTGTCAGGGAGGCAGTCAATAAGCCCCACTCTGTCGAACGCTACTGCCGCCACTACGAAATCTATCATGAATGCTACAGGAACTTCGGGGGCTGTGGTAAGTAACACTCCGGAAGCTGGTTTGAAAAGGGTTCCCGCTGTAACCTTTAGTGATCTGAAGCAGCAACAAAAGCAGGACAGTTTAACTCAACTGAAAAACGAATCGGAAAAGGCTAACTCCCCAAATAACAGTTTAGCAGTCACTTCAACTCCTGTTCATAATACTTCTACAGATATACCGAACCACGTTAATTCTTCAAGAACGGCACAAGTATATGGTTCCCCGCTAGTCAACGAAATGAAAGATCATGTTTCTAAGAAGGACAGTACTCTTAAAATAGTTGATCCCATCAAGCCTGACAAAGTCATGACCTCTTCGACGACAATAAACAGACAAAGCAATAAGGTAACAGCCAAGGCTCCTGATAGCGTTGCACTACGAAAGGAAGATTCACACGATGAAGTTGAGAATGTTTCAGCCCAAAGTAGGGGATGTTCCCCTCCAGAAGAGACGCCAGTGAAACAATCCGTCATTCCTTCCATCATTCCTAAGAGAGAAAATTCCAAAAACTTGGACCCTAGATTACCTCAAGATGACGGAAAATTGCACGTACTATTTGGTGCGACTGGTTCGCTATCGGTATTCAAGATCAAACCAATGATTAAAAAATTGGAAGATATATATGGCCGTGATAGAATAAGTATTCAGGTTATCCTAACACAATCAGCCACACAATTTTTTGAACAAAGATACACAAAGAAAATTATCAAGTCTTCAGAAAAACTGAATAAACTTTCGCAGTATGAATCCACTCCAACAACCCCAGTAACGCCAACACCTGGACAATGCAACATGGCTCAAGTCGTAGAATTGCCTCCACATATCCAGCTTTGGACAGACCAAGATGAATGGGACACATGGAAACAACGAACTGACCCCGTTCTTCATATAGAATTACGTCGTTGGGCAGATATACTAGTAGTAGCTCCTTTAACTGCAAATACACTATCAAAAATTGCTTTGGGACTGTGCGATAATCTTCTGACAAGCGTCATCAGAGCTTGGAATCCAAGCTATCCAATTCTTTTAGCGCCTTCCATGGTAAGTAGCACTTTTAATTCGATGATGACAAAGAAGCAATTACAAACGATAAAAGAAGAAATGTCTTGGGTCACTGTTTTCAAGCCCTCTGAAAAGGTCATGGATATAAATGGTGATATTGGTCTTGGGGGAATGATGGACTGGAATGAGATTGTTAACAAGATCGTTATGAAATTGGGTGGTTATCCAAAAGATAACGAAGAGGACGAAGAAGAAGAAGACGAAGAAGACGAAGAAGATGAAGAAGAAGAAGAGACAGAGGATAATAAGAACGAAAACAACAACGACGACGATGATGACGACGATGACGATGACGACGACGACGACGACGATGACGATGACGATGATGACGACGACGAACAGGATGAAGTAGGAACTCCAGGTATAGTAGATAAGCATCAATAAGTAGTCTATGAATTGCAAGTATACCGTACAACTCTACTTTTTAGTGTTTTGTAGTTTTCCAGGAAAAACACTTATAAGGCAAGACCACTCAGCATATTCACAAAATGTCACGATTTTTTCCTTTTCTACTTACAGGAAGGAGGTGAACGCTATACTAAGCATACGTAGATAGAGATATCTTCATATAAAACCGCTATTTATTCAATAATTCAATAATTCATTAGCCCTTTTATTCCTTCGTAAAAATTGTGTTATTGACTTATTTTACTTGACATAATCCCGGTACCGGAATAAGTCCGATACTATTCAAAGGCTTTTGGAAAAAGAAAAAAATACTAAAAAAAAAGATGATTAGTAATCATTCATCCTCATCACATATTAAAACCATTACAATACGGGGGCCCTTTCATTGCATTTAATCTCAGTACTATACCCCATCAAACGAAAGCATCGATGTTGCATTACAAATCCGGTTTACTTCTGATACATCCGGCAGTAACTACAACGCCAGAGCTAGTGGAGAATGCCAAGACTCAAGCTGCATCCACGAAAGTCAAGTTTGTGGATCAATTTTTAATCAATAAACTAAATGATGGGTCCGTAAATTTGGAGAAAGCCAAATATGAAATAATCCAATATTTGACGCCTGAAGCCCCGGCTGATATTCAGTTTCCCAAAAAGTTAATTCCTGTCCTAGCTGAGTCATTGACACCAAATGGCTCACTAATGGGCTTGAGTGATATCTATAAAGTAGACGCATTAATTAATGGTTTTGAAATAGTTAACGAGCCAGATTACCAGTGGATCAGAAAGGATTTCTCTAATCTCAATCAAACTGTTTCCATACCGTTGAAAAATAAGAAAACTAGCAGTACTAAACCGCAAAGCGGTAACAACAAGCTGCCAACTTTCAAAAAAGCTAGTGGCACAACTAAACTGCCTTCATTCAAAAAAACAGGTGATGCTGAGTTGCCTTTACTCAAGAATACTGACGATTTCAAACCACCTAGTTTCAATATGGCTGCCGAACCCAAAGTTTATAAAGTTGTGGATGACCTGATTGAAGATAGTGATGACGACCTTTCCAGCGATTCTTCCAAAGCCCAATATTTTGACCGAGTGGATGTTGGTGATGACTCCATTGAAGAAGAAGACTTAATAGACGAGAATGATTCCGGTAAGGCAGTGATTACTATGATTACGTGTGGTAAATCCAAGACCAAAAAGAAAAAAGCTTGTAAGGATTGTACCTGTGGTATGAGAGAACAGGAAGAAAAAGAAATTAACGATGTCAGGTCTCAGCAGGAAAAGGTTATTAAATTTACCGAAGATGAACTAACCGAAATTGATTTCACCATAGATGGAAAGAAAGTCGGGGGCTGTGGCTCATGTTCTCTGGGGGATGCTTTTAGATGTAGTGGCTGTCCTTACTTGGGTCTCCCTGCTTTCAAGCCTGGTCAACCTATCAATTTAGATAGCATTTCAGATGACTTGTAAAGACCCAGAGTATATCTGTCGCTGTGAATAGATCGATTTTGTTACTTTGGTAGAAATTTTTTTTCAAATGCATTCGTCAATTGAAAGAGTTGGTGGCCGTTTTCTTCTTCAAGTTGAAGAAAGTATATATTTATTTTACGGTAATTACATATTTCCTAAAATTTATTATTTAACTTCGTTATGTTAATTGTGTATAACTTGTAGAAGCAGTTATACTATCAACCGGATCCAACGTATGGTGCCTTACAAAGAAGAAAAGCATACTGGGGCAGCTCTTCATGCGTATTTTTCCAATGCTTTCGTGACTGCATCAAATACATCATTTACAATCAGTGTAGGTTTGCATTCCTTTAAGTCATCACCTTCCTTATACACGCCCGTTTTAACCAAACAACTGTTCCAACCGTAATTCTGAGCCCCAATGATGTCACTTGCCGGATTATCACCCACCATGAAAACCGCGTGAAATGGTGAGGTCGAAGGTCTAGTACCTAATGAGGGCAGCTTCTGGTCCACAGAATCATCTATTTCTCCGCACAATCTTTTTTCCCAGTCAATGAGAAGATGATGCGCAAAATCGTAAGTTAACTTTGTAGGTTTACCCAAAGTATAATCTTGCAAGGGCTCACCATTTAACTCAGAGTAAAGCCTTCTTACTAACAAGCGAAAGGCACCTTGTCCAAATCTGTTTAACTTATAGGGATTGGCCCATAGCAAATCCTGGTTTGAGAAGTAAATAGGAATTGAAGGTTTGCCGCTCTTCTCACTTCTCATAGTGTTCAACATACCATTTTCACTATTAATTGCATCTGAGATAATTTGTATATCTGCAGCCCAATCATGAGGGTCATTAAATACTAAGACGGCATCGAACTTCTTAGTGGTTAAACTTGGAATTTCTCTCGAATACTCCAGCAATTGCTCATCGGACAGCCCACTAAATGGCGCAATATCTCTATTATATCTCACAATATCAGTTTGGTGGACAACATCTTGAAATCCATAACTCTCTGCGACGTCTCTCACGGAAGGTGTGCCAACTGCCAAGATCCTTGAATATTTGTGAACAAGAGACTTGTAAGGAGTGTGACTTTGAATGATTTGCAAAGGTGATACATCAACATTTAACTTGCTCGAAATAAACTCTGTACGTGCCTTTTCAGAGAACCCTCCACCATTAGTGAGTAAAATATATGGAATCTCATTTTGGTTCAGTAGTTTTAATGCTTCGCTGGCGCCTGCAATTGGTTTCTTACCCCTGAATAACACACCATCAATATCAAATGCAAAGGCAATCTTTTTGCTGTTTGTTTGGAAAGCACGTTTGCCTATCATTCTTGTTGCCCCTCTAGCTGCAAGTATCTTACAATTTCGTTATAGTATTTTCTCGATATTCAAAGCGTTTTTTTTCTTCAATAATCCGGAAAATAATGAATAATTAACTCACTATAGAAGTTTAATGTTCGCAGTTGAATGATATTTTATTTCTATATACAAATTCGCATTATTTAAATAGGCCATCCGTATCAACCTCGAATTCTCTGAAACCTTCATCAATGACAAATTTTCTTGATTCATCAAAATTCAATAGATCTTGTTCAGCCAATACATTCACAGCTTTACCTACAACCAGAACACCTGGGGGCCTTGAACCAATCTCTTCTACCACTTGTGGCACCCATTTAAGAAGAGTTCTGGTTACACGTTGATCAGGACATGAACCTCTCTCGACGATTGCAGCGGGAACATCACTATCCCAACCGTGTTTTAATAATTCTGTGATCAAGACGTTGGCGCGATGCAGTGCCATTAAAAAAACAGTAGTCCTGCTTTCAACAAATTCAGGGATTTTGGGCAGAGCACCCTTTCTACCAGTTCCAGTACATATGAGTACTTGATCGGCAACATCACGTTGCGTAGCGGGTATCTGAGCCAATACAGTACATGCGAGGGAAGAACTTATGCCTGGAAGGACTGATGGAATATATCCGTGATCCTTAAAAAAATTGAATTCTTCACCACCACGACCGAAAATATATGGATCACCTTGCTTCAAACGGACCACTTTCAATCCCTCAGTCAACGATTCTAAACCTTTGGCTAGTAATTCCTGTTGTGCCCGTTCAGCATTACCAGGAAATTTTTTAGCTATAAACGTTTCAGTCTTTGAAGGTATCAAGTCTAAAATGGCTTGTGGCACTAGCTTGTCTGCTAAAATTATATCCGCAGTCTTTATCTCCTGTAATGCGCCTATTGTTAGCATGGATACTGACCCTGGACCGCTTCCGACCAACGAGATTTTCCCCAGATTTTTAGAGCCTTCCTTTTTGCCAACTTCCAATAATTGCAATTGTTTTGTACCTTTTTCGATATTGTCATCTATAGGAGGAATTGTGCTATGTGAAGCAGTTTCCTGCTTTACCTTCTTATTTGTAGATGGAGAAGTCTCGAAATCCTCTAACTTAATGTCACTTAACTTATTCATTGGGTAATACTCCATTACCTGAGATAACCATCTGGTTCGTTTTAGTCTTTGTTCCCTACTGGTCATTTCGAATTCACGGATTAGTTTGTTAAACTTATGACTCTCCCAACCATCTTCGTCTAATCCGTAGCCAAATCCAGATAATGACATATCAGTTTGATAGTATTTTTCCTTCAACAGAGCCTTATGATCTTCGTTTATAATGCGGTCCTTCAAGTACCCCATATTCACTACCACTTCAGATATATTGGGAGGTAAATGAGATATTATATCCCTTTTTATCCTATTGGCCAATATGTACCCATTACCGTTCGTAGTAACTGCAATTTGTAAGCCACTACCCTTTGGGTCGACCCATGTAGGTATCATGTTGAATGTGGAAAATTCAGGTTTGTGGAACGTGTTTATAGGAATTCTTAGTTTCTGGCATTGCCAAAAGATCTCATCGCATAAGCTACTTTGAGTTATGGGCAGATCTACAAACACTCTATCTACAACTTTGCACACAAGTACTCTCCCTAAAGTAGTCAAATCTGATAAAGTAAAGTCCCTCTCTATTATTTGAAATTTATCAAAGTGGCCAAATTCCGACCTTAGTTGTTTAGTATGGGTTGGCGACGTTGGATTCACCACTATAGGATTACCACCAGCATTTAAAACTGAGTGAATTCTATTCTTGCAAACGCTGATTGAGTCCGTAGACCCCGTACCAATAAGCAAATGAACTTGATCGGTAGCAAAACCGGCAGTGATCAATGGTAATGAAGTGGGCAATGTCAGCAAGTCTCGTACCATTCTTTCAAAATCCTATTGATCTATCTATCACTTTATTTATTCTTGTTTCTTTGATATCCAAACAATTAAAATGAACTGTGTTACTATGCAGAAGTGCGCAAGAAGGAAATATACATATATACATTTATATACACATGTATTCATGTATCATTTTTTTGCCTCAAGCATACTTCGCTTTATGTAGCAAGTGTATTAGTGATGATTCATCCATTGTGAAATAAATTTCATTTTGAGTCCGCTCACAGTTTATTGCGTGAACCTTTTTTCACCACAATTTGAAATGTCACGTGCATGGGGGCATTTTTCAAAAGGGTAATACGTGAAAAGTGATTATAAACATTGACGCATTTCTAAAAGAAGGTCTGAAGTAACAATTACCGAAAAAGGAAAGTATGCAAGCCCTCCGTTACTGTTCGTAGTAATTTCCCCTATTGTTAGCATAAGGAATACTAGGCTCGTGAAGCGAGTATTGCAAACGCACTGGGATATAGATTTGATAGACATGGGCCCTAATATCTTTAACGGGAAAGCGTAGGCGATTTGAAACTGGCATAGGTTTAAACAATAAGAAAGGCCAAGATTATCGTTCAGCATTACCCGGACTGGCGGACAATGAAATTCAAGATAATTGAATAGTAGACTATAGTTGTGACAACTCATATTAGTGGAAATGGGAGCATAAAGCAACACCTCAGGTGCATAGTCATAATAAGAACACGATCGAAAATGGTATCCACCACCCAATCAAGGTCGTTAAAAGCCATGGGAGAAGAAATCTGGAAAAATAAGACAGAAAAGATCAATACAGAGTTATTTACACTAACATATGGTTCCATAGTGGCTCAATTGTGTCAAGATTATGAACGTGATTTTAACAAAGTGAATGATCATTTATATAGCATGGGATATAATATTGGCTGCAGGCTTATTGAGGACTTTTTGGCCAGGACGGCGTTGCCACGGTGTGAGACTTTAATAAAGACAAGTGAAGTACTGAGTAAGTGTGCGTTCAAAATATTCTTGAATATCACACCCAGTATAACGAATTGGTCACATAATAAGGATATGTTTTCGTTGGTCTTGGACGAGAACCCACTGGCTGATTTCGTGGAGTTACCTATGGACGCTATGAAGTCGCTCTGGTATTCCAACATATTATGTGGTGTTTTAAAGGGGTCGCTTGAAATGGTGCAATTAGATTGTGACGTCTGGTTTATATCAGATATTTTGAGAGGCGACCCCCAAACTGAGATCAAGGTCAAGTTAAACAGAGTATTGAAAGACGAAATACCGATTGGCGAAGATTAGTGGATCCATAAGCATTTTTTTCTGGTTTTAGTTATTATTGTTGTCGTTACTTAGATACACATTTTTTTTCCTACGTAGAAATGTTTTTCAATAATGTTTTTTGGTAGTTACTTTCATATTATCATATACAAACACTGTCAAGTGCTTTCTCATTCTTTTATGATTTTTTTGTGGTTATTCCTTCTTTTCGTGTTCTCTTTTCTGTCTTACTAGTGAAGCAATCTTCGAAGATATGTCCGTACCACGGCTATTCTCCTTGTTCAGATCAGAATTTTGTGCAATTTCAGCAGGCGCTTCTTTTTTCTCATCAAATTCATATTCGTCCTCACTAGTTTCTCCCTCGCTTTTCCAATGACCTTGCCTTGCATCAGAAAAGATTGGAATATCAGTCAATGAGCCTCTTGAATTCACTCTTGATAGCGCGTTAGAAGCTTGTGAGCCAATCGAATGTATAGAAGATGAACGACTTCTGGGTTGGGCACTCATACGGCTTATAGACGACTCTGTATCAGAAGAAAGGTCATAATCATCTCTCTTAGAAAAGATTTCTGTGGCCAATTTATCGTAATCAGGAAAGACCAATGGTCCTAAGTCATTGCAAACAGCAGTCAATTCCAGACTCAAATTCTTCCTTGTCGTTTGAATCTCTTCGATTTTTTTACCTGGATATACAATGGAGACGAAAAGCGGTCTTAAGGATTTGAAAAGATCCATACCAATTTCCCCTGTTTTTAAAGAGGAGTATGTTGTGAAAACCAATATAACATAGAAGTAGACAAATTGCAAAAAAGGATTATTGGAGGGAACCCAAACACGATAATAATGTTGCTTCTCCACTAAAAAAATCAATAAGACGGAATAGGTAACATATAGAATGGGTGCCAATATTAGCGCCACGATAAGCTTCCATGTGGCCAACAAATCGGTTCCTTTGATCTTGACCAACGATTTCTTCAGACCCTCTTTTGCCTTCTTTTCAGAATATACATGACAAATAATGAAAATTGGTGTGAAGAGAATGGAACCAGGCAGGGATAGTATGGCAAAAACAGTAAGTTTCATCAATCGAGTGACGAGAATTGCAAAACATCTCAAAGCTTCCAATTTGGTAGTCTTCAATTGCATTACTTGATGGTCTTTCAAACCAACAGAATCTAATTTTCTGTTGTAGTCATATACAAGTTCTTTTAAATGAATAATTCTCGGGTCGTCCTTAAATTTGGAATAGCCAAAAAGTAGTCTCCTGTTAATTTCCACAATAGCGGGTAGAGGCAACTTAATCTTTAAAGGTTGATATAATCTTCTTGCAGCTTGGATGACCATTAAAGTGTCGTAGTCTGGAGCATTTTCGGTGACAGAAAACAAAGAATTTGTAACCTTCTTCAACAATTTGGAAACGGTCTCGCGTGGGGAATTCTTATACATCTCACCGTACTTACTATCTACAACGATTGGTTCGCCGTATTCCAAGACAGCTCTAGATCTGAATTTGTTTCGATGGAAATAGTGCAGTCCACAGGGTACAACCGCTACTTTCATATTGGGATCGGCGGCTACTGCGCCGAGAGCCATAATGGCCACACCTGCCTTGATAGGTAGCAACGAAGGACGGTCATGAGATCCGCCTTCGGGGAAAATACCTACACAACCCTTTGTATGCAAGTGGTCAAAAACACTCTGGAAAGTTTCCGTATTGTCTATTTTCTCAGCATATTTGAAGTTAGTACCGTCGGTCAAGAGCTCCACTACCTTTGACTTGGACGTCTTGAAGGAGGAAGACAAGATTATTGTTTCGTCATCTGGAATTTCCTTAATTTGAGCGTTACTCAAGTAGTTGGGTAAACCAAGTAAGGACTTTGCAGAAAACCTTTTCGTGAAGTTCACCGGAGTGGTCTGTGGGTTCTTAGAACGGCCCTTGATGATTTCCGGGTGGTTCTTCAAGTCTGGAGCGTATATTTCGAGGTTCTCGTCCACTGCTTTGAGGTTATCTTGGGGTCTAGGCACGGGGATACCACCCAAAGCGTGACCGAATAGAGAGATAAATCTTTTCTTGAAACTAGACTCAGCAGTGATAAAGCAGGGCATTCTAGACCGGGACTCTCCGGCAGACGTTTTTAGCAGACGGGTTTTAACCATTACTAAGGCTGGATCGATAAACTGGTTTGCGTGAGGCGCACACACGAGGATAGTGGGCACACCAACTTCAGGAACATTGTACGCACCACGTACCTTAATTTCTCTGAAGAAAATAGTGAACAGAATATTAAAAAGAAACACGGAAAGATCATAGAGCCACGTATGGATATCGTACACGAATCCATTGTATGAGTTCCTGTATCGTCGGGACGCCTGAGGTACATGAGCAGCAGATTTCCCAGCGCTGTGATCGGTAGCGGCAGTAGACATAAATAAAGGGGAGCAGTAATTGGTTGATTGGATGATTAGCAAAAAGAAAACTAAAAGTTTAGCTCCAGAAAACAAAACACACAAATCCTATCTTATAGTCAAGATGCCACGTCAAGATGCCACTCTTTCAGAAGTCTCTCCTCTTTTTTCTCTCCTCATAATCACTGTTCTACTTGTAGTGAAAGGGAGCTATTTAGTTCGCAAAAGGCGGAGAAGCGGCGGGTTACGCGTTTTTAAACAAGAGTTTGTAACCTTCCAATATACGTGCCAAGAACATTCAAAGAGAAGTAAAAGAAGCTCGGGTCGATGTCATAATGCGATTGCTCGACCATAGCCACATACCACAGCCACATACCACAGCCACATACTACAGTTACATACTACTGTTTGACAACCGCGCCACGACGGTAGATGTAGCTCATATAAAGCTGGAAGTGATAAACCCGCAACGAAAGCTCGCTGCTAACAGAAATTACAAAGCCATCAACATCCTGATTTGTCAGGAACTTCGGAAGTATTGCGGTTCGATCGCCCAAACTTGTAATGTGTTGTTGTGTTTCCAAAGGTGGTGCTGACGTGTATTTCGGTACTGTGTAATAAGTACTGTGACTTTCTTGGCAGCCAGGGGCTGGCCCACATCGGCTATTACCAAGTTAGGAAAGGACCCTGGAACGAAAAGTACTTAAGCAGAAAGCATACTGTACGTACTCAAAAGTACAATAGATGTATTTCGCATTCATACATATACGCAAACATACACTCATACATACACATTCACACACATGGCTACTGCTATTAAGTTTTTACCTAACCTAGGCAGGACCGTTCACAAGAGATCTCTTTACCTGCTCTCCGCTGCTGCTGCTGCTGCTGCTGCTGCTACTGCCACTTTTGTCTACTCGCAGTCCCACAGGAAATCACCATCTCACAGAGGTAACAGTAATAATGGATGGAATAACTGGGGAAAAGCAGCTGCTATTGCTTCCGGTACGCCCCTAGTTCACGTTGCTTCACCCGAAAAGGGGCGGTCGTACGAGGAATTCCAAAAGGTGTACAATGCTATCGCGCTCAAGCTGAGGGAAGATGACGAATATGATAATTATATAGGCTACGGTCCCGTGTTAGTACGTCTTGCCTGGCATACATCCGGGACTTGGGACAAAAACGACAACACGGGTGGGTCATATGGTGGAACGTACAGATTCAAAAAGGAATTCAACGACCCATCGAACGCAGGCCTGCAAAATGGTTTCAAGTTCCTGGAGCCCATTCATGAGGAGTTTCCTTGGATTTCCTCGGGTGATCTGTTTAGCTTAGGGGGGGTCACTGCGGTGCAGGAAATGCAAGGTCCCAAGATTCCATGGAGATGTGGCAGAGTTGACACACCAGAGGATACTACTCCTGACAACGGGAGACTTCCTGACGCTGATAAGGACGCCGATTATGTCAGAACATTTTTTCAAAGGCTGGACATGAATGATAGAGAGGTCGTGGCCCTTATGGGGGCTCATGCTCTGGGTAAGACCCACTTGAAGAACTCCGGCTACGAGGGTCCTTGGGGAGCGGCTAACAATGTCTTCACCAACGAGTTTTACCTAAATTTGCTGAATGAAGACTGGAAGCTGGAAAAGAATGAAGCCAACAACGAACAATGGGATTCTAAAAGTGGATACATGATGCTGCCTACTGACTATTCTCTGATCCAGGATCCCAAGTATCTAAAAATTGTAAAAGAATATGCTGATGACCAGAACAAGTTCTTCAAGGATTTCTCAAAAGTTTTTGAAAAATTGTTGGAAAATGGTATCACTTTTCCTAAAGACGCGCCTGGTCCATTCACCTTCAAGACTTTAGAAGAACAAGGCCTATAGTCCAGTGAGGAAAAATACTTTATTTATTGTCTTCTTATATTTGTTCAACTCCATACTATTTATTTATTTATATATGTTTAACTTACTGCTTTTTATATATAATGTCATCTAATACGTACATATAATAGAATTATAAAAAAATCGAAAGTTATACTGATACACTACAGGAATAATAATACTCTAACAAAGTTAGCAAGAATATCCAGCAAACATTTTCTGCCCCTTCATAATGTTTACCAGTGTCGCCAAACTGTCACAACAAAGGTTTTTGACTAAACAACCATCTCTCACTGCTGCCGCATTGCGCGCATCCACAACGGCATTACCCTTAAGACCATATTCCCAGCCTGCATCCCTCCCAGATGCCACTAACCTGACATGGTCCAATTTCTTCAAGTTAAGAAAGCAACAACGTAGAATAAATATTGGCTCTTCGCTGTTTACTGGACTCTTGGGGTGTAACACTTCATGGGCTTACCTCTCTACTATGGAAATAGACCCCACCCAATTGCTTTTCGGGTTCGACCCATTAACTGTTATTTCTGCAGGAATAATAGTCTCTGGTACACTGGGCTACCTATTGGGCCCCATAGTTGGTTCGCAAGTGTTTAAGCTCGCCAATAACCAGCAATTGGGCCAATTTAACGACAAGAATAAGGAGTTTTTAAAGCATATCATCAATAACAGGGTCGATGCCTCTTCTCAAAGCTTTAGTAATCCTGTTCCAGACTATTATGGTGAGAAAATAGGATCTCTGAAGGAATACAAACAATGGCTGAGAGATTGTCACGCTTACGCCAAAAAAGCCAAGGAATTCTTGTAATTGAACAAGTGAGTCCTATCGTCTTCTTTAACTCTGTATATATACATATATGAATGAAGTAATAACATATACAACACAAATAAAATAAGCTGAAACAAAATGACAAGGAAGGGAATAGTGCGAATATTATTCATTTTCTTCTTCACTGATCTTCAAAAAAAAGATACAAAATCCACAGGATCAAAAATATCTTGAATCATGTCAAACTCAGAAGCAATTAAATCGTTGACTGGTAGAGCCGTTGATACAGGTTGTTGCACTAGTTGCGTTTGTGGTGTTTTCACTAATCGTTTATTCGTCGTGTTTACGCTGGTATCTGCTTCCGTATGTCTGGCTAATTGTGAACTGGCGTGATCATAAAAGGATGAAAAAATATTGAATTTGTCGGAATATTTCTCCATATCCAAGAACTCCTGCATTACTTTCACGCGCATCTGAAACTTAAAGCCTACCATATCGTCGTTGTATTTTCCTATGGGATAAAATTTATTATTCCATATACTTAGAATATCTGAATCATATCTACCATATTTTTGGACCGCCTTGTGGAATCCTGATATCATTACACAGGCGTCTTTTAATCTCATATCTTTGGGATCTATCAAACTATGTCCGTTCTCTTCTAGTTCTAGTTCATTCAATAAAAATTCCAAAATGATTCTCCATGCATCTTTTTCACATGAGCGATTCAAGATCTTATAGCTTATTTTAGCTGTGAACATTTTCTTAAAACAACGATAATACTCAAAGCCAAATTCGTTAAAATACACCGAAGAGATACCATAAAGAAACTCTACCATTTTCTTTTTATCATTGTGCTGAATTGTTTTGAACCGATCTCCTCTGAGAATAAATGCGGGAACGAGGACCAAGATTTTGTTCGCTACAATTTCCACAATTCTATTAGTATAAAACTTGGCTAGTGAATCAACCTCTAAGTCATCACTGTTAAAAAAGTAGTTATAGCACTTCTCTGAAATATGAATCATCATATCCCATAAATCCTGAAAGCTCTTGTAAAACTCTGCAATATTGCAGTCATATTCATAAAAGATCATTTCTGCATGCAACAAGCTCAATGAGAATAAATCTATAATCCATTCCATTTCAAAATCACAATGGCCCATTGTGTCTTTCCCGTTTTTTGACAGGTTTGCTAAAATGTGAAACTTACTTTTCAAATCGCTTATCAGCCGGCGTAATAAGTTCAAATCTACCCTCCCTGGGTCATCATTTAACGTATCGTTTATCTTTTTCATCAAGCTATCCAGTGGCAACATTCGCATGTACCATGTTGTTCTATCTTCTTCTTCTTTGAAATGACATTGCAAGGTTTTCCCGACTTGACATTCTTCACCACTAATAAAACACATTTTCCTGTCCCAAAATAGAACGTAACTCCATATTCTTCTGAAAATCGAAACATAATCGCTTGTTTTCATTATATCGTATGAAGGCCTTGTACATCGGTTGACTTTAAATGTGTATTTTTGAGGTTGAGAAAAGCAATACCAATTAATGCCCATTTCTTTACACGAAGATATTATTGTTCCCATTAATATTTGGCAATATTGAGTTTCAGTTCCATCGCCATCTTCTGGAGCACACCAATGTAAGAACCTTAACAATATAAGACATTGTAATTGTAATAAGTTACATTTTCTAAGGACCTTCGTCTCAAATAAATAATGTTTGACGAGGGCCAAAAACTTGGATGTATCAATCTCTTGAAGAACTGGATAAATATACGGTGTTAGTTTAGAAAATTGGACAGAAAGCCGGCATATTTTAATGATTAACAAAATTATGCAGAAAACCATATGATCGTAGTGCTTTATAGAAATTGGATTCCCTTTCTCTACAATATTTTCATAGAAAGCCGTAATTTCATGACGTAAATCTTTCATATCAAAAATTGGTATCATTTCGTATATCTTCTTTTCGAAGAGAACTAAAACTTCGTTTTCTAGGACCTTCAAGGGAGGCAGATATTCTTTTGCTAAGATAGGTTCAGAACTTTCGCTAAATTTAGTAGCATTATTTTCTCTGTATTGCGCAAACTTATTAAACAAGGACTTGTGAATCGTCTGATGCATTCGGAAGTTATTACCCTTATCAATAATACCATTTGTATTATGACGTTCATCATCGGCATCAAATGTGGACAAGGCTTCAAATGATTTAGGTAAACTTCCATTTTTCACATTATTACCATTACTTCCTAGTTTATTCATCATTTTCTTGATTGCGATACTTCTGAATGTTACCATGGCTTGCAGGTAAGGATCGCGGTTTTCAATTGCTCTATCTGTGAACAGGCTAAATAAATTATCAGCAGATCTCTTGGTTTCTAAATAAAATCCATTAGGAATTAGGTCAATAAACAAGGGGGCTTCTTCATGTATTGGTAGATAATATCTAGATGTTAGCTTTTCCACTTCATGCATTCTTTGCCGATAATCTTTATTCTGTTTGAGCTGTGGAAGTCTTTTCTTCTTAATGTATCCTGAACTTGTTTCTCCCGCAGGATTTGTTTGTTTCCTTACATGCTCAATACTATCTAAAGCAGGGCTTGCTTCTGACTGTCCAGAGGTATCATTCAAGTAAATACAGCTGTCGGCGTCTCCCAGTCGTGTACATGTTCCACATGGTTTTGTTCGATCGCACTTACTTTTCCTTTTTTTGCAATTTGTACATACCACAGTAATTCTATGTCGTTTCTTTATTCTAGCTTGAGATTCGTAGTACATTGAAAAATCAGTGGTCAGCTAAGTCTTGCAAAAGTTACATGGAAATACTATTTCCATCTTCAATGATTTATAACAATGTAAAATTTCAATATTAAATTGATGATTAGTCGTAATACAAAATTACCCGGACCTCAATGCTTAATAAGCTCATCGCAATATCGAAAAGAAAAAACAGTGAAAGAAGGCTAAAATTGGTACCAACAGAAGAGGGTACTAAAAGAAAGAATAGAAAGGGCCAATTAGAGTGATCTAATGATACCACCACGTATTGTTCCATGGAGAAATTCTGGCGAATTAGAAGAGCTAAAATCTTGGTTTTACCCGAGAAGCAAGGCTACCCTAGATGATATGAGACATCGTGCCGTGCAAAAAGTACAGAGCTACCAGCTCAAAGGTTCGCAGTATTTACCTCATGTAGTAGACTCTACAGCACAAATAACATGTGCTGTCCTGCTAGACGAAAGGGAAACAAGTTTGGGAGTAAATCAAGACTCTATTCCCATTCGATTGTCTTATGTGATGGCCTTGATTCGGTTCGTCAATGGCCTGTTAGATCCAACGCAACAATCTCAATTTGCCATTCCCTTGCATACATTGGCGGCTAAAATTGGACTTCCGTCTTGGTTTGTTGATTTGAGGCACTGGGGTACGCATGAAAGAGATTTACCTTGCCTTGAAATGCTTCGTTGGGCTGCCAATGAAGCATTGTCTTGGCTATATGAACACTACTGGAACGACGGGGAGTTAGAAGATGACGGGAACAACTCACATGATAATGATAATGGTTACGAATACGAAAGAAATGATAGACTAGAGAAGTATATGGAGTCGTTAGGTAATACACTTGATAAGTGGAAACGACTTAAAAGTGAATTTTTAGAGTACAAATGGGTATGGGAAAAAGCCAACGATAGTTTCATCACAAGTAGTAACTTTTCCGGAAACGACATGGTTAACTACGATTCAGGAAAGAGGAAATGTTTGTACGAAAGTTCATCTGAAACTATGATTAGAGAAAATTTGCGTCAGTGGCAAGAACTTTGGAAATTATCTATTTATCATAACGTTGTACTTGAAAAATTTTTCAATAATTATGATCCACTTTTGCTTAAAGTATTGATGCTAAATTTAAATAACTTTGACTGGAAACTAATTGAATGGGTGGCTAAGAACTACAAAACTCAACAAGACGATAACAATGTAACGACGATTTTAAAGAAGAAATTCAATGTTTGGAAAGAACTACAGAAAAGACTGTTAGATGTTTTAATAAGTAATCTTGACAACAAAAATGTTAAAAATAAGTGGCAGAATTGGGAGAAACTTATCGATGAAAATGCATCTTACTTCATACTATATTTTTGCCAGTCTATGTTAGCTAAATTAGATACTGAAAGGACTAGCGGGAATTCATGGAGAAACAAAAAGCGCAAAAGACAACTTGATAGTACAATGGAAATCGAGACCAAATTAAAAGAAAATATAGATAATTTATCATCAAGGTTTGGCGAAGGTGACATAAAACTGTATGATTTTAATCCTACGGACAAAGGCCTTCTTCAAATGAAGAAGAATACTAGTCCTGTATTGAAAACTGACACCAACGATATACTAGGCGATTTGGCACGCTTGAAGCAAAGAATGACCAATAGCATAATAGTTAGTAGAGAAAAGCAACCAGAGGACAACGAGACTGCACCTTTAAAAAGTTGGTCAAGGGTACAGAATTGGCAACCTAGACCCTTTGGTGTCCTGTGATATGTATTCAATGCTCCTTATAGATACGTAGTAGAGTATAGAATCCAAATTACATGTTGCACCTTAACATGCATATGTATATAAAATCATAGTCTCTATAATCTAATATGCAAACGAAAATTATTTAACTAAAGCAAACTCACACTCTGTGGGAGTAATCTTTTAAGATACCGGTCATATGTGTGTTAGTAATCTTACCTTTTCTTTGTCTCTTCTTCTTAACTTCAACTCTCTTTGTCTGTCTCTTGATAGTTGCAGGATCGACACTAGCAGGTTTTAAACCCAAATCTTGCAGCTTCCTTGGTAATTCTGCAAATTGCGGTAATTGAACATTCTCCCACATTTTAACAAACTCCTCATCAATGCATTTCAAATTCCCACCGCTATTATACCAAACGTATCTTGGAGTCTTATCTTTCTTTGTTCTTAGCACTAAGATCTTACTATCCTCCTCTAGTTGGTTGATTGTTTCATCACATTGCGGCCAGCCATCTTTCAAATCCTTGCAGGAAATACCTTTGAACGTCACTTGTGAACGTAATAACTTCAGCAGTTCCGAAGGGGAATGAACATCATAAGTGGAAAGATACTTGAAAGATCCCTTCTTGGCATCAAATTCGATTCTGTCCAACTTTTTTAAAAGTTCAATAACTTTGTCATCTTTTTTCATCGATAAGTAGTCCAGCAACTCATTGACCAACACGGGTTTACCCTTCTTTTGAATATACTCAGTGGCCCAAAGTAACTTGGAAGAATCATGACTCTTAGAAATATCTGTTTGGTTAGCCTGTAAAGCTGCTGCTGCAATAGAACCGGGCCTTACCTTCTTAGAAGGGGAGCTGCTAAAATCGTCATCGTCATCATCATCATCATCATCTAATGAAATGGCATTAGAACTATTGCTTCCCGCTTCCTTCTTGATATCTGCTAATATAGGATTCTTAGCAGAGTTTAAAGAATTTTCTTGTGCACGTTCAGAAGCCGTCCTCTTTCTGGTGCTTCCATCTATAGTAACTACGGTGTCATTACTCTTCTTCTGTCCCACTTTAGCAGGTGCAATTACCGGTGCCGACTTCACTTTGCTTTTGAAAGCGTTCAAGTTAGCTAGTAGAGGGTCTCTGTTTTTACTCATTGCAAATACCCAATATTTACCAGTTCACACTAAATGTCCAATATAAAATAGGTTTATATAGAATTTAGGTGTGTTTCGTAAAGCTGATGTTTCTGTATCTAAAATCCGCTTCTCATTAGTTCTTTTGCCCTGATTAGTAAGTCGAATTCTTACCCGAAGTTTCCTCTTTTTTTTCTTCTCGCAAAAACAATTTGACTATAAAAAGCGTGAGATCTATCATTTGTTTCAAATATGAACATTAAGAGTATTATTTTTTCTGAGGACTAAGATATTTCTCTTCTGAAAAATCATAATAAACTTGTGATACTCTAGGAGCCTATTGTTGGCGGTTGATGGGGGCCAGTTTTGTCATTTTGATGAAATTTCAACCTATCCTTACTTCCAAAACCGCTGCAATGACTTCCTTTCTTATTGATTTTTCCTTTCCTTTCCTTGGTTTAGTTTATTTGTGATAAGTTACTGCGAGGAAGGATAGGAAAAAGAATAATGAGTGTCGTAGATAAATCTTCGATTCCGAGTAGTCTGACTATTGGTATCGGGGTAATCCATCTTTAAAACCATCGCCGTTAGAGGTTGCTTCTGATTTAGTCGGTTAAGCGACCCATGAAATGGTGATGACCTGAGGTATGGAACATCTTAGTGGCTACTTTACTATATACACGTATTCAATTGCATAAGGTGTAGTATATGATCGAGCGCTTTTCTTGCTACGAATTATGCTTGAGGAAGTATTTTCCACTGCCATCCTTCCACCATCTTCTTAGACAACTGATGACGTTGAGGTCGATATTGTCAGGGTGATTGTTATCACAAAGACACCTCTGTTGTAATCTCAAGTAGTATGCAGATGGACAAGTACCAAATGGCATATGTTTGTACCCCAGTTCATCAAAATGAATGATTTCATCTTTCTTGAGAAGGAGGGACACAGCGATCGAATGCACTGGTGCGTCTCCCCACCTTTCATAGTAAAAGCCGCCCGTCGAATCCAAGTACTCGAAGAATCTGATATATTTCTCACTTCTGAAAAAATTCAAATCACCAATCTCGAAATTTGTCCAAAAATGACATAAATTGTAGTCGCTATTACTGTCCATGACACCAAATGATTTACCGAAAAAATCGAAATTCGAAATAAAACTAAAAGCGTTATTTTCCATGTCAACATCTCGGGACCCTGTCTCTTCCAAATATTCTTCTACAGTATCCCATAAGCTTGGAATTGTATCTTCATACTCATACATAGTTATCACAAAACCGTATTTCTTATTATTCTTTCTCATCACCTTAAAAGGATCGTAAGGAAAGTCACAAAAATACTCTACATTTGGTTCAACTCTAAAATAATAATCGTACTGATCTAATATATTTTGTCTAAAGAAGAATCCAGAGTTGAATCGGCACATATTTCTGTAAGACTTCGAGCCACCATACAAGATATTCTTTTCCTCCATTAATTGCAAAGCCTCTTCAAATAAAGTTTCGTTGATCCAAGATGGCCTGTTCCAGTCCTCCTCTGGGATTAAAGCGTACTGTGTTGTCCCACTGGCCATAGCAGTGGTGGCCTCAATAAACTCTTCATCAAACGGAACATCATTAAGAAATGTCCAGTCATACTGGTAGTCTTTATTGAAACGGTCCTCTAATGATCTCATAGAATGCAGTGCCCCCGGCAGTTCCCAATTACGCACGAGCATCAGTAGTGTAGCATTTTCTCTTTGATATTCTTTTTTTTCAGTCTCTTTCAGTACCTCATCGATATATGTGTTGCTCGATAACTTTAGCATTTGGTTCAGTTGTCGTTTTCGAGTTGAATCATAACTTGTTGAAGCTTCTCGAGATCTCTCCAGAAAATATGAATCCAGCCTTAACTGTCGCTGATGACGTACAAGTGCAAGCCAACATATCTGGGCTATCAAGCAAAGTAAAAGGCTCCCCAAACATAGTTTTATGAGTCCCTTGCTGATTTGCATGAAGCCACTACGCTCTCAATTAAGACTCTGTTATTGTATCAGAAACAAGACGAAAAAAGCCTTACATGCAAAAGTGTCCGGCCTTAAAGAGTTATAAATAACAAGAATACTGTCGGATAGTCAAGGGATGGAAATTGAATCTGTTCTTTTTTACAGGCATTTCTTTCCTTTTTGTCTTTTTTTTTTCGCTTACTAAATTTTTACTACACTGGAAATTCTTGAAAGGAATTAAAGTTTAAAACACTTTAACAATTGTATGGCCTCTCAGGCAAAATCACGCTTTTTCATTGCGAATATTTAGATATCCTATGTAGAAGATGATCCCAACTCTATAATCTTATATCACTCAGATTCTCCCTTTCATCGCTTTCCTTAGCTTCTGAGACTTGGTATATAGGCAAGCTAGTACTGTTACTGGTCTTAACAAATATAGAAATTATTCCGCCTTTAATGACGCCGCCTTGCGGTCTCTTACTTCTATCGGTAAGAAAATTCACTGTATCTTGAATGTTCTGTAAAATCTCCTGTATTGGGTGTTTTTGGATGTGCCCAACTCTTATGTTCAAGCAATTGTCATTGTTGGGAATATATGAGGTATTCTTGCATATACTTCTTAGTTGTGCTCTCACGTAAACGGGGTCACATTTTTCGACCATTTGCTTACGTTTCAACTTCACTTCTTTGGACATGCGAATCATATATGGTAATTTTTTACTACCATGATAAAACCTATTGCCAAGAACTTCCGGAAGTAAATGGTGGACTCTGTAATCAGCAACCACCAAATCAAAATCCTTATAGAGTTGCGTCAGTTTATTGCCTCTGAATCTACGCTTCAAATTCTTAACACTTATAATTTCCTTGAATAATTCTGATGTATGCTCGTCTTTTGTCAAAGTTTCTCTATACAAAGTGGAGGGGTCTTTGACGATAAGCAATATGTTTAGGTCTCTTGGTTTGAATAGCTTGCATTTGGTCAATGGAATGATACGGGGAATGTTGTCTCTCTTTATACCCATTTTCTTCCCCATATTAATGATTATATGGATGTCTCTATCATTTTGTAAAGATGCGCTCTCTCTACATTTTACTATTAAGGCATTTAGAGCCTTCTCTGCTAACTCGCTACCTATAATGTTGGCTTGCTCGACCATCTTAAACCTCAACCAATAAACTTTAATGAACGTCTTCTATTCACACCTCGAACTATTCGAAAAGGGCATCGAATTTTCTTCTTTCCTTTCACGTTTTTTTCATTATTGTGAAAAATTTCACCTCGATACGTGCGATGTACAAGAGGAGAATAACTTTTAAGAAATAGAAATTTATTAAACCTTTGTATCCATATTCTCTTGGCGTCTTTTGAAGTAATTCTCTGGTGCTTATATGTTACTTAACAGATAAAATTATGAATAATAGTGAAAATGTAAAAAGAAAAACAAATTAAATACAAAAACATATATAACTCTTATGACATATATGTTACGTTATCAAGATAGCCTCTCAAGTAATTTCTTTAAGAAGTTTCCGTATCCCTTAGTTCAACAAAGTAGCAATGTCGGAAGGCAATTCTTCGATTTGGGTGGAGTAGAACTTTTCTAGTTCTCTCATTGCGCCGACATCTTCGTTAGTAACAAAGTTGATAGCCACACCCTTTCTACCGAAACGACCACCTCTACCAATTCTGTGGATGTAGTTCTCCTTGTTAGCTGGTAAATCGTAGTTGATAACCAAAGAAACTTGTTGGACATCAATACCTCTTGCTAACAAATCGGTGGAGATCAAAATTCTAGAAGAACCACTTCTGAACTCTTTCATGATGGTGTCTCTTTCTTGTTGTGGTAAGTCAGAATAGATGGCAGAAACGGTAAATTTGTCATCTCTCAACTTAGTGGTCAATTCTTCGACCTTTCTTCTAGTGTTACAGAAGATAACAGCTTGAGTAACGGAGATAGAGTCGTATAAATCTGTCAAACACTCGTACTTGAAATCTTCTTCTTCAACATTCACGTAAAATTGTTTGATACCTTCCAAAGTCAATTCATCCTTCTTGACCAAAATTCTGACTGGGTTTCTCATAAATTTGGTGGTGACTTCCAAGACGTCATTTGGCATAGTAGCAGACAAAAGAACAACTTGAGTAGTTGGAGGAAGCAAGGTGAAAATTTGGTAGATTTGTTCCTTGAAACCAGAAGACAACATTTCATCGGCTTCATCTAGGATGAACATCTTGATCTTGTCGGTTCTAAATCTACGCCTTTGGATGTTGTCGAAAACACGACCTGGGGTACCAACGACGATTTGAGCATCTCTCAAACCTTCAGCATCTTCAACAAAGGAAGTACCACCGATACAAGCGTGAACTTTGATGTCCATATGGAAAGCTAAAGCCATGACAACTTTTTGGATTTGTAAAGCCAATTCTCTGGTTGGTGCCAACATCAAAGCTTGAGGAGCCTTGACAGAGGTATCAATCCTTTGCAATGCAGCAATGGAGAAAGTACCGGTCTTACCAGTACCAGATTGAGCTTGAGCCAAGACATCGTGACCTTCGATAATAGGCATGATAGCACGTTGTTGAATGGCAGATGGTTCTTCGAAACCGTAACCGAAAACACCTCTCAACAAGTTTTCGTCCAATTCCATATCATCGAACTTGTAGACAACTTTGTCATAGTTGGTTTGGATTTGAGACTCTTCAATATCAGTAATACCTTCAGACATCTTGTATGTAACTAGAAGGACGCTGTTTAATTAATTGGTGAAAAAAAGATTAAGAAAGAGGTTTAGACAAAAGAAAATGTTTCTAAATGTAAGAGTTACACATATTCATATCTTCGTTCTGTTATGACAGCTCGAGTTCCTAGCACATCGTTCATAAGAGGAGGTGAGAATGCAAAAAATTTTCAGTCACTATAAACGTTGCGAAGAGAGAGAAGATTTACATCGAGCAGAATGAAACTAATAAAGCTCTGAAGTATTGCTCTGCATTGAAATATAAAAAGAAAGAGTAATGCATGTTCGTGTATGCTAAAGATCTCATTAAATGAATATGTCTTTGAATTTGTCCTAGCATATATATGAAAGATCACTCCACCGCATATTGAAAGATGTCATCGGGGAAACACCTCTCAACTTTGGTCAGATAATCAGAATCTTCCCAGTCAAACCTGAAGTTCGGCATTTCTTGTTGCGGTTTGCTTTCCTGACCTTCTGTGGGTTCTGCGTTTTTCTGCGTATCTGCAACCACACTTGACGTAATTCCTCCTTCATTCACCCCTTTCACACTATCATCAAAAAACTCTTCTTCGTGATTGGTTGTATCCGTCTCGTACACGTCTGGAAGAAATTCTTCGTAACCTTCCTTCTCTTTTTCTAAATATTGTATATTGTCGTCAATAAGAGAAGGTGATTCTCCATCACTTGGTAAGTTATCGTCGGAATCATTACGTTTCTGTATATCATTGGTTGAACCTTTTGGTTCAGAATTCAAAGGATCAAAATCAGTACCATCAAGATTTTCATCTAAATAGCAATCTTCTTTTTCTGCTGGCTGGGTGCTTGAATCATTCTTTGAAGCACTAGAATCTTGTATATCATCTATGGGACTTTTTTGTTCAGGTTTTGAAATGTTAGCCGCCTCACCACTGGTCATCCCTCTATTTTCTTGCTCGTCACTTATAACCTGGTTACTTACTTGGTTGTAGGAAACTACTGCTTCCTGAATATGAATAGGAGGGCTTTCTCGATCAGGAGTCGAATCATTGTTATTTGCACGATCGCCATTTTCTTTTGGGGACTCATAGCTATTCTTCCTTAACTGATTAGTTGGGTAGTCCTTATTCACAAAAGTTGTCAACCATTTGGTAAAATCTAACGGAACTGGGTCGATGACAGGTTCATCATCCTGATTGTCCATGTTCTTCTCTTGTGTGCTAAATACTTCAACCTTTTGATTCGAGGCAAGTTCATTGCTTTGAGAAACTTCCACTGGGGATGCTGCTCGAACAGTCTCAGTTTCATCAGAATTATCAATATCTAGTTTAGAGATTCCTTCTTCCAGTTTATGTTCTTCCTTAAACTCCTCGTAAACCTCGTTCCATTTATCGTGACTTTCGGTTTTGGTGAAATTCTTCTGGGACCACAGTGACCATGGCTTAAGTTTGCCGATGAAATGAATCAGTTTGATGATCGGTTTGAAATAATTCAGAGCAGGTGAAGATTGATAGCCAAGATTAGGGGTAGTTACGTTATATGTAAATGATAACTGTACCCATTCTCGGGGGAAATATTCTTTAAGTAGTTCATCAGTGCAACAGTTTTGATTGAAGAACTGATTTAAAATGCCTTGATCGGAGCCATCAATGGATTTGTTTTCGATGATATAATTCTGTAGGACGGACGCAGTATCAGCATCCGGTATTAGCATCATTACGCCGCTATTGAACATATCTGGCCAGCCAATATCAGCAACAGCGCCTACCTGTGACCTGGTTTGTTTAGACATAATATCAAACAACCTTAAAAATTCTTTACTCAAAGGTAAAGTGTCAGAATCTAAGTAAAGGACTTGCTCAAATTGAGTTAACTCCCATAATCTTGCCTTGATTAGTGCAAAAGATAATTCTGGTCTTCCCAAAAGAGCTAAATTCTTACTATTCCTCTGTATACTTTCATCTTGGCATGCTAAAGGGTTCACTAACACAATTTTGGTGTACATGGAAGTTAGAATGTTTTTCGCTAAATCGCTTAAAGTGTCATTAAATAAAGGGGTCGTCACGATGAGACATGTTTCAATGCTATCTTTTTTGCCAGCTTCCTTCAACAATTTATTTAGTTGATAACCAAGGGCAAATACACCTGGCAGATAATCTGCGGAGTAGAGCAGTGTAGCTATAGCCAGCTTCCTGTACATTTTATCTCTCTACTGTAAGATGGTAATCCCTATAGAATTGTCACTACAGAGTCCCGAGTTTATTGAATAAAGTGGAGAGCGAAGGCATAGCTTGCAAGCAAAGGACAGCTGTTTCAGGCACCTTTACGTTCTACTTCTTTATTAACATATATAGCACCCGTTTGAGCATTCTGTCTACAATAATCATAAGGTGTTCAGTACGCTTTGACTCCTGAAAATGCACAGCATCACAAACTAAAGTGATAATTACGGGGTCTTTTTTGCTCAGAGGGTTTCTTAGGGAACTCCGCATATGCAAAACCTTAAACAGAATGGTCAATAATACAATGACTCTCCAACTTAAACAGGTTCCGGTTGTCTAGAAATACAAAATAATATTATAACCTAAATACCTATAGAGTACCTAAAACGTTTCATCGAAAATTTGAAGGATTGAAACATGTGATGAAAAGTTAATAGTAAAGAGAAAAGAGGTTGCTAGTTATCTATTAGTTTAAACGATACGGAAATTGTATCAAATTCCCTTTTCCTTTCCTCTTAACGGGAGTAAGACCAAACATTCTTCAACAAACCGTCGTTTTGAGCCAAACGGTTTAAAGAGTCATCGGATTCACCTCTGGATCTAACGTAACCAGACAAAGCGTAGGTAACGTATTCACCTGGGATGGCACGGCCTTCTTCATCAACCTTGGCGACGTTGATTTGGACAGAGGCGTGGTCATCAGCCTTGATGATTCTGTTGGTAGCAGAACATTTTCTTGGAACGTAAAGTTCGACCTGATATAAAAAATCTTTGTTAGTTATGCTGGATGTGATAATATAATTTTGAATGGGAATGCGTAACAATGTAGAGCATAAAAAAGTTATTAGAGATTCATCCAAAAGTGCTCCGCCTCATTGATTCTCAGAGTCGCTCCATACCTATGAGTTGCTTCCTGATGGTAATCTTAAACGTCTTTTCTCCGCTCGCAGAGAATACTTGCTCTAAACTTCTGCAGTGAAATTCTTTTCCTAACATCAATAGTTCAAACAGTCACGCACTTCCTGTGTATCCATCAAAATATAAAAAATCGCTGGAGATGTCTCAAACATACTAGTTGGCCCTTATCGTTTTCCATTTTGGTATGGTCTTTTTATGATTCTTATTTGGTCAAACTATGCCTTCAAACTTAATAGTAACTACCTCTATTCCAGGCTACACTTTCAAATAGCGTATACGAATTTTTCAAGAAAACGTTACATCCAATATCACTATACACGCAAATTCCTTGAACTATTCTCTCCTTTTAGAAGTGGAGAAGAATCTGACAAAAGTTTCCGGTTTCTAAAATGTACGGATTTAAATGTATAGAAAGATGTCTATATTTACAACAATGTACATACTTGATGTTTATATGTACAATTAAATTCTCTTCATTATACACACACTCTCAACATGGTGAGTTTGAGGGAAAAAATCAAATCCTCTTATACTTTCGATCTGGTAAGCGGAACCATTTTCTGTCTCTTTGAGAAAGTATTCGACATCACGTGCCTGTGAATGGACGTTGCATGAAATGTAAACGATTTTAGCTGGGTTGTATGCGGCTAACTGTTTCAAAAATAATTCATCACAACCTTTACGTGGTGGATCTAAAATGACAGAGGTCCTTTCACTTGGAGTATCAATAGACTCAAAGAGTTTTTCAGCCTTCCCAACTATAAATCTACAATTTTCAACCCCATTTGCCTTTGCATTTTTCTCTGCAAAAGAGACACTATCAGCGGAAATCTCTACACCTATCACTTTGTCTACGCCCTTGGAGCTGCATATACTGAAAAGACCTGATCCACAATAAGCATCCACTAGGAATTTTGGCTCATCACTACCATCCTTAACTGGACTTTGCAAATTGTCACGGACATATTTGGTCACTATTGGTAAGATGGCATTGTTATTCTGAAAAAACTCACCTGCACTGAAGTTAAAAGTATAGCCATCTACATATTCGGTGACAATTTGTCTAGGGTTGGTAACGCATGTCTTCGCCAACTTAACATTGTGTTCTTTGTCTTCAACTTCGACATAGCTTATGTTACCAGTTTCATCCCTAGAGCCTTCTTCTGTTAATTGTTCTAAAGCTGGTTTGGAAGGGTCTAGAACTGTGGTATTCTCCCTTAATAAAATTGTAGCACCTTTGCGATAGTTTTTGAACTCGTTCTCAAACTTTCTTCTCTCATTAGTCAATCCCTTGTTGAGGACTTCAGTGGCAAGTACACACTCATCGATGTCTAGTATTGAACCATGTCCACCAATATCCAATGTATCTTTTCTCCATTGAGGTCTACCCTTTTGGCCAAACCCTAAAGGTGGTCTTTTTGCTAGTTCCTTTTCTTTTCTTCTTGGCATATCAAAATGGGGGGTAATTTTAGTCCTATAACCATATTGTAAAGGAGATGCTACGGTGGTGCCAAATTGGGGTAAAAGCTTTTCAGTGACTAATCTTGGTGCAAAGAATTTGTAGGCATTTGAAATTGTTTTTCTTTTCAGTTTTAATTGGTCATCGTAAGTTAAGAATTCCAATTGACTTCCTGAAGATTTCCCAAAATATTTATCTTTAATTAAATCATCTCTCCTCATTGGTGATTTTTCTACCACCTCTAATAAATCGCTCTCGACGTAGTAAGGGTGTGTCTTGAAAACTTTAATATTGACCACATCACCTGGCAGCCCAAATGGTATAATGACAACTTGTTTCTTTCCCGATTCTACAGGATTATCAATTAGAGCCAATCCGTTACAATTAGAAGTTATCTCTAAGACCTTGACATTTCTTACCTCCCGGTGGTACTGCATGATTATTGGGCCATCTATTTTCGATTTATCGTTCAGAATTGCAGTGACATCATTCAGAACTTGCTCTCTCGACAAATTCTGAGATTCTAACAAATCGTTCACTTCAAACTCCAGGACGCCCATAGGAGAGGTTACATCTACCTTTTTAGCCTTGTACTTTCTCAATTTTGGTTTTTTGGTCCTCTGCTTAGAAGAACCTGTAACAGAAGAAGAGAGCCTTTTGTTGTCACCGGGATGTTCCGCTGTTAGTGATGCTGTTGTGGTATTGCCAGTCATCGTGGTAATTGGTAAGTAATAACGCTTCTTGATAAATTTGTTGCAGGTATAAAAACTAGATCTGATTATTGGCTTTTGTGTGATCCAGAAGCGACGCATGCATACGATATTAATTTGACGTATTAGTCGATGAGATGAGATGAGCTTCAACCTTATATTATGTGAAATCCTCCAGCGAAAAGAAAAAAAATAAGTGATCAAATATATACCGTATATAATGATACCTTTATTGTTGATTAGTCCGAATATATATATACAATTGTATTGATAAGCTTTATACTAGACTCCATTATAAGAAGTTGATCCAAAATGAAGTATAATGGATTAAAGTAAAGTAGAATAAATAACAACAAATAAAATAAAATGGACGGATAAAATAGAATTACAGATAATTAGGATTCAAAGTGAAGTAGACTAGATGATGAATGTTTAATCTTGATTAAATAATATGGCAGAAATATAACAAAGTGTGAATATTGTTTCTTGCCTCTTTTGAAATTGTGTTATTATGTACAGGATGGGTGATTGAGAAACCTCCATTGTTACCCTTACATTATGATACACTTGTTTTTCCTTAATCTTTTCGTTCCAGGAATAGATATGCTGGTATCTCCAGCAGAGGAATTGATACCTGACTTGGCAGTATTTTTTTTGAAGGGATTTTTGATTGTATGCATAGACTCCCTGGGAGTATACAACGAATCGGAAAGCAACGAGTGTATGGCAGTTTCAAATACTTCACTGACATTATCTTTCAATCGTGCAGAGCACTGAATATGTGCGAACGCCCCTAAACGTTTAGTTAGGGATTCTGCCAAATCTGGGTCCACCAGATCAGAGAGGTTATCAGCTTCGTATAGGTCTGATTTCAAGCCGACTAACATGATCGGCGTAGAAGGACAAAAATGTTTAACCTCTGGAAACCAAAGATCTTCAACATTCTTGAGTGATGTCTTGCTTCCAATAGAATAACAGATCATCAACACATCGGCGTTTGTGTATGAGAGCGGCCTAAGTCTGCTATACTCTTCCTGACCAGCTGTATCCCACAATGCTAATTCTATAACTTGGCCGCTAGGGCCTTCTATGTTCGTTACATAATTCTCAAAAATAGTAGGGATATAATCTGTCGGAAATGTTCCTTGGACATAAGATATCAATAGGCATGTCTTCCCCACTGCGCCGTCCCCTACAACAACTATCTTTAAATGATAATCGGGCAGTTTATTAGTTCGCTTCATTTGTTCATAACTAGGAATGGTAGAAAGACTTCTAGCAAACGGGGTGGGCAACCTGGGAAGATTCTTCTCATCTAGAGGACCAAGCGATTCAGGAAGCGCAGTACTAGAGAGCGATCCCTGCGATGCGATGTCACTTTGCTTTCCAGCATGGCCACTTCCTCGCTTAAATAATAGGGTATTCATAGAAGTATGGTCAGTTCTGAAAATTTATGGAGCTGATCTACTCAAATTCGCCACAGTGATTTTGCAATGTCTAGTGCGTCTTGGGTCCTCTTTAACGTAAGGCTATAACAACTCAATCAGGTCATCCCGAATTAATACGCGGAAGGTCGTATTATACGGACCTTAATATTAAAGCTAATGAAAAGGTAAACAAACACGGTATATATTGTTAATAGTAAAGATAGAAGGATATATGGCTATTTAGAGCTCAAATCGAAACGTGCATCGAACTTTTAGGCAATGTGCACAAATGAGGCAAGACTTACTAATGAGTTGATAGAGTTTGTTGCAACCACTGTCGTAGGTCTTAAGAATCTTCCTAAAGAAGATGAGCAAAGACTTGTTGATTGTCTACATTGTCAATATTGTGACCAGTTTAGATCTTTTTTGGGGTTTTTAAGCGGTAAAGAATATAGCACATTATTTTTATTACTTTTTGAAGAGTCGGATAGAATAATAGTTGTTAAGGACATTGGTGAAGAGGTACTGTATAATGATAGTCTGGCAAACAAGAAGTATTCTACACTATTAGTTATGAAGTCTGGAAATGACATTTTGGATGCAGAATCTATTAAAAGCCGAATAAGCGTTATATATTTGCCAGGCCCCGTGAATACAGGAAACTTGGCTTCAATTATTACCAATGGCGTTTCATCTGTATTTGGTCAACTAGTAAAGTCAGATAAAAATGCATATTCTGCAGAGTCTATAGACAAAACGAGGAGAAAACTTGATGAAATTTCCAAGCAATTTCAACAGTTACACAATTCAATAGAAACACCAGATCTTTTGGTAATGGTTCCTAATAATGTCAAATTGGCTGTGTTAGAAGGGGCCACTTCACATGATTTTGTTAACTGCCTCCCTAGCGATGATTTGGAAAGTATGAAATTTTTAAATTCTTTACAAAGCATTGCGAACAAATGGTTTTTGGCTCTCAAACAAACGGTAGCTATTGATAGAGATATAAAAGATGGATCTGTTTTGAATGAAATAGAATTCTGGTCTAGTTTCCATGAAGTGCTGAAGTCACTTATTCAGCAAACACAAAATCAGGAATTTCAAATATGTTTATCTATCCTAACCAATGCAAAAAGATTTCATAATTTAACAAATCTGTTGAATGAAGGCACACTTTCAGATAAGTTTAAACTAGCAGATAAATACAATCAATTCCTATCCTCAATTCCTATCAATGAAGTTCATCAATCAAGCAGTCTTGAACACCTACATGAACTTTTTAATACCTTAGTATCTTCCTTGAAAAGGTTCAGGTATTCGGGTTATCCAGTCCAAAGATTTGTTGTTCTGATGGACAAAATCTCATATGAAGTCATGGATGCTATATTAAATCGTCTTTCAAATTTGTTCAAGTTAGACTATAGTTCTTTCTCAGCGCTACATGAAAAGTCAATTCATATAATAGATGAATGGGATAATATCGTTCAAGACATAAATCTTTTGATAAGAGAAGACCTTAGGAAAAAAGCACCGCAGGAATTGCTATCTCAAAAGCTGACATTTACAAGTGACTCCGCCAAGTCAACTTTGGATAATATTTTAAGCACACGTAATCAATTTATTCGGTTAGCACAAACTCTTAAGGATATATCTCCTTCTACTTATCATGAAGAAATTCAGAGGTTGTACAGTCCGTTCGAGCAGATTGATGATATTTCCGTGAATCTTCCATTAAGGTTAAAGAAAGCCGAAAGTGAATTTAGTAAAAGCATGTTTGATTTGGAAACAAAGTTACAGAATTTGCTTGCACACGGGATTGATTCTGACCGCTGTCCAACTGAGAAACTAAGTTATTTAGTGAAGTTTAAGCCATTAATGAAACTTTGTCCTCGAATAAAAGTGAAAGTACTAGAGAATCAGCAGACGCTTCTTCTTGAGATAAAAAAAGACATACGGCAATTAGAAATTGGTTTGGAGGCTTTGCCTAAGATCCTTTACCTGGAAACCTTAAGCAATATTTCTCCCACGTCTGCAAAGATTTCATACTTCATTAAAGTTCAATCCCGTATTGACGACATAGTCCAGTATCTTGAAACTCTTTTCGGTTCTAACTGGAACGATACACTTGAGGGCCGTTCAATATCTACTTCGATACTGCAACTAAGAAAGGAAACAAATCCTCAGGACGTGTTTCTTCAATGGCTAAGCAACTTTCCCGAAAAAGCAACAACAGATCTTCTAGTGACACCTATTTTAAAACTTATAAGTAATAATGAGGATGGCTATGAGTTAAAAGTCAACTTCGATTTTGCCTTGGCAGCTGCATACACAGAGTTGAGGAGTTTAACATATATGGAATTTCAAGTTCCCAGTCACGTAGTGCGTATTGCAAGAACTTACATGTATTTGTATCCACGAGCTATCAACTTAGTTGAACTAGTACAAATATTCTTTTCACTCTGCCAATCACTTTCTAATACCTTCTATATAAACATTTTTCTGAAGAGTAAAATGCAAAACGTATGGACATTATTGCAACAAATACTAGTAACAACATGGGAGTCGTTAAGATTGGCAAATTCGAAGACGCCTTGTTCGCCGCACAATCTATTAGTACTAGAAAATTCTATTGATGACCTGGTATCTGCTTACCAAATATTAGAAAGTTTAGAGACTCGGTTTTCTAAGGAATTCTTTGTTCTGGAATCTTTTGATGGTACTGTTGACGAAATGCACAAAGTGGATCAAGCATTACAAAACATTCAGGCTATTTTTGAAAGTCTTCTTGTTAAAGGGTTTTCTAACGTTAGTGACCATATTTCCAGGTTCAATGACTTAATCATTAGTATACTTTTGGAGAAAGTGTGTTCAAATTTAAAAGAGCTTCATTTTCCAAAGCATATATTAAAGCTTGATATACGTGAGGGTAAAATAATGTCATTTCCAACCTTGGCTGATATGAAAGGTTCTTTACTAAAAGATATAGAAGTTCTTTTGAATAAAGTCTCTTTAATTGAGTTATTACATGGGTCTGATGACCCTCCTTTAGTCACATTGGATTATAATTCAATGGTGACCAAACTGAAAGATGATATACTGATATCTGTAGAACGGATTCAAATCTTACATTGCAAAATCACTAATTATATCAATGAATGGCAGAAAATGGAATTCCTTTGGCAAATTACGGAGGATGCATTTTTAGAAATAACAGGTAACAGCACTCAAAAATGCTTCGAAATTTTAAATGGACTAATGGATTCTCAGTCAAGTTTCAATCTAATCGTGAACAATAATAATTTTTCAAAGAACTTCGTTCTTCAAATACAAGATGCACATAGTCATATCCGTTCGAGAATGGATTTTTGGGTCTCGTATATTAGCAGGCATCTCTTATCAGCATATAACCGTGATGCTGGGAAATTGCATGAAGATATGAACAAAGACAGAGAGACTTTTGAGAATATGGATTTGAATTTCACCTCTTTGGAGAATGCAACCATGATAATTGAGGCTATCGACGTGAATAAGGAGCAGCTTGCTGAACGAGAAACCCAGATAAAGCTATTGAGGTCAGTCATAAAGACACTTAAAAGGCTTAAGGTAAGATTTTCGTCGCACTTTGTCTACATAGAACAACTTGACACCGATTTTTGTTCATTGAGAGAATGCTTGGGCTATATTGAACAAGAGTTGCAAAATCACCGCGTAGTTATAGCGCAAAAGTTAGAGCAAGAGGTTAAAAATATGAATGATCTGTCACAATCCTTGAACGAAAGTTGGTCAGTCAGGAAACCAGTCTCGCCAGCGTTAACGCCAACTGAAGCACTCAGTATTTTAAAGTTATTTGGTGATTCAGTCATTAAACTAAAGAAAAAGATTGATTCTATTGCAAACGCTGCAAAGATGCTATTAATTCCTGTCGTTTTGAATGACCAGCTAGCACATATTGCTGAAGAAGTTAAACAGTATGAGATAGCCTGGAGCAGCGTTAAAAACCTATGGGAAGATATCCAAATGTCTTTTGAAACGCCGTGGTGTAGAGTAAACGTACCAGCACTTCAATCTGACCTAGAAGGTTTTCTTCAAAGGGCAAATGAATTTCCGAGAGCTGTCAAGCAGTTTGAAATATATAAGTCCCTATCTTCACAGATCAACATGCTTAGTTCCCTAAATAAAATTCTGCTTGATTTGAAGGATGCTGCTTTAAAGCCAAGGCATTGGAACATGATATTCCGCGATATCGGTAAGAGACAAGTGCAGAAAAATGTAGTTGATAAATTGGAGTTTTCTCTCAAAGATATTATGGTCCTCAATTTGACCCTAAATGAGATACTACTCACAAAAATTATAGAGAGAGCACAAAAGGAGTTTGTCATAGAAAAATCTCTGGATGAAATTAAGGCTTTTTGGAGGGAGGCCCAATATGACGTTACAGAGCACTCAAGTGGACTCAAGCTTGTGGGTGAGTGGGAGGTGTTAGAGCAAGCTTGCAAAGAAAATTTAGAGGAGCTAGTGTCCATGAAAGCCTCGAACTATTACAAGATTTTCGAACAAGACTGTTTGGATTTGGAATCTAAACTCACAAAATTATCTGACATTCAGGTAAATTGGGCTGAAGTTCAATTTTACTGGTTGGATCTGTATGGAATTCTTGGTGAGAATCCGGACATTCAAAACTTCTTACCTCTTGAAACTTCGAAATTTAAAAGTTTGACAAGTGAGTATAAAATGATAACTACTAGAGCGTTTCAACTCGACACATCAATTGAAATAATACATATTCCGAACTTTGACATGACATTGAAATTGATGATAGAATCTTTCAAGATGATAAAATCGTCGCTATCAACCTTTTTAGAACAGCAAAGAAGGCAATTTCCAAGGTTCTACTTTCTAGGCAATGACGATCTCTTGAAAATTATCGGATCTGGAAAACGTTATGATCATGTTTCGAAATTCATGAAAAAAATGTTTGGAAGTATTGAGTCTATAATTTTCTCTGACGATTGTATAACCGGCGTAAGGTCAGTAGAGGGTGAGGTATTAAATTTAAATGAAAGAATCAATCTGCGGAATTCAGGTCAAGCCCAAGAGTGGTTGAATATTTTGGATACGGAAATTAAGCTAAGCGTGTTTGCCCAATTCAGAGATTGTTTGCGCCAAATTAAAAATGGAACCGATATGAAAATTGTTATACGTAAATATATCTTTCAAGCTGTTCTTCTTGCAGTTCAAGTAACGTGGACAGGGCATGTGGAAAAATGCATTCAAACGGGTCAATTATCAAAATACTGGGAGGAGACCAATGTAAAAATCAGAGGATTGTTAGATAAGATGAAAAAATCACCTCATGATACAAAGAGAAAGATTGAAGCTTTACTTGTTGAGTACCTACATTTTCATAATGTTATAGGACAGCTAAAAAGTTGTTCTTCTGAGAGGAAATCCCAGCTTCTATGGGCGAATGTTCAAAAGTTTTATCGAAAGGAGGATACTTTGGATGATCTCGACTCTGTTTTTATTTCTCAAAGTGGCTACACATTGCAATACAAGTTTGAGTATATCGGTGTTCCGGAAAGATTAATCTATACACCGTTACTGCTTATCGGTTTTGCCACACTAACAGATACTTTGCATCAAAAATTTGGTGGTTGCTTCTTTGGTCCTGCTGGAACTGGTAAAACAGAGACTGTGAAAGCGTTTGGTCAAAATCTTGGCCGTGTGGTTGTAGTCTTCAATTGTGATGATTCGTTTGACTATCAAATTATTTCTAGGTTACTTGTGGGTATCACGCAAATTGGAGCATGGGGATGCTTTGACGAGTTTAATAGGCTTGATGAGAAAGTTTTGAGCGCGGTATCTGCCAACATCCAGGAAATACAAAGTGGTCTTCAGGGCAGAAAGTCACATATTACACTTTTAGGAGATGAATCTCCCCTGAACTCACACACTGCGGTCTTTATCACTTTGAATCCTGGATATAATGGAAGGTCAGAGTTACCGGAAAACTTGAGAAAGAGTTTTCGAGAATTCTCTATGAAATCTCCGCAAAGTGATATTATTGCGGAGATGATTTTACAAATTTTGGGTTTTGTGGATGCGAAGGCTTTGGCTTCGAAAATTGTTCATTTTTTGGCTCTTCTATCTTCAAAGTGCAGTTCAATGAAACATTATCACTTCGGTTTGAGAACTCTAAAAAGTGTGTTAAGAAATTGTAGTCCTTTAATCAACGAGTTTGGGAAAAAGGAAAAAACAGTGGTAGAGAGTTTGAAAAGGGTGGTTTTACCATCATTGGGAGACAGTGATGAATCGATATTCAAAGAGGAATTATCGAAGGTGTTTGGTTCAGTTGGAATTCCGCTGGATTCAAAAGCTATTATTCAATGTTTAAAGGACGCTAGCCAAAGGAGCGGCTTTTCGATTTCTGAGGAATTTCTTAAAAAATGCTTGCAATTTTATTATATGCAGCAAACTCAACAGGCCTTGATTCTCGTGGGTGGGGCAGGCTGTGGCAAAACTACAACGTGGAAAACCGTGATTGATGCCATGGCCATATCCGATGGTCGTGCTAATATTGTGTACGTCATTGATACAAAGGTTCTTACAAAGGAATCCTTGTATGGATATATGCTTAAAGCAACGTTAGAGTGGAGAGATGGACTTTTCACTTCAATTCTAAGAAAGGTGAACGATGACCTTGCAGGAACCTTTAAGAATTCAAGAATTTGGATTGTATTTGATAGTGATTTAGATCCAGAGTATGTTGAAGCCATGAACTCTGTTCTTGATGATAACAAGATCTTGACGCTTCCAAATGGTGAAAGACTTTCTATTCCACCGAACCTCCATATTGTATTTGAAACGAATAACCTTGACCACACTACACCTGCAACTATAACTAGATGTGGCTTGCTCTGGTTTTCAACAGATGTATGTTCGATGTTCTCTAAGATTAACTGCCTATTTGATAAAAGTTATGAAGCACTTGATAGTAAACTACCCATGCTTGGGCTTGAGAAAGTGAGGAGCATAATATCTAGTTCTTTTGATAGGACTACTTTAACCAATTTTTTTACATGTGCAAATGATTTGGATCACATTATGGGAATTCGGACTTTCAATAAGTTAGAAACTGCAGTGCAGTTAATTATCCATTGGATTTCGAGCTATGAGCAGTGGCTTAGAAACACAAACGACGAAAGCCTGAAAAGTGTTATGACTTTACTAGTTAAAAGGTCTTTGTTTTATGCACTAGCTGGTGATTCCACCAGCGAATCGCAGACCGCTTTTATACAGGCCATAAACACTCATTTTGGAGACGATAGCGAAAAACTATCAGAATGTTCTAGCATAGTTATTGCAAACGACAGGTTAAATTTTACTTCTTCTCCAGATATTCCTCCCATCTCTTTAGAACCACATGACGTAATGAAGCCTGATATTATCATCCCTACAATGGACACGACAAAGCATGAACAGGTTTTTTATGACCTGCTGAATTCAGAAAGAGCAATTATCCTTTGCGGGCCACCTGGATCTGGTAAAACAATGATTATGAATAGTGCACTCCAGCACTCATCGCGCTACGATGTTATTGGAATAAATTTTTCTAAAGATACCACCATTGAGCATATTTTGTCAACCTTACATCGTCATACTAATTATGTAACCACATCAAAAGGTCTTACTTTACTTCCAAAATCAGATGTCAAAGAATTGGTGTTATTTTGTGACGAGATAAATTTACCAAAATTAGACAATTATGGTACTCAAAGTGTCATCTTATTCTTAAGACAGCTGATAGAAAAGGAGGGGTTCTGGAAAACGCCAGAAAATAAATGGGTGACGACCGAGAGAATACATATCGTCGGTGCTTGTAATCCCTCAACTGACCCAGGAAGAATACCTATGTCGGAAAGGTTTACTCGGCATGCCGCTATCCTTTACTTCGGTTATCCCAGCGAGAAGTCACTTTCCCAAATCTATGGAACTTACTACAAAGCCATTTTCAAGCTGGTGCCTGAGTTCAGATCATATTCTGAGCTCTTTGCCTGTGCTTCGGTCCGTCTATATAATGAGTGCAGAATTAGCTACACTACTAATCATCAACCCCACTATCTTTTCTCACCAAGAGAGTTAACACGTTTGGTTAGAGGTGTTTACGCAGCAATTAATAACGGGCCAAAACAATCACTGAGATCACTAATACGACTGTGGGCCTACGAGGCTTGGAGAATATTCGCAGATAGGCTAGTTGAGGTGAAGGAAAAAAACAGTTTTGAACAACTTCTCTATAAAATAGTTGGTGAATACTTCCCTACCCAAAATTTGGGAAGTATGAGTTCAACTTCTGTTCTCTTTTCGGGTTTACTAAGTCTCGATTTCAAAGAGGTCAATAAAATAGATCTTGTAAACTTTATAGAGGAAAGGTTCAAAATATTCTGCGATGAGGAACTAGAGATGCCAATGGTTATACATGAGTCTATGATTGACCATATCTTGCGTATTGATCGTGCGTTGAGACAAGTTCAAGGTCATATGATGCTTATTGGTGCAAGTAGAACAGGTAAAACTATTCTTGCCAGGTTTGTTGCATGGTTGAATGGTTTGAGAGTTGTTCAACCTAATATCCATTGTCATTCTCAGCTTAGTGACTTCGATGTTGTTTTAAAGGAAGCCATTTTAGACTGCACACTCAATGAAGCTCGTTCTTGCTTAATCATTGATGAATCTAATATACTAGATACGGCGTTCTTAGAAAGAATGAATACGTTACTTGCCAACGCTGATATACCGGATTTGTTTCAAGGTGAGGAATATGACAAGCTTTTGAATAACTTGCGAAATAAAACAAGGTCTCTTGGTCTTCTATTGGATACAGAGCACGAATTGTATAGCTGGTTTGTTAGAGAAGTTGCTATAAACCTTCACGTTGTCTTTACGATTTGCGATCCTACGAACAACAAATCCTCAGCGATGATAAGTTCGCCGGCTCTCTTCAATCGCTGCATAATTAATTGGATGGGTGATTGGGATGTGAACACGATGTCTCAAGTCGCTAGCAATATGATGGACCGAATTCCAATGGAATTTACAGACTTTGAGATACCGAAGGTTAGTGAAAAGCTGGCGTTCACAGATTCGATTCAAACCATAAGAGATGCCGTTATTAATATTTTAATAAATTTTGATGGGAAATTTTATGAGGATACGAAGATTGGGGTATATCCAAGGTCACCTGGATTTTTTCTAGATGCTTTACATGCCTTAGAGAATCTGGTTATTGCAAGATATCAAGATTTACAGGTGAACCAAAGATTTGTAAATGTGGGCCTCGAAAAACTAAACGAGTCTGTCTTGAAGGTTAATGAACTAAACAAGACTTTGTTGAAGAAGAACATAGAACTTACTGAGAAGGAAAGGGAAGCTCGGAGCACATTGGATAGTATGCTCATGGAGCAAAATGAGTCAGAAAGAAAACAAGAGGCTACGGAAGAAATTAAGAAGATATTAAAAGTCCAAGAAGAAGATATAAGGAAAAGAAAGGAAGTTGTCATGAAAAGTATTCAAGATATTGAACCTACGATCCTCGAGGCACAAAGGGGTGTAAAGAATATAAAAAAGCAGCAATTGACAGAAATCAGATCAATGTTGAATCCTCCATTTGGCGTGAAAATCGTAATGGAGGCTGTTTGTGCTATTCTTGGTTACCAATTTTCTAATTGGAGGGATATCCAGCAATTTATCAGAAAGGATGACTTTATTCATAACATAGTGCAATATGACACCACGCTTCATATGAAATCCCATATTCGAAAGTATATGGAGGAGGAATTCCTTTCAGATCCCAAATTTACTTATGATATAGTGAATAGGGCCAGTAAGGCGTGTGGGCCGTTATATCAGTGGGTCAATGCCCAAATAAACTTTAGTAAAGTTTTGCATAACATAAATCCGCTGAGAGAGGAGATGAAAAGGATAGAGTTTGAATCGTTAAAAACAAAAGCTAATTTGCTTGCAGCTGAAGAAATGACGCAGGATTTAGAAGCCAGTATTGAAGTGTCGAAGCAAAAATATAGTTTACTAATCAGAGATGTTGAATCCATCAAGACTGAGATGAGTACTGTGCAGGCTAATCTTGATAGGTCGATATCTTTGGTTAAAAGTTTGACGTTTGAAAAAGAACGGTGGTTGAAAAGTACAAAACAATTTAGAAAGACGAGTCGAGAGCTGATTGGAAATTGTATAATTTCATCCATTTTTGAAACATACTTTGGTCATTTAAACGAAAAGGAAAGGAGTGACATGTTAAGTATTTTGAAGCATTTATTGAGTATATTTGGCGTCAAATATGATTTAAATTATCGTTTCGTAGACTATCTAGTAACACTAGATGAAAAGATGAAGTGGATTGAATGTGGGTTAAGTAAAAACGATTACTTCCTGGAAAATATGAGTATAATCATGAATTCAAAAGAAGCAGTTCCATTTCTTTTGGATCCAAGCTCTCACATGGTTACAGTTATATCGAACTATTACCGTAATAAAACTGTGGTTCTTAGTTTCCTTGAAGAAGGGTTTGTGAAAAGACTAGAAAATGCAGTTAGATTTGGAAGCGTGGTTATAATCCAGGATGGAGAGTATTTTGATCCGATCATATCAAGATTAATCTCCAAAGAGTTTAATCGTACCGGAAGCAGAGTTACTGTGGAGATTGGTGATCATGAAGTGGATGTTTCTAGCGATTTTAAATTATTTATCCATTCTTGTGATCCTAGTGGCGACATTCCGATATTTCTCAGGTCTAGGGTGAGGTTAGTTGATTTTGTTACAAATAAGGAAAGTATTGAAGCACGAGTATTTGAGATCACATTGACAGAAGAGAATGCAGAAATGCAAAGACAAATGGAAGACTTGATAAAGTTAAATACTGAATATAAGTTGAAATTGAAGAATCTGGAAAAGCAACTTTTGAATGAACTGAGTGAATCACAAGGAAATATGCTAGAAAATGATGAGTTGATGGTAACCTTGAACCGTTTAAAAAAAGAAGCTATCAAAATTGAAGAAAAGCTAAGTGAATCTGAAGAATTTCTGCCCCAATTTGATAAACTGGTAGAAGAGTACTCTATTATCGGTAAACATAGCGTCCAATTATTCTCTATGTTAGAGAAGTTTGCTCAGTTTCATTGGTTTTACGGTATTTCCATAGCGCAGTTTCTATCATGTTTCAAACGTGTTCTTGGTAGGAAGACTATAGAAACAAGGCCTGGTATGACAAGGGTGGATGAAATTCTTTGGATACTATATCGGGAAGTATATAGTCAATTTTCCACCAGCCTTGACAAGAAATGTAAAATGATTATGGCTATGGCAATGTTTTGTTTGTACAAATTCGACACTGAAAATGAACAGTATAATGAGGCAATTCGAGTAATGGTCGACATGCTCTCTGAGAATGGAAGTGGTGCAGAAAAACCTAATGTGGATACTAATGGTCATTTGAAGCAGTTATTGAATCACATTACAACCAAATCGTATATATCTGCATTGAACTGGTTTAGGAATGAACTTTTCGTTGATGAGTGGAATATTGCAGATGTGGTGACGAATTCTGAGAATAACTTTTTTACAATGGCAAGTGAGCGAGACGTCGATGGCACATTTAAACTAGTGGAATTGGCAAAGGTCTCTAATGAATCCTTAAAAATAATTCCGCTGGGGTCCATCGAAAATCTCAACTATGCACAAGAGGAAATATCAAGGTGTAAGGTAGAGGGCGGTTGGATACTTTTACAAAACATTCAAATGTCGCTGTCTTGGATAAGAACTTACTTGCACAAGCGTATTGAGGAGACACAGGTACCAGAGGAAGAGGTCAAATTTAAGTTGTTTATGGCATGCCACTTAACTGGTGAAAGATTACCTCCACCGTTGCTACAAAGAACAGATAGATTTGTATACGAGGAGATTCCAGGCATATTGGATACCATCAAGGAATTATGGGGATCACATACTTCCACCGATGCATCTGGCGGAGTATGGGGCATCTATTGTAGGTTTCTGTTGGCATGGTTCCATGCTTTACTTACTGCTAGGACCCGATTAGTGCCTCATGGGTTTTCCAAGAAATACTACTTCAACGATTGCGACTTTCAATTTGCATCAGTCTATTTAGAGAATGTACTAGCTACCCATTCCACCAACAACATTCCTTGGGCACAAGTGCAAGACCACATAGCTACGATCGTATACGGAGGCAAGATTGATGAAGAGAAAGACCTTGAAGTAGTCGCGAAACTTTGTGCGCACGTGTTCTGCGGCTCGGACAAGTTGCAGATCGTTCCTGGGGTACGAATCCCACAGCCTCTTCTTCAACGAAGTATAGATGAGGAACGGGCAAGGCTCACCACAATACTTTGTAATACGATCGAGCCTGCAGATTCACTCAGTTCATGGCTTCAATTGCCAAGGGAATCTATTCTGGATTACGAACGTATCCAGGCTATGGAGGTGGCTAGCTCAACTAAACAGCTTCTTCAAGAAATATAGCCTTTTCAGGTACGCTTGTTTTGGTTGTTCGCGGTTTTCTGAGTTGTCGTGGCTATTGTGTTTCTATTTCTCGATGAAACTGTGATATCTTCAGTTGTAAGAAGATGGCGTACTTTAAACAGAAAATGCGTGGGGATTGTTGTTTAGATGGTGGGTAATTACCAGCATATGTACCTGGAGTTCCTGTTATATAATATAATAATCTTTCGTTCTTTTTTTTTGTTTTTGTCAGCCTTGCCTTGCCATCATTCTTCATTTAGTTGAGATGATGAGATGACAAGAAGAAATCAAACAGTGACAGTCTTGCACGATTGTATAAAAAAAAATAAGGTGTGTAAGAACTGAAATATGGCTACTACTCAGACGGTTATTGAACTGGGAGCAACCAATGACGGCATTAAAGTTCAGTTGGCTGCATCCGGCGACAAGCACCTTTTATCAGACCCTGGTAATCATCCAGCTGAACATTTCAAAGATCAAATGTCATGGTTGAGGTTTCAGACAAGACAGTACTTGATTAAATTCACAGACAACCAATCGGATTTCGTATATTCATTACAGAAAAAGTACAGAACGCCTTTGAGAGACGTTTATTTCAAGTACACCTCGCTGATGGGGTCCCATATGTTTTATGTTATCGTACTGCCTATCCCTGTGTGGCTTGGATACCTCGATTTAACTCGCGACATGATCTACGTTCTTGGTTACTCAATCTATTTAAGTGGGTACTTAAAGGACTATTGGTGTCTGCCAAGGCCAAGGTCCCCACCAGTGGACAGAATCACACTGAGTGAATACACCACGAAAGAATACGGGGCACCCAGTTCACATTCAGCTAATGCTACCGCGGTGAGTCTACTGTTCTTTTGGAGAATATGCTTATCTGATATGCTAATATGGCCTATGAAGTTAATTTTACTGAGTGTGGTGATTTTATACTATTTGACTCTGGTTTTTGGTAGAGTTTACTGCGGTATGCATGGCGTGTTGGATTTATTTAGTGGTGCCGCTGTTGGTGCTATCTGTTTTTTTATCAGAATTGGGGTGGCCCATGCTTTACGAAATTTCCAAAGTGGAGAGCACCTCTGGTTTCCCTTTTTGAGTTTAGCATGGGGCCTATTCATTCTGTTCAACCACGTCAGGCCCGTCGATGAATGTCCCTGTTTCAAAGATAGTGTAGCATTCATTGGTGTGGTAAGTGGATTGGATTGTAGCGGTTGGCTGGTCGAAAGATATGGATGGGATCTTGTATGTAGCAAGTACGGATCGTGTGGCCTCAAAGTGTTTTTGAGACCTCTGGTAGGTGTCGCCTCCGTGGTTGTGTGGAAAGATGTCATTAGCAAGACAGCCATCTACACGCTGTTGGTTAAACTATTGAGATTTCATGATGATAGAGATGAAAAGGAACATTCGCATGACAAGACGACTGAAGAAGTAGAGTGCTCCATGTACGTCAGCGTTCCAAACGTAGAAATTATCGGTAGGTTTCTCATATATGCAGGTATACCTATAACCGTTTTTTTGTTATGTCCAGTTTTTTTTACCTGGACCAACTTAAGATAGACTCTTGCATGCATGCATGCATCTAGTAGATTACACATATGTACTGACCCTATTTATACATCATTACAGCTCACTGCGATGCTTTCAATTCACGACTTTTTTTTTTTTTTTTTGATAGCCAGCCCATATGCACTGCTTACTAATATATTGAAAAGGATATAACCATGAAAAACCAATATTAGAGCATAATTCAAGTCTCTAGCACCTTTCTGTATTATCGGATAAATTGTGCAACATCTGGTAGTCCCTAGATCGCCGTTTTGGGTTTTATACATACATGTTTGCGGTGATTCACCCTCTTTTTGACCTACAGACATCACTAATTTGACACCCCCGATCGTGTCTCTTTTCGGTATTTTGACACCCTTTCTTGAATAAGAGTATGGCGAAGACTAAAAGGCAAGAACACCCTGCTGTTATTGCCTGCCACTGACGAACGTCATCTTATCTGAATAGTAAACTATATATAAAAGATATTTGGAATTTTCACTGGAATCTCTTAGAATTTTTTTTAGCTTCTTCAAGGTTTACTGAGGAGGACTTTGGTAAGAAGAACATTCTACGGAAGTGAAAAAAAATCAACGAGATTGCCGTCAATACCATGAACACTTCAGAGTTATCAATAGTTGAGGAAATCGACTACGAAGCACTACCATCACATGCTCCGCTGCGTTCTCAGTTACTTGCGGGAGCATTTGCAGGTATAATGGAGCATTCTTTGATGTTCCCGATAGATGCTCTAAAAACTCGAGTACAAGCTGCAGGCTTGAACAAAGCTGCCTCTCCCGGGATGATAGCTCAGATATCCAAGATATCTTCTATGGAAGGCTCGATGGCCCTATGGAAAGGTGTCCAATCGGTGATACTGGGGGCAGGGCCTGCACATGCGATATATTTTGCTACATACGAATTTTGCAAAGCTCGGCTAATTAGCCCAGAAGACATGCAAACTCACCAGCCAGTAAAGACTGCGCTGAGCGGTACCATTGCTACCATTGCTGCTGATGCATTGATGAACCCCTTTGACACCATCAAACAAAGGTTACAACTCGATACTAATTTGAAAGTTTGGAACGTCACTAAACAAATTTACCAAAATGAAGGCTTTGCGGCATTTTATTATTCGTACCCGACTACACTGGCGATGAATATCCCATTTGCGGCCTTCAATTTCATGATATATGAATCTGCCAGCAAATTTTTCAACCCACAAAACTCATATAATCCATTGATTCATTGTCTTTGCGGTGGGATAAGTGGAGCAACCTGTGCTGCGTTAACTACACCTTTGGATTGCATAAAGACTGTTTTACAAGTCAGAGGCAGCGAAACTGTCTCCATTGGAATAATGAGAGATGCTAACACTTTTGGCAGGGCTTCGAGGGCTATACTAGAGGTGCATGGTTGGAAGGGATTTTGGCGGGGTTTGAAGCCAAGAATAGTAGCGAATATCCCAGCCACTGCCATTTCCTGGACTGCATATGAATGTGCCAAACATTTTCTAATGAAGAATTAATGTTCCTTTTTTATCTTCCCAAAGTTATCTTTTGTCGATAAACTATAAGGCCGAAATGCATTGGTAGTGCTACTGCTGCTGTTGTTACGAATGGCAAGATTAGTAGGATAATAGCAATCATGAAAGGTAACAATAATTATAGAAATAATGATAATAGCGATATTTCACAATCTCCACTCTGCATAGATACCAGACGCTTTGGCAAAAATAATAGTAGCATTATTCCATTTTATTGAACTAAGCATCTAGGTTATAATATTTCAAAAAAGCATTACTAGTTGATGTTGCTTTATTTTGTATATAGTTTAAAGCGCTGTTACTATGTATATACACGCATATAACCACTCATTTAACAAGTCATTGATGATCTACTTTGAAGATCTCTTCTTAAATTATTCATTGTTTTACTATATCGATGGCCCATAGTGTAATCGTGGACTATTGGATAATTTGGATCCTCAGGGAAAGTTCTCTGACCAGCAATATCTTCCCATGATTCCTCTAGCGAACTGGAAACATTCTTATTTTGTGTACTCCCATATTCAACCCAATAACTGTTGCGTCCATTATTAGTAAATCTTAAGCCATGTTTTAACCTTTCCATAGTTGCATCAGATTGCTTTCTAGTATTTAATAGGTCCATTGCCTCGGGATCAAAATTCCTATAATTGTAATACAAGGGTCCGATAAACAAAGTTTGCTTGAAATCCCATACCAAATCACCGCAACCGAAGAGATCCCTTAATGAATAAATGAATTTCATCCTGGCTCCATAAGGTATGCTAATTGCAGTGTATTTATTCCAGGGGAAAGCTATTGCATGTAAGATGGCGAACGGGACCATCTCTATGCACAGAAGTCCGTTCTTGTATATATATCCAGACATTCTGTCTTGGTTTCCCGCACCTAATTTGCCAGTAATAACTAGACCTTGGATTATGATACTTTGCCAATAAGAGGCAAAAATAATCAATTTAACACATAGAAATTTCATCCATGGCTTATGAGGGGCTAACTCCGGATAAAGACACTTCCAAAATAGCGCTAAACTATACAGTGACCAACTCACCGAAATATTATAAAGAACATTCAAAAATACTTCAAATTTGGGCAGATTCCATGCACTATATATTAACGTGCCAAAACAATAGAACGGTTTGAACCAAACGTACTGTAGTATACCTTTTTTGACAAAAAGAAAATCGAATGGATCAGATAAGTCTATTGGTTTGCAAATTCTACCCACCACCGGTATTGGATGGCTTGTGGGGGTGTGATTTAGGCTTAAAACTGTTATAATGTTTCTCTCACCTCCTAATAGCAATGTCAAAAAGGTAAAAAAAGTGTAAATAACGAAGGCTTCATAAAATTCTCTAATGGGATCCACATAAAATTGAGCAATTTCAGGTTTAACTATACCACTTGCGCACGAAATACTAAATATGGGCACGAGAAGCAGTATCCGTATTGATAGCCTTTGTTCGTACGGTTTACGATAGTTCAATAAATGTCTGACTATTGTATAAAGAGAAATTATGGTAGCTATAACAGATGAATATACGCATGGCCAGTATAGCCACCAATGAAGTGAATTATTGTCCATAACAAATAGCGTGTCTATGGCTTTGGAAACGTATTGCCGCAGTTCACTTACCACTAACACCTCTTTTTAGTGGTATTTTAACTTGGACAAATTGCTCGTAACGAATCTAGTAGTGTTCTTTGTTGGTTACTGGTTATTCATTCGGTCATGACCGTGGTTTAGATCTAGTTTCTGCAATTTTCCTAAGGGATGAAATTCAATTCAATTGGTGAAAAATACAATGATATATTTGACAGAGAGAGAAAAGGAAGTATGCCAATTTCTCAGAAGCACTACAGTACCAAAAAAGAGAATAAGAATATATTGCGGAGAGGCCCAATAAAATTCTTGATGTGTAATGTTTAGCGTTAGTTGGGCCTAAATTATTTATTTTTTTTACCTTTCGTTAAAGAATATTATAGTTTAAAGATGATATAAATGATACATACTTCAAGATTGCATTCTACAAAAGCTCTATTGACTTGTTTGTCGACGAAAAGAAAAAAGCCCTATTCTAATGTCTCCTCCAGAATTTTGTGGCCACTTTTCTCACTTTGTGGGATCTCTTTTTGACGTAAGTAGTCATTGGATCTTCGTCAAATTTTCTCAACAACTTCCCTCTCACTTTCATATCTTGCAAACGATCAATTTGTTCCAGTTTGTCACTTGGTAGCATTATCGCACGGTCCAAAGTGTACGGCAAGCCTCTATTCCTGCCTCTTATTAGCATGGCAATTACGACTAGTTTTGATAACACAGTGAATTGCGCAGATAGTGATGTATTGGTATTTGGGTAACCCAACGATAAACCTACTGTACCATAAGCGCTAACGATTTCGAACAATATACTAAAGACATTGAAGTCAGGTTCGTTAACGTCTTCGATTCTCCCACCCTCACATATGCATATTATGAACAATCCAAGGAATAGGAACCACAGATCAAACGACAGTTGCCTTCGCAAATGAGCACCAACAAACGATTTGGGGGATTGTTTCTTAGGTTTGGGGTTCACTGGTGTAGTGTCGCTCTGTTCGGTTTCGTTACCATGGGTTTCATCCTTTGTATTATCTTCACCCTGTCCATTATCGTATAGTCCTAATGATTGTTCTTCGTAAACGTTTGTTCTTCTGATGGAAATTGCGAGCGGTAAAACTGAGACGTACATCATTAGCATATAAGACACCTGAATGGACGGGTGTAATTTGCTTAAGTCGACAACGTTAAACCCAGCGGTTCTTGTGCACACCGATTGGAAGAGACCCATGAGAGCTCTATAACCTTTAGCAACTTGTCGAACTACAGTTGTATTGAAATCCAGGATTATAAATAGGATCCAATCCGTGGCATTTAAGACAATTAAAGTTGCAAATAACCACCATGTGGGAGCACTGGGAAATAGCAATGTAAAGCATCTGCGCGGATGATCCAATAAAAATCCCAAACTTTCTTTGAACTGAGATAAGTCTCTCGAGATTTTAAACATGGTCCAAATGGTGAATCTTAGCATGATTGGGAAGCCTGTATTGCCTAAGATTATGAATAGCATCATGAAAATCAAGGGATAGGGAGCAGTATTGAAAGAGACCATTGAGTCGGCGGTCAAAGATAGACCCAAATTGCTGAATGCACTCATTGCGGTAAAAAACCCCCACCAGGCTGGGGAAACTCCATTTTGCCTAATTATCTCTGCATAACGATTCCTGGTGCACGCCCATGCAACCATGGTCACAAACGCCAAAACGTTAAATCCGATGTAGTATATCAAAAGAATGCTACATAATAGTCTCAAAGCACGGTATTCCACTCCGCCGAGTTCCTCCTTTTGTTGCTTTGTGAGCCCAATAAAGAGAGAGTTTCGGCCAAAGGTCGGTTGCCATGACAAGTAATTGGTGCTCATCGTTCTGGTAAAGGGATGGTGCACGTCGCCTTCGCCTCGATTCGGTTTGGGTGGATGTGCCTGGAACTGCAAATTCAATGTTTCTTGAGGCGAAAAGCTCATCTCTTCATCAAAAGATGATGGGGGTGCCGAGTTTGCTAAATTTCTACCATCTTCGGCTACTTGGCCTGAGGTTTCAGGATCTGCTGGGCCAACGTATGTAGGGGTGTCATGAGTTTGTGTTCTGGCTATATTTTTCTTCTTGCTGATCATAAACCTGCGACGGGCATGGTCAAATTCATTGCCACTTACTTCCCTCTTCAAGCGAAGCATTTTCTGGAAGCTTTTAGTGTGGGCCAGTTTATTCAATTCCTGAGAAGATGACGAAACGGGAGGTCGGCGCCCCAGTGAGTAGTGCGGGGCCCTTCTTTCGTGTCGTTCTTGTACCATGAAGGCAGGTTCGTTGGCCTTGCTGTGACCAGAATCAGTGGAGTCTGGCTTCCTATTTTCTTGTTTTTCTTGTAGCATCATTATTGACCTGTAAATATCTCTCGGATCGACCTCTGAGGGTTGCCGCTTACTTGAGAAGTGTGGAGGGGACCCTTGAGTATCGCTGGAGTCATCCTTAGAGGACGAAACATTAAAGGGCGAAACGGAAGACGACGTCAGCATGTCTGGAGGGTCCATGGACATATCTGTAGTCGGTTGTAGTGGGTCTTCTCTAGAAACAAATTTCCCACGAAAAAGGTTGTCCTTGAAACTTCTATTTCGAGCCGCATCGCCACTGTTGCCTGAAAGTTCTCTTTGTTGCAGTGTCATAGTCCTTCTCAGCTCAAAATTCTGTCTGGAAAAGTCCCTAATGTTGTCGAAGTACCTCTCGAACCAGTACAACCTGACAAAGGCCAAAAACCCATGGATGATTATAGGTGTAGACAGCAGCGTGATGACATAAACCACTATCTGTTGGTATAGGTTGAAATCGTTAGTGCTCTTGGTGGCCAACCCACCCTGCGTAGACGCCCCAGCGGCCAGAAACAACACGTCGATGAACGGCGTATTCTTGCACGGATACAATAAGATAGACCCAATAATCGATAGTGTAATCAGGTATATATAGTGCACTGCGATGAAGTTAGGGAAAATGTACTTAGCAATGGGTTTGCACGATTGTAGGAAGCCGGAAATGAAGTCTCTTAGCTGATGGCCCCATGACTTTTTGTGCACCAGCTGCAACTGGAAGGGTAGCCCCAAAGAAGCTCTGGATTGCATAGTGGTCCTTGTGGCTTCTTGTCATGGACGAATAATCCAGAAAAGGGTCTCTTCTCTAATTATCTGAAACCTAATTATCCCACTATTAGTCTTCTAACTCAGCCGCACGGCCGAGGTGATTAAAAATGAAAAATTTCATCCCATCCTATTCTCTACAACATATGGGGCATCAAAAAGCAAAGAAAAGAATGTAGAAACCGGACAACACCGTCAACAACTGTTTCATCTGGCAATTACAAAGACCCGTTGATCACCGTGCAACGCGCCACAGCCTGTTGTACAGCGTGAATCTTTCAATACAGACGCCTTTAGCGCATGCACGGTGTCCCCTTCTCCTTCCAGACTATTTGGCTGGAATTATCCTACCCTTATCTACCAACATAAGCCGTCATGGCCAAGTCACGGGTCAACAAATGTTCATGATTGCTATGCTTCTTGCCTTCCTGTCCTTCTTTAGCCGTGGCTTCAACTTGATTGGGCACGAGAACACAATATACGGGGTTCTCACCAAACTCTGGAAAGGGGCATATAAAACCCAGAGAGAACATTAAAGAAAAGTGCAAATAAGACACAACAGAGCTGGATATCGCAAACACAAACGCAATAATGTCATTCTGGAAAACTCTACAGAGACAGCCACGTACCATCTCGTTGTTTACCAACGACATCGCGTCCAACATCAAGTCGCAGAAATGCCTCCAATTGCTAAAGGGAGACGTGTCTCATCGGTTCGACGTTGAGATCGCCAACCGCTTTCCCACGTGGGACCAGTTGCAGTACATGAAAACATCTTGTCCGCAGGGCCTAGTTTCATTGCAAAAACAGATCCCCAAGCTCGATTCAGTGCTCAAATACAAGCACACAGACCCAACGTTCGGCATGGATCTGCAGAAGTGTGCTCAGAAGGGACTGTGGGACCCAAAGGAAGCGCTGTGGGTCGACTGGGAGAACAAGCTGGTGGGCAACGAGCCCGAAGACATTGACAAGCACATCATCCAGCGCAAGTAGCACCTCTATATCGCCTAAATATATTGCAGTATATATTAAACACATGTTCTTAAGAACTTTAGGTCACGTTTTGGTATTACCCGCGGAATTACGAAAATTTTTCGTCTTAAATAGCAAAGTATTTGGGATCAAAAGTGGCTGGTGGTGGTGGACCAGGAAGGTTTGGTTGATCAGCAGGACCAAGTTCAAAGTGCAAGAGTATGTCAGACCCTATTAGAACGAAACCCAAGTCGTCGATGCAGATCGACAACGCCCCCACGCCTCACAACACCCCAGCATCGGTTCTGAATCCGAGCTATCTGAAAAACGGGAACCCAGTGAGAGCCCAGGCACAAGAGCAGGATGACAAGATTGGGACCATCAACGAGGAGGACATCCTGTCTAACCAACCTTTGCTGTTACAGTCGATCCAAGACAGACTGGGTTCGCTGGTGGGCCAGGACAGCGGATACGTGGGAGGATTGCCTAAGAATGTTAAGGAAAAGCTGCTAAGTCTAAAGACGCTGCAAAACGAACTCTTTGAGGTGGAAAAGGAATTCCAGGTCGAGATGTTTGAGCTGGAGAACAGGTTTCTGCAGAAATACAAGCCTATTTGGGAGCAACGGTCCAAGATCATCTCAGGAGAGGAGCAACCCAAGCCTGAGCAAATCTCCAAGGGTCAGGAGATTGTGGAGTCATTAAACGAGACGGAGTTGCTGGTGGACGACGAAGAGGAAGGCGGAAAGGATGCAGAGGAAGACCAAATGAGGGGAATTCCTTCATTTTGGCTGACTGCGTTGGAGAACTTGCCCATCGTTTGTGATACAATCACCGACCGTGACGCACAAGTGCTGGAGTATCTGCAAGACGTTGGGTTGGAATATTTGACCGACGGCAGACCGGGTTTCAAGCTGTTGTTCAAGTTCGACTCTTCCACCAACACATTCTTCACAAACGAGACTTTACACAAGACCTACTTCTACCAGAAGGAGCTGGGTTACTCTGGTGACTTTATCTACGACCACGCAGAAGGTTGCGAGATCGATTGGAAGGACAACGCCCACAACGTTACCGTTGGCCTTGAAATGCGCAAACAAAGAAACAAGACCACCAAGCAGGTAAGGACCATCGAGAAGATCACCCCCATAGAATCCTTCTTCAACTTCTTCGACCCTCCTAAGATCCAAAACGAAGACCAAGACGAGGAGCTGGAAGACGACCTCGAAGAACGTCTAGCTTTAGACTACTCCATTGGTGAACAGCTCAAGGACAAGCTAATTCCTAGAGCCGTTGACTGGTTTACTGGCGCTGCCTTGGAATTTGAATTTGAAGAAGAAGAAGAAGAAGAAGAAGAAGAAGTGGACGACGATGATGAAGACGACGATGATGACCACGATGTGGACGACGACGACGATGGAGAATCCGCTGAAGAACAGGATGATTTTGCTGGCAAACCAGAACAAGCACCGGAGTGCAAACAGTCATGATCCAACACAACTGTGTTAGATGGTACATATCCCTATTCCTGTCCATATCCATTTTTATTTAAGTATATGTAGGTAGATGATAATAGTATAATTGATACCTTTGGGATCTTTTTCTGCCGTGGGGGATGACCGTATTCTTTCGGATTTAATTATCTCACATCAAGGGTTATAAAAGGACAGATAACGGAATGTATCGGTGATCAATAACTACCACTCTCTTCCCAGATCTGTAGTGTAAATTATGTCCGAATCATCTGTGTCATCTTCTAAAACATCTGTGGAATTGCCACAAGCTACCTGGTCACATCTGCAAAGATACCCAGCTTTATCCAAATTTATTAAATATGCAGAATCTCTACCACCGGTGGAAAGATTAATTTCCTTCAACCTCGTTGTTTTGGGGTCTGTAAACCAGTGGGTTTCCGAGTCATCCCACTCTCCTCACCTGGTGAAGAAGGTTGTTGCTGCTGGGAAGGAGGGAGCTTTTAAACTGGACGAGTTGGTCAACCTCTTGGTGTTCAAAGAGGGTGTCGACGGCTTGTTGTACGGTTGGAAGTCACATTCCAACACGCCAGGGATTTGGCTGGTTTGGTTCTTTGTCGACTACGTTGCCAACATTTCTAACACTTTGTTAAGGGAGTTTCTGATCAAGCCATTGCACTTGCAAGGTTCTACCGCATCGAAGGAGATTGGCTCCTCCGGTGAGGAGAATAAGGTCACTGACTCTTCTTCTTTGCCCCACGTGGCAGAGCTTTCTTCAACAACCAGAAGTATGTCGCACGAGATTCAATCCAAGGTCAAGTCCAATTATATCGACCCGACCAAGGACTTGGCCAAAGAAAAGTACGACTCTATAGTGAAGCCCACTACTGATAAGTTGCAGTCCGTGTACATAGACCCAACAAAGTCCAAGCTGAACGAGACCTACCAACGCTTCACTACTGTGTACGAGAACAATTTGAGTAAGTCCGAAAGCGTTCCTAAAGCTATTGTATCCACTGGCTTGGATCTCGGCAATGCAACCATAGAAAAGCTAAAGGCCTCAAGAGAGGAACAAGCTAATACTAAACCAGCGGCCGTTTCAACCAACTAGTAGTTTGGTTTTGTGCTACTTGGACATCAATTCTTTTTCACCACTTTATATAGTTATTTGTTATTATTCTACTATTCCATCTATTGTTTGCTAGCTATTATGTATTTTGTTGTTTAAATCACATATAATTAAATACCTGAAGAAAATATAAAAATGAAAAAAAAAAAAAGGAACCATAACCAGAGCAGTTCAGAAACAATAAAAGCAAACACAAATAGCGCCAGAAGAAGGTCCTAGCATGTCGAATAATCATCACACATTCCAGGGAAGAAGAAATAAACTTTCAGTATGGGTGAAAAAAATCATAAATACCACTACAACGACCAATGCATCGGTCTCGAGCAGTAAACCAAGACGTGGCACTAGGGCTGGCCCCACAAGAGCTAAACGCACAGAGATGGATTCAGAAGCCACCATCAACTCGTCGCTGCGACCCATGGTTGATCGAAGCTCGTTGCAGTCGAGCGAATCTGAATACGAAGGAAATCATAGGGTAGTATGGGATGAGCCACCTGCAGGTAAAGTCAAGCAGCAGCAGCAGCAGCAGCATGACAACGCAAGTGTTATTCCTTTGGTTTCGTTTTGCTCCTCCTCAGTCAAGTCGTCCACTTTCTCAGACATCCATTCAATACAGTCTACCAGGCCCACTATATTCTCAAACAGGACGCTTGAGACAAATTCGAGCGTTCTGGCCATTCCACCACAGAGTATTCTGGATCGGTCAAGAGCTCTCCCGCCGTCGAATGCAAGCAATACTACTACAAGAAGACCGTGAAGGGCCTCTTATTGGAGCTTTTAAGATAACGTCCCAAATTGTGTTCTTTATGTATGTATGTATGTACGTATGTGTGTGTGCTTGCGTGTATTTATGCAATGCTACATGGGCAGTAGCCCCACAGAATGCGAGCCTGCTCTTTGTCTTCTAAATCTAGTTTTTTTCAACCTCTTTTGGAAAACTCTTATGCAAACAGAAATTATATAAATGCCGACGATTAGTAACAGAACCTCGCTATAATGCAATATTACCAGCACCGCTCTGAACAGTTTAGAGGGAGGTTGGCTCGGAGTGCGCTGTTCAGTTGGCTTTGACTTAGTCCTGATGTTGGGTTGAGCTTTGGTCATTTTCCACCTGGTAAACTCATCGGGTTCCCTGTCCAAGATCTCCCCAAATTCTTGCTCCAAAAATAACTCAGCCTCCCTCGCATAATCATAGGTGTCTTCGATGGATTCGTCCTTCTCGTTCCAGTGGAATTCGCTAGTAGTTACGTCTAGTAACTCCACAGTCTCAGTTAGCTGGCCATTCAATGCACTACAACCGATGTATCTTTGTCCGGTATGTATATTCTTGGGTAAGTACAGGTTCTCGGTTGTTTGGAACAGTTCGATCCAGTAGTTGCCCTCTTTGGCGTACTGGATATCAATCTTCAAGAAGCTTATACTTTCTAGATATATTACTCTTAGGTTCGTGACTTCATTCCATAGAGCTTTTTTCTTGAGTTTGATGTGGCCCTTTGTGTTGAGTCGTAGCGATGTACTTAGTTCACCATCACTGTTAATATCGTACCAATCGCTTTCTGGAGCCACATTCAGAAAAACATCCATGAATGGTACATCCCTGTGATCTTGGCCGCGGTTTCGATATGTGTCTAAGACAATAAATAGGCCTGGTAAGTTCTTCGGGAACCCCATGAGATCTGTGTTCTCGCCAATAACACCTTGAGAATTAATCGTGTATTGCCTTTTCGCATAAGAAGACTTTAAATCCTGTGTAATAAACCCATTTTCAGGTGTAATGGCGAAGCACATCCCATCACCTACAAGTTGTGTAGTCGCGTCGTGGATAATCCTGAACTTGTAAACTATTTCGAAATCATTGATGGTATTGTCGCCAATCCCATTCGATAATACTAGACCATGTTTATGCTGATCACGATCCTGTGTTAGTTTGATCGACCGAGTATTTCTGATCTGTGTGGCGCCCCCTACATGCCAAAACTGGTTGATCTTGTCCAGATACGGTATAGATAAACTAGCATCGTGATTGTGCACTCGTGTTACATGAGATATTCTTCTTGTAAAGGGACTTGCATCTGTATTGTACCCATCACTACTGTTGAGATAAAACCTAGTCAGTAATTGGAATATCAAGAACAATGATAAGATCAACAGCGATACGGCCAATTTCTCTGTCCTTGCACCTCTTGTCATTGCTTGTGAAAGAGAAAGCACTCACACCATAAACCAATCACCGTTCAATTGCTATCCGATCTCACGTATAAACAAAATTCAAAAGGGTTTAGAAGAAAAGAAACTTGCTTGTTTAACATGTTTATCCTTTGCTTTCCATTGCTAGCTTACTCCACTATTGTATTTTTTTGTTCAACCACGCGATGAGTTTTTTTTTTTCAGTAAAATTATTCATAAGACAAAGGAATGGAAAAATTAGCTCACATAAACAAAGTCTGTTTCATGTTTCAGTGGATAAGGAAACACTTATACGCACTTACAAACGACGATGCCTTCCCTAACCCCCAGATGTATTATTGTGAGACACGGTCAAACTGAATGGTCGAAGTCAGGCCAGTATACCGGTTTAACAGATCTACCATTGACATCCTATGGTGAAGGCCAGATGTTAAGAACCGGAGAGAGTATTTTCCGCAATAACCAGTTCTTAAACCCAGATAACATCACTTATATTTTTACCTCTCCACGTTTGCGTGCCAGACAAACCGTGGATCTGGTTTTGAAGCCGTTGAGCGACGAACAAAGGGCCAAGATTCGTGTAGTAGTGGACGAGGACTTGCGAGAATGGGAATACGGTGACTACGAAGGGATGCTAACTCAGGAGATCATTGAGTTGAGAAAGTCGCGTGGTTTGGACCAAGAGAGGCCATGGAATATCTGGAGAGACGGGTGTGAGAATGGGGAGACCACTAAGCAAATTGGGTTGAGGCTATCTCGTGTAATCGCCAGGGTCCAGAACTTGCACCGCAAGCACCAGAGCGAGGGCAGAGCATCTGACATTATGGTTTTTGCGCATGGCCATGCATTGCGCTATTTTGCTGCTATCTGGTTTGGACTTGGCGTACAGAAGAAGTGTGAGACGATTGAAGAGATTCAAAATGTCAAGTCGTATGATGATGACACGGTCCCATATGTGAAGTTGGAATCCTACAGACATTTGGTAGACAATCCATGTTTCTTATTGGACGCTGGTGGGATTGGTGTTTTGTCGTATGCTCACCACAACATCGATGAACCTGCATTGGAACTAGCGGGTCCATTTGTCTCACCACCAGAGGAGGAATCTCAGCATGGCGACGTGTAAGCTGCTATGCAAAAAAAAAGATATGCGACAATTGAAAGTGATAAAAACTTTTTTTCTTAATTTTTTTATGTTATATAATATAATGCTATACATGATAAAAATAAACTAAAATTTAGTGGTATCATAAAAAAAAGAAAAAACAATGAAATAAGAGAATAGTACAAAGGACTTTGTTTTTTCTGTATTGTCGGAAAAACGAACTAAGTGAAAAATAAACCATAAAATGAAAGGAGTAAAAAAAAAAAGTACTAGCAAACGCCTAAGAAAAGGCTAGCAAAAGGCTGCCTACGATATTCCAGGCAAAATGATTAGTAAAAGACAAAGTTAGCAGAACCGGAGGTGACGGAAACGGTACAACCGTCAGAGCCGGAGCCAGTGTAAACACCATTTTCATAAGAGCAGGCACCATTGACGGAGGAGCCGTCAGTGGCCACGATCTTGATGTTGAAATTTGGGGTATCTTTGTTGTTTGGGTTTGGAATGATGGACAAGTAAGTGATACCATCTGTGTAACCAGCGCCCAAAACAACTGGGGCCCAGTTACCGACACCAGAGCCTTCAGTACCCCAAATACACCCGTCTTCCACAGATACACCGGCGTTGTTGACGTAGTATTGGGCAGAAGTCTTCTTGCCTTGCCATTGATAGTAGGAGTCCTCCTTAATGACGTTGATTGGTTTTGAGGAACCAGCGCCAACAACGGTAGGAACAACCATATTTTCGGAACCTGGATAGTCGGTACCACAAATGGCAATCGAGCCAGAGACCTTGTTGACAACTTGAGCAGAACCTTGACCTTCTTCACACAGACCGCTGGCGTCAGTGTTAGAACGGTACAGCTTGCCGTTCTTACAGTAAAGACCACCAACAGATCTACCATCAGAAGGTTGTTCAGAAGGCCATTGGGTTTTGGCGTAGCCTGGGGAACAAGCATAGGAACAGTAGTATCCATCTTGGCAGGAGGTGGCTGTGTTACCGTCCATGTCCATGATGGAGGCCCAGCCGCCCAAACCTAACCAGTCCAAAGAGACAGCACCTTGACCCGAGGGAAAGTCAGAACAGGAAATGGTACCATCTTCAAAATCTCCAGAACCAACAGAAGACGAAGAGGAAGAGGAAGAGGAAGAAGATGCTGCTGCAGATGTAGTTGCGGCAGTGGAGGATAAAGTAGTGGTGGCAGCTGCTACAGACTCAACCTTGGCGTTACCAGCGACAGAGGTGGTAGGGGTTGCCGCTGGAATAACAACAGCGCCGTCCGCGTTGACGTACTGCGTAACAGTCACAACGGCACGCTTGTCGTTGTGATGGTGGTTGTCGCTATGGTGAACAGCTGGGGCAGCCAAAACCATGGTAGAGGCTGATAAAGACAATAGGGCAGATAATTTCATTATGCTATCTTTTTGAAAAAATGGAAGGAGTATAATTTACTTTAAAGGAAGGACTAGTAGTTGGTTATATTCAAATAAAAATGAATGAATGAATAAAGAATAAATGAAGGTTAAGGAATGAATACACTAGAGATTGTGCGGTCGTACTTTTTTTTTCTTCTTAGTTGCCGATAAAAGGAGTGTGAGTATGCAGTTTATTAGTCTGTGTGGAGTTTTGATCTGGGAGACGCCGAGCTTTCGAGAACAAAACATTTGATATGGTATTCACTTATATACCCGAATCAGGAGAAACAAAGGCGAGAAAATGGAAAAAAATATTTCATTACTGCTTTTTTTTTTCTTCTTTTCCGCACGATCCGGGCCGGGCCGTGCAGAGAGACCTTCTTAGCCAAAAGCAGTAATACGTCAACACCACATCCACGTTTCTTTTTGTGAACCCCATTACGTTTCCCGATCTGGAAAAGAAAGAGTTTGTTAGACGCCGCGGGACCGAGATCCAGGCACTAGGCACCAGGCACGCTATGTATTCTAGCACATTGAAGGGCCTAGACCCCGGCTGCGTCAGTCTAGTTCTATTTCTTTCTTATTCCTGTTCCTTCCTCTTTTCTTGCTCCCACAAGCTATTAATGGCTTGAAACAGTTTTGTAACTTTCGGTTTATGATGGCGATGCTTGTCCGGATGCCACCGGATTCTATCGCGGCGGATCAGGTCTACACTTTTTGCTCCCATCAACGCACTGCTCAATGTGTAGAACTTTTTTACATTGTGTTCATTAATTGTATCAAAGCTGGCATTGATCAGGGTGGGCACCTCTGGCAGCGGTAAAATAGCCGGCTCTCCTTTGGTCATGTGCCAGTACTGTCGGATGGCTCTTAGGTAATGTTCTTCGGTTTCGACTTTAATTTCTGTGTCTTCTGGCTGGTCAAAGGCGAAAACGTCCACTTCGTCTTCACTAGTGCTTTTGTTTTCATCTTTTTGCTTCAGGCGCGTCTTCTCGGTCTCGGTCATGACGCACTTGTAACCTGCAATGCTTTCACCGTACTCGAAAAGCGCAGTGTCATGACTAATTGTGCTAATGATTTTTCTTTTCTTTTTTTTGTGTTGGTACTTCGGCCTGTCCATCGTCATCGGTACCAGCCGTATAGTGGTATTTTGCGTGTGTTTGTTTTGAGGCTGCGGTAGGTTGATGGGCCTTACCCATGGGTGATGGTCTTCGTCTTTCTCTTCGTCTTCACTTGTTTTAATGTGGTTTTCATCGTTGCGTTTTCTCACAAAGATGGGCCTTGTATATATCTTTTCAGCGTCATTCTCATCATCGCTAGTCAAGTAATCGCCACCACTCATATCGGTGCTCGTGGTAGAGCTATCTTTTGGAATGGACTTTAGTTGGGAAAAGAATACGAGAAAAAAAAAGGGAAAAATTAAATAAAGCTTATATCCAGAAGGAGACGAAGAAAAAGAAAAATAATGGACGAGTCCGGAATCGAACCGGAGACCTCTCCCATGCTAAGGGAGCGCGCTACCGACTACGCCACACGCCCAAGATACTTGTGTGTGTGTTTGGATATTTCTTCTGGTATTATATCTCTGTCATAACAAACCGTTTGCACCGTATATCAAGAAAAATGTTGGAATAAGTGATTACAACTATACATTTACTCGTATAAATTGGAATAAGTGATTTCAATTATACGTTCTTCGTATAAATTGAAATTCTAATAATAGAATTTACTGCAGTGATATGATAAAGATCAATTAATTGACCAGAACTTAGTATATAAGAAGGTGAGTTATAACCAAAATCTTATCATCAATGTTCCGTATCATTTCTGAACCATTGGGTTTAATATAACCAATCAGCGTGTGTTTTATATACCTCTCTTATATAATTTAAGAAAGAACGACTTATTCTTAATTATTACAACTTACTAAACTACTAATAATCAACAAAAAACATGCTCATGTATTACGCTGATAAGAGATTGGGAAGTCAGCAATAATTATTGTGACTTCGTTTTCCTGACAAGAGCAATACTATTTGGTTTATAGAATATGCTTGAAGTTCTCGCGAGGATATAGGAATCCACATAAGGGAGTCGATAATTCTACATAATAATATACTTTTTTCTTCTTTCCTGTTGTTCGTTGGGAATCCTTGTGATTCCGCTTCCATAAAAATGCGATGATAGCTTCTTATGATATATGTCATCTTCTAACACCGTTTATAGTAATATACTGGTAACATGGATACTAGCCAGTAATCAATAGACGATGGTTGATCCATTTTCCAACAGGTTCGACAATTTTCAGAAAGAATTCTACACCTCGGAAATTTTTATAGCCCTACCAAAGAATGTTACGTAACGTCAAACAGAGCTGGAGAAATTATCTGAAGTTTAAGCCTACTGTTCCTAATCCTCCAACTCTGTTTGCGTTGTTCAATCATTTGTTTTTCCGTTCACCCGTTTGTAATTGCTAACATTGAATGCCTACATCTGGATCATATGAGGAGATTTCCTCATAAGGGAAAGGGCGAAGCCGCAATGAAAGTTAATTATGATTTAGCTTTTTTTTCCGTATTTGCACTTCAAAATTTCTCTAATTACAGGAAAATGTTTGACAGCGGTGAAATTGCAAAGCTTAGTTATCGGAGTGACGAGTTAAAATGTAAACTCCGGATGCCCAAGTTTTAATAAACGCAGAGGGGAGAGGGTGGAAACTCTGAGTATAAAACAAAACTGTTACTAAAGTAATCAAGCAAATGCATCGAGAGCTCAAATCGAAGGCAGAGAAACTGTATTAATCAGTTGGTTTGTTATTGAGGGGAAATTCACCGGTGTTAATCATTTTCCCTTTTTCTTCTAAATGCTCATCTTCTTGAAGAAACATAAATAAAAGTCACTTTTCTTTTTCGGGCATTAATATTATTATATACATACATACATACACAGTTTCTTTTTTCTTCTTTAGATCAATGATGAGAAAAAAATATCCTAGTTATAATTATTTAAGAAATATAAAGTCGTTGTAACAGCCTTGATCAACACCAGAAATTCCAGATTCTGTACCATCTTGGTTTGGTGGCCATAATTGCCTTTTCTTCTGCAATTTCTTGTTTTAGCAGCTCCAAATCGACTTCCCTTCTACCAGTATCAATGTCCATTTCTTCTGCAGGAATGAATAACTTCCAGTTTCTCTTGTAGATCTTGTGTCCGATATACATAGCCATAACAAGTGGGAAGGACAGATAAGCTTCGAAGAAACCTTCTGCGCTTGGAGAATCACCTACGGGGAATAGAGCAACGTAAAATTGGGCAATGAACATAATAACAACCATAAACAATCCCCAGTAGGACCCCCAAACACCGGTAGGAGATTTGAAAGACAATTCATCCAGGTCTCTACCTTGAGCGGTCAATGCCTTTCTGAAACGGATGTGACAAATACAGATACCACCCCATGTGAAAAGAGACGACAACCCAGACAAGGCAAGTAACCAGTTGAAGACGTCACCTTCCTTTTTAGAAGCGGCGACAAACGCAATAAGACCAAATGCAGAGGTGACGCCAATCCCTACTAATGGTCTACCCTTACGGTCGACATAGGAGAAGATTTGTGGTAGGAATCGTTGTTCAGCTAGAGCAACCATTGTTCTGGAGCATGCATAAATGGCTGAATTACCAACAGATAACACAGCAATTAGGATAACCACGTTAACAACACTTGGCAAACCTCTAATGCCGTGTGTTTTAATTGCGATGACGAAAGGTGAAGCGGCAGCATCCACAGAAGAGGCACCAATCAAATTTTTGTCGTTGTATGGGACCAGAAGACCAATCATCAATAGCGACAAAATATAAAATAAGGTGATTCTCCAGAAAACTTGCTTAGCAGCCTTAGGAACGGACTTTCTTGGTTCTACAGACTCACTGGCGGCAAGACCAACCAATTCTGAACCAGCAAAAGAAAAGGCAGAGGTAACGAAAACGGAACAAACACCTTTAAATTTAGCACCAGGGGTGTCACCAGCAAAGGCACCAGGATCATGCCAGTACTTACCACCTATATAACCACCTTCTGGTCCACCACCACAGTTTAGAATAATACCTAAAATAATGAATCCCACGACAGTGATGACCTTAATGAGTGAAAAGACAAATTCCGCTTCACCATAACCTTTCACACCAAACATATTAATAATAACAATTACAACCCAAAAGAGTGCGACAAACCCATCTCTATATTTTGGATCTGTACCCCAGAAATTCACAGTAATGGATGCGGAAACAATTTCCAAGGGCAGCACAACCAACCACTGTAACATATAATTGAAGTTATTAGCATAACCAAAGGATTCGTCAATAAATCTGGTAGCATACGTTGTGAACCCTCCAGAAATGGGGAAAATCACAGCCAATTCACCCAGAGCCATAACCATAGCGTAAATCATGGTACCCGTAGACCCCCATCCAATCAATAGCGAGGCGGGACCACCTGTTCTTAGCGCGGTACCTGACCCAACCAGCAGACCAGTACCGATGGCACCACCGATGGCAATCATTTGCAAATGTCTATTTTTCAAGTGGTGCTTCAATGGAGTTTGTGCAGTGACAATTGCCACCTTTTCAGCCTCCGTAAGATTCGGATCAACCTCGATAGGTTTTACCCTCCTAAATGAATCTTTAAAATCCTGCCATTTAGACCCTGAACCTGCTTCCTCTGCGGAAGCTGCGGACCCATTTGAAGGAATGGTTATTGGCTCCTGAGTTAAAAACTCAGAATCTATGGTAATACCATTGTACTTCAAATTTTCTGGATTATTCTTCTCGTACGATGAAGTATTACTCATTTTTTTACCCTTATTTTTTTAGTAATACGACTGTTTTTAATCTTCTCTAATTTACTTTGCTTTTACCGAGGACAACAAGAACAAAAGATTTCCTATACAACGAATTGAAAACTGGATTAAAGGAGTAACCATAAAGTTGGATACCAACCTGCTCAAGTTTCACTTTCAGCTTTATATGTCACATTGAGAGCGGAATTTCAGTGGTAAGAATCGTTCTACCCCAACTTTGAGCTTATCACATTCAGTCTACTATAAGGAGGTAAATTGCCGGCTACTCCAGAATATAAGCTAATCGGACATAAGAGAAAGGAACACATACTGGGCATTATACTAAATCTTATCAATTACCGGATCAAGTACCCGCTTATCTTACTCGAGGGATATGGGCAATGCGATGTTGCAACGAACAGTTAATGATGTAGATTAGCAATACTCTCTGATAGCGGCACGGCACCAAAGGGCTTTTACCAGTAGTCATAGTCACTGATTACGGCCACACTGAGCAGATAAGAGATCGGCTGAAGGAAGAAAAGTGTCTAAACGCAACTACCATGACAGAAAAAACAACCATGATCCCACAGGATCGGTGAAAATTAATCAGCGGACCAGTGGAATGAAAGTTTCTTACTGAGGGAGACAACACAGGTCCGTATTCTCCCTTTTGCCTAATGTCAGGTAGATTTACACAGCATACTAATAGTGCGACCGATAGGGATACGGCATATTGTTCTTGTCACACGTATTTCATGTCTAATCTATTGTTGTAGGTTACGTAAACAGGAGTGCGGCATTTGATGGAGTAGACAAGAACAGATAATGTTTGATAGTGTTGGAATCTTGGTTCGAACGGCAAAAAGACAAAAAGCTATGCGTAATCTGATCAAGTTCCCTATGTTGATTTGTGCAACAACGCAGCTGCGTAGGGTAAGAATGGTAAGTTTACCCGCAGCCACTTTGAATATGTTCCAGTCGAGCAACGCAATGTGTCTTTGATTTGAGTAGTGATTGTATTGTGTCCAACAGTAATGGATTGCAGCTTGTTCTTTACCATATATGTCATCTTCGAACACCATATATGATAAATATACTAGTAACATGATTTCTAGTCAATAGACGGTAGTGGAATCTTGTACCAGCTGTTCTCTCAGGCCTGATGTAGTTGGCGATTTACCCTACGTCATTACTAGTGTCTTGCTTCAGATAGTGATTGGCTCCCCTCCCGACATCATCTGTCATAGTTGAGAATGGATAACATACGTTAATAGTAACATATATGTCGCAGATGAAACAGTACCAACTACTCAAGTATTCGCTAGCTACAACTGGAGCGAACGAAAACACACTGTCCAAAGCCGTGATAAAAATCAACAAACATTTAGCATCCTAGGAAACTAAAATGCAAGAGTAGATACATAAAGATAGAACAACAAGTTTAAGTTCAGATCTGAAGTTCCTTGCTACTCCGATAAGTAAGTCCGCTACGTTATAATGCTGTGTTACGGGCTCGAGTAATACCCGGACATCTTGACAATCCTAATATTGTATATATGTTCTTAGCGAAGTAATCTGTTGTCAAAACAGGTTATCAACTTGATTCAAGGAATGTTGATATCCTGTATCATATAAGATATAGATTAAACTAAATGTGGAAGCGCGGAAAATCGAATCTAAGCTAAATATTCAGCTAAGGGAGGCGATTTTTCACCCAATGTTGCTCGAACTTTTAAACTTCACTACAAGGTTGTTTCTTATGTGTTTCTTAAACGTCAAGGATGATGTATTATCATTTTGACCTATTGAACCCTAAAAAAAGGTCTAACATAAAAAGGCATTCCGTGATAGTTTAATGGTCAGAATGGGCGCTTGTCGCGTGCCAGATCGGGGTTCAATTCCCCGTCGCGGAGATTTTTTACAAATCCAAATATACTTGATATCACCTAATACGGAAGACCAGAGTCCCATGCTGATGAGTTCGAAAGTACCCATTTTAGTATCATAAAGCGATGAATATATCAATGTATCTTGTTGGTGAGACTAGTTCCCACCATTCACTTAGATGCGGTCAGGAGTAAAATGGTCAACTTGAACACTGTCCCACCAAAGAATAACAGGAACTACTATATTGCGCTCGGACTTGAAGGTTCCGCAAATAAACTGGGCGTGGGTATAGTTAAGCATCCGCTTCTGCCTAAGCATTCCAACAGTGACCTGTCCTATGATTGTGAGGCGGAGATGCTTTCTAATATCAGGGACACATATTTAACCCCTCCCGGGGAGGGATTTTTGCCTCGTGATACAGCAAGACATCACAGAAATTGGTGCGTAAGGCTGATCAAACAAGCGCTGGCAGAAGCTAACATCAAAGACCCGACATTAGACATAGATGTGATCTGCTTCACTAGGGGTCCCGGGATGGGTGCGCCTTTGCACTCAGTTGTTATTGCTGCCAGAACATGCTCATTGCTGTGGAACGTGCCCCTAGTGGGGGTGAACCACTGCATAGGCCACATCGAAATGGGAAGAGAAATCACCAAAGCCCAGAACCCTGTGGTACTATACGTGAGTGGAGGTAATACACAGGTTATTGCATATTCTGAGAAACGCTACAGAATCTTTGGTGAAACGCTTGACATCGCCATAGGTAATTGTCTTGATAGATTTGCGAGGACTCTGAAGATACCTAATGAGCCCTCACCAGGGTACAACATTGAGCAATTGGCTAAAAAGGCCCCTCACAAGGACAAACTAGTAGAACTTCCATACACAGTGAAGGGTATGGACCTTTCGATGAGTGGTATCCTGGCTTCCATCGATTTGCTGGCAAAAGATCTATTTAAGGGCAACAAGAAAAATAAGACCTTATTCGACAAGAAAACAGGTGAGCAAAAGGTAACTGTGGAGGACCTTTGTTATTCCCTGCAGGAGAATTTGTTCGCTATGCTTGTTGAGATAACAGAAAGAGCCATGGCTCACGTCAACTCCAATCAGGTTTTGATTGTAGGCGGTGTGGGCTGCAATGTGCGACTACAAGAAATGATGGCTCAAATGTGTAAAGACAGGGCCAATGGACAGGTGCATGCTACGGATAACAGGTTTTGTATTGATAATGGAGTCATGATTGCGCAAGCAGGGCTATTAGAGTATAGAATAGGTGGAATCGTGAAAGAACTTTCTGAAACTATCGTTACACAGAAATTCAGAACCGATGAAGTATATGCAGCCTGGCGTGATTAGCAATTTCCGCTAAAATTCAAATTCTTAGGCCTACTGTTAATGTGTATATGTATATTTTTCAATGCAGTTGTGTATTAATCTGTTTTTTAAGCGCGAAAATAACTAAGAAAGAACTGAAATGATTCATAAATAGAATAAAGAAAGGACTATCATACCACCGAATAAAGAAGAAGCAGCTATAAAATGACAGAAAGTCTGGATAGATGTATAGATGATATTGATAGGGCAGTAGAGTCCATGTCTACGCTGTACTTCAAGCCACCGGGAATATTTCATAATGCCATCTTACAGGGAACCAGCAACAAAGCAAGCATCAGGAAAGACATTACTAGACTAATTAAAGACTGCAATCACGACGAGGCATACCTTCTGTTTAAAGTCGACCCCGAGAAGCAGTCCGTCTCACGTAGAGATGGTAAGGAGGGTGTATTCGACTATGTGAACAAAAGAGATGTGGATATGAAAAGAAATAGAAGGTTAGGTAGACCGGGAGAAAAACCAATTATTCACGTACCGAAAGAAGTATACTTGAATAAAGACCGATTGGATTTGAGCAACAAAAGGAGGAAAACTGTGGCTACAGGTGGCAATGGAGTAAACAACTTTATTTTTGATACCGATCTTATAGGGTCCTCAGTCATTTCGAATTCAAGCTCAGGTACTTTCAAGGCATTATCTGCCGTGTTCAAGGATGACCCACAAATTCAACGACTCTTATATGCCTTGGAAAATGGAAGCGTGCTTATGGAAGAAGAATCCAATAACCAAAGGAGGAAAACCATATTTGTTGAGGACTTCCCCACCGATTTAATTCTTAAGGTTATGGCAGAGGTAACAGACTTATGGCCACTAACGGAGTTCAAACAGGATTACGACCAATTGTACCATAACTACGAGCAACTATCTTCCAAATTGCAGTTCATTAAGAAAGAGGTTCTACTTCAAGATGATCGCTTAAAGACTATGTCAAAATATCACCCTTCCTCTTCTCACGATGTTGCCAGGATTATCCGCAAGGAAAAAGATGAAATTAGGCGGCTGGAAATGGACATAGCTGACTTGCAAGAGCAAGATATCACTTCTGCTCAAGAATAGATATTTCTGGTTTCTCACGCGTTAGTAATTCCAAATAATATATACACATAAGAGCTTGTATTTTGACATATAAAGCTAATTGTGCGGATGCAACATGGACCCGTCTTTTGTAAAAGCATGTAACATTATACTTCCCATGTAAACTTTCTTCGTAGCAAAGGAAAAAAAAGTCGATCTTGAAAAAAAGTTAACAATAGATAATATTAAAATTTCCGGCGAACAAGGACTAAAGTAAGTGACTCTATATGAATTCAGGTGATGCTAGGAGTTCTTTGGTGAACAAATCCATTGACATTATATTCGACAGGCTACCACATGCTATATTAGGGCAACAACAATTCCGAAAATACATAACGGGTCCGATCTACGAATATCTTGGCAAACTACTACTGTTTACAGAAGCTACTCGGCCCGGCAGCCTGGAACATCTCCAAAAAGGTGAGATAGGAGGGCTTTTTCCTCAGAACAGTTATGCAGACTCTGCAACAACCTTCCGAATACTCGCCTATTTGGATAGGCAACGATACCCACTACCCATCAGTGCCGCTGAAAAGAATTTGCCTTCTTTATACGAGGGATTCGAAGCCACTATTTCAATTGCACAACAGGGACTACTGTTAGATGATACAAAAAAAAATATAGGTAACGATGAGAAAGAGTACATTCTGCCACGAGAAATCAACAGTGATTTTGTGAATAGAACGTATTCTAACAATGACTTAACACGGCTGCTCCAGGATGTGGAAAAAAATATGGAAAACCTCTCAATTAAGAAAAAATTAGAAATTGACGAGATAAACAGATTGGATTCCATGATCAATGAGCTAAGATCCAGAAAATCAAGGATCCTGGAAAAGATTAAATGTATTGATTGTAAGTTTACCAATTTCGAGAGTGATATAACATTGATAAAGGATAGGATAAATTTCATCAAAGAATATAGTTTGGAAGCTGATCGCGAAGAGAGTGTGCAAAGGAAATTGGAAGAAAAACCATTATCTAAAACCTCATTCTCTGTACTAAATGAGGAACCCCTGTCGTCGCTAGATGTTGGTGATGAAGAAAATAACGATAAAAGATTGAAAGGTTTCTACAAGAGGCCCCATAAGGAAAACCGGCTCAAAAACAAGAGATTGAATATCACCGCAGAAACACATAGCCGAAATTCTGTGGCTTTCAGGATGACAATACCCCATGGTGAACATGGAAATAGCGTAACCGCACTAGATTTTGATATACCCTGGGGGACCCTCTGCTCATCAAGTTACCAGGATCGCATAGTAAAAGTCTGGGATTTAAAGAGTGGGGGGCAAGTTGGAGAACTGCCTGGCCATTTAGCGACGGTCAGCTGTATGCAGCTGGATGAGACAAACCATAATATGTTAATCACGGGAAGTAAAGATGCCACTTTGAAACTATGGGATTTGAATCTGAGCAAAGAACTATATTTGGGTCATACTCCCTTGAAACAAAACATAGGAGAGAACCTTACACCATGTATCCATAACTTTGAAATACACGATGACGAAATTACAGCCCTTTCTTTTGATTCGGAAGCTTTAATCAGCGGATCCAGGGACAAGAAAATCCTCCACTGGGACATGGCTACAGGGAAATGTGTACAACAACTAGACCTAATTTTTGCACCTACGCATAACGACAGTAGAATGTCTGCACGTTCCTCAAACTATAATACACGTTTACTTGATACAGATGCACCTATGATAGGGGCACTCCAATGTTACAAATCTGCATTAGCGACAGGAACAAAGGATGGCATCGTGAGATTATGGGACTTAAGAGTTGGCAAACCAGTAAGGTTGCTACAAGGGCACACTGATGGAATTACAAGTTTAAAGTTCGATTCTGAAAAACTAGTGACAGGCTCTATGGACAATAGTGTAAGAATCTGGGATCTAAGGACAAGCTCAATCGTAGATGTCATCGCGTATGATTTACCCGTAACCTCCTTAGATTTCGACGATAAGCTAATTACTGTCGGTGCAAACGAGAGAGGAGTCAATGTCTTCAACATGGAACTCGATGAACATTGGATGACTCCTGAACCGCCACAATCGCTGGAGGGGGATGAACGGAGTAGAAGAATTGCTATTGTTAAATATAAAAACGGATTCCTCATCAACGGCCACAATAACGGAGACATCAACGTATGGACAATTTAAGAGGAAAAAGGAGTTTTGACATGTGATGAATGTTTACTTTTTTTTTATCGTTTTTAATATACAATTTGTGTACAACGTACATAAACATACATACATAAAGTAGCAGAAACGCGAGAGTGGGGTGTGTGCATGAACTGATGACAAGCTTCGCTCAACCTCTCAACGCTCTCAACCTTTGTGCCAGTTTATCTTCCTTTTCGTCGTCAACACTGACCTCATTTGCTTTTATTTCTGGAACATTATCCAATTTTGCACTTTGCTTTAGTTCCATGCCGTTTTCATCAGCCACTTTGCTCATCAGTTCATCCACCTTGTCATTATCCACTAGCATGGCGTCCGAATTCACACCCATATCTTCATATACGTTAACACTGGTATCCAAGTCTTCGAACTGCTGTTCGAACTTGTCCATTATCATGGTTATTTGTTGCAGATTCATATTCTGCAACGCCCTATCCATGCCTTTGCAAACTTGTCCCATGGACGCGGACACCTGTCTCATTGTGACGGCAGTCTGCACCCTTGACGCGACTGAATCCACTCTGGATGCCAATTTCAGTAGTTGTAATCGTTCATTTTTCTTTCTTATAGCGTTAGATGCATATATACGAGATATTTCTTCATTTTCATTTAGAGCACGTTTGAGCTTGTTGGTTTCTTGTTTTTCCTCCTTTGAGGCTTTATTTGCTTGCTTTTGGAGTTGTTTCGAGGTAAACTTTAATTGGAAAAGAGTGTTCTCCAAACCTGCTGCAGAATTACGTGACATTTTTTCGTGGATATCGGAATTGTTACAAGCTTAAAGTAGTCAATCTCCCATCTAACCGTTTTGCAAGGATTTGCTTTTATTCTTATCATTTCTTTAGGAGTAAACTTCCTAACTATAAGACTAATGGCAACATGTTACCCGTTTGTTGAAAATAAGTGTCAGTAAATCTTACTGCATTATATAAACTATTTCCTGTTATAGTATACTGTATGAAACGCTATAGTATTTCTCAGTGCTGCGGGTGAGATTGTACTGAAGCTCTAGAGTGTAGTTCCACTTCAAGTTGCTTGCATTTTTCGTTCAATTGGAATATGTGCTTTTTGTATAGGTCCGTCACCAGCTCCAACTCGCTTATCTTAGTCTTCAACTTGATCACTTCTTCCTCGTTATGAAGTTTATAGGTCAATTCTATTTCTGGAACAGCCAAATCTGAGAAAGGTGAGGGCTCTAATAACGTCGACAAAGTGGGCAGCCTAGTTAACTCTATATTTGACGTATATATATCTGATCCGTTGATCTGATAGAGATAATTCTTTGCATTGGGATCATTGGGGTCCAGAGAGAATTTTCCTCGTTGTGTAGGACAATCCTTTGTCGTGGGAAATGTTTCTTTCGGTTTCAATAACGGTTTAATGGATCCGCTCACCATGAATTTTTCCAGAATGGAAACCTTCGAGTTATTGGTGGGCAAGGAACCACCAGCAGTTGTGAGCAGTCTCTTCTTTCTTTTGAAAATTTTATTCGGGTCGTTAGTATGGGCGTTAGAATTAGTGTTGGCGTTGTTATTATTCAGTTTTTTCCTGTTTCTTGACTTAATAGTGTCTGTCTTCAAACTGATAGGCCTTGGCTCCCCATGCAATTTCAGGAAAAGACCGCATGCATTACAGAGAACAGTACCATGTTCATCTCTTCTCCATAGGGGGGTTTTAACGGTAAAACAGTTCTGACACGTGGGGTGGTCCTCTCCGTCACAGTCATCTACACCAGCGGCAGCAGAAATTGTAGGTGAGGGCAGTTTTAACGAATCATTAAGCACCATCCTTTTGTATATAATAGAATATAGTATAATATAATATAATATAGTATGACGGTAAATAGATAATAGTCCGCTCAGTACTACAAACTTGCTATAGTTCTTAAAGGAACAGTTTTAAAAAATTGATAATAACATTAATTCTAACTGCATCCAAATGCAAGCTGACGCTAGATGTATATATACTAAGCAACAGTTGCTGATTACTGTACAGGGATGCCGCCACAATGCAGCGAGATAAGCTCATAATCGGTCTCTATGAAGCGTTCTTTGCTATTTGATTAGCACTAGTGATAAGCGATAAGGTGAAAACTCGTTATCAACGACAAAACGGGTGAAGATTGCTACAGCCCTGTGGGTTGAACAAAAGACACAAACATAATGATGAAGACGCCTTAAGAAAAGACCTTGTGGAATTTCAGCAGGACAATAAAGGCTCCATCGGTTGCTGTTGATCTGGACGAGGCATTTGAAAGGCACGCATATAGAAAGAAAAGACAGGCATAAACAAGCGTGATGTCCAGCGTGTCTACAGCGTCTGGAACTCACTTTGCCCCACCTAAGACAGATGGGTCGATGGTTGAAGAAGTAGATGGAATACAGCCAAAGCCAGATCAGTTAGGTGACAAAGATGTGTTGAGGCAATTACCTGAAAATGGTAACCTGACCAGCAGCTTACCAAGAGAAAAGCGAAGAACTCCCAACGACAAGGAGACTGAGAGGAAGCACGCGTTACCTAAATCTTTTGTAGATAGAAATTTGAGCGATGTGTCACCAAATCACTCATTAGACCATATTATACTGTCTAATGAACATGAACCTCACCGGAGATCTACCGAGGAAAACATCTACCGGCTGCACAACAATCTCCACGGCAGTAACAATAACATTCATTCTAAGCGGAATTTTAAAAGAGAGGAGGCGAAGAATCCTCAAAGGCATTCCTCTTCAGCTGCTTACACCCAACAGCAGTTTAATGGCTGGAAGAAAGAGTTTGGTCATGCCTTTAAAAAGATCTCAGCAATTGGTAGATTAAAATCCAGCGTGAATTCTACTACACCCGCTGCAAACGGCCACCGCCACAACCAGCACCAGCATCAACAGGTTAAAGAAGAAGATCTGTACACACAAAGACTAGCCTCCGATTTATTGGATTCGTTATTGTCAGGGTGCCCGGCCTCATTATTCGCAAGTACGCAATTTCTGAGGGATGAACATGGTAAGAGGAGGGCACCTTTGCTATTGGCTAAACTAAATGTTAGAGTGTCCCCTTTGAAAAGTGACAATAACATTCTAGATATTACCAATAGTAACCAGAACCATAACAGCAACAATAACAATACTAGCATCAACTCCGACAGAAGACCTTCTATTCCAAGAAGATCTAGCATCATAAGTATTTCCTCTAATGTGGCCGAATTCATGTATGGAAGGAACGAAAATTCTTTATTTAAAATACACTTGGAATATGGAATCGATGAAAACAGACTCAAATGGTCTATTATAAGAAGCTATAAGGAAATCAGATCCTTACATCACAAGTTGAAAATCGTAGCATTTCAACAACTCACTATAAGCAAGCTCTACAGCGATAACAACAGATATCATTCGTTACAACTTCCTCATTTCCCCCATTATAAAGAAATGGTTAAAGAGAAAAATATGCTCGAGAGAAAAGCGGAAAACAAACCACCGTCTTCGACTTCAGCCGGTCATGTATCGGCAAATAGTAATAACGACAATGACAGTAATATTACATCTTTGGAAACTTTATCATCTTCTGAAATTTCTGAATTTAACATCAATAATGTTAAGATGAAACATTTACAAGACTTGATTGACGAACCTGATGATTTTTCTCAACCAATTCATTTGAGATTAGAAAGATATTTGAGACTGCTGAACATTGCGTTGTGCTTAAGACCCCATGCCAATAGATTGTTTGAATTCTATGAATTATCTCCTTTAGGAAACTTACTAAGTCGTGAGAACGGATTCAAGGGCAAGCAGGGTTATTTAGTCATTAGGTCCACTGCAAAGGATCAAGGTTGGAGGGTTTCTCATTTTGGTAAACATGCGTTTAAAGATATGATTGACAGACATACGACGAAGTGGTTTTTGGTAAGAAATTCTTACCTTACTTATGTGTCAGATCTTTCTTCGACAACCCCACTAGACGTATTCTTAATAGACTGGAAATTCAAAGTTAGGTTTTCCGGGAATAAGAATAATATTCTTGATAATGAAAACGAAATTAATTGGATCATTCATGATCCAAACTTGGAAATGAATGACGAATTTGCTGTCGAAAACCATAACAATGATACCACTGATAGGAATGAGCATTCCAAACCGCACCAAAAGAAATCAAATATATCTTCAAAACTATTATTGTTGACTTTAGAGAATAGTGAAAGAAAATTGAAAATTATTTGCAAATCCGAGAATTCATTGAAGCAGTGGATGAGTTCAATTATCAAAATGTCCACTTCTACCTCTTGGTCAAGACCAAATAGGTTCGGCAGTTTTGCACCCGTTAGAAAGAATTCTTTTTGTAAATTTCTGGTGGATGGGCGTGATTACTTTTGGTCATTAAGCGAAGCTCTCTTAATGGCGAAGGATGTTATATATATCCATGATTGGTGGTTGTCTCCCGAATTATACTTGCGACGCCCCGTGAAAGGCAACCAGGGATTCAGAATTGATCGTATGTTGAAAGATTGTGCCGAAAAAGGCATCAAGATTTTTATTGTGATTTATAGAAATGTGGGGAATATTGTCGGGACTGATAGTCTTTGGACCAAACATTCTATGTTAAGTTTACATCCAAATATACATATTATAAGATCACCTAATCAATGGTTACAGAATACGTACTTTTGGGCGCATCACGAAAAATTTGTCGTCATTGATGAAACGTTTGCATTTATTGGTGGTACTGATCTATGTTATGGTAGATATGATACCTTTGAGCATGTTTTAAGAGATGATGCAGAGTCTTTGCTGGATCAAAACTATCCTGGTAAGGATTATTCAAATGCTAGAATCGCCGATTTTCATGATTTAGACAAACCATTCGAATCAATGTATGATAGGAAAGTTATACCGAGGATGCCATGGCATGATGTTCAAATGATGACTTTGGGTGAGCCGGCAAGGGACTTAGCTCGGCATTTTGTCCAAAGATGGAATTATCTATTGAGAGCCAAGAGACCTAGTAGGCTAACTCCATTACTGACCCCACCTTCTGATTTAACTGCCGAAGAACTGAAGAATTTGCCGATGTTTGAAATATTACGCGAAAAGTCTACTTGTGAAACTCAAATACTCAGAAGTGCAGGGAATTGGTCACTTGGCTTAAAGGAAACTGAATGTTCCATTCAGAATGCTTACCTGAAGTTGATTGAACAAAGTGAACACTTTATCTATATTGAGAACCAATTTTTTATTACATCAACTGTCTGGAACGGAACTTGTGTACTGAATAAAATTGGTGATGCTCTTGTTGATAGGATTGTTAAGGCCGATCAGGAAAAAAAACCCTGGAAGGCCTTCATTCTTATCCCACTAATGCCAGGATTTGATTCTCCAGTAGATACTGCAGAGGCGTCTAGTCTTCGTTTAATCATGCAATTTCAATATCAATCGATTTCAAGGGGTGAACATTCTATCTTTAGTAAACTGAAAAAGTTGAATATCGATCCGGCTCAGTATATTCAATTTTTCTCACTGAGGAAATGGTCAACTTTTGCGCCAAATGAAAAGTTGATTACTGAACAGCTTTATGTTCACGCTAAAATTATGGTTGCTGATGACAGAAGATGTATTATAGGTTCTGCTAATATTAACGAAAGATCACAGCTTGGTAATAGAGATAGCGAAGTGGCAATTGTTATCAGAGATACCGACTTGGTAAAGACCAAAATGAATGGTGACGAGTATTATGCGGGAAGATTCCCATGGGAACTAAGACAACGACTAATGAGAGAGCATTTAGGTTGTGATGTGGATCTTGTTGAGTTTGTTGAGAAGAAGTTCGAAAGATTTGAAAAGGTTGCCATGGGGAACTACAAAACGCTTCATACCTTAAGTAATGATGGTGATAATAGTACCAATTGGAGTGAACAGGAAATGATCGATTCCGCTATGATTGAATTAGGCTATCGTGAAATATTCGGTTGTAATTTCAGTTCTCAGTGGCGAACTATTCATGGAAGCAGTACCAATAATAAAAACACTCAGAATGGCATAAAGAAAAAGGAAGCAGGAAGAGAAAACGAAAATGTGTATGATAAGTTCTTTAATTCTGTGAATAATGGACAGTCATTCCGCAAGAGAACGCCATTGCCTAAACACGATTTTGCATCATTAGGGTTAACATTCAACCACAGAGCAGGCGTTGAAAACATCGGTATAAGAGATCATAAAGTTTTAAGTACGGATCCAAGGTTAAGAAAGAATGATGAACACAAAAAAGAAGTCGACGGCTATGGCCCCGACGGTTGGAAAAAAGAAGCCAATAAAAAATATAAAGCTGACGTAACTGAACAGTTGAAGGAATGGGCATTAAAATCACTGTCCTCAAAAGTCCTTGATGATAAAAAAGAAATAAAATCCAAGATTCCGGAAGGATTCTCAAATCATTTGCCTGATGAGAAAGATCTGGAAATGTATATCACGGATAAAACTGTTTCAAATAGAAACAAATGGAGTATGCTGAAAAGGATATGCTATTTGCAATATTTATCTCACAAACTTGACGAAAGAAAATTACAGCGATTAAAGAAAATTAAAGACATGAGAAGAGATTTAAGTTCAAGTACAGAAAGTACTAAACACAGCTCTAATAGCCTACCATTGAATGGAAAGAGCAATGAAGGAGAAAGCACCAGTGTTGATCAGAATAGCGAAGCTGATGAATTTCATAGGTTACATGAAGACATCTTAAAAAACCAGGAATTGGATGATAGTTCACTTGATGATCTACTTTCTCAGATCATTCCCAAGATCACCAACTTCAACAATGGTGAAATTGATGATGCAAAAAAAAAAGAGTTATTAAAACTGAACTTCATCGATCCATATTCCTTCGAGGATCCTTTAATTTCTTCTTTTTCTGAAGGACTTTGGTTTACAATTGCATTGAGAAATACGCTACTCTACAAACTAGTATTTCATTGTCAACCTGATAATGCTGTGCAGAATTGGAAAGAATATGGGGAATTCACTGAATTAGAACAGGAATTTCAAATAAACCAAGAAAAGTTAATCGACTTAGAAGCGGAAAATATCAATTCTACGACCACAAATATTGTAGATAAGGAGAGGGAAAAGGAAAAAATGAGAAAAGCTGCTGAATTGAGGATGAAGTTATCCGGCAGTTTGCTGTATGGATTTAATCAAAAGGTTTTTGACAAACATACGGCACAAAGGATCTTGGAACGAATCCATGGTCATTTGGTCATTTTCCCCACCGAATGGTTAGCTAAAGAAGTTGAGAGTAGGAATTGGATTTTTAACTCAGATAGGCTTTCACCAATGGAAATCTACAATTGAAGAAACTATCAAAGCGAGCACGCATCTTTTCCTTTTATTCCAACGTATATCCTTTAATATGCTAAAACGATTCAATATTCATATAAAGCCAACTCTTCCATGATATATTTTTGTTAACAGCATCATTACTTGTTCTTATCACTAATTGCATATTCATACTTAGAAGAAAAATTTATATAACAATATCATTATGTACTTTATCTCAAAAGAATATAAGTCTTTCTCTTGCTGGGCTCTATTGCTTAGTAGTTATAGAAACTCAATTTTTTGGATAAGTCGATGCCAAATAAACTAATTAAGTAAATTATTGACAGTCCTAATGTTGGTAAAAGTATAAAGTTCAAATTTTTCAAGAAAGGCAACTGGTTATAACCATAAAACGTCAAAATAAAATAATGACCTATGGCAAAGCAATATAACGAATTGCCAATGAGTAGAGAAATCCAATTCTGTAGATTGATTATGGGCAACAGTAAAAACTGAATGAAGTACAGGCACAGTAAGATTATTAAAAATGAATTACAATGAACATCAAAACAGTAAGCCCATTCAACCACAGTGTTTTGGCTCGATTTGAACTTAAAATATGATCTGTTCAGCAAAAGGTAAAAAATCGTTGCCATGGTAAATCCAAATATGAAGAAATCCAAGATAACCATCTTTACTAAACTTTTGAAAAAATGGCCCATAATGCCGAAAAACCCCATATCACTTTCGTTATTAAAGCTTGAATTATAAATCGACCAAATAATGGAGCTTAGTGAGATTAGTGCTATTTGAAAGATGAAAAAAGAGGGATCATCTCTTGCCCACTGATTTTTCGTCTGTCGCTGATAATAAATCGATCTATAAGCTTTCCTTGGATGGAAAATCAAATGGAACATTTCCCAGCTAGCAGTCTCGAGATCTAAATTCTTTGGTGTTTTAAAGAGTCTCTTGATCACCATCGGTAGTGATTGTCGACCATAACCTTGCCCTTCAACATTCTCATTACCATTACTACGCTGCCTACGGCCTTGCTGGCCAGCTTGCAAGTCATTGGAATAAGTCGGCAAATATGACATCAATAAATTCGTAGACTAAATAGTGATAATGACAGCAATTTCACAGTGCAAAAATTTGTTTCTTTTTGGCTTTTGTTATAACTGCAACAAATATGAACCTTATAAAGTTTGATGTACCTATAAAATCTATTGACATTATTTAGTCGTTAGAAGTGATTCTTATTTGATACCATCATACTAGAGGTCGGATCGTCGATTCTCCTTACTTAAAGACATTTATAGCGTCGTATGCTGCCTATATGAAATGTTTAAGCTAAAGAACTACCATTTTGGACTCCTGGAGCCTTTTTAACTGACCTGTTGATCTAGCTCCACCACCATGAAATATACATCATTATCAACGGAATATACAATATACATACATAATGGAGTGGTTATAAAGGCACTTTCTTATGAACACTGTTTGATTTGAGTTTTGTAACAAATTTAAGTTGAGCCCCATAAAATACGGCCCTGGACCATGTCAGTACCTCATTCTAAAGATCAATCGCTACTAGATGACGCATCCACATTATTACTGTTTTCTAAGGGGAAAAATAGACCTGAAGAAGCCTCAAAGAAAGATTCTAAAGCTGATATTATTGAGCACGATGAATGCCATGAGAGTGAGAAAAAGGGAGTCATGAGAATGACAGCTGCAGCGTCAGCTCCCTTGTCTTTGAAAAAGTCTACTAAGCAATCGGTGGCAGCAGCAACAGTTACCGCCACTACCAAGGAAGAGCAGATCGAGAAGCAGTCTCCATGGCCGGTATCTGACTCGTACATAGTCGATCCCGATGCGGGTATTATCACATGTATATGTGATTTGAATGATGATGATGGATTCACCATTCAATGTGACCACTGCAATCGATGGCAGCATGCTATTTGTTATGGTATCAAAGATATTGAAATGGCACCTGATGATTATCTCTGCAATTCCTGTGATCCAAGAAAAGTAGATATTGACTTGGCTAGGCAAATACAGCGGGAGCGCTTAGGTGTAAAAACAGTATACCCTTCTATGTCTAGTAACAGTGCCAATAATAAGAATAATAGTCGAGACAGAGCCCCAAGCATATCCAATAGCGATGGCGGCGATAGCTTGTCAGCAGATCGAGAAAATAGTAATCACAAGGACAAAAGAAGGAAAAAAACCACATCTAACAATAGAGTAGAGACAAAAAACGAAAGCGCATCAGCCAGTTCTATCGAGACATTGGTTACTACGCAAAAGAAAAAAGAGCATTTTCTGAGCGCTAAAGATGCATATGGTGCGATTTATTTACCTTTGAAAAATTATGTGTTTAAAGACGAATTGATGGAATTATTTTTAGATAAACATAAGGACGATAACTGCATAATACAATACCCCCATAAGACATTTAAAGCTATATCTATTGAAGTCAAGCCGTACGCTGATATTGCATATTCGAGGACTTATCCAGGCTTTACAAAATTAGGAGTTTATCTTAAGAGGGACTGTATGAAAGGCGATTTCATTCAGGAGATTTTGGGGGACCTAGACTTCTATAATAATTATCTCACAGACCCACGAAATCAATACAGAGTATGGGGTACAGCTAAGAGAAGGGTTATCTTCCATTCTCATTGGCCGATATATATAGATGCACGCTTATCAGGGAACTCGACGAGGTATTTGAGAAGAAGTTGCCAGCCAAACGTTGAATTAGTAACCATAAAACTACAAGATGAAGACAATACGAATGATAAAAACAACGGAATAAAAGCTAATAAAATAAGATTTGTTTTAAGAGCTCTAAGAGACATTTCAGAGAACGAAGAGTTGTACATTAAGTGGCAGTGGGATTCACAACATCCTATATTAAAGTTAACTGGTGACACAACAATAGACTCTTTAACTGATCTTGAAAAGTATGGCCTGATAAATTCAGTAGAAACAATTTTGAGCAATGGTGAATGTGGTTGTGGAAATAACTCCAAAGATTGCCATTTACTGAAAGTGAAGAGGTACTCACAGAGTCTTTATAAATCTGTGAAATATAGAGCGAAAATGAGCAATAGATATAAGTTAAACGAAATTCTTGACCAAATTGAGCATAAAAAGAGACGGGAGCCACCGATTTTACATAGATTAGAAGAAAAAGCTTTAATTGCAATTGAGAAAGCTCCAATACTCTTGAATACTTTTCATCAACAAAAGTTCTTAGATCGGACTGATGGTACCAAAAGCTCCCAAAAAGATTTTATTGCTAGTGCGTATGAAGGTCAAGATATTGTAAAACCTTTTAAATTCAGTTTGTTCATGAGGTATTCCCCGAATGTGCCTGTTCCAAAAAAAAATGAAGCTAGAGAAAAACCACTCGTAATAATGAGAAGTTCAGATTATGATGAATCTCACATCACTAATATTAAAGAGTTACCAATTCCAGTTCCTTTGCCGGTGAGCAAAACCTCATGGCAAACTGAAACAAATTCCAATAACGTGCCATCAAAGAATGAGCACACATTAGCTAAAACACTTTCTCTTCCAAGTTCTAATAAAGAATTATTAGAAAAACAAGAACAAAATCAAATTAAAACTGGAGAAATTACGACAGAAGCTTCAACCAATTTAAAGCAGGAATTGTCTCCAGAGAGTAAAATGCATTTATCGGATTTTTCGTCGTCACAGCTACATTCGAAAAAGAAACTAAGCTTTGCAGATTACAGAAAAAAGCTACTAAAATAAAAAAAATGGACATCTTCTCTGAACTCCTATATATATTGTGTTATACTTAGAAGTGAATATTCGTTATTCATTGTTAATGTTATATTTACACTAATACTAAATTACAAATATAAATTAAAAGTATACTTGATGAATTATAAATGACCTATATGCGAAAAGGAAGGCAATAGAAATATTAATGATTGAAGAGCAAGTATGTCATCACAGAAAATATTTCAGTTCAGAATGTTTCTTTACTCCTTGATCTATATAGTGAATAGCCCTCATCATTGGCCATATCATTATCTTCATCTTCTTCTTCGGAGTCTTCTTCGGAGTCTTCTTCGGAGTCTTCTTCATCACTTGATGTATCGTTATCTATTCGATCATCAACACTAGTGCTTATTGTCCTTTCTTCATTTTCTTCACTATCAGTCGACGCAGGTAAGGAATTGAAAAGTATAGTCTTTGGTCTTGGTGGCGTTTTTGGAGTAGTATATAAAGGGTTACCAGGCCTGGCATATGATTGACCATCATCATTAGGATCCATATAATCGTCATCATCACCAACGCCATCAAAGTCGAATTGATGCTGGAAAATATTCTGGTTCTGCAGCTTAGGATCTGAAGGTTGCGATCTACTAGGGAAATGGTCTGGGGGGAACAAGGAGTTACCTGATGTCCATTTGTCATTCCTGTTTTCATCGTTATCCTCACTATATATACTCTTGCTGTTTCTACCTTCAGAATCGTCACTATGTGGATGTATGTTATTCGTACAGTCTGACTCGACACTTTCGGGTTTATCATCATAACTATTATAATCTTCATCATTAGTACCGACATCATTGTAGTAGTTTTTATTGTCCACATCACTATACTCTGCGTAATCTTCTTCATTTTCATCATTCTCATCGTTATTGAAATTGTAATATAAGTCCATGTTTCCAGTATCATGTCCATTATTCAGAAGTTCATTATTTTCTCTACTCCCATAGCTCTCGCTGTCCTCAGCATCACCAATTATGTCTTCAGAGTCAGAGGTTCTAATGACATCATCGTCATCACTTTCCTGCTCATTGCCGAAATCCCCCAAAACGGTATTATATTTCTCCCTTGTATCAGCTAAGATCGTTTCAGTATATTCTTTCCACAAGGGCTCCTCAAGTCGCTCCGAAACGGTGGTATTACAAAATGTTAGCTTCATTTCATCAATATATTCTTTGAACTTCGATATCTCTTCGGCGATCAGTGTCAAATGACCCATGTACCCATAGCGTAAGCCTGTCTTCTCTTCATGATCTTGGCATGCCTTGTCAGCATCTACTATCTTTTTAGTTAGGTATGCATCAACCAAATAATCTTTCAAAAGAAACCTATTATAGCCAGTTTTGAGGGGACCATTGAATATCTGCTGAGCAATGTCGAAAATAACATTATGCAGAAAGTTATTCCAAGGAAACTCTGTAAACATGTCGAGAATACTAACCAATATTTTTGTATCTTCTAGTGCTATTTTTAATCTGTCTCCTACGAGTGGTTTCTCTCTCAAACATTCTCTCACCGATTCAGTGTCAGACAAGGTTTCATCATACAATTCAACCCCGGAAGCATCATTTTCTAGCCCTTCCACTATCTTCGCTTCTGATTTCTCATCTGATTTCTCGTCTGCTACTTCGGTATCATTCAATTCATCATCATCTCGATTATTGATTTGAAGAGTACCCAAGTTTTCCGTGATCTCCTTCTCTTGTACGTAATTCTTATCGAAATATGTTGCGTCACTGGCAGTTGCTGTTTTATTTTCCTTTTCAACTGAAGTTTCCAATTCTTTGGCTCTTTCCATATCGCGCTCTTCTGCAGTTGACTCGCCGTTAGGTTCATTTAATAGTGTCATATTAGAACAGTGTAAGAGCTCTGCAATAAGCTCACAGATTTTAAACCTCTCAAAACCCAGTGGTTCAATTTCTCCAAATGGCATTTTCATTGGTGGCAACTTGGTCTCCTTCAACATGTTAGCAAAATCAGGCATATACTTCGCAAACAACTTGATTAAATGTATCAAGTGAATGGGATCTCGATCACTGGGAGGATGGCTTTTTAGAGTAGTATATACCAACTGAATGAAATCGTAATCTGAGTTGTTTTTCCTGATCAACTCTATTATAATCCCGACGCCATTACTTAGACATGTACCACCTTTCAACATTATTTTGATCAACTTTTCTACCATATCTTCTGATACTAATTGTCTTGTCAGTTCATTGGGACCTATTCCCGAAGCAAGCTCGTTACTTGAGTTAGTGCTCAATGTGACAAATGCTTTGATAAAATCACCTGCTGCAGATTGTGTTGAAATACCATGTTCTGGATTAAGGTGATCTAAAAGTTTAGGTATTAATTCCTGTGATTTTAGTATTTTTATTACCCCTGTAGGTGAGTCCGGTTTATCTGTCGAGATAACTTTTAGAAGAAAGTCCATCAATGATGGATTGTCGACGTGTGTCAAGAACCTTGCAACCAAACTGTCTCGGCTTAATATAAACTCCAACATTCCCGTTATATCCATATCGAGAAGTCTCTCATTTATTTTCATGAAGTAGGTAGAAGCAGGGATCGGTAGGGGAGACGGATAATCTAGTATCGACCACAATCTACTAAGAAGGTGTTTATTTCGCATTATGGCTGCAGATATAGGCCATACATCAGCAGACAAAATCTCTGCTGCTATTCTAGCTCTTCTAGTCTCTACCTGTTCCTCAGATTCCGGAGGCAAAGTAATACTTGTCTCTTCAGAATCAACACTCCTTTCATCCTCAGAGTCATGATTGCTATCATTTACGACTTCTTCTGGTTCGTCTTCTTCGACATCATCTTTTTCATTCTTTCCATCCCGCTTTCTCAAAATAGGGTGATCGTTGACGCCTTCAATAATTTCAGGTTTCCCAGCACTATCTATTCCGTCGTCGAGAACCTTCTCGTTGGTAACATATTCTATCAATTTTGATAGAACCTCCGGATACTTCAAAAAAATCAGTAGTTTGAAATTAGAACACATCAGTTCCGTGTACAATTCATCGTCATCCAGTAAATCATCTAAGACCTCCAAATTGGGTCTATAGTTTTCGTATTCCGACTCAGTCGTAGGTAAAGAATTCTCTTCTTCCTTTCCGTCGTTTTCATTAGTGATATTCTCTTCACAAATCACACTGCCATGTGAAGATTTATGTTCATTGTAATTAATACTTTCGTCACCCGTACCAGTAGGTACTTCTTCATCTTGATCATTATCAATTTTTATAAAGGCACTGTTTAGAATCTTAGAAACTGGTGACTCTATTGAGTAATCCTGACCGAACTTCCAAAAAGAACCAGACATGCTATTATAATCTTCCCGTAATAAAAGCAAATAAATGAAAGAAATAAAAGAAGAAAATACCAGAACTTACCAACCAAAAGCTAAAAGAAATGAACAGGCAAAACAAAAGATGATCAAAGAAAATGCTAAAAGTGAAAATACTTCAATGAGGTAGGTTTCGTATAGTATAATACAAATACAAAAAAAAAATGACAATCAACCGTACGAATAGTGAGGCAAATGCAACTCTTTATTCGTGAACCGGCCTTTGTAAGAATGAAAAATTCTTGAATTGATAAAAAATCTATTACGAACAAACAATTGCGCGTTGAAAAAAACAGAATAAAAGGTGAATTTACAATAGTAAATATTCGACACCTTCCTTATCTTTAGTATGTTTTCGATTGGACGAGAAAAGATCTGAAAAGGGTCTAATAAACCCTTGACGTATTGATGTTATTTTTGCTGGTCATTTTTTACTCTGTCAAATCGTTGAAAAATTACTGTTTGATTATTACCCGCGTCAATGTCTCAGTTTTATAAGCCGTCAATTCGTTCATTATACATACACATATGGATATACATGTATAGATTTATTTGATCCGTTTAGTCTCCTGGTTCCCCGATAGTGGAAGGAGGTTCTGGAAGAGGGCGCTCGTAAGCTAAGTACGTTTCGTTCCCATTTTCTGAAAGGCACCCAAGCATATAATCTATTACTAATGTGATTCCAGCTTGACCATAAGGAGAATTGATTATTTTGTTCTTAATAATTTCGGAGCTCAACTGATCTTTTAGTTTCTTTAGAACTTGTAGGGAAAATATTTGGAATCTGTCATAGAATCGTATACGGAAGGAGATCAATTTTACCAGCAGATCCAAAACAATATCGACGTCAAACCTTCTCATAAACTCATGATTAATGTCTAGGGATAGATAGAGATTCAAGAGATGGTGACAGCTGATAGGATCAAACCTCGCCAAAATACTGGTTCGTAGACATGCTATTGCATCAGATAGAGCACTGGATCGAAGCAAAGTCAAGCCAAGTAGTTCCCATTCCAACCCGCTGTATTTTGCGGTTGCCTTATTCTCTTGAGATGAAGTGCTGATACTCAAATCTTCATAAATGTCCAGAAACATAGCATCAAACCATCTTTGACATAGCCTTTTCTGACGAAGTTCTATGGAGAGCTTTTCCGAAGAGTCTATCATTTTGAATTTGCTTTCCATAACGAAGACGTGAGACCTTAACTGAAGTAAGGTATTCCAACCAATTCTCACAATTAGTTCCATCAACAAAAAACGTACTTGTTCACGAAACCAACTAGTTTCTCGGGTCTCTTTGCTTCGTTTCAATAACATCAAATCCCCAATAGTGTTTACTTCTTGCTGAGAAACAAAGTTTATGAGATTATCACTTTGTGGTCCATAAATGGGTCCTAGTTCAAGGCACGACTTACTCCATATCTCTTCTATACACCCGTACTTAGATTCATTAGGCATCACAGTGCGTCCGAATATTATTGTTCTCAATTCCTGTTCATTATCGTAGTGCATAGTATTCATTAAATGATTCAACTCATGTGAGGTCATAGTACAAACTTCTCTGCTATGGCATAAAGGGGCCTTGTAATAGTTCATGTACAGTTTAAATACGTTAATCTGGGCTTGTTTGACGATATCATATTCTGCCAAACAGGGCATTGAGTTGATTGTGAGCAGTGCCTTATCGTACTGCTCGAGAAAAACATAGCACTTGGACAACAGCAACCAGGATTCAAAACTATCTGAAGATAAATTAGTGGCTAACGTGGAGATTGATAAAGATAACTCATAATCGTTGTTATTTAAAAGAAACCTTGCTTGAATGCATAACACATCAGTGATGCAGTTTATCAAATCGGTGCTGTAAGGTTCGTCCGATGACAATCCATACAGTTCAGGTAGCAGCATGTCTAATATGGCATGTATTCTTCTGACCATTTCTAAATCGCGATCATTACTTTGCTCCATGATGTAAATAGTAACAATAGCGTAATATTTAGAATTTGATGGATTACTCGTTATTAAATTGTCCAAAACATGAATTGCATAGTCAGTCATAAACCCTGGAGTTATAGATAAAAATACCAGTAATGTTTCAGTTAGGTAGTTGTTCAGTATTGTCGCATAGACACTTTTCGTGGAATCCCAGCCACATTCCAGAAACCTTGGTAAAAACTTGCACAGTGAATCGATTACCCTTTTGTAATCACTCGGGCTCCTGTTCTCGAAAACAAATGGAAGTTCCACCAGTCCAGGTATTTTTCTTTCAGGGTCCAAATTGATAATCATGCTTCTTATGCAACAGCTTACGAAAGTTTCTTCCCAAATGAGATCACTCAACGAAATTTCATTATTCCCATTCAAACAGTTAATGACATTAACTTGATAAACGTCTTCAGATTCGTATCTTAATCTAATATCCAATTTTTGAAAGATATTGAAGGTACAGTAAGTGGTAATGTTATCATTCTTGAAGGATATTGATTTTGGTTTCGTGCCATCATTCCATTTTATCAGCTTCAAAAAAGCAATTGGCATGGAAGTGCTCGAAGCGTCAATCCCGGTAATGTAAAAGAATTCCCCAATTTTCTCATCATGAAATTTATCTAGCTCTGTACAATGAATCAAGTCTGGAGGTCCAATACCGGATTTTCCAGTGCTCAACAACTCATTTAGAAAAGATGTCCTGAACACTAAACTTTCGCCGAGTACTTTCTCCAAAGTTCTTGGATAGTCTATAGGAACACCTTTACGCGCTGGCTTAACACGTTGCAGTGGAACACCACTTGATGGAAGAGATCCGGCAGCCCTTTTGTTCTTACTTTTTTTATACTTCGTAGATCCCCATAAAAAACTCATATTCCTGAGGTCAATTGATCGGCTATTTGTGATATATAACTTGCACCACGGGAGAAGTGTGTCCTCTTTCTCTATACGTACTGTTTCTTTCTTGCCGTTTTTCCCAAAAGATGTGAACAATGCCTCGGAAAGTTAATGACGGCTTGCCTAAATAGTTGGATATTGCACGGCACCAGCACCGTAATGATTCCTTAATATGCACATCACTGGAGCACTAATCTATAGTGACAAAAAAATTCTTCCCCGCCAGGACTTGAACCTGGAATCTTCTGGTTCGTAGCCAGACGCCGTGACCATTGGGCCACGAGGAATAAGAATTCTTGACTTTAACCAATGGAAAAAATAACTATATTCAGCGATCGACCGAAAGTATGATATTTGACTGAAAGTGGTAGTAGTCAATTCTATTTGGTTGAAATCAGGCTCAACTACCTTCTAATGGCTAGTACTTATATAGCTAACATATTATCATATGGAGATTTTGTTGCAATAACGTGACTAGGACTATACATTTCCTCGTATAAATTGGAGTAGTTTATGGCGGACATTCTTTAACAGGATACTAATAATGCTGTTGGAATGAAAACCATCTATCGTCTATTAACTAGTAGTCATACTACTAGTGTACTATCACATGCAGTGTTAGAAGATGACATAAATTATGAGAAGCTGTCATCGAAACTAGAGGAAGCTGAAATGCAAGGATTGATAATGTAATGGGATAATGACTGACAACATATAAAATGACAATAAAAGTATAGACAGAATTATGTAGAATTACGGATTTCATTTATTGGACTCCTAAATCCTCGAGGAGAACTTCTATTATATTCTATATACCTAATAATATTGCCTTTATCAACAACGGAATCCCAACAATTGTCTCAATATTCACCAATTTCTCAACTTTCATTATGATTATCTGGCCCCCTTGACCGCTTTACATATTCATCCGATTCTTGGAATTTTTGCCAAATAGTTCATTCAGCAACAGCCTTGATCCCCTCTTCTCTGACTCATCGTCTTAAAGCGTAGCTGCGAACAAAACCTTCTCGAAATAAGAGAACTGCCCCTCCTATAGTTTCATAAAAAAATAGACATATATAAAGCCTAAAGCTCGAGATATTATTAATAATTTGCGGAACTCACGATGAACCACCTGTTTCAATTTGCACAATTACAAGAATGGACAAATATGTGCCAGTGCTAGGCTTATTTTCCTTTCATTTTTTCACAACCTACGTGATTGCACAGGTGCCAAATAGTTTACCTCTATCGAATAGTCCTTATGCAGAGTTGATACGTTGCCTGGGTGATGAAGTCGCCAAATATAACTACACTAATGACACTAGTTCTGTTCAAATATGCCCAGCTGACGTCAGGGACTTTGATCCTGTAGGCTGTGACGCCCGTTTACGTCGTTGCTGGTATAAAACTCCAGCAGGCATGTTGTCTAGCCTCTAGTAATAGTTGTGATACTTCTGATAGTGGCGATATCTCATTGTACTCTGGTTCCATTGGTAACGGTTGAAATATGGCGTTTTATGAATTAGTTATATTAAGCTATGCTAGAAAACTAGGCAAAATATCTGCAGAACTAGCAAACTCAAGAAAAAATGAATATGTAGGACCACTGTAGACAACGTAGATAAGATACATAATAGGAACAAGCAGTTCATTTTTAAAGTTTTTCAAGGCATGCATAGTCATTTGGTGTGTATCATTACTATGAGTGCAATGCACAGATTAATAAACAAAGTAGATTTTCTAGGTAGTCCTGGAGACCACAAAATTTTCTGCAATCTGGATACAACATCCACCGTTCTCATTGTATCCCTAGCATATTAAGGAATGTCAGTGGCAGAACTTATCACAGATGAAATGATTGGCATAGCATTATTTCAGTGTGCTTTTTCTTCTACAATAGATAATTTTTCATCCGAGGAAAATTGAAAAAAATGAAAAACTTGGTAAGATATATAGTATAATGTAGCGATCATACTGCTTGAATAGTGAAAAAGTCACCAATCAGCATAAGATTCTTCTCTGCAGTTGATAAATATTGTTTTAAAGATCGAGGAATTACACGGGTCACAAGTAACGATGTCGGAGTTCAATATCACAGAAACATATCTACGGTTTCTAGAAGAAGATACTGAAATGACAATGCCGATCGCTGCCATTGAAGCATTAGTAACATTGTTAAGAATAAAAACACCAGAGACTGCGGCAGAAATGATTAATACGATAAAGAGCTCCACGGAGGAACTTATTGAATCCATTCCAAACTCAGTATCCCTGAGAGCCGGTTGTGATATTTTTATGAGATTCGTCTTAAGAAATCTTCATCTATACGGTGATTGGGAGAACTGTAAACAACATTTGATTGAGAACGGCCAACTTTTCGTATCAAGAGCCAAAAAATCTCGTAACAAAATTGCTGAAATAGGAGTAGATTTCATAGCTGATGATGATATTATCTTGGTACATGGCTATTCAAGAGCAGTATTTTCGCTATTGAACCATGCAGCAAACAAGTTTATTAGGTTTAGGTGTGTGGTGACAGAATCAAGACCGAGCAAGCAGGGGAATCAGCTATATACCTTACTTGAACAAAAGGGCATACCTGTAACACTTATTGTCGATAGTGCGGTTGGGGCGGTAATTGACAAAGTCGACAAAGTGTTTGTAGGCGCGGAAGGTGTAGCAGAATCAGGTGGTATCATAAATCTTGTAGGCACGTATTCAGTGGGTGTCCTGGCACATAATGCGAGGAAACCGTTCTATGTGGTCACTGAAAGTCACAAATTCGTTCGTATGTTTCCATTGTCTTCCGATGACTTGCCTATGGCTGGCCCTACTCTAGACTTCACACGCCGTACAGACGATTTGGAAGATGCATTGCGTGGGCCCACTATCGACTACACCGCACAAGAGTATATTACTGCATTGATCACAGACTTAGGTGTTCTAACTCCAAGTGCCGTTTCGGAAGAGTTAATAAAAATGTGGTATGACTAAAAAGAGATAGGAATATAAGGGTTTATGTATGCAATAGATAACACAAACGAAGGATAAGCACAAGGGCATCCTTAATATAAACTCATGTCATATATTGTTCTCTCTTTGATGATGCATTCTGTAGTTTAAACTAAGTTATCTATATAATCTTCTTGTTTTTCTAAGGCAGTCAAAATTTTACCTTCGGTTTCCTTCACGACGGTTTCTTTAAATTGCTCAAACGTACTTTCTGCCCAGGTCAATTCAAGATTAGCTTCTTCGTCAGCCACTTTGTGTGCCAGCAGAGAACCGGTAAGTCTATTCTGTGAAGGATCATTCACGCTCTTCACAGACATAGTGACCACTTGAGCACGTTGTAACGTAGGGTTGGGGTTCCTCTTGGCGTCTTCCTGTTTTCTTGTTGAATTTACGTCATCAATGTACCTGAAATATGGCTTCAGTTGCACTATTCTCTCAACAGGCACCAAATAAACCTGCATATCTTTAACAAAAGCCGCGTACTGGCCGTTGTTCTCCACACCTACGCCCTTTAATGTCTGGATATTGACACCGTTCCAATCGCTCTCAGCCTTATCTTTATTATAGAACGCCTGCTCATCCAAAGGGATATCTATTTCCCATAAATGCGACTTGGATTTATATCTCGCCGCAGAAATGAACGGATGCTCAGCAGGCTTGCGTCCGATCAACCTTGGTCTATTTGCGTATTGAAACACGTGTAGTGACTCATCGTTTCCGGAGATTTTCAGTGGGAACTCCTCAACTATTGGGTCTTCCTCTTCCTCTTCATATACACCGCTGACTTCTTCAGTTTTTACCTTTTCTTGTTCACCTTCTTGTTCGCCTTCTTGTTCTTCATGTCCATTAGCAACAGCACTGCCTGTTCCGTTCTCGTCCGCTGTCATATCAACATCGTTAGATTCGTTGTGAAAATCAGCACAATTTTGCGTCTTATCTTCTTCCTCCTCTTCAGTTACAAACAACTTATTATCGACACTCATATATAACACCAGCCTATTGCACTTTTCCTATACTGCGTTAGCCAGATTATCCCGGCTCATCTCTCACCTTATTCACCATGTAATATTTTAACTATTTTTCTTTTTTCTTCAGTATTTTGTCACCAATATCCTACCAAAAGCCCTAACAAAAATATAGAGATTCCAAGATCTTCAACCTATAACCAAACTATAACCTAGAAAAAATACAAAACAACCCTATCACTCTAGGTTTTCTCTGTTCTTGAAAAATTTGCGATGAGCTTGAAAAAATAGAAGATGGGTACATTTATGGAGAGTATTTATAACTTAAGAAAGTGTGATTGCTTATATCCTTTATCTCTAAAATGATTTAGTTGAATAAGCACATTTATCTCCGAAATTTCAGCCAGAATGAGTGACGATGACTCTATGCTATTGAACTTTACTACTAATGACAACGCTACAGGAAGCTCCTATAAGCAAGCTGCAAGGGTGACAGGTGGTAGATGGAAAGATAGAAGAAGAATGAAGATGAAGCTAGAGGGCAAAACACCCTCGAAAAAAAGAAGAGCAAACAGTACGGGGGAACAAGAGTCGACTCCGGGAAGAGGTGGGAATTCCAGTAAAAAAATTCATAAAGATAACACTAATAAATCTGAAGAGCAGGAAAAACTTAAAGGTAGAAATGCGCACAGTGCCCAGGGAAGAAATCTACCAGCAGACTCTCAATTTGTCTCTTCTTTGTTCACATCCAATAGAGAGATCACAACTGCTGTGAACACTAACATACATGATGAAAATGTTGTCATTAATCCGTCCAACGCACCATTGAAAGGTGACTTGTTTGCGTCTCTAGGTGTTTCTGATGTTCTTGTTTCACACTTGGAGCAAAAAATGCGTATTCAAAAGCCCACTAGCATTCAAAAGCAAGCCATTCCTCAGATAATTCACAATGCAGGAAGGAATGATTTCTTCATACATGCTCAAACAGGTTCAGGGAAGACCTTATCATACCTATTACCCATAATATCCACTATTTTAAATATGGAAACCCGTGTTGATCGTACTTCTGGTGCGTTTGCCTTGGTTGTTGCGCCCACACGTGAACTGGCATCACAAATATACCATGTTTGCTCTACTCTTGTCTCGTGCTGTCACTTTTTGGTCCCATGTCTATTGATTGGTGGAGAACGTAAGAAATCAGAAAAAGCTAGGTTGCGTAAGGGTTGTAATTTCATTATCGGTACACCAGGTCGTATTTTGGATCATTTGCAGAATACAAAAGTTATCAGGGAGCAATTGAGTCAATCTTTGAGGTATATCGTATTGGATGAGGGAGATAAGTTAATGGAACTGGGTTTTGATGAGACAGTTAGCGAGATTATAAAGATTGTTCATGATATTCCCATTAGCTCCGACAGATTCCCCAAACTACCCCACAAGTTAGTACATATGTTATGTAGTGCGACGCTAACTGACGGTGTGGATAGACTAAGAAATGTGGCCTTGAAAGATTACAAATTGATTAGCAATGGTACCAAGAAAGACACCGATGCTGTAACGGTAGCACCCGATCAGCTGTTGCAGAGAATTACTATTGTTCCGCCCAAGTTACGTCTTGTTACATTAGCTGCTACTCTGAACAATATTAGCAAAGATTTCATTTCTACTGACCCACAATCTAAAACGCTGCGAACAATTGTATTCGTGTCATGTTCAGACAGCGTCGAATTTCATTATGATGCATTTTCCGGAAGTGATGGACACCATAGAAACTTAACAGGTGATTCTGTTAGACTATTGACAAAAGGAAATACTATGTTTCCCTGTTTTTCAGATTCCAAAGACCCAAGTGTGGTGATTTATAAATTACACGGTTCTTTATCTCAACAAACAAGAACCTCCACACTGCAACATTTTGCTCGTGATAATGAAGCCACCAAGGGAAAACATTTAATCATGTTCTGTACAGATGTCGCAAGTAGAGGTCTAGATCTTCCCCAAGTTGGATCTGTTATTGAGTTGGACCCACCTTTTGCCGTTGAAGACCATTTACATAGAGTAGGCCGTACCGCACGTGCTGGTGAGAAGGGTGAGAGTTTATTATTTTTACTTCCCGGTGAAGAAGAGAAATATATGGACTATATTCAGCCTTATCATCCAATGGGATGGGAATTAATCAAGTTTGATAAAGAAATACTGATGCCGGCTTTTAAAGATGTAAATGTCAATAGAAATGACAAATTCATTAGAAAAGATGACAAATCGTCTAAGAATAAAGATGGAGACGATAAAGAATATGAGTGGGATACTAACGCCACAACATGGCACTTGAATATAGAAAGACGAGTAGTGGGTGATTCTGCATTCAAAAACTTGGCTGTTAAAGGTTTTATTAGTCATGTGAGGGCATATGCAACACATATATCGCAAGAAAAGAAGTTCTTCAACGTGAAATTCTTACATTTAGGTCATTTAGCTAAAAGTTTTGGGTTGCGTGAAAGGCCTAAGGCTATGGGATTGCAAAGCAGTAAGGATGGTAACAGCGAAAAGAAGTCAACTAAGGAAAACTCTAAGAATAAAATGTTTCGTATGGCTCGTATGGCTGAGAAGCAAATAGCGAGTGAATTCAATTACTAAATAGACAAGACTAGCATTTTGTTCCTATAGGAATTTTGTATATTAATAAAGTGAAAGAAAATTTTATAATATAAAGAAAATGGAAATGAATACCCACTTTATCATAAAGAGTATATACTTTCACAGTTAACTAAAGGACAGCAAGAATATTCTGTTCTACTGAAGCGTCTGCGTTTTGATCAACTTGAACTCTAGACTTCAAGTCATAACCTTCAATGTCGTGGTTCTTTCCTTCTCTTTCACTTCTTGGTTGTACACTATCCGTATTTTTTTGTACATACGTAGGCCTATCGAACTGTTTCTTATCACGTTCATAATCCCATGTTTTGGACTGTAAATGTGAATTCTCCATGGTTTTCGTTTTATTTATTTCGGTTTTTAAAGCATGTATATGCTTAAGGTCACTGATGTCTTCTTCGTCACTTATATTGTTTAAATCATCATCTGAATCAGCAATTACGTTGTCTGTTTCCTTGGGTATCTCTGTCATTGTTACTTTGCCGTTGGAACCTATATTCATGCTTACAACATATTTTTCGCGCCTGCCGTTACGTTCTCTTTCCATTTTTTCCCACTTTCTCAAATTACGTTGCTGTTTCTTTAACGCTAGAGCCCTTTCGCGTATACTACCCCATAATCCAGCCTCCTGATTCATGTCAAAGTCACTAGCATTATCGATAATTTTCGTTCTTTCTGCTGAAGTGTCTTGGAAATGTAGTAGTCTATCTAGCCGTTCTTGTGCGGCTAACAACTCCGGATTTTCTGTCACTGTATGGTCCTGTTCTTCTGATTTATCTTCGTACTTTTTATCAACCTCTCGCTTCTCCTGTAATTTCAACACTTCATTGCGCTTTTTTTCTCTTTCTCTTTTTCTTTCGATAAGATCGAATAACTTGTCTTGCTCAGCAAATAGATTTTTACCCATACCAGAAGTTATCTTGTAGGTTTTGGTCTTTTTCTTTGGAACGTTGGTGCTATCTGAAGCATTAGATGATGACGATGATGGATCGTTCAACTCGTTTTTCTCATGATTTAAAATTTTCATCATCTGCATCCTTTCTTCATCTGCAATCAACGATTGATGACAGTGGCCACATTTACCTCTATTCAATCCCTCTATAACACAAACTACTTTGCCACAGTAAAGACAATTTGGTGCTACGTCAAAAACTGGATGTCTTGTGCCTTGACAGTTACAATTCTTAGAAGAACTGTTATCTCGGAGCTCTAGAATTTTGATGGCATCGTCAATTTCTTGCAAGGACTGTAATTTTTCCCTCGATTTGGGCACTTTTTTCTCCTTTCTGGACTGTGATTGTTTGCTTTGATCTGATGGATGCATAGTGGATTTCGTTGCTGAACTTTTTCTCTCCTCCTTTATTTCTTTTAATTTCTTACCCTTGCTGTCATTGACATAATTATTAGTGAGATCTTTTGGTACATTTTTGGATGCAATGGGGGCAGTTTGTTCAATATCTACCTTTTTAGTATTCCTTTCCTCTTTTTTATCAAATTGATTTAACAGTTCATTGAATCTCATCACAAATTCAAAAGATAGATCTTCGTGTCCCAGAAAGTCTAAAAACTTTGAAGCAATCTGTTCTGGGTTATTAGACGACGTGCTCAGCACCTGCTCGCATAACGTTTTTACATCGGATTCTTCTAGTGGTAATATTTGTGGAACTTTTTTGATCGCATAGCCAATAGCCTGCTGCTTTGTCATTATCAATAATTACGTCCAATGCAATCTTGGAATTATAAATACCTTCCCTTTTCTCGGACCACATCCAGTCTGATGCCATCAGCCTGCTATTGAACTCTTTCCTCTTCTTTCCTATTGTAAATAGTTCAATATCGGCACGGTACCCGGAAAGCGAGTCTCATTGAAAATATTAAAGCTAACCTCATAATTAAATGCAATGTTTAAAAGATTAGTGTTTAGGAGGAGCAGTAGGGCTGGTTGAGTTAAGTTAAGTTTACTCATAGCCTAGCGATGGTATAGGATCTGAACATATTATGGCGATTAAGAAAAGAAATAAAATCAGGTTACCAGGAGGTCCCCCTGAGGAGCTTGAAGTTGATGCTTCTGTTCATCGGCCAATGCAACAACTAAAGTCCGGAACGTTGAACGATTCGGAAGATGATGATAATGACATATTTGTATTGCAACCAATGAAGTTTAAGAAAGTTCCCAAACGTGATATTACTTTTGATGTCGAACAAGCAGTAAAGGAGGACGATTCACATTATAAAGGTCTATACCAATCAAAGAACAATATTAATATATCGAAGAAAAACAAAGATGACTTGCTGGTTCTTAATATGGAAGACTTGATGGAAGGAGGTCAGCATTTATTAAAGAACCCATCAGATGTCAGCGATGGCTTCGAGGGCGAGCATACTACTAGTATACCAACTCGTGAAGAAATTGTAAAACTAAAGACACAGAAATTAATATCTAGAAGAAACATTACTAAAAAAAGCGATGTTGTAAGGGAGAAAGATTACGTAAAGCTGCTAGACAGCGAGGATAAGCGTGAACTTATGGAGACAATCAAATCGAATGGTGGTCTGAAACACACAAATGAAAAAGAGATTGAGAACTTTAGTGACGATGACATGCAAGGCTTTCATGACGAAAGACTAGCCCTCACGGATAACCAAATTGCTATTCAAAACGATTTCAAAAGAAGGATCATTGAGGAAGCCTTAAGTGATGCGCCCCATAGAGCCAATGAAGAATGGGAAACGCAGCTTTTAAGCAAGGGAAATATACATAAACTTGATGAAAAAATCATCACACCTTTACCTATACTTTTTCCTGATAATAAGGAAAGCGGAAATAACATTGAAGGATTGAGTGAGATGGTTTCGAAGATCCGTTTACAAAGGAAAAAGGTTGAAATGAGATTGCAAGCTTTAAAAAAGGCTAAAATTGATCTGGAAAACTCAAAGACGAACATAATAAACAAGCTCATTGACAATTGAAAGTTTGCTTTGTTGTATTTTCCATGACTGGACTATTTCAAAGAAATCTATTTCTTATTAAAATGATACGGATATATAGATAGATGATTTATATTTGTATAAGTATATTATAAAATGACCGATGTGCTGTACACTCTAAACAACAGAAGAAAAAAAATAAAGGCAGATGTTCTATTGGAAAAAGAAAGGGAATCACTCACTTTTTTCTTTCACGAAATGCCTTCTTGAAATCGTCCATCACACAATTTTCACTAGCAACATTTACAGAATAACCTGTTGGATCTACATGGTTTTTGGCTACTTCCCAATCAAATTTTGAATCTGATGACATCCTAGGATCATAAAATGCAGTGATATCTACCGAGGACTCCATTGCGTCCTCGTTATCAGCAAGTCTATTGTTAATCTTTGGTTGTATAACGTTGTCATTGATTTTGAGGATTGGCAGTTTTTTGTTCGAGTTTGATGATTGGTCCTTTGCAAGGGCATCTTCGTCACCATTACCTAGCATCTGACTTATATCGTTGAAATGTTGATTATTTTGTCTTATTGTGCTAGGCAATACTGATGTGGCATGCAGACTGGTACGATTTTTCTTTCTCCCGTCCAGGCTCATATTTAAAGACTGCAAAATAGGAGTGTGTGAATTAATATTCTCACTGGAAGCACTATTTAACAATTTGAAATTGAAACCAGATGCTATATCACCATCATTATCATCTTCGTCGGACAAGTCATCGATTTGTGACCAACCATTGAAAGAATCCTCCTCAATGCTCGCCAGTGTTTCCCTGGATTTATTTAACCTAAGTTCTGGAATTCGAGATGAGTTAGTGTCATAACATGGTAAATCAATACCGTCAGCCTGTAACACATCAAGATATGATGGGGGATCTGCAGGAATAACGTTTGCATCGGCCGCGCTACGCTTGGCCAGATCAAAATCAAAATCTGGAGGGGGGGAATTTGATAATGGCTGATGATTCAGTATTGGTGATGTAATGGGTGACAATGGTAACGCCTGAGGGGAAGTTAACTCTCTTGGGATTTGGTTAGGCTTATAAATGTTTGCGACAAGCTGTTTAGATGAGAAGACATTGCTGCTTTGAGCATCTTTCTTGGAAGCATTATCCGAGTTGATTTTCTCCGTACTTTCAGTTCTATCACGTACAACCGGGAGATCAGAAGGTATTCTAATATTAGTCTTCTGGACATTTGGTGAGAGAACGGGAGATGAGAGAACTTCCTTTGGAAAAAAAAAATTCGAGTCATGATGGCCTGCATGATTTTGTTGATCTACTGTTGCTGTCAAGTTGTCACTCGTATCACAATACTGGAAATGGCTTTCGTAGCTTGGTAGTAATGTATTTGCATGTGAGCATAGTTGATTTAAAATGTGAATTGGAGAATCAATAGTTATTTCGAAGTGCTTTCTATTATCTCCGTACTTCTTGGAAAGACGAAGACAGATTTTTATCCAATGGTGGGCCTTAATCTTATCATAGTTGGTATCAGGGTGTAATCGTATACTGTTTGTGAATTTGCTTGGAATAAATACCTCGAACTGGAGATCTTTATTAACTAGGTCGCCTGAATTTTCATCCAGTAAAATGTTTCCTCTATTTTTAGCTTTCAAAGGATTGGAACCAGCGGGTATATGAGGCAGTTTTGGACCATTATGTTCTGCTAAGAGAAACTTCTTAGTTGGCTCTAATCTACGAGCCTTATCGTGATTCCCGTTAGTACTACAAGTGTACTCTATAGACTCAGTTAGATATACTCTAATCCGATGTAGAGTAACTTTATCTAAGGGAGCGAAATGGAAATCAATGGGCAAAAACGCATTCAAAACAATTTCCTTTGAAAAAATTACCACGTCATAATGAAGAAGGTCCTTCCAATCCTTAGAAATTGCAATAGCTTCAGTCTCCTCTACAGAACCCTCAGAGGGAAGTCTTACGACCTTGATAGGTAATTGAGCATGTATGGCTGATTTGAATGTACCAAACCGATCTATATCTATTGACAGTTTATACTCCACAGATCCGAAATTCGCTCTTATACTTTCAGGATAAGATTGTGATATGGGTTGTTCAAAGGTGTAAATATAATCGCCTGGCCGGAAAATAAAAACCTCCTTGGCATCTTTGGACAAGGTAAGATAATTATCTTCTTGATCCAGGCTCGGGGTAGCCCCATTATTACTGAATGTCCTTGTAAATAAATCGGATATGAATGTATGAGGGGACAAGGCGTTACCATGGAAATTTGCGGGCACTGATCCTCTTCGACTAGAGGAGGGTTTTGGTGTCTTTTGAATAACCGAAAGCTTACTGTCATCATTACAATCATCATGCGATACTGGCTTGTTACTCAAGTTATCCGACGAGAGTGAGTTGTGTTCATATGCATTCAGACTCAAGTTGCTAATATCTCTAGGGGAGCCGGTGTTTGGTGAAATATATACTGAGGCACCACTTTTTTCAAGTAGATAATTTTCATCGCTTATGGATGGGCGATTGGACGATTTATTTGAACTGTGATCCTCCAAAGTGAAAGAATTCATATGGTCATCCGCTTGATAAAATGGCCAAGTATGATTGACAACAGTTTCAACATCTGAAAACTCTTCTCTCTTTGGTGGTATACCCTCTGGCCATTCTGTTCTGGATACTCCTTTGAACGTTATTGATATGCTTTTTAGCTTATTCGGCTTCAACACTCTGACGATAAGAGATCCTCTTAGGATACTGGGTGCTACTTCAGACAATCCGTTAGTTTCAAATCCTTTTAAAAACACTATGGGTTCGGCAAGCTTTACAAAGACTTGTAGTGTCGTTGTCTGCACCAATGGAACGGCATCTGGTGCAGCATTTATATCTTGCTCCATGGGAAATACTGGAGCTACAGTATCATTTTCTGTATTAGGTTGCAGCATGTAGTCATAGAGGAGGAAGCAATATAGAATAGAAGTCCAGTGTACTCGTGCGGAGAAACGGAACTTTCTGTTGGCTTTCTTCGCTGTTGCTTTTGTCTCTTCTTATTTTAACGAGTTGCTTCATTTTTGATAAGATGGGGATAGCGAAATAAGACAAAAGAGTCAATATTTAGTACTTCGCTCAAAGAGGTAAAAGGGCGGCACTATTATATCTGTATATATATATTTATGTATATGTGTGTATATCCGTTGGAAGAGCATCTAACAGAGTAAATGCGCAATAGTAAGGCAACTACTGCTCATGTTGAGCCGTTTGAGAGAGCTTGCTCACCAAGAATGAAGAAAACTTGGTCTATGCTACTAAAGACCGCTCACAAAGGGAGTGTTCGATTACAGCCACGATACACCATTATTAATCACAGTTCTTTGATTAAAGATTCCACGGTTTGCTTCAGCTTACTAATTTTGTCTTCATTGGCGTCTGTAATCTCTTTGAGAAGATCATTGACTTTTATTAGATCGTAATAATTTTCGTAAATAGTATTTTTTATAGAATTGTTTGTCTCGGTTTCTTTTCCCAAGAGCTTGTTATGAATCTGTACTAGCCTTTTGAAAGGCAGGTTTCCTATCTCTTCATCGGTATCTTCTAACTTCTCCTTGGGGTCCTCTTCAGCTACTCTCAATCCGTCATTATTCGCCAGTACTTCTCTGTCTCCTTCAGCATTTACATTTATATCCGCAACATGTCCCTCTTCAGAGTGAGACTTACTGGCTGTTTCCTCTATTTGTACATCTTGTTCACCCTTGTTTGGTTCATTCTTCAAGTTATAGAATTCTCTTAAGAGCAATCTTCTATCCTTGTTCAGACTGCTGACTCTGAGAGATTTCTTGTGACTGATCTGTTCTGCCATTTGCGCTCGATGTACACTTTTGATCCCGTTTCAATGCTAATACGCCTCTTCTGTACAGTGCCTCATCTGTGCGTACTGCTTATTGTCTCTTGTTTCCACGCAGCGGAAATTCGATGATTCCTCGTATAAAGCATATCGAACCTAAATCATCACAAAAAGGTCCATCTTTCAATGGACTCCAGCCACAACATTACACTCATTATTCAAGTGGCACATAATTTGACTACTCGAGTAGAATTAGTTTTTGGATATAGGAAAGGAATTGGAAGAGACTATGAGACTTTCGTTTGGTAAACAGCGTTATCATGGCGGAAGCACAGTGGCATTGAATGAACAAGGAGTTTCCGATTCGTTGCATGCTGCACAAGCTATCTTTCAAAACCATTCCAGTGAGGTCAGTAGGCCTTCTCCCCCATTTACAGTGCATACCAATGCTCAAATACGGTCACCAGAGCCATCGCTACAAAGACCAAGACAGAAGCAAGAACAAAAGAAGGCACGGATACGAACAAAACAAATTCCCAAGATCAGAACGACAGCGCCCAACGGTAGTGAGTTGTCAAGAAAGCACACTTCAAAACCCGCAGATAGAGATAATGTTAGTGCTGCACAAATGGCCGCGGTTTTAGCACATTCACAATCCAAAGCTAACTCAGAAAATAATCAACCTCATTCTTCAACGTTGGATGCATCAAAAGTATTAGAAACTCCAAATTTGAGTAGTTTGCTGCGCATTCAATCGCACTCGTCATCAGGAAATACTTCTAATGAATCATTGACGCTTGCCCAAAGAACTGCCGATAACAGATCTCAGGAAAACTTGTTTAGTCCATTTAGTTCCAGTGAAAGGCTATCCTCAGGCTCTACGGAACTTGTGACTCATAAAGATAGCAACAAAGCTCTATTCAAACGTCGACCCTCTCCTTCCTTGCAAACATCAATCGCCGATTATGGTCTCCTCCATGAAAATGAAAATACGTCGTCAGTCAGTATTGATTCGAAGCATAGTCTAAATCTTGACACTTCAGACGTTATTTCGAATAGGTCGCAAATGAGCCTGTCTCAGACAATTAACCAACTCTCGTTATATGAATCAGAGCCATCCATTGCAAGCTCGAGTACGACGACAACAACGAATAACCAGGGAAGCGGGTTGCCCAACTTGGTTCCAAACTACTCATCCGATATGAGAAAGAAGAAGCTGGTCAGTAAGTTCAAACGGAAGGTTTTTGGCGCTAAGCCCAAACACACATCCTCACAATATGAAGGAGATACGAATCATGAGGAGTTGGGACAACATGAACAACAGTCAAGTATGAAATTCAAGACAACACTACGTAAAACTTCTGTAAGTGCAACCCCTGAAAACAAACATACCTACTCACAACACGCAAGGAATGTAAGGTATGAATACAATCCTGCAAACGACACGTATGATATATATAGCGATACTGACTCTGATTCTGGGTCTGATCAGGATCAAGGTACTCTAGCTAAGCCCCGCAAAAGAGATAGATTCAAAAGGAAGATCAAGAACTCTGCCAATAAAACAACACATCACAGACCTATTCACCGTACAAGTAATCGGAAATTCAATGAGGATAAGCCTTGGAAATCCCACACAGATATAACCTTCGTCACGGACAATGAAAGAAAACGTTACGAAAGCATGTGGGTGAGCAACAGACACCGCCATTTGGACCTGTTAAGTTGGTGGCCTACATTGACCCATGAATCATTAGTCGTCAACACTTTACCAGAGGATGGATTGATCTTGAATATTATAGTCCGCGATATATGGAAGCGATCCAACCTACCGAATAGTCTGTTGGCAGAAATTTACACTAAGGTAGACACAAGGAAAGATGGTACGTTAGATAGAAAATCTTTTATTGTGGGTATGTGGCTAGTCGATCAGTGCCTGTATGGCAGAAAACTGCCCAACGTTGTCGAAAAATGCGTCTGGGATAGCGTGGATAGATATGCTTCGACCACCGTCGTACCAGTGAGTACTCTCAAGGCGATGGCTAAACAAAAGAAAAAACAAATGAAAGAAGAAATCAAGAATATCAAGAAGGAAAACCGAGTAGTTCTCATAGACCACAATAGTCCGTCGTAACAAATGTGGTTCGAGTGTGACTCGCAGATTTCATAGATAGAGGAATATATATATATATATATACATATATTGTTCATAATTGTCCTTTCCGCTACCAACGATTAAACTTCAACTATCTCGCCAAGAGTCTTCTTGGAGATAGAAATAGCCTTTATCAAAAGAGACATGTTAATCTTCTCTATTCTATTGTTATTCCGGGGCTTTTTGCTTTCTTTCCTTTTTCTCAAGGAAAGGGGGGTAAATTCGATTAACCAAAAAAGTGGCATCGTTAATAGATGAAGTGGCCATTACTTCTTTGTTCGAATTCCATTTTTCAGGTAATTGGCAGGTTGACTGTGACTGGTGGATTATAAGATAACGAAAATGTTCAAAGTGTTCGGTTTCGGTGCAAAGGAGGAGGTTCCTGAGCTTTCACAGGAAGAAAAAACTAAAGCTATTCTGAAACAAGCTCATGATTTTGAACAGGCATTACGTGCAATGGATTACGTCTTGGACGATAATGCGGATGAGGGTTTGGCTTTGTTAGATGAGAGCGATGCTAGAGAAGCTTCGGATCAAACCATTAATGCGTTGGCTCGTGGTGTCATTGAATTTTTGGAGGCCACTTTAGGTTTTGAAGCTGAAGAAATGAAAAAGGCTTCTGCTACTTTGGCTAAGGCAGAAACTTTGTCCTTGAAAAGTAGAGAGAAGGCCCAGAAAGCCGGATTGAAGAGTAGCTCTCTATATCCTCCTGGTACGGTTTATGCTGTGACTTATACAGAATCATGCCTTTTGCATGCACTTTTGATGATCTTCAGTGAAAGTATGATGGAAGCAGCCAAGGCGATCTTAAAGCTCAGAAAATCGTACTATATGTTACAAGAAATTCTGGAAACTATTAAGGCTGCAAATAAGGAAAAGAAACAAAAACTATCGTCTGGTGAAGATAAAGAATCTACACCGGCTACATTTATAAGTGGCGGCGATGCGTTCAATTCCGTTGATATACCTTATAAACTAACCCCTGAGGAACAAAAGGATAAAGATCTTTTACAGTTTGCCGAACAAATACATAGTATGAGGACCGAAAGATTATCCGGTGCCCATATCGGTAACTCCCCGGCAATTAATAGATTGAGAAGTGAACTTGGACTGCAAGCAATGGAAGATTTGCCAAAGAAAGAAACAACTGACCATCAAGTTCTTTCTGGTGAGGTGGATTTAAGTCAAGCCACAATCGATGAATTCGTCCATTCTGGTGTTAATTTATGCTTTGGTATTCTACAAGTCGTTATATCATTGTTACCACCCGCCATTGGTGCAGTTCTTTCTGTAGTGGGCTTCAGGGGATCTAGAGAAGAAGGTCTGAGACTCGTTTGGAGATCCACTAAGCAAAGAAACGTCCATGGCTGCATTGGTTTGTTAGCTTTGATGTTTTACTACGATGGGCCTTTTCAATTCACTGATGATGATTTTGATATTCCTGCGGCGGTTAAGGATTCTGGCAACAATGACGACTCAGACGATGAAGATATGGACGGCCCTACGCTGTTGCATCCTGGAAAGATACTGGAAGATGCATTACTGCAATCGAGAGCGTTATTCCCGAATAGTGCATTATGGTTATTGAACGAGGCAAGGATGCTCTCTGGTAAGGGACGGTTAGAGGAAGCAGTTGCGTTGATGGATTCAATTGACGTCTCCCAGATACGGATGAGGCAAGTCAAATCCTTGATGATTTTTGATCGTGCAATTACATTGATCCATTTGCACCAATACGATAGAGCCGCAGAAGATATCTTATCACTATTAGAAATCAGTGATTGGTCACATGCATTTTATACATATTTTGCCGGCTGTTGCTATCTAGAAAATTGGAGGATGTGCGAAATTGGGGCATTGAAGTCAGACAAAAAGGATGAATATCAAAGGAAGGCCAAAGAACTCATCTTCACATCGGTGGATTTGCTAGGTAAGAAAACCTTCAAATCGAAGAATCTACCATTAGATAGGTTTATACTGAGAAAAGTTGAGCAATTCAAAGCGAAAAAGGAGGAACTTGGAGTAGAAAATCCACTGGATGCTATCGCTACCTCACCAGTTCATGAAATTGCTTATTTCTATAATGGTTACAATAGAATGTCTGAAGAGCATTTGGAGTTAGCGAAGAAAATGCTAACGGAGTATAGAAACCCTGCCATTGAAGCACTAGATTCAGATCAAGAGTTAATCAAGGATCTATTAGTTTCTTTGACATTAAGAAGGTTAGGTCATATCCAAGAAGGCTGTGATTTATTGGATGAAAATGTACTACCTAAGTTCTTTTCTACGCAGAATGGCAAGGTGAAGTATATAAAGAAGACTGAAGATCCATGGGCTTATCCAACTGCACTTTACGAACGTGCCCTATTTACGTGGAAAATAAGGGGTATGGATGGTCTTTCAGAGAGTAAAGAATGGTTATTGAGAGCTCAAGGATATGCAGATGACTATGAGTTGAGTACTCGTGTAGGCATGAAAATCAAAGCTGCCATTGACCGGGTTGATCACTCGTTATTATGAAGTGTTGACCTTTCTTTATTTTTCTTTCGATTAGTTTTTTCTCTATTATTTCTGCCGATATCCCCTTTAGTTTAAGATTGCTAAGTTATACCTGTTGAATATATATACCTTAAGTAGTTTAATTGTAAACTGGTTAACACTTTTCTAGTACCATGATCAGTTCTCTCACTTGCGGATATAATTAGAACCCGATTTAAAAAAGAAGAAAGGAATATGAAGTTGTAAATATTGCGTTAGTTTTACGGAAGTGCTGACTTGGAAGTATCTTAGCCAGGCTATATAAAAAGGTAATATAATCTTTTCCTTGACTTTAGTTGATTCGTTTTCAGCTATATTATCATACACTCCTAAAGGCTTTTGAAAATGAGTAGTGGTGGCGAAAACGATCATTTTTATAGTTTTGACGAAAGTGATTCCAGCTCTATTGAGCTTTATGAATCTCAGAATACATCTGAGTTTACTATACATGGACTAGTTTTTCCTAAATTGACTAGTGTAACAAGCCAAGAGTCAGAATTTGATATCAATGAAGATGAAGATGGAGTCGATACCATATACGAGGGGATGTTGGATGCACCTATTACAAAAAACAGCAAAAGAATATTATGCGAAGGAAGCGTACCGAACCTCAATTATGAGTGTTTAACCACCAAGGGTATTTTTGAAAGGATGCTTCAAAGAGTTGATCATTTACAACCCATTTTTGCGATTCCATCTGCAGATATATTAATACTGTTACAACACTATGACTGGAACGAAGAACGTTTATTAGAAGTTTGGACTGAAAAGATGGACAACCTGCTTGTGGAGCTTGGCTTAAGTACCACGGCAGATGACAAGAATGATAACGATCATAATTCACACTTCAGGGAAGTTGAGTTCAAAAATGACTTTACATGTATTATTTGCTGTGATAGCAAAAATACGGAAACATTTGCATTAGAATGCGGCCATGAATATTGTATTAGTTGCTATCGTCATTATATTAAAGATAAGCTGCATGAGGGAAACATTATTTCATGTATGGACTGTCCCTTGGCACTGAAAAATAACGATATAGATAAAGTGATGGGACACCCTTCGAGTAGCAAATTGATGGATTCTTCAATCAAGAGTTTTGTCCAAAAGCATAATCGCAACTATAAATGGTGTCCATTCGCTGACTGTAAATCCATTGTACACTTACGAGATACATCTTCATTACCAGAATATACCCGTTTGCATTATTCACCCTTCGTTAAGTGTAATTCGTTTCATAGGTTCTGTTTCAACTGTGGGTTTGAGGTTCATGCTCCAGCAGATTGTAAAATAACCAATGCTTGGGTTAAAAAGGCTAGAAAAGAATCTGAAAATTTGAACTGGGTTCTATCACATACCAAAGAATGTCCTAAGTGTTCTGTTAATATTGAAAAAAATGGTGGTTGCAACCATATGGTTTGCTCAAGTTGTAAGTATGAATTTTGTTGGATCTGTGAAGGCCCTTGGGCACCCCATGGTAAGAACTTTTTCCAATGTACAATGTACAAGAATACTGAAGATAGTAAAAGTAAGAACGCTGAAGACGCCAATAAAACATTGAAAAAATATGCGTTCTACTATAGATTATTTAACGAACATGAAGTTTCAGCCAAACTGGATTGGAACCTTGGACAAACAGTGGGTACCAAAGTTCATGCATTACAAGAAAGGATGGGCATATCATGGATTGATGGTCAGTTTCTATCAGAAAGCTTAAAAGTGCTAAATGAGGGACGAACGGTGTTAAAATGGTCATTTGCTGTGGCATTTTATTCGGATGCATCACATAATTTGACGAAGATTTTCGTCGACAATCAAATGCTTTTAGCTACCGCAGTGGAGTTTCTATCAGAGCTATTGCAAATAAAAAACCCCGAAGTAATCATGAAGCGAAGGCCAGAGTTTTATAATAAAGCCGGATATGTGGAAAATAGAACCATTGCTTTAATGGAGTGCGGTAGAGAACTACTATGCAAAGGAATCTGCAAAGTTATGGAGTGAATAATGTGTTGTGGTATAGCTTGTTGTATTTATTCATTATTTGGTACTAAGGAGTGTTTTGTCATTGGAGTTTAAACGTTATTGCATTTTTTGTATTTTTTTATATTTAAATCTGTATTTGAAATTAGAATACTATTTATATACACAATATTGTTCCATTTCTGCCAAGTCACTATTCTTTAAAGAAGGATTCAAAGTTAGACATTGGAAGTAACGATTGACGGTCGACCTATATTTAAGTATCGGGTTCTTCTTATTAGATAGACCTTCATGAATAAAATTAGAAACTACGTTTTGATGACGTGCTACTCTTTACCCATCCGTAAAGTTATCTTATAATGTCCTTATTTCGCAGTCAAGAATTTCTATCAACCGCTGGACTTCGAGTTTTCTTCTGGCATCTTCGATCCAACCTTCACAAACTTTATGAGGCCAGCCTTCTAGGGAGACAACTTCTTCTACAGCATCGTTGAGGTTAGACACTCTTAAATTATCGCCGACTCTTGCATAAACAGAGTCAAAATCTGTGGCATCTGAAGGATTTCCTGTTTTTGTGAATAAGAATAAGGAAAAGAATTTTGCACCCAGCTGCCCCAAAATACCAGAATTTGGTGGTAGTAAAGAGGCTGTCTTGAAATCATCAGCTAGTAAGTTCCATCTGTTATAGATTTGTTCATTCGATAAGATGGTTTTACCGCTACAAGTGGATTCTAGTTCATCTAAAGCTACACTTAGTAGCGATTGAGGGCTATCCTTTGGTGCGCATTTGCATGATACTTTCTTTTCTTTGCTGTCATTCTCGCTACCTTTTTTGCTGCTGCAGCATTTGCCGTCGTTGCAACAGGATTTTTTATTGAAAGTAGAGAGAAGGCCGGAGAGAAGTTTCAAGGTGGATAATTCCTTGTCAATATTCACATTTGGTAAGTTATTGTTGTTGATCCTGGATTTGATCTCATCTACTTGGAAAGTCAATTGTACTAGAGCCTCGTTTTTACTCAAAATTTTACTTGATCTATCGATAGACTTACCTAAATCTGTGACTTCAGAGTTTATTTCCTCTAAATGAGCTAATCTGCCATTTCTCTCTTTCTCAATTTTGTCTTTGATGATTTTATTGAATTCTTTTACTTGAGTGATAGATAGTAAGCCTACTTCATTTGCATGTTTTGCTTGTAGCAATTCTTCATTGGCCTTTAATTTTTCTTCCAATTCTTTATTCTTTTGTTCAGTCAAGTTTTCTTTAAACTCCTCTACTTCTTGTAATAGGTTTTTTTGAAGGTTTTTTTCAAATTCTCTTTTTGAATTTTCATATTGCGTGTTTAGTTCCATAATCACTTCAGATGTTCTTTGTATCATGTATTTGGATAAAGCCTCTTTCAATGTTTCGTTTAGTTGAGATAGATTCTCAAGTACCTTTTCGCTGGAGATTTTCATTGAGTTTAATTTTGTTTCAGGGATGGAGAGATTGGAATCGTTCAAATTCTTGATGAGATCATTCAAAGAACCTATGATTTCTTTCAGTTGCGGATCGGAATTGTCCATATCGATGTCCAGTGATCTTAATGATAGAACCCTTTTTACTTCAATGTTTTCCTCTTTAGATTTGTGAGCTGACTGACTACTAGCCAATCCAGGTACTAATTTTTTGCTCTTTGCCTTCACTTTGTCCCAGGAATCACCCAGAAATAAAGTTGGCCTATCATGATAATGTTCATATATTTCTAACAAATTCTCAGCAAAAGGAATTCTGTTGGAGAAAAAGTCTCCGAATTTGTCATTTTTTTGTGAATATATAATACCTCCGGCGTAGAATGCTGTAACTGACAAAGCAATAGTCCAAAAGGTATTGCGAAACTTATGTGAAGTTTTGGTAGATGTAACGGTGGTTCCTGTATTTATGCTGGCTAAACCCCTCCTTAAGACCTTGTGCCGTGAGGCAGTAGTTCTTAGCATGATACGAATATTAGTTATTGAGAGATCCCAGTGCTTTTTTATGCTCTTTGTCTTCCTTTGTGGAGTATAGTTTCCTCGAGAACAATTTTAATTTTAGCAGTTTATTTTTCACTTTTTTGACAACCCTTAATTCCGATTCCCACAAAGGAATTCGCTTTCTGATTTTATTGGTTCAATAAGCCAACTATACGTGAAAAGTGATTCAACATTACTTGCCTACTGCCCCAGTGTATTGTTCTTGCCAAGTGTGTTATCCAAGAAGGCATTGGACGCATTAATATTTAGAAGTAGCCAGTTCGTCTTAGAATTTCTGTAAACGTGACTGCATATTCTAGTCTTAAAGTGGTGACAGAGCGTCCGACAGTAATATGTCTAGTTTTCTTTGCTGGCGTATTTTTTGCTATATGAATTTTGAATATAATTTGTAAAAGGTGCACGAATGGACCACATGAATGTGGAAGTCACCAGGAAAAGATTTCTGAGAATTAATAAAAGAACGGGTCGTGTAACTTCGGTCTTTCTGGCTTTACAGTAAACTAGATATGTCAAAACAGTTGAACAGAGGTTTCTCTAAACCGTTTTTGATCCTGTACATAATTCTTGATTTAATTTTTACTAAAAAAGATTAACTTTCAATGTGTTAACCAGACCATCAAATCAAGAAAAAAATCTAAGGAGGAATCAGTATGCTCGTGAACTAAAGTTGATAATGCTAGCCGCTTCTACAAGCTTGTATTGTTTGTAGAATATGTAAGAAACATTGTTACCCGCCTGTTCATTGTTTTCTAGTTGTGTCAGTAATTATCATCCTCATTGTCACCACAGAAAAAAATAACAGAATTTGATGGAATAGGGAACATGAATATTACTTATTAGCTATTAGAAATTTTTTCTTAGTTTATTCATTTTAAACTCCAACTCTTAAGATTAGCATCATCTTGAACAAATCAGTACTTTTCGAATTAAGAGTCTCAAAGGATTTCTTAATTATGTTTCTGGATTATTCTGGATACGAGGCCCTTACTGAAATTAATTCTTCCTTTGGAAAGTATATCATCTTATTGCAGCAGTTTGAAAGTTGTCGGGGTTTGAAAAGCCGCCTTGAAATGCTTAAGGATTTGGGGAAAGAATTTAAGATATTTGAGAAGCTGAATACGAAAGACTTCAGAAGATCTAAAAATATGGTTCACAGATTTTATACTATGGTTATCTCTTTGAAGCAAATTATGGAAATCGGACCATTGATCAGGCGCAACCCTGCTGTGTTATTTGTCGAATTTGATTGTCCAGTGGAGGACTGTTTGGATGAATTGGATCCGTTGCATCCCCTGAACAAGGCCTACATATTCATTCATAAGCAATGGACCTATTATCATCAATATTATATAGTTGAGAAAGTAAAAAAATTGATTCTTAATATGGTTCCCGTAAAAGAAGATGATTGGAGTATTCTTCATAAAGTTGTTTATTCTGAGGGGTTCGTTGAAAGACGATATAAAAAGAAGCAATATCTGGGTGATATCTACATCCCACAACCATTATTAAAAAGCAATAAAAATACTACTATTTCTAACTTTTCTCAACTCACTAAAGTCTCCAAGGTTCGGGTCTACAGGTTTGACGCTGCAATAGTGTGTGATACTAACAATTTCAACAAAAAAAATTTGACTGTCAAAAAGCTTGAAGATAAAGAGCTTCCCAATCTTATCTGGACTTTGGAGCCTGAGAAATTCTACGTTGACATGAGGCCTTACAAGGAACACCAGGAAAGAAAGAAAGGGACAGAAGAAGCTGAGCTTAATACGCAAGCTGAAAAACAGGAGAACAACACTTTAAAAAACACCGAGAACAACATTGACGAACTTAGATCATCGGCGGGATTGAAAAATATCATGAAAACTCCCCTTGCCAATAAGGTCGTTAATATTATTAATAACTACGCTGCTGTTGTAACAGGATATGTAACAGATGTAGAAAAAATAAACGATAGCAATAAACTAAAGGAGGAAAATACATCAGAAATCTCATACGGTGAGATAGGTCAAGAATTCGAAAGCAGCATTCAAGTTGATTCAGGAACACCAGTAGGCAATGCGTGCTTCCAATCCGGATTCCAGGATAATTGTGAGAATAATATATCTTGGAACACAACCATGCGAGATATAGATCCAGTTTACATGACAGAACAATGCGCTAGAGTTTGGAGAAAAGAGCAACAAATGTTGGGATTGGAGAAAGCTAAAGCTTTTGAGAGAAACTTTCATAAGGAATCGATGATAGTAAGCCAAAAACAGTTTAAAGAATCAGGTAGAGATTCGGAAAGGCGCAAAATATTTCAGAACCTCAGATCTAGAAGAAGAATAGAAACTAGGGCTAGTATATACGATAATTATAAGCTGGAAAAATACTGTTATGAAGAAGGAACGCATGGCCTAATGAGAAATTACTTTAAGGTTAAGCTCAATATATCAGCTCACAGAAATCGATTGCAACGAGAAAAAGACAAGAGAAGCCATGTACACAGAATAGATAATAACTCGAACAATTTTGAGAACACCAACAACATGTACAGTGAGACTCAAGTAGTTGGACAAGCCAGCTTAACGGATATCCACTTCAAGGATGTCGTAATTGTAAAGTTTAGAGGCTTCAGGGCAAAACTTAGAAAGCTTAAAATAAATGCTTAAGAAACGGTCTGCAAAATGCCACCTGTATAATCAAAAAAAGATTACCACAAGTGACATGAATAAATGCAATATAGCAAAGGACTTATTGCATTTTGAGGTGATGTAGATTGAAATTGTGAACGACATCGCAACAAATAGACAATAATCAGATATTATGCTTATATTATATGTATATTCATACATTACATCTCTTAAATGCATATATCTTGATATTTTTTCTGAGGACAACATCCGTTTTTGCTAACAAGTAGAACTCCCTGAAATTACTAGATTTCCGTTCAAAGAATAAGGTATTGCGACTATGACATCGCTCGTTCATCTATATTTCACAGATATTCTTGGTTTTAAGTGATTAGTAGTATAGAAGTACCGAACTTCTCAGATCCAGAGATAAACGGGTAATATTCTCTGTGCAAACCTTACTGTATATACAAAGAGGCACGGCAGTTTTTATTTTGAAAAGATAGCTAGCCCTAAATTTGAAAATTGAAAGCTGTATGACATTTCTTCAAATTGAAATGTTGCCATCGTAAATTGATTTAATCATTCTCCCGCCAAGTTATTCGATTTTCCCTATATACTATGTAAACTAGTAGAGGAAAATGCTAACTTTCATGCGAATTATTTTTTTCGTGGACAGCGACTATTATGCTGGCCGGACAATCTAGGTTTGGAACCCTCTTCTGCCCCTGCAATGTGAACACAACGTAAGTATTTGTGAGTAAGAAGGGTGGAGCTGCGCAGCAACTCTTGGCATTATTTTTTTTGGTAATTAGGTGCAATATTAAGTTTTGGGCATATCTGATATTTTATACAGTGCCACGGCAGGAAGAAGGTTTGGCTTATTGGGAGCAGACGTATATTTACTAGATAATGTTGCAATTTAAATTAGTTTTGTTGGGTGACTCGTCTGTGGGTAAGTCTTCTATTGTCCACCGTTTTGTTAAGGATACATTTGACGAACTACGTGAAAGTACAATCGGTGCTGCTTTTCTGTCTCAGTCGATCACGATTCATCCAAACAATGGCGGGGAAGTAAAGGATGTCATTATAAAATTTGAAATCTGGGATACTGCTGGTCAAGAAAGATATAAGTCGTTGGCACCAATGTATTATAGAAATGCGAATGCTGCATTAGTAGTTTATGACATCACTCAAGAAGATTCACTACAAAAGGCAAGAAACTGGGTTGATGAATTGAAAAATAAGGTAGGCGATGATGACTTGGTTATTTACTTATTAGGGAACAAAGTGGATTTGTGTCAAGAATCAGCTAGTACTGAACCAAGTCCAGAATCAAATAAAGGCGAAGATGATGATCAAAAGGTAAGAGCAATCAGCACCGAAGAAGCGAAACAATATGCACAAGAACAAGGGTTGTTGTTCCGAGAAGTAAGTGCTAAGACGGGTGAAGGCGTTAAAGAGATTTTCCAGGATATTGGTGAGAAATTATACGATTTAAAGAAGGACGAAATTCTGTCCAAGCAAAATAGACAGATCAATGGGGGCAATAACGGGCAAGTAGATATTCATTTGCAAAGGCCTTCTACAAACGACCCGACATCCTGTTGCAGTTGATGAAGTTATAATCTGTGTTCGAGAGAAAGAATAGAGTCGCTTTAATTATACGGGCACGTCGATAATATGCAGTAGATGCGTAATAAAGTGAAAAAGAGAAAGGAAGAGTACACGCATATATGATTGTCTATATACAATATATATATACTGATAGCCGTCGGTAAAATCTTTTATTTTCATATCGCATTTTTTCTACCAAATATATTTGAAATTTTAATAGTAACTATATTATACGATTTTTCCTGCATCTAAATTACATAACCTGAAAATAACCCTTGATTTATGTCATAAAAATTGAACGATAAGGAAAGGAAGAGAAAAAAAGTCCTGTTCTCGTTGTTCATGCGCTTGCCCACGTAGGCACTATATTCAATGATTAAGCCAATGGCATAACATTATCGGCAAACTCACCAATAAAGTTACCAGCGGCTTTGTACGAACAAATGATATAATCACCCCATTCGCCACCGCAAGATTTTAAACCGCAACCAACTTCAGAAGTTCCCTTCCACACGACTTGGGTAAAGTGGCCTGCGCTTTCACTGAATCCAGGGTTCGAATAATCGTAACTGGTAATTTCGTTATACCAAGCATCGACAGAGCCGGTTGTTCCGTAACCCAATGCCAAGTTTTCACCGTATGGACCGCCGGAGTGTACCAAGTTTCCTGAACAGTCGTAAGAGTCGGCGTAATTTTGCGCGTATGAGGCTAGTGTGTCGGACCATGTCAAAGAACCGGTGTCCTGGTGCAATGCTCTCTTGGTGTTGTGTTCGTTAACCATCGAAGTTGAAAAATTAGAGTCCGAGTCAGAAGACTGGGTAGGTGAGGCCGTTGATTGTGTACTGGTAGCAGTGGTTGGACTAGCAGTGGTGGTTGGACTAGAAATGGTGGTGGTTGGAGTAGTTGGACCAGAAGTGGAGGTCGTTGGAGTGGTTGTGCTAGTAAGTTGTGCTACAGATGTTGATGTAGCCACAACGTTCTGAGTGGATTGCTGCGTGGTACTCGTAGAGGTTTGTACCGATGGTGTGACTGTACTTGCAGTAGAGAATTCTTCAAAAGTTGCGGTAGAGAACGCTTCAAAAGTTGCGGTAGAGAATTCGTCAGAAGTGGCAGGTTCTGCCACCACAGCGCTTTCTTGAATGACAGTAGGAGCTACACTGTCCACTTGAGCATTAGCGACCACTATAGGAGCCGATGCAGTGGCAGTGGCAGTGGCAGCGGTTGGAGTGCCCTTGGTAACGAATGTTGTCATAGTCTGACCGTTTTCCACATAAACTATACCTTGTACCACCACAGTGGCTGCTTGATGGACGTGTTGTGTGACAGTGACGGCGACTGGAGCAGATAGAGCAACGGATGCAGATGCGGCCAGCAGCGAGACTTTGGAAAATTTCATATTTTGTAATTATCTGTATTAAAGGAGTGGTATTGTTTCTTATTGATGTGTTTCGAGGAACAATTGTATCAGAGCTAACAAAACCATTACAGCGATATGTAACACTCTGCGACAAGCTTATATATACAAAGAACAAGAGGATTGCCTTGAACGACATCTATGTTTCAAACTTACTACGCATAGAGAAATGCGGAAGATACACGAAATGTTCACCAAATGGCACACATGTTTATTCCCGCTATAGGAAAGATGATCTGTGAGCAGATCTCATTCGTTTCACAACGGGGTCCATTTCAGCGATGTATTTTTTTTCTTTTTTTTGAACCTTTTCGCGAGGCCAGCTGGATTGGTTTGTTTTTTGGCATTTCGCGAAATTCGCGAAAGTCTCGCGATAGATCGAGAAGATGGCGCAGTCTTAGTGTGGTAGTGACGAAAGAAGTTCTCAAGGCACATTAACAGAGTGGGGAGACATGCTGAGATCCCGATGGATGATCTCTGCAGGATTAAAAGAATGTGCATGAATGCAAGTACAAGATGATGGCAAATGGGCGAGCTGATTCGGATTTTGCTTGAGGCTGGAAGCATCAAAATCTACTGTTTGATGACTTGCGTTCTTTTACCCGATACAGGAACTAGTATTGGTGACTTAAATATTTTCACGGCGAGCCAAAATGAAATAAAATCGAGTGATGGCACTAAAATCAATCAGCGATATGAAGAAGAGATGTCGAGACGATCAGCCAAGAATTGTGGCTCGCTCTCGAACAGCTTTTCTCAGGATCAAAAGTAGCCGCTGAGTTATGAAAGTATTTTTTATCCGTCCCACATTCTATCTTCATTCTAGTTCATTTTAGTTAGTAGCTAGTTAGTTGTGCAATTTGAATAAACACATTCTATCTTAATTCATGACACTTGTTTACACAATAGCTTTTCATTTAGAAGCAGTTTATTGTTTAGGTGGTGTTTGCGGATTCTCTAACCACACAACCTGCTGTCTTCATTTCTCTGGTATGATTGGATTATACACTATTACCCGGAAAATAGGCACATGAGTGGTGTTTAAAGGCGCTGCTAAATATACAAGACCAGAAAAATGAAAACACACCCCTAAGAACTGTAAAACAGTTTATTTTAAGAAAGAAGTGCTCTAATCAAAGAGTATTCAGCCTGAATCGATTACTATTTTGCAGCAGATCACCAACACAGGCAGCCTACCAAGAAAGGAAGATAGAAACATCGAGAGCAAGGGAAGTGAACCATGTCCAAGTTAGAAACTGTTTACTTATACGCCGGTGAAGAACAACCACGTGTTAAGTTGACCTGCATTAAGGAAGGTCTCACTTTACCTCAAGTTATTAAGTTTATCCATTCTATTCAAGAATTGTACGGCATTGAACTGCAAACTTCAGAAACCATAACAGAGAATTTGAGAATAGATTGTGCGCCGGCGTATTTGAAGCCGGACTTTATTCCTCATTTCTATATTCTGGAATATGAAGAAATCAATGATACTTTTTTTATTTGGAAATCAGATGGTCGCTGGCAATTGAACAAGATGTCTACCCTGTTGTACAGCGATAGCGGTTCCAACTTGGTCAAGAACACTTCCTGGAAAGAGGTTTTTCAGAATAATCAAAGATTCAAAAATTATGACAAGCGGAATTGGTTACAAATTTGTCTAGAAAGAATGAGTGAGGACCTTTCGAACCTAAAAGTTGAACAATTTTGGTCTCAGTACGATAAAATATGTCATAACATCACCAAGCAAAATAAAAAAAATGAACAGTTCGATATGGAGGTTTTCAATAACTTCAAAAATGTCGTCTCTATTGCTGTCATAAAGACTAAAGTTTCATTAAATAAGCGACTTTTGACCGAGACTGTAAGAAATTACCATGACTCAATGAAAAAGAAAAATAACGTCCAAAAACAAAATTCTAAGGAAAATAGTTTGGAATCATGTTCGAACAATAACCATTCTAGATCTCTGGAAAGCGAATCAAGACATTTTTCTCCAATGAGCTCCCTGTCTCCTTCTTCTTTAAGTACTGATGACGAAGCAGCTTCTACAGACTACATCTATAGAGACCTCGCAACGAAGCCAAACGCGAGTTTCATGCATTCAAGCGCAACAAATGATCTGATTAAGGCAAATTTTGAGAGCTATTTCAAAATGATGGCCGAAGATTATGAAACCTTTGACTTAAAAGCTTGGTCGAGACGAAGGCCTCGTAAGTTTCAGCTTGTAGAAAAAAAGAAAGTTACTAAGAATTCACCCAATAACCATCGTCCGCATAATAACGGCAAAATATCCTTTTAACGATTTCGCGAGAAATATGTCACTCCGTAGCATTTATATATCCATTGGACCAAACGAACAAAAATAAAAGGGTAAAAAGTACGTAGTATATAGAAATAATCATTCAGTTCATTACGAAAGTGTGTGTATTATTTTTAAAACTATATGGGCGTCCCGAAAAAGGTCGCATCATACGGTATGGTTTTATAGTTTTCATATTCTTCAGATTTTAAGCATGATGAGCCTCGCCTGCCATATTTGTTTGTTTATTTATTGGTTTTTATCTGTAATAAAGAGAAGTAGGTTGTTTTAATATCTGCCCTATTATAGAATTTACAAATACGCCTTTTGCCGACCTTCTTTTGCTTTTTTTTGGGGACTGGTTCAGAGAGGTAAATACTAAAAATGTGGAGGTTGCACATTGTACTTGTGCCGCCAACTGCCCAAGATGCCATTACATTTCTCGATGCCAATATGAATAAAAGTGATACCTCACAATCGGCATTTCCTATACTTCAGTATAATGAAAACATAATTATGAACAGCAGTAACAACAACGATAACAACTCTTCCGCTGCGAGCACATCTTCACAAAAAGCGACTCAAGCAAGCAATAACAATTCTTTTCTCAATCACCTCCCGAACTGTAAAAAGTTTCTGCATTTTACAAACGGTAACAGTACTCTTTTAGAGCTCTCCAATGAAATTTTACTCAAGTTTGATAAACTTTATCCATATTTCAACGAGCCCATAGAAATCATATCCTTACGAGATAGAAACGGTTGTGATTTGGACTCTCAATTTATAATAAAAGATGTATTTGAAAGTGATGGGGTCGTCTTAGTGATTTTGAAAAATGAATTAGATTGGAGTAAGAATGAACATGTTTCACTGTTACAATTAGCAAGACAACGAAAACGGCCGAATAATAAGCTATCCGTAGAATCCGTGGTTAGTGAAGGTTTATCTTCTAAAATAAATAAGGATGCTATCCATCTGGTAACTAAAAACTCGCTCAAGAAAAACTTTACTAATAGGTCAAGGGTCTCAACGCCTTTAACCAACGAAATTCTGCCGCTTGCAAGCAAGCACGATGCACTGAATAAGGAAAAGAGTTCTATACGACCTCCCTCGATATTAATTGCTTCTGATATAAACAAACATCCACAGGATCGCGACCATGCTAAGGGAAACCCTGAAATATACGAGGGTGATAGTGATAAAGAAAATATGCCCTCATTGTCTATTGAGGAACAGAAAAAAGATGACTCCAAGTCAAATAAAGTGAAAAACCCAGATAACGTATGCAATTCATCAGAGAAGCCTTGTTTTGAACTTCCAAATGAAAACTCATCTCAAATTTCGTATGATTCAATTGATACCGACTTCCGATTGAGCACTACTTCTTTTACGAATGCTGATATGCATACGCTAGATCTCAATACTTCTAGCGTGGTTTACAACGCTAGGAAGAGCTCTTTAGAGACTAAAGTTCAAAACAAAAAAAGTGAGGATCTTCGATTGAACGGCAAGAATAGAAGCGAGAATTATAGAAGAATAGAAACTTTTTCAGAAGAAGAGGATTTATATAACACGGACAACGACCACGCGGACTCTTTTGTCAACAGTTCCAAGAAGGCTTTGGTAGGTTTTCGGGATATCAATTCTGATTTCGATGGCGTTTCTTTCAACAGTGACATCGAAGATGCTGTACAAAGTACCCAGGCTACCAAAAGTACTATTTCTCCCTCCTTTTCTTCTATCAACAGTTTACATCAGAATAAAGGTAAGGAAGACTTATTCCGCCTTGTTGAGAATGAGTTTCCTGATAAATCACTGAGCGATCCCTCATCTAAGTTATCTAAGAAAGGTGTAAAAATAAAAGATACTATCCGGAAACTAAATAGGTTTAAACCTTATAAGGAGACTAAGATTCGAAAAAATAATACCATCACGGAACCATGTTTCAAAAGTTTGCTCCGATGACAAAAATCAAAGGCACGTCCAAAAATTCAGGAATTGTTCATCTGGATACCAAGCATCCTAATGGTCTTCATGGCATTCTTTCCCGTGATCAAAGTGCAAAGGTCGGAAGAATAAAGGTGAAGCGAAAAATTGGTGGTGTTGAATCAAAAGTTGTAGAATTCAAACGGAAAAAAAATATGGAAAATAAATCTCTAAAAGATATTTTTGCGAACACTGGGGAATCACTAAACACAACTTCAGTCATAAAAGTAGTTAAATTGAAGAGGGATACTATTGCTAATCCTAAAGAGGAAATGGAGGCAATCTCTGATAGCGCACTCCACACGCAGAACTCACTTAAGGTACCTATAAAGGGATCAGCGCCAAGAGAAAGAGAAAATGGCCGAGTAATACCATTGCAATTCAAAAAAGTTAAAATTGCAAGGTCACATTCTTCATCCTCCTCATCTTCTTCTGTTTCACTTGAATCGTTGTCAGAGAGCTCTTCCTCAGATGATTCGGATGATAATTCTAACTCAAGAAACGTACAAGTGAAAAAAATCAACTTCAGGACAAGTAATGAATCGGCTGGAAGTCCTAGTGGCCAACTTTTGCTAGATGTAGACGGGAATAAAGCGAGTTCAAACAAATATCAAACACCTAGATATGTTGAGAGCGATGAAGGTGATGAGTAAGTCAAATATTATAAAGTGATCTTTGAAATTCACCTTAAGTATTGTTGACAGAATATAGTATTATTATAGAGAAAATTATGAAATGACATGGAATCATGTTTGAAATTTCAAGACGCTGCCAACGCAAGAGAGCTGATTGTTCGATATTGACAGTTTATATATAATTTCAACGGACTTCAAAAATGATATGTTAACTAATTTGGAATTCTGGACACTAAGTCACTCAAAAAATAAGTGGTTGCTAAGAGATTCGAACTCTTGCATCTTACGATACCTGAGTATTCCCACAGTTAACTATGGTCAAGATATTTTTCTTGAATCAGGCGCCTTAGACCGCTCGGCCAAACAACCAAGTAATCGTTAGAAGATTGTCACGTAGCAGATTTCCTTATTCAAGTATTAAGGGGACTTCTGATCTTAACTAAAACTTGCTGTTCTATCTCTACGTATATCTACGTATACCATCAGTATTGTACTTGTTGATAATTAGTGGTTTAGTAAGTTGTACTAATTAAGAATAAGCCGTTCTTTCTTAATTTATATAAGAGAGGTGAGGATGTGGTGAATTTTGAGACAAATGATGGGATTCCATTGTTGATAAAGGCAATATAATTAGGTATATAGAATATACTAGAAGTTCTCCTCGAGTATATGGGAATCCAGTAAATAGAATCCGTAATTCTACATAATTCTGTCTACACTTTTATTGTCATTTTATATGCTGTAATTCATTATCCTATTACATTATCAATCCTTGCATTTCAGCTTCCTCTAGTTTCGATGAAAGCTTCTCATAACTTATGTCATCTTCTAACACCGTATGTGATAATACACTATAGTATGTGTTGGAATAAGTGATTACAACTATACATTTATTCGTATAAATTGGAATAAGTGATTTCAATTATACGTTCTTCGTATAAATTGAAATTCTATTATTAGAAATTGCCTACTCTGATTCAATTGGAATCGCCATAAGAGTGTCTGCATTTACTTGCCCAACATTATTAGTATCATGTTAAAGAATGTCCGTCATTAATTACTCTCATTTATACAAAGAGATGTATAGTCCTAGTCACTTATTCCAACACTTCTGTCGCCTACTAAAATCTTCATAGTGTAATACTATCTTGAAAAATTGCTTCTTTCTTGGATTCCTAAAGCATCGAGGAGAAATCCTAACAATTGCCTTAAAGTTGCTCAAAAAAATAATCATAATCGCCGATAGAAAGCTGTAATAATTTTCTAGTAAAACTAATACTAGCAGTAATCTGTTTTAATATCATTTAATGAATGTGTGTACATTTATAATTTTTTAAAGGTTTTTCACTGTGTTATTCCTTCTTTTTTATTATTTTTTGTCTACATTTTTGCACTTTTGGTTAATTTCTTTTGTGCACAAGATCAACTTCCCATCCAATCATCCGGCTTTCGATACAATTATTAATCTTCAATTAAAAGAAAGCCACCTGGTCCTCATTATGCCAGTATCCACCTCATTCAGGGCTTTTGTCGTCTTCCTTATTGAATCCTTTCTTTTGTGTGATCCCGGAAAAACCAACTTTAAGTCCGAAATTGATCGGCGGGCAAAGGTTAACGCCGTATCTTTACTAAAACTCTCGGCGGTTATTTGCAATTTTCTACTCCAACGGAGATCAACGCTAACAAGAAAGCAAAGGAGAATGGGGTAAAAAAAATAAGGATGTTCAGGTAAAGGATTTATATAACGAGTAGTTTTTGATTGTTTGCTCCTTGGTGTAAGAGATAGATCGGCCCATTTAACAAAAGTAGGTATACTGACGAAAACAAGCAGCTATTTAGTTTAGTTTCTTATTTAATATAAGCCATGTCTGAAAAATTATCCTTTGAGAATAGGGTTGTTGTAATAACGGGTGCTGGAGGTGGCCTGGGTAAAGTTTATGCGCTGGCTTACGCAAGTAGAGGTGCAAAAGTGGTCGTTAATGATTTAGGCGGCACTTTGGGTGGTTCTGGCCATAACTCTCGAGCTGCAGATTTGGTAGTCAATGAAATCAAGAAAGCTGGAGGTGTAGCTGTAGCAAATTACGATTCTGTTAATGAAAACGGGGAGAGAATAATTGAAACTGCTATAAAAGAATTTGGCAGGGTTGATGTGTTAATCAACAATGCTGGAATACTAAGAGATGTGTCTTTTGCAAAGATGACAGAACGTGAATTTGCGTCTGTAGTAGATGTTCATCTCACTGGCGGCTATAAACTATCACGGGCTGCATGGCCTTATATGCGCTCTCAAAAGTTTGGTAGAATTATTAACACTGCTTCACCTGCTGGTTTATTCGGAAACTTTGGTCAAGCTAATTATTCTGCAGCTAAAATGGGATTGGTTGGTTTGGCTGAAACCCTAGCGAAAGAGGGTGCCAAATACAACATTAATGTTAATTCGATTGCACCATTAGCTAGATCACGTATGACAGAAAACGTTTTGCCGCCACATATTTTAAAGCAATTAGGACCAGAAAAAATTGTTCCTTTAGTACTTTATTTAACACATGAGAGTACGAAGGTGTCGAATTCTATTTTTGAGTTAGCTGCTGGATTCTTTGGGCAGCTCAGATGGGAAAGGTCCTCCGGACAAATTTTTAAACCAGACCGTAAGACATTTACGCCTGAATCAATTTTAAGTAAATGGAAGGAGATTACAGATTTTAAGGACAAGCCGTTTAACAAAACTCAACATCCATACCAACTTTCAGATTATAATGATTTAATCGCGAAAGCTAAAAAACTACCCTCAAATGATCAAGGCTCAGTGAAAATCAATTCGCTTCGTAATAAGGTCGTTATAATTACAGGTGCAGGAGGCGGTCTTGGGAAGTCACACGCCCTCTGGTTTGCACGTTACGGTGCTAAAGTGGTCGTGAATGACATCAAGGATCCGTTTTCAGTTGTCGAAGAGATCAATAAATTGTACGGTGAGGGTACAGCCATATCGGACTCTCATGATGTAGTCACTGAAGCGCAACGTATTATCCAAACTGCGACAGAAAAATTTCAAAGAGTGGACATTTTGGTCAATAATGCCGGTATTTTGCGTGACAGATCATTTTTGAAAATGAAGGATGAGGAATGGTTTGCTGTCTTGAAAGTTCATCTTTTCTCAACATTCGCGTTGTCAAAGGCAGTATGGCCAATATTCACGAAACAAAAGTCAGGATTTATTATTAACACTACTTCTACCTCAGGAATTTATGGCAATTTTGGCCAAGCCAATTATGCTGCTGCAAAGGCTGCTATTTTAGGCTTCAGTAGAACTATTGCGTTGGAAGGTGCCAAGAGAGGAATTATCGTTAACGTTATTGCTCCTCATGCCGAAACTGCCATGACCAAGACTATATTTTCGGAAAAGGAATTATCAAATCACTTCGATGCGTCCCAGGTTTCCCCACTTGTCGTTCTGTTGGCATCCGAAGAATTACAAAGGTATGCTAGTAAAAAAGTAACTGGCCAATTATTTGAAGTCGGTGGTGGTTGGTGCGGACAAACTAGATGGCAAAGAAGTACTGGTTACGTTTCTGTTAAACAGATTATTGAGCCAGAGGAGATTAAGAAAAATTGGAACCATATAACTGATTTCGGTGGTATTACTATCAATCCAAGTTCTACAGAGGAGTCTTCTATGGCAATCTTGCAAGCTGTACAGAAAGCGCACTCTTCAAAGGAATCAAATGATGGAGTTTTCAAATATACTACCAAAGATTGTATATTATACAATTTAGGACTTGGATGTACAAGTAGGGAGCTTAAGTACACCTATGAGAATGATCCGGACTTCCAAGTTTTGCCCTCCTTTGCCGTCATCCCATTTATGCAAGCTACTGCTACACTATCTATGGATAATTTGGTTGATAATTTTAACTATGCAATGTTATTGCATGGAGAACAATACTTTAAACTCTGCACGCCGAGGTTACCAAGTAATGGAACCTTGAAAACAGTTGCTAAACCTCTACAAGTTGTTGACAAGAATGGTAGAGCTGCTTTAGTAGTTGGTGGCTTCGAAACATATGACGTTAAAACTAAGAAACTCATAGCTTATAATGAAGGTTCATTCTTCATTAGAGGTGCACATGTACCACAGGAAAAGCGGATAACGAATGGGAATAGAGCAAAATTTGCTATTCAACGATTCGATGTACCATCTGAAAAGGCACCAGATTTTGAGATAGAAATTTCCACAAATAAAGACCAAGCCGCATTGTACAGGTTGTCTGGAGATTTCAACCCTTTACATATCGATCCTACACTAGCCAAAGCAGTTAAATTCCCTGCGCCAATCTTACACGGCCTTTGTACTTTAGGTGTTAGTGCGAAAGCATTATTTGAACATTATGGCCCATATGAAGAGTTGAAAGTGAGGTTTACCAACGTAGTGTTTCCCGGTGATGCACTAAAGGTTAAAGCTTGGAAACAAGGTGCCGTTGTTATCTTCCAGACAATTGATATGACAAAAAACGTTGTCGTCTTGGATAACGCTGCCATAAAATTATCGCAAGCAAGATCAAAATTATGATCAAAAAGAAAATAAAGCAAAAAAAATAGCGACTATATTATTTCTTCCTTCAACAGTCTGTCAGACCATATGTCTGTGTAAGTCCTTTTTTTGTTATACTTTACATAACGTTACTTGTTACAAATACTTCTCCTTTACATACGCAACTTTTTTTGTCATATATAATATTAATGGTGATATTCTATATGGGGGAAAACGACGGATAATAATACAAAGTGTATGTAGGGTAGGTATATAGATACATGCATATAATAGAAAGAGGGTGTTAAGGATCAAAACCATCATGGCAAGACATTAATCCAGAAATTCATAAATTCAGTTTCATTCGATATTTTGTTCTCACACTTAAACATCAGATGATTTAGACCTTCTACTAGGCGAATATCAAAAATTTCAGTCATATTATTAAGTGTATCATTATGATTGCCAGCAGCATCATTATTACTGCTACCGCCATTTGCCAAATTTTCTAAAGCTTGCTTTGCATCATTACCAATGACACTATTTTCTAGTTGCGGAGGTTGTGAGAGATTATTGTTTGCATTTGAAGTTCTGGATTTCACAGGCTCCTTATTAATCGTTAATAGAGTTTCCGTATCCTTTAATGATGAGTTTAAATGAGACTGCAAAGTTAAGAACGTTTGCATGGGCTGTAACATGAAAGAAAAGGCATTTTCGTTTTGACTTAGTTCACTACCGTTGAAAATATACTCAACCCAATTTTGATTGCATGATGGTCTTGAACCTGGCAAAGGCTTAGTTGCCTGTGAATACAAACTTTTGGAAGAAAAAATGAAAATACTTTTGATTAATTTATAGGGTTTGCATTCCATAGTGTGTTGCTCTGAGAGCAATTGGATTTCCTTTTGCATAGACTTTATAATATTATACTTGGGAATTTTTAAATGTTCACTTTCTAAAAAGTTTGTTTGCTCGTTATCTGATGTCATTGATCGTTCGTTTTTAACTTCGGATGGCATTGTTCCTGGTTTGGCTATTAATTTCTTGAAATTGTTTGGGTTCAGTAAATAATCTTCGGTCAAAAAAGAACGATTATAGCCATTGCCTAGACCTTCGAAATGATTGAAGTCATAATCTGCTTGATCAATAAGGTCTTCACGGTTTGATTCCAGTTCCATATCATTATCGAGAGCTGATATAGCCAATGCACCTGCTGCAGCGGGGCCACCACCAATAGCTAGATAATTTTCAAATTCAAACTTGTCAAACTCTAAATTAATCTCGCCCCGTTCATTCAAATCCTGTAACTCTGGGAAAAACTCCTTTTGTATTAAATAGTTGAAATAATTCGTTAAAGTTGTTGCATCTTTGTAGATTAAAGCGCTTGGATCATTAAAGATATGAGCATTCTGAAAGATCAGAAGCGTGTCGATGATGAAATCATATATCTTGGAATATTGACCAATTTCAAGGTTTTGTTTCACAATTGATAAAGCCATTGGGTTATGTACTATTTCATAATATTCAGGTAATTCATCTTTATCAACTAATTCCATAAACGGCTCACTTAGTTTAATCTTGTCGTCTGTATTTTTAGGAGATAATGAACCCAGCAAAGCTTGGTTGATCTTTTTTTCGGTACCATCAACCAATTTGTTAAAATAGTAAAGTAATTTAACTTTTACCTCACTATTAATTAAATAATTTCTTTTTAAGTTCTTCGCTTTCAAAACCTCAAATTCGATCAACATTACTACTTGCATGGAGTTTTTTACAATCAAACTGTCATATTCATTGTATGCTTGACAGTTTTTTGTTAAGAGTTCAACATCCAAAAGAAAATTGCTTGGGCCATCTTCATATTCATAGTCTCTTGATTTAATTTCATTAATAGACATCGGCTGTTGAATCTTATAATAATACTGTGGGTGAAATTTCCTACTTGGTAGTTTAATGAAATCTTTAAAAATTTCTTTATACTTATCAATAAGAACATCCAAAGTGAAGCTAATAAATCTATTAAACTTGGGTATATGCCAGTCATCTAAGAAAAGTTCTGATTTAGGGTTTAGTGGAGCGTTATAATCGACATGTGGAGTTTCCTCTTGGTTTTTAGGATGTTTTCCCGGCAGGTACTTGGGCCTTTCATCACTGCCACTAGTCTCACTTGTCAACTTCCGCTTCTTAACCACCATGTTTGTACTTCCTTTAGACTCCTTTACTTTGATGTCTCCATTGCATTAACACCTTGAACTTGTTTTGAACGTCTACTTCTACCGTGTTTTTCTTTTTTTTTGATAGCCTTCTGACATCGTCAAGAGTGATTTTAATTGCACTAAACTACTTGCTCTATATATATGTATGTGTGTATAAGAATTGTTAGTTGTATAAAATGTTCATTAAAAGGGAACCGTCAAAGGACCCGGTTTGTCTACCTGGGACTGGCTTAAAATTTCATCAAGTATGTTTGAGTGTAACTTCTTTAACTGTTCTTTTGTTATTCTAGTTGATTTTGGGGACGTCAACACAGTGAATGTATTCGTCTTTGGAGCTGCACGGGGGGCGGATCCCTCTGCAGACCGGCTCGAGGGTACTGAACGCCCACTGATGTTGTCATTTCCTGCACTTCTGTCGTCCTCTGGGGAAACTTCAGCTTCTTCCTGTTGCTTTTTATCGAGGGCTTCTTGCAGGTCTGTTCCTTGAATCACAATCCCACTGTTATTTATCATCGATATGTCTATTAGCTTATCGTTTGTGTTTGAGACAATTTCCCTAAGTTCTTGCTCCCTCGCCAGCAGTTTCTGTTCGTGCTCCTTCAATCGCATTTGCTCGGCATCATACTCACTATTTGTGTTACCTTGGCTTCCGTAGCCCGCCTGTTGTTCCCTCAGCAAAGCTTCATCTTCCTCACTGGCATGATGTCTACAACAGCTAATTATGACTCCCATCTTAGTAGTTCTATTCTGTCGTTGTGGCCTCTACTTCTACGCTCGTTCTTTCTCTGTCAATTCTTCTCTTTTATTCTTAGTCGTTTCTTGTTATTCGTGGGGCGGGTAGCCGATACTTTGTGCCAAACAACGTTTCTTGTTAGATAAACTATAAATTACTCACAAGCGTTAAAGTGAGTGCTCGGTAGACGAAAAGGTGGACGCAGCATAAGGATGTCATCATTGGTTAGAGTACACTGTGCTAGACCGTTACCACAATGGTCTGTGGCTTTTCCTGCTACTAGACAGAAAGCAAGACCCATTCACACTTCAGCTACAAACAAAGACTTCATGTCGTGGTTCAAGAGGAAGAAGCAAGAAGAGCATAAAGAGCCTGTAAAAGACACTAAACAGTTAATAAAAGATATCGAAGAGGGCAAGGCCGAAGCTTCCTCTCAGTCCTCCTTCAAAAGCAAGAATAGGCTGGAGTTAATACCTGAGAATTTTATTGGCGAAGGATCCGCACGTTATAAGAGACAGAAGGAGTTGAAGCATGCTGTCTCCACTGCTCCCTTCAACCAATGGTTATCCAGAAGTAAGATCATTACAGAAAATGAGTTAGATGATACGATATCGCAGGTAAGCAAAACAACACTCGGTAATGAAGACCAAGACGTCCAATTCCCTAATTTGGTAGCTAAGTTTCAATTTACCAAGCTTTTGCAAGCAAAGTCTGGTTATCTAATTCCTGATTATAAACTGACCACTTTAAATACTCCCCTGCAGTTTAAAATATATATTAATGAAAAATTACTAGGACCTGTCAACAATCCCAAAACCGCTTTCAAAGAATCAGAACCTAATGCTATCCACCCTTTTTCTGATAACTATGCCTCACCAAACATTTTTGTGGTTGAAGACATTACTCTCAAAGAGCAAAAAAATAAGTATGATACTATTATGAAAGAAATTCAAAACCTGGAAGATGAGGCAACGGAAAAAGCTCTGGAAACGGCAAGATCTGTCTAGCTTATGTTAATACTGTTATTACTATTACTCATTAGTATCTTGTACATATATATATATACTCTACTTGAAGAACTTTGGATATCTCTTTCCCGTTATGGTTCAAGTTTTCTTTTCCTTTCATCATTTCTTTTTTTTGCCTAGTCATTTTTGTGGACATATCATCTCTTTGGCGGCTAACTTGTGAAGTATCGAGGGAAGTACCTGTTATATATTAAAGCTACCAAAGTTACTAAGAAGCTGAAACACACGAAATACACCAGCGATGTTGGGATGTTTTAGTGCGCTGCTGGTTCTCTTAGTTGGCGGGGGTAGTTTCATTCTCTCAGCAGTTCAAAGTAAAACCGTGACAGATCCTAACTTGTGTCCAGGTTATAACTCACAAGAAATTTCCCCCTTCCTTTCCAGTTGCGTATGTACAATGAACCTTTTCAGATACTAGTGTAATTTCTAGATTTTATTACTGACAAGAGCCACGTTTAGAAACAAAATCTGAATAAATGCGTGTTCCGTTATTTCGATGAACAATATGCGTTTTGCCGGTCATGCGTTACTGTGAATAATGAAACAATGGAAGACTCAAATAACTGCAGGTGTATAGAATGTGCCTTAAGCTCTCTTAACAATAGTTGCTTTCAAGATTATTGTACCTCTAACGATGAATATGAAGAGCTGCAGATTTTTATTCAACAATTTCAATCGACAAATAAGGTTGTCGACAATGGAGTGAGTTTGAAATCGAGCGACAGCAAATTTTCAAGTAAGAAATTGTCCTATTTTGTTGGCCAAAACCATACAATTTTTAGGAACCCTTTGCCATTCGAAAAAAAGCAACTGATTTCTACATTATTAACCTCTTTAACGAACGATCAAGACACCAAATCGTCACTTGATATGTTCAAGAAAATTGACACTAATGATGAAATCAAACTCTTGCACAGAAGAGGAAGTAACGATGAAATTTTACCGGAAACACCAAGTAATTTAGATGGAAACGAAAACTGCAGCGGTACAAAAACTAAGAATCAGCGAAACGACAGAAAGAATAATAGGACTAAAGAAAATAATAAGGAAGTCTGTAGTGAGTTTTTTAATGAAAACGATAATGAAAATAACGATGAAAATAGCAGTGACAGTGAAAAAATACTTACAAAAAACTCCTCATTTCACACTGCAACTAAAAATCACGCAACCTACCTTTCTAGTAAAAAATCGTGGGCTCCTTTGGAGCAAAGGAAAATCTCTACCAGTTATTTAGTCGATGACTGCCAAGGTACAAAAACAATAACCACGATGGATTCTTCTCACGATGCTAAAATCGAAACTGAGACAGGAACTACCCAAGCCACGTCAATAGAGGGGGGGGGGAGAAGATTCCCAAGAACCACGACTATAACAAGCATTGCAATTACCACGTCTTCAAGTATCATGATTGCCATCAAAACAAATTTGTTACTAATGGAAGTTAATTCACACGAGTTAAAGAAGAAAACAGAAATTAGGTTTGGTATTTTCAGCGCTAATGACGAGGTCATTTCATCAAATGAGAGAAGTGCACAAAAAGAAGCAACGAGGAATCGAATTACTAATCCGGGTACAGCTAGTCAGCAAACTAACTTGTTCGCTACAAACACCCCGCATTTATCCTCCCAACCAGAACTTAGTTCCGGTGAATACATATCGGCGGCATCTCAATTAGACAAAAGAGTATTCATATTTACTGTTATCACAGTCTCCATTACTACTTTGATGATGTTGGGGTTTTCCTACCGGTCACGAGTATCTTTCAGAGATCCTAGCATTGATGAATCGGATGATGATGATGACTGGTCCAATGAAGAAGTTGATTTCGACGAAGAGTATTTCTATTCTCTTCCTGTAAGTATACCAGAAAAGGGCATCAGTTTGGATAAAATGGCGCAGCAACTTGGTGTAGAATAATCATAAAATGATTGTATTCTCTTTTCTTTACAGATCTTTCTTATATACATTGCTTTTTATACATTCTTTTACCGCTCTTTTTCTTTTACAATTCCCAGAAAAAACTGTTTACTGCATACGTTTGTATGCCGTAATGAAAATAATACAATTCTAAATAAAAAATAATAACAGAATGTATTTAAGCCAATTCTTCATAAAGCATACCCAAATATTAAAAACGCCGTAGTTTTTAGGGACATCGTCATTCTCCACAAAAAAGAAAACGCTGTTGTAAGATTTGCTTGATATATACCTTTACGCTCTTTGATGAATTTAACGCCGCTGTTCTATACTTTTTTACATTCGATCTTGTTTCGAATATTTCATAAAGTTCGCTTCTTTTTTTAAGGCCTTGCTATACATGAAAGAACAAATGCTTGGAGAGCAGATAAAGTACAAATAGATGCCACGCTGAAAATGCCAAAAGAAAACACCGCGAACAATTGTTAAACTTATGAACCGTACACTTCCCCTTTGCAAAGAATTCTTTGAAGAAATAACAGCCTATTTAGACCATGATAATTTTATATTAACAATCACTGCCAATCAGCCGTCAATTGCTCTACCTTATTACCTGGACAAGAATGCCCATTCCATCGAACTGGTTATCTTCAAATCAACATTTTTGTCTCTTTTCCAAGAGGCACATACATATTGCAACAGCAGTCTCTCTGATCAAAGTATGTTCCGACAATAAAGTTTTCAGAAGTCTAGATAACTACTTTTTGTCCCAATTCAAAATGTACACTTTATTTGACTGTTTTTAGTTACTAACAACCTTGAATATACATGTGATCAGGCTGCATTGTTAATGAGAGTATCTATTACATGACTATTGGACTTCTACTCACAACGCCTGAGAACAAAACGGTATATAATATGCATGAGGAATTGATCAAGACATATTTCCATGATAACCGTATTTTGACTATACCAGGTTTATTAGCCAAAGAAGTAAGGCTAGTTCAGCGACTCCTTTGTTCATCAAACAATCGCATCAACAAGTCGTCATCTCTCTGGATATTATATCGAAAATTGTATATCTTGGCTCTTCATGTAAAGACATCAGTTTTCCCGGATCTTTTTCATGTGTTCTCTTCTTCTGGGGCCCAGCATTTTTCCAATTACTACTGTTGGAATACTGCTAGATGGTTTTACGATAATATACCTCTTGATGAAAGAATTGAGCTCTTTAATCGGACGAAAACATTTTGCTTTCAGCACGTTAAAGATTGTTCATCATGGAGCACATTAGCCTATATGGTATGCCAACAGGAGCAAAAAAATAAAAACAATATACGTGATTTTCAAAGGCTGGCAAGCTCTTTCAATTTACCGATTGAGTCGAATAGGGTTGACTTAGATTTTCAAATACAATATACAGATTCATTTATCCAAGAATTGATAGAATGGATTAATAAGGCATATGTTTCAGATTGGCCTCCATATCTATGCCTTTTGCAAATTATGAAACTTAATCTTATCTTTGGAAGTAACATGGACTCTGTCTTATCAACTTGGAAGCATGAAATTCGAACTTTTGAAGAGAACAACGGTAATATCGAGTTAAAGAACAATATACCAATAGTGCCTAAACAGTTTTCAAACAACCTACTAATTTCTGAAAATTTCGTACATTTTGGCTATAAAAAGCTCCTCCTAAGTAAGCTTTTGGATATAAATAAAAAAGGAAAAGAACAATCAGATAGTTGAAACAGATAAAGAAATACATATAAAAGAAACTGATTTATATTTAAAAACAAAAACACTAACGTCATATCCAAGATATACTATTATCTTTCCTTATTCTCCTTTCTACCCTCAACCCTCTTATTTTGTGCTTTTATTTTCTCAAATGCAGGGATGAAGAATTTGTCGGTAAAATGTTGACCAGGCAAAATAGGTGCTATTTGCAATATACTTCGTATTTGGTTCTCAGGATCCTCGTTAGTAGGAATATTCTTATAGATACAATAATCAAGATCCTCGCCTGGTTTTGACCTTCTGAATAACTTTGGATGAAATTCCACACCATCTTCGATACGCTTTTTGGCCAACTGTCTTTGATGGTCTTCTATCTGAAATTTTTCTTCAGTCGCGACAGGATGATTGCGGACAGCCAGTGCATCTGTAACCTTTTTCCACAGTTTTCTGGATTCGTAATCACCTTGTTCGTTCAATGGCCGGACCTTTGGTCTCAGTGGTGACTCTTTATGTGTGTCGAGAAATACTTTTGATGAAGAGCGTGATTGCTTTAAATCCTTTATATACATAACATCATTCCATTTACCAGATATTTCGTAATATGAATTACCGTCATAATCTTTAACAGTCCCCTCGATGGCGTCGTAAGTCCCGAAAACATATCCTTTTGTCTTAAACTCTATATCAACTTGGAAATTAGGAGATTTAATTATCATATGATCTCCAAGTTCGATTCTCATTTTTCCAAATAAAATTCCTCTTACATATACGTTCGGTTGTGTTAGAACATACTTTTCCGGTTTTCCGTTTTTATCCTTTATGTCCAGAAATTGCAAGACCGTTGATCCATCCATCATAGCGGCACTTGAGTTTCCTAAAAATCTGGATTTAGGAATAACCACCCCGTCCACTCTAATTGATGATTCGGGGATCATGTAAAAGTACGCACATTCTGGAGGATGGTGACTTGTCTGCTCAGCTATATAATATGCTTGCTGTTTGTTTGGCAAATCCCAATAAGCGGTAAAATATTCACCAAGGACTGGGTTTAACGGTTTCTTAACTGCCTTGGGTGCAATGTGCCAGCCTGCTAGGTACCATTTTATGACGTACAAAAATCTTTCCAAGGGGTCCTTCTCAGAATGCGCTTGCAACAAAAATTCAGGAAATTGCAATTGATTTGTGACACGCTCAAGCATCGACTTCTTTTCTAATATAAATGTGGGCAAGGTAATCCTAGTCAAATCACAGCCTGGCCTTAATTGTGAGATGATATTTAAGATAATATTATGACCGGATTCATCGTCCTCATCAATGTCATCTGTATCAATGGACTGATCTTTTATTGCTGAATGTGAGGATTTACTACTTGCAAAGCTGGATCTGCTCAAACGATGCGAATCGGATCCTACAGTCAGTTTCTTGGAACCCATTGTAATAGTTTTATTGTATTTAATCTAATAAGATATAAACTGCATGAAATCACACCTCTAACTCAATCGACAGAAGTAGTCTTCGAGATGAACATTTCGTCGAGAACTTGTTTGTCTTATGTTGCCAATCCTGGGTCCCCTATTTCGTCAGAAAAAAAAAAGCCTAAATATCTGGCCGAAATTTGAAAAGAAAAGGGCCTCGTTCTTTTCCCAGCAAATTTCAGTATTTCTCCCTAAATAATACTTCATCCTGACATTTCTGGCAATATTCGACCTATTACATCACATTCCAACCTCGTGATGAATTACCACCATACGTATGAGAATATACCAATAAGGTGTATATACATACATAAACATCTTATCACCTAGTAAAAAAGAATACTATGACTTACACATAAAGGGTACAAACCTGTTTATGACTGGCTAACCTATATTACGGAACTACTCAGTTATGGATAGGAACGTCTTAATTCACGTCAACAGCAGCGGTTGAGCCATTGATGTTACCACTTGATGAAGCAACATCAGATTTTGATCTCTTCACGGTTTCATGTCTGGCATCTAGACTCCTCCTTTTACTCTTCCTTGATGGCCTTTTTTCATTTTCATCAAAAACTTCATCTGGCAAATCGTAGCCCTTTACGAAGCGAAGAGCTAAGTTGAATACTTTGTGGTCACCATAGTCCTCATTGAAACTTCGACATAAGTTTACAAATTCCGTACATGGAATGTGAATGTCGACTTTCTCCTTTTTGTTTTCAATATTAAAATCAAGGCCTATATACATGGTGGTTAAATAAGCCTTAAGTTTATCTTTAATACTTTCATCTTCTTTATTTTCTTCTGTTACCAATTGAAGGGAATTCAATGCTGTCTCAGTTTTGTGGCTACCATACTTGTCTTGAATCATTTCGTAGTCATCTTCTGTTGGACAACAATAACTACTTTCGAAGGGCTTAGTGAAAGGATGAGCAATTTTGATTCCTGCTAACACTTCTAGTTTCATAACTAGAAGCCTTACCTTACTTTCAACAAGACCACTCCATTTTAAATGCTGCTCATCACTGCCTCTCGTGTACGCTGTAATTTCTAAATAGAACTTGTAGCGGAAGAAAAAGTCATTCTTTTCGAATAAAGAAGCCCAGGACTTTTTATTGGAAAAAATGTCATTGGTAATCTGGACACCCCTTCCAAATTCTTGTAAAATGACCTTTTTAGTAGATTCTGTGATGTTATGTGTAGCACACATTGATGGGTAAGCTGGTGTAATGACAGGCATTCTATGTGACCTATCTTGGGCATATATCTTCGGATTCCATACACGCACTTGTAATGGACCATCCTCAATTGGTTTTAGGATAACCGGTTGCGGCCAATTCCATTCCGATAAGATAATAAAAAATCTGTTTAATATAACTGCGCTACACGCATTGGGGTATAGTTGACAAATTCTGGCAACTAACATGGCCCAAGCAACACCACCAGGAAAGCCAAAAATGTTAGCGTAAACAGCCCTTCTTTGTGCCCACAGTTTAATAGCTCTTAGGGCAATCCTAAAAACATTTGGCTTTGGAACCAACTCTAGTATTTCATCTGTTACTCTAGTACCATTCAAAGCTCTCAGGTCCTTCTCATCTAGATTTCGCAGTAAATTTTTGTCTGATAAAGTCAAGGATGGAGGTACTTGAGGTTGATCCAAACGTGCACAAATCAAATCAATAGAAATGCCACTGAACTTGATTTTGATGATTGGAACAAACGCATCAGGAACAGGGGCAATTTCATCCAATTCCTTCCTTTCTCTTAGTAGAGCGTCAAATACAGTAAAAAAATCATCTCGAGTTACGTGTTTTGGAACAACCACCAAAGTATCAATATCACTACCAGGTCCATGAACTCCTAGTCTATAAGAACCATAAGTGAAAATCTTTCCACCCGCATCCCTTGCCATCCCATCAGACATATTTTTCTTCTTCGATACTTCATAAACAAACCTTTGAGCTAATTCCTGTAGTACTTTCAACACTTGTACCCTATTGGCAGTTTCTTGCTCTGTCTCAAACGAACCTTCCTTTTTCAGTTCTTGAATTAAGCTATCATTCAGTTTATTTTCTGCCGCTGTGGCGCCCACGGTTGATACGGGTCCAGTAATACCAAAAACCTTTTGTGAGCTCATTTGATAGCTACAATAAAATTCTATCTGCCAAAAATATGATCTATTCTCGGACCTTTCTTAATTTAAATTACCGTGTAAAGGTTTCTCCACTGTGTTATTGATTTGCTAGTTTAGTGTCTGTACACTTTTGCTGCTAAGAACTTTCTATCCAGAAAATAATGACTGCTGCGGGCGAGTGGAATGATACAATAAAGTCGTAGAATTCGAAAGATGATTGAAGCCTCTACTCGCCAAGAAATGCTCGAGAACAAACAACTTGTGTGCTCGGCTGAGCTAGTTTCCAAAACCAATGTTCTAACGAGTAGTTGATTTCTTCCCCAAATATTATGTACGAGCCGGGTGATAAGGTAGTCTGGGCGCGGTTGATTCGCGTCGCTTTGCCATCAAGAGAGCAACATATAACTTTCAGGACAAACCCAGATAGTAGTTTATCTATTACGACTTAAATGTTATAAAGGTTTTTTGACGTCAGAAAGAGGCCATACGAATATCACGCTTTTCATATTATCGGATACAATGGATGAGCATTTAATTTCTACCATTAACAAGCTTCAGGATGCCTTAGCCCCCTTAGGAGGCGGATCTCAATCTCCTATTGATTTACCTCAGATCACTGTTGTCGGTTCTCAGTCATCAGGAAAGTCGTCCGTTTTGGAGAATATTGTTGGTAGAGATTTCTTGCCAAGAGGTACTGGTATTGTAACTAGGAGACCTTTAGTTTTGCAATTGATCAACAGGAGACCAAAAAAGTCAGAACATGCTAAAGTGAACCAAGCTGCCAATGAACTGATTGACTTAAACATCAACGGCAATGAGAAGAAAAAGGATGAGGCGGAAGAACAGCAGCATAATGGGCAATCCGAAGATAATAAGGAAGAATGGGGTGAATTCCTGCATTTGCCCGGTAAGAAATTTTACAATTTTGACGATATTAGGCAGGAAATCATCAAGGAAACTGATAAAGTTACAGGTGCTAATTCAGGTATTTCTTCCGTGCCCATTAACTTGAGAATTTATTCTCCTCATGTTTTAACTTTAACGTTAGTTGATTTACCTGGATTGACGAAGGTTCCTGTAGGTGACCAACCTCCTGATATTGAAAGACAAATCAAAGATATGCTTTTAAAGTATATTTCCAAACCCAACGCTATCATATTATCAGTTAATGCCGCTAACACCGATTTGGCTAATAGTGATGGTTTAAAGCTTGCCAGAGAAGTCGATCCAGAGGGAACGAGAACTATTGGTGTCTTGACCAAAGTTGATTTGATGGATCAAGGTACAGATGTCATAGATATTTTGGCCGGAAGAGTCATTCCTTTGAGATATGGATATATCCCAGTTATCAACAGAGGCCAAAAGGATATAGAGCACAAGAAAACAATTAGAGAGGCTCTTGAAAATGAAAGAAAATTCTTTGAAAACCATCCATCCTACAGTTCCAAAGCCCATTATTGTGGTACTCCATATCTGGCTAAAAAATTAAACTCAATCTTATTACATCACATTAGGCAAACTTTGCCAGAGATCAAAGCTAAGATCGAGGCCACATTGAAGAAATATCAAAACGAGCTCATAAACTTGGGCCCGGAAACTATGGATTCAGCTAGTTCCGTCGTTTTGAGTATGATTACCGATTTCTCTAATGAATATGCTGGTATTTTGGATGGTGAAGCTAAGGAGCTTTCCAGCCAAGAACTTTCTGGTGGTGCTAGAATATCTTATGTATTCCATGAAACTTTTAAAAATGGTGTAGACTCTCTGGATCCATTCGATCAGATTAAAGATTCTGACATTCGAACCATCATGTACAACAGTTCAGGTTCGGCCCCATCCTTGTTTGTTGGTACCGAAGCTTTTGAAGTTTTAGTTAAACAGCAAATAAGAAGGTTTGAAGAACCGTCTTTACGTTTAGTTACTCTGGTGTTCGATGAACTAGTTCGTATGCTGAAACAGATTATCTCCCAACCAAAATACTCAAGATATCCTGCTCTAAGAGAAGCGATCTCTAATCAATTCATTCAATTCTTAAAGGATGCCACTATCCCTACTAACGAATTTGTTGTCGACATAATCAAAGCTGAACAGACCTACATCAATACAGCCCATCCGGATCTTTTGAAGGGTTCTCAAGCAATGGTCATGGTAGAAGAAAAATTACACCCTCGCCAAGTCACAGTTGATCCCAAGACTGGCAAACCTTTACCAGCTCAACCACCATCTAGCAAACCACCAGCTATGGAAGAGAAATCGGGATTTTTTGGCGGCTTCTTCTCCACTAAGAACAAGAAGAAATTGGCAGCTTTAGAATCCCCACCTCCTGTTTTGAAAGCTACTGGCCAAATGACGGAAAGGGAGACAATGGAAACAGAAGTCATCAAGTTGTTAATTAGCAGTTATTTTTCTATTGTCAAAAGAACAATTGCCGATATTGTACCAAAAGCTTTGATGCTCAAATTGATCGTGAAAAGCAAGACTGATATTCAAAAAGTATTACTCGAAAAACTTTATGGAAAGCAAGATATTGAAGAATTAACCAAAGAGAATGATATCACTATCCAAAGGAGAAAAGAATGTAAAAAAATGGTTGACATATTGAGAAATGCCAGTCAAATTGTCTCATCTGTATAAGTTATATCTCACCTGTACTAGTTGCTCGAGCTTAGCTCCAAGTCTTCCTTATTAACTGCAATCATTATATATTGTTCTTGTAAACGTAGAAGCTAGTTTATAAATTTTGTTGAATGTCGATTTCTACCGCACATTAGAGTTTGTATATCTTTACCAAATGTGAATGAAAGGAACTTGATGATGAAATTCGATGGTTCACATGCCTTTAAGTCTTTATCGTCTATAATTGAGATTCCGCATATATGTCGAAATGATACAACAATCCCCTCTTTTTTAAGCTAAGTGAATTTGAAATCGAAGTGAAGGTACTATGTACCTTGGCGTATTTCGGATCGCTTGCACTAATTAAGTATAAACAACGTACCGAAGACACAAACAAAATGAAAGACAAATTTTTAATATCAATATTTTAGTCACATGATACTTTGTAAAAAGAACATTAAAATTGAAATAAATTATTAAAGACACTTTAAAAAATTGGAAAAATAAAAAATGTATTTTCTTTGTTTGGGATGTCCGAACAGGGAAAAATGGTTCCTAGTAAATCGCTTGTTTTTTGAGGCTCAAAGCCAAATGAATCATATTGTTTTTATTTATAGTCAGTCCGTTCATACAAGAGAAGAGATCAGCATGAATAGTGATTACATGAATGTATTCAAATGAATGTTCGCTTTTCTTAGTTAATATTTAGTTGTCATGACATCTCACATAGTTTGGTGAGTATCACTCCTAGATTATCATAAACACAAGTATAGCATAACTAATAATTGAACTTATCTGGTTATCATGCTTTCCTAGCTTAGATTCTATAACACATAATGTTGCTCCGAACACTTACTACAAAAGAAATTCCTGGAACAATTTTTTCTGCTAAAAGAGTAAATACGAATAACTTCGGAAAGCGTCAAACTAGTGGTATAATAGTTCTATTTGTGCTATCGTGAGGTTACTAGCTCTCACTTGCAAAAGAATGTAAAAGAATGTACGCTTTTTCCTTGATGTTTGTATAAAAGGCCTGTCGCTAATTTCACGTGATCAGTAATCTCATGCCACCCCAAAAAATGTGGCAATAGAGAAGAAGAAGAACTCAATATGACTTCAACTTCATGAATTTTTTAGAAGTGTGTATATAAGATGCAAACTTTCTCGACAATAGCAGCCTCATATTTGTTATTGTCGTTTTTTCTCTTTCTTAATTCAACTAAGTATCAAGGAAAGTAGAAGATTTTTTTCTAAGTACATTGTGACAAATGGCGACTAATATTACTTGGCATCCAAACCTTACTTACGACGAACGTAAGGCATTGAGAAAGCAGGATGGTTGCACTATTTGGTTAACCGGTCTAAGCGCATCTGGAAAAAGTACAATTGCTTGTGCTCTGGAACAATTATTGCTTCAAAAAAACTTGTCTGCCTATAGGTTAGATGGTGATAACATTCGTTTTGGTTTGAATAAGGATTTAGGCTTTTCGGAAAAGGACAGAAATGAAAATATTCGTAGAATCAGTGAAGTTTCTAAATTATTTGCTGATTCATGTGCTATTTCAATCACCTCATTTATCTCTCCATATAGGGTTGATAGAGATAGAGCCCGTGAACTGCATAAGGAGGCTGGCTTGAAATTTATTGAAATTTTTGTTGATGTTCCATTGGAAGTCGCTGAACAAAGGGACCCTAAAGGGTTATACAAAAAGGCTAGGGAGGGTGTAATTAAGGAGTTTACCGGTATTTCTGCTCCTTATGAGGCTCCAAAGGCTCCAGAGTTACATTTGAGGACTGATCAAAAGACTGTTGAAGAGTGCGCCACCATCATTTATGAGTACTTGGTTAGTGAGAAAATTATCCGTAAACATTTGTAACTCTGATTAATTTACGGTGCATGTAATGATATATATAAAAATGTATAATATAGAACATATTTATTTGAAGACACATTCGACACAAAGAAAACATAAGTAACGAGTTCGAGCAAAGTGATAGATCGAATCAAGTTTCGAACGCCTTCTAACACTGAATTGCTTACTTTGACTACAGTATTCAATCAATTATAACAACACATCATGCACTACATATCCTCAGAATGATTCAAGTCTGCTTCTTTAAAGTGTTCAACCGGGCTTGCAAGTCATCATCAGGATTACCGTTCGATTCTGACCCGGCACCAATAGGTTCTGCAATGCCTATTGTTGTTTCTGCGATCGGTGCGTTTGAAACCAAATTTTGAGGGGTACTTTGCAGCTGCGAATTTAAATCCACTCCAATCTCATCCAGAACTTTATTTACGATTTCGTCTGCTTCTTCATCCTCATCCACCTCATCGCCCATGACATTATCAATAGCCTCATCCATAAATTCCTGCCTTTGACCCATCAAATCACTTTGCTTTTCGAATTCCATTGATATCCTTTGAAGTTGGGGTAAATTCATCGATCTGTTCATTCCAGCCAATAATCCAGTAGCCTCACTCATAGAACGTGTCATTTGGTCGCTACTTCGAACAGCCTGTATCCTCAAGGATATGGCTTGAAGTTGGGCTTTCATGTTGTCAAATTTTTGAATGTAATTCCTAGTTCTCACTAAATCTTTAGCTTGAACTTTTGCTGCTGTGACTTGCCCATTCTTTGCTGATTTTTTGATTTCTGATACAAGTTTTTTATCTTGCAGTTCCAGTTTCCTCTTTTCTCTCTCGAGTTCTCTCTGAGTTCTTTCTAAAGCCCTTTGATTCTAAAACGTGATTAATCAACGTTAGTATGTCAACCAAAATAACGATCTAAATACAGAAACACATACTTTTTTTAGCCTTTCTTGCGGAGTAACACTCTTTCCAAACACCCACTCGAACAAACTCATTCTTTAACGTTCTATATTAAAAGGTGAAACAATCAGCCTTGAAATGAAATAGACACAGAATCGTTGCAACTTGAGTGTGCAGGATTTGAAAATATGATTTCTGGTTATGAAGAAGGGAAGTCCCTTTAATGCTGCTTTAATTATCTTTTCGCAAATAATATCTAACCCGGAAAATATTCATCAACATCTTAAACACATAAGTGAAAGTTGCCATTAGCAAAGGTCAAAAATAATTGACAAAGTTTCAACTGAGCACACAATAACGCAGAAAGTATAATTTTCACTAAAAATGCTTTATGAACTAATCGGACTCGTTCGCATAACCAACTCAAATGCACCAAAGTTAGAAGCGAAGGAACTGTCTTCCACAATCGGGAAATTGATCATTCAAAATAGAGGAGTGGTTAGGGACATTATACCCATGGGGATAAGGTACCTTCCTAAAATTATGAAAAAAGACCAAGAAAAACATTTCCGAGCATATCACTTTTTAATGCTGTTCGACTCATCTGCTGCCGTGCAATCTGAAATTCTAAGGACTTTGAAGAAAGATCCGCGTGTCATAAGATCATCCATCGTTAAAGTTGATACAGATAAACAGCTTGACAGGGCCTCATCATTACACCGCTCTTTGGGGAAAAAGTCTATTTTAGAATTAGTGAATGAGGATTATCAATCCACTTAGGTATATAGAGTATTAATTCAAATCGAACAGACAATATAACATGTAAATATATACATTCTTTATACGCATTAAATCATTAAGGTAGGAGCATTATTTCTAATGCTCCATTTAATAAGTATATTTATCAGCAGCAGGCATTTATTTACTTCCGGAGGTTTTTGCTCCTTCAAAGATGATCAATGAGATGTAATTAAATAAACTACATGTGTATTATGCTAAACAACAATTCTGACTAAGAAAAAAGAAAGAAAAAAAAACACAAATTTATAGATGATTGGTCCTATCTACAACCGCAGATGGAATGCCTACTAAGCTCTCTTTACACCTAGTGACGTTATAGACGTTGCTGACGAACGAGAAACGGAAGTAGATCCATCAAACAGTGAAGGGCTTACGCTAGGTTCATCGGTCATATTAAGATCGAAGTCGAGTTCTAAGTTGGACAAAGGAACACTTTCAATATCATTCGAATCTGCAGCTAAAGGATCGCTCTTGGATATATCATATTTCTCAATCGAAGTATACGACCATCTGCAAAAGAGGCTTGTGTCGACAATTGGCAAATGTGTGTACTTTGTATACTGAAATATCACGTAGGACAACACTGAACCTGCCATTAGGTCCACAAAATAATGGTGTGTTAAATACATAGTTGACCACCATAACCAACAAACATAAGCAATAAACAAAGGCTTCAATTTTGGGAAGCAATAGCAAAAAAACAGGGCTTCCATAGTAGCACATCCGGAATGCAATGAAGGAAAAGCTCCAAAAATAACTGAAGAATTCGAAAAAGCAGTCGTATACATATTGATACCCAATAGCTCATCAATTCTAGCTAACCCGCCTGGTGAGCCATGCATATCATAGTTAGCTGATTGCAATCCATAAAGGATTTTGTACCATGGTGGAGCCGCTGGAAAGACATTTTGCATGATAACACCAAACAGGTTCATATAGCCAAACGCAAAAGCATAACCCTGCAAAACAGTTGGCGGTCCAAATACAAATAAAATGGCAGCAACGACAAATGGAGCTCCGAAATGAAATAAACCATAAGGTAGCCAAGCCAAGATATCCAAAAAAGAATTCGGAGATGTGGCAAGAATATCACTCAAATTGTCACCGTACAAAATTGTTTCCACAGCTGGTAACACTTTAACCGTAATAGGGGGCCGGCGGTCATCTGGAAAATACGACGAAGTAAAATAAAGCGCCACCCATGTTAAAATGGGTAGGGCATTGAAGAAAAACTGTGATGTAGCTGGAATAATGAACAAAGTGCCTAAGAAACAATAAAATAGAATCTTAAGAATCCAGGGTGCGGGATTAGTAATAAACACGAATAACATGATGGATCCCAAGAAGAGATAATGCACCCAGTCACTTAAAGCCGGCTTGAACTTTTGCACCTTCAACAAAGTTTGGTGGGGGTCTAAACTTGTTTCTAGATCGGCTACATGGCAGTTGGGAGGTCTCTCTGATAGAAACCATCTCGAAAAAGGGTTTGCCATACGCAAAGGAACGATTAAAAGCTTTTTAAAATATGAAAACCGCAACCTGTAGGGAATAAAATAAAGTACTTTTGAAGAAATTTCGAAGAACCCTGAGTTAAAATTTATAACCAAAGTAATTCAAGGTGAAAAGCAGGGAAAAGGAAAAAACTTGTGAAGTACTCAACGACAACCAAAAATGAGCGATTGGACTCCCCAAATATCTATAAGATTCAATAGTAGAAATCCAACTTTGTTGGTTCACGAACAATAGTCGCTAGCGTTCTTGAGTTATGGTGACTGAAGCAAAAAAATACGCTTCTATAGTAGTACCGGAGCAGTAAACCACTTTTAATAAATAAGAACACTGAGGAGCACGCTTTTATTATTTAACTACAGGAAATAGAAAGGCGATGACCCGCCAAGCAAAGAATGATGATATTCTTTTGTTGTGGTTTTTAGCCAACTTTCGTTTTTCTTCTTTCAAGTCCACCGATCGCTCTTCACGAAGAGCCGGTGTCATTACTGGGGACTGCGGCAGTTATAACAGTATTTAATAAAACCCACAAAGGGATGCCCAGCTTATAGATTTAAACAGAAGACGCACGGAACAAGAGGAGAAGGTGACGAGATCTTAGTATTCTGACTTGTATTTCACACAGAGGACTAACAACTATCCTAGGTTCTCTTTTACTTTTATTTCTACTCTAACTTTACTTTAGCTTTTATTTAGTTTACATTTACTATGTCTGTTCGTACTTCTTCAAGATCTAATAAGGGTCAAAATAAATACATCGAATATCTGCTACAGGAGGAGAAGGAAGTACCAAAGAAGAAAAGCACAAAGAAGAAGCTCGACTCACGCAGTAAGAAGAAGAATAAGATCGACTCTTCGCAAGAACTAAATAAAGACACGGAGAAAGAAGAGGCAGAAGAGGCAGAAGAAGCAGACGAGGGTTATGTTAGATGTTTGTGTGGTGCAAACAATGAGAACTATGATGCTGCTGAATATTCGCATGGAGACATGGTTCAGTGCGATGGCTGTGATTCTTGGCAACACATTAAATGTATGACCGCTGGTGAAGACGTCATAGATGGACTAATGAATGAGGATTCTAAGTACTACTGTGAATTATGTGACCCATCACTATATGCACATTTGGAAGAATCAAAGAAGATGGAGGTTTCAGAGGACGAAGATTACGATGATGTTTATAGGCCCATTAATGACCACAATGACAACGATGCAGACGCCTTTCTTGATGAAGAAAGCCCCAGGAAACGAAAAAGAAGCATTGATAACTCTAAAATGACACTAAACAAAACTAAGCAAGTGAAAAAATCCAGTGGATCAACAAAAAGGAAAAAAAGCACCGATGCCACTAGTTCTGATACTCTTGAAAATAGGATACCTACCAAGAGAGATTTTGAAAATGAAAAGGAACATAAATTAAGATGTAATGCAGAAAAAATGTTTTCTACCCTTTTTAGTAAGTTCATCATCCCCGAAACGATAGAAGCAAAGCTTTATGAGCTTCCGGAGAGCAAAGACACCATGTTGGTCTCCCAAGAATTTGCCCGCAATCTGGAAAATGAACTTTATAAAGCTTGCCTCAACGTTGAATTTGGTACGTTAGACAAGGTATACACTGAGAAAGTGAGATCTTTGTACTCTAACCTAAAGGATAAGAAAAATTTAGAACTCAAAGCACACGTTATCGGGGGTAAATTGCCTTTGAATAAACTGGTAAACATGAATGCACCTGAATTAGCAAATCCTGACCTACAAGAATTTAAGGAGAAAAGAGATAAAGTTACCTTAGAAAATTTTATTGTAGAGGTACCAGATAAACCCATATATGTCAAGACCCATAAGGGTGATGAGTTAATCGAAGATTCCGCTGAACCTCAAGAGGATATTTTGTACTCTAAAGATAGCATAAGGTTACACAACACTGAGAATATTGATGATGATGAGGGAAAAATCGATCAGCCTCACGTCGTTGCGAAAGAACTCTGCCCGATTGAAATAGCAAGTGAAGGGTCTCTAATATGCTCGTTTTTATACCCCAGCTTAGGGCTTCAATTTGCGGGTTATTTAAGTTACGTTGGAACTTCACAGAGGTTAAAGAGGAATATTTTCAAGGAAGCTATTGGTGACGGAAACCTATACGTTGAAGGACGCTTGCCTACCACTACTGCTTTGCCATATCTTAAAGAAATCTCATCCTCTAGAGCAATATTAGTTTATCAAGTGTTCCCCTCAAATGACAACAAAAGTAAGACAACTTTTGCGGAAGTTGTTGATTCATTGGAAAAGAAAGGTCGTATTGCTGGTATAAAGCCAAAAGCTAGGTACGAGAAAGATTTTTATATTATTCCATCAAAAGGCGGTGAAGTTCCTGAAATTTTGGATGACATTTTAAGCAATCACGATAGCGAAAGATATGGGGGATTCTCGCCCGTGAAATCAAATGAAAGAAAATTATTCGCATTTGTTGTAGTAAAACAGGAACTTATTCATTAAACACAAGAATCCCCAGAATTGTAACAGTATTAGTAATATGATAACAAAACCTCAGAGACGTGAGTAGTTACGGGAAACCTATATCTTCTTTTTCATCTCTTGTGTTCAAATCTTCAGTATTTTTGTAAAGTTTATAAGTACGCACTTGCGCAAATATAAAGTGTGGTCAAAAGCCGTACGAGAAGGAGTACGCCCAGGTACCTTTAGTGTTTACTTTTTTCCATTCATTTTACATCTGTATAACCTTGCCGAAGATGTATAAACAAAAGCTTTCAATAGCTATGAATTTGTAGTTTATATATTAAAGGAGTAACCAGTTAAAGATAAAATTACATACGAAATACATCAGAATTAAAGATCATGTACATATTTTAAGCCTTAGCCAAAGCCTTCTTGACAGTGTATCTCTTTTGCTTTCTTAAAACCATAACTTGGAATCTTTCAAAGTCAGTCAAAGCAGCACGTCTTTCACGTTGAGCAATCTTCTTAGCCCAAGATGAAGTAGCCCACTTTTCGCAGACACCAGCAGCAGCCCACTTCTTAGAAACGGTAGCAGTTCTGGCACCTCTTGGCAAAGTGAAAGTCAATGGAGTTAAGACAACTTGACCCAAATTGATGGCTTGACGTGGAACACCAGCTTTTGGACCATCAATCAAAACCTATAATATTTAATAATGATCATTTCAAAATCATTCATTAAAGTTGTTAGTAAAACGAGTTTTTTTTTTTTTGAAACTATGGATGGAAACATCATCTGATATTTGAGGAAACGTTACTGGACTCTTTAACAGACAACTGTGCAACAAGGGGGGAACTAACTCTAGAAAAACGTAATGTGCAGCCACCAAAATACTTAGGAGTTTCGTTATACCTTACTCTAAAAGAAAAAGACCAGTCAGGCTCTATTTCACTGTTTGATTCACATTCACTTTTAATTTAAGAGTGGTTTCGGCATATGGTGATGGACTAAATAATCATCAGCAATTTCCCTGGCCTAAAGTTATTCTGTGCTTGTTCGGTTTCCTCATAAAATTAGTTGTAGATTTTCCAGGTTCAACATACCTTCTTTTGGTCAATAATTTCGACGATAGCAGCCAATTTGCCTGCGGATTGACCCTTTTTGATCAAAACGACACGGCCAACTTCGACTAATCTCCAGTTAGAAGCCTTGACAATAGAATCGGTGGACATTGTTTGTTTATTTTTTCACGACTTTCTTTGTTCACCAAGACAAACTGTAAATTTTGTTATACAATTAACAGACCAACTTAACCTTAGATTACATTTCTTTCAGCTCCAATAGTGCTTGACGAGCAGGAAGAGTAGTTTGCTGAGAGCTCATCCTCCCCGCGGCCTCTATGGTTGGGTCTAGAGATGCTGGGCACAGAGGGGAGTCCCATGGTGGAAGAATTCGCCCAACCGCGAGCAGCAATACCATAAGGCCTTCTTTCCCAGGCGGGAAGTTAGATGGGGTGCCGCTTGGAGCCTAGTAAAGTGTAAAAACCAAATGAAAAATGAAAAAAAAAAAAACGATAGCGTTTTTTTCTCAATTATGATGTGGTGTCACGATGTAAATAGATGGTTTGTGAACGGGTGCCTTTCTGTTGTCCCCTGTTTGGTTCAATCAATACAGTTTCAGGACAAGTATGTATTAGTTTCTATTTTTTCACTTTTACCACACTAAATACCAAAGGTGGTTTGCCAGTGGAATAGCTATTTAAAGCTAAAACATTTCTAAGGAAGTTTTAATTTGAATCATTTTTGTTTTTATCAGATATGTTCAAAGTATTACCGTTACTCAGTTGTAGCTTAGATTTTGGAATTTTGATTAAGTGTTATATGAGAGAACAAAATTCAAAGGAGACGTGTTAACAATGATGATATGATACAGTCGTATCGTATTTTCCTTTTAACTTAAACGTCAGTAGTTTTTTTTACAAGAGATCAAGCAAGAAAGGTAATTGAATGATGATATAATTTGCGATCTAGGGCTAATCACTTGGAACACCGCCATGTTCTATATGGGTGTTTAGCGGAGTGCGAAAATTTTTTTATCTGACGTTTTTCATAAGCAGTATTTTTAGTAACTTGCGTTATTGTAACTTGTACCTTGATCCTCCTGCGTGATATCGCTGGCTTGTGTATAGGGAGGGCATCTTGAGAAACGGTTACATTGTCTTTTGAATCAGTAGGTTGTTTTCGGTGTTACATCACTAAACAAGTATTCCTTGTACGTGCTATGGCTGATTGGTAAATATTAGCACATTTCTTACTATGTGAACGGAAGGGCATACATGCATTTACTTGGCGCTTTTATCATTCCTAGAAGCCGCGCAGTGCTATATGGAGAAAAATAAAGAGGAAGCGAAATAAGGTATAACATTTCAAACTTAAGCACCGGAACCACTCAACAAAGAGAGAGCAGTAGAAAAGCAAGGTAACGTCTTCAAAAACGATGTCAAATTCAAGATACTCTCAGATCGAATCAAATGTATGTTAAAGCGCTGGCTACGATACTTGAGATATTCATAAGAGGGACACTAATTCCTAGAAATGAATATGTGAACGCTCAAAGCTACTAACTTTTGTCTCTTCACGCGGGATGGGCAAATGTATCATCGTGCTGTTTATTTCTATTTACCCAGAATGACAATAAATTAGAAGGATTAGCCAATAAGCTTGCCACGTTCAGGAATATAAATCAAGAGATCGGAGATCGAGCGGTCTCGGACAGCTCAGTCATAAACCAAATGACAGATTCACTGGGGTCGATGTTTACCGATATTAAAAACTCTTCCTCAAGATTAACTCGATCATTGAAGGCTGGAAATGGTATATGGAGAATGGTGGGTTTGGCGCTGTTACTATTCTTCATTCTTTATACTCTTTTTAAGTTGTTTTAATGAACACGTCAAAACCAGGTAAAATATGTACGTATAGATGTATTTAACTCAAGGAAGTAAATATGAAACAGAATAGAGCGTGGTATTTTATTTTCCTTCTGCCGCATTCTTACCTAATCTATAACTACCAATCGCGCTACCCCAGTTAATTTTTGACCTTGTGACTGGTAATCTTCTTCTTAAGGCTTTGAACTGCTTTTCGTTCAATTCGAAAAATGAAAGATCCAGCTCATTCTCAAAGCTTGTTTCAATGCCCTTTATTGTGCTCACAGCATCGTCAACGTTAAATTGACTGATATCCTTCCCAGATTGGAAACTAACGTTACCGTCTTCGTAGTAATGGACTTGCGTAGAAATGTTACCGGATAACTCCTTGGTTTCCAAATCGTACACGTAACACGATCTCCAATGGCCGTTCCAGAAATTCTTTGGATTATATTTGGTGCTAACAATAATAATAGAGATTTTGTTTATCTCCTCGAGTATTGGATAAACAGCAAAACTGACATCGCCTGGAAAATTCTGTAGAAGATATTCTTGTAATTTACTATGTAAATCTTGCAGCTGTTCTTTTTCAAGATTTGGATGTGTGAACTCGTACGGTTCAACATCGAGACCTTTGCGTTCTAAGTGATTAACTGAAAAAATGACGGAACTTATGGGGTCAAAGAACTTTGCTCCTTCTTTATTGTACTTAGAAATAATTACTGTCTTCCCATTGACCTCTATAGGAATACAATTCTGTACGTTATAGTTCTCAATAGCATCCAGAATGGTATTCTTTGAGTTTTCACTTGTGATCTTGATCAGATCGTCATATATCTCTCTCAGTTCCCCTGGAGGGCTATCACTGACGATCTTGTTAATAACTTCTTCGAATTTACTACCAGACATTTTCCCGCCACCCTAGTGATACCTTGAGATGACCCCTCAAACCCTCTTTTTCGCAACTGTCAATACCCTTTCACAATTAAAATCCACTACTAGCTTACTGCAAAGTCCCAATATTCCAATACGAAGAAAAAAAGGGGCCTATAACCCGGCGACGAGATCACATGACAAACACGTGAAGCTTTGAAAGCACGTGATCAGAATAATGCGAGAATGCAACGCGAAAAAAAACTGCTGGGCTCCAACAGGAAAAAGACCACTCATGGAAAAAGAGTTGGAAAGGCAATATCCATCTTTTCCGGTCATTCCAACAACATTGTTGGATCCGCGGAACCTTTTTCCTTACTTTTTTCACTCTTTTTTCTCATATTGGTGCGGATTGTACCTGACCATGTTAGACAAATTACGTGGAAAGAGGGAGATAGAATAAAAATCTAGACAGAGATTTAAGTTATTTTTTCTATTGTTTCCTACCTTGGCTTGTTGTGTTCCGTTTTGTTTTATTTACTTGCTTAATTTCTTTTTCTTATTTTTATCTCTATTTATTTATTTATTTATTGATATTTGGCTATTGTATTCCGTGAACCCGTTTTTCTGCTACATCGGCTTTATAATCCGGACCTGGTGCAAGTTAAAACTACAGTTTTGAATTCTTTACCGTTTTTTTGTTCCATACGGATACTTTTGACGGTTCATCGCTATTGTTTTCGATATTCATACCTTCGATAAACTGTTTAGATAGACACAGTACTAATAGACAAGTTATGTCAACGATAAAACCAAGTCCTTCGAACAATAATTTGAAAGTGAGGTCGAGACCAAGACGTAAGTCTTCCATAGGCAAGATCGACCTCGGGGACACTGTACCTAGTTTGGGTACTATGTTTGAGACAAAAGAATCTAAAAGTGCTGCTAAAAGGCGTATGCAAAGACTATCTGAAGTTACCAAGAATGATAGCGACCTGGTGAAGAAAATCTGGTTTTCATTTAGAGAAATAAGTTATCGTCACGCCTGGATAGCTCCCTTGATGATTTTAATCGCAGTGTATAGCGCCTATTTCACTTCTGGTAATACCACAAAGACAAATGTGTTACATAGATTTGTCGCAGTGTCATATCAAATAGGTGATACGAACTCATATGGTAAGGGTATTAACGATCTATGTTTTGTATTTTATTACATGATTTTTTTCACATTCTTACGTGAGTTTTTAATGGACGTTGTTATTAGACCCTTTGCTATCAGACTGCATGTCACTTCCAAGCATAGAATAAAAAGAATCATGGAACAAATGTATGCTATTTTCTACACTGGTGTTTCCGGTCCTTTCGGGATATATTGTATGTACCATTCAGATTTATGGTTCTTCAACACAAAGGCAATGTACAGAACTTATCCCGACTTTACAAATCCCTTCTTACTCAAGGTATTCTATCTCGGCCAAGCTGCATTTTGGGCCCAACAAGCCTGCATTCTTGTATTGCAACTAGAAAAACCAAGGAAAGATCACAACGAGTTGACTTTCCATCATATTGTTACTTTACTATTGATCTGGTCTTCGTACGTGTTTCATTTCACTAAAATGGGGTTGCCGATCTATATTACAATGGACGTTTCTGATTTTCTTTTGTCCTTTTCCAAAACTCTAAACTATCTGGACTCCGGATTGGCTTTTTTTTCGTTTGCCATCTTTGTCGTGGCATGGATTTATTTGCGTCATTTCATAAACTTAAAGATCCTATGGTCTGTTTTGACGCAATTTCGCACCGAAGGTAATTACGTTTTGAATTTTGCCACTCAGCAATATAAGTGTTGGATCTCCTTACCAATTGTTTTTGTGCTAATAGGCGCTTTACAATTGGTAAACCTTTATTGGCTGTTCCTAATATTTAGAGTTCTTTATAGAATCTTATGGAGAGGTATTCTGAAGGATGACAGAAGTGATAGTGAGTCGGACGAGGAAAGTGATGAAAGTGCCACGACGCCAACTGATAGCACACCAACGAAAAAAGATATTTAAAGAGGAACAGTTTTTGGATAGTATACCATTACATTACACATTAATTTTTTCACGGCACTGCTTCCACGTTCTTTCTACTGATTTATGTAGACAGGTAGTTTTTATATTATTCTTTACCAAACATTTAATGTTTCCTTTTTTTCTTGCTTTTGTGCCGCTGAAGAGCTAGAAGAAGATCAAAAGTGATTTATACTTAGTAAACAAGAACTTTGATTCTCAATTTTATTTAGGAGGAAACTATGTTACATTTATGAGCATTTGCTTTAGTATATCTATACAAAAAAAAGGAGAAATTTTTATTGGTTTTATACAATGGTCTATTAAAAGGCTTTCCAATAGTCAGGCTTATTCCATGTTAATGTTAGTATTCTCGACAGAGGAGTTATCGTTGTCGTAGTAGGCTGAGACCTTGACTTTAAATTCAGAAGCAGCGACACCGAATTGTTTCAGTATCAAAGCTTGACGAACATCTAATTTCTCACCTTCTGTGCAAACCAAATATGGGCTATCGATGGTAATTTTACCAGCTTTGATTTTGGTTGGAATTTCAAACTTGTTTCTCATAGTTGGCTCTAAAGAATGGATCATTGGAACATCTTCCTCAACCGGAACTTGACCACCACGTGAGTAAATAATGCCTTCGGGAATAGTAAACGTTAATGGAGCTTTCGTGTTGGGTCTTGAATAGTCTGAACGAACATATGATTTGAAGTACTCCTTAACCGTGGCAACATCTTCGTTAGTGAATAATAAACCAGTAACACCGCTACAAAGCTTACTCAATTGATACAGATTTTCTTTGTATTCTTCTTCCCTCTTTTCACCCAATGCTTTCTGTAAAACTTTTCTTTTACCCATGATTAACTTAGAACCTGCCCAAGATGTTCTGATTTCTTGCAAAACTGGAGTTCTTACGTCGTCAAGATGTAGGACCCAGACGTATCTATAAGTATCCAAAGCTTCCCTCACCTCATCGAAAATTCTTTCTTTATTTTCTCTGCCTTTTTTATCGGTTTGTGCTAAAGTAACTAGCTTAGAACGCTTTGATCTTGGCATGGTTCAACTATGATAATTATTTTACAGACGATAGACGGTGACGTTTGTTAAACCAAAGGAATTAACTCTATAACACTTTAACTAAAGTACTACCGAATATTACCAACTTTTCAAAAGCTCATCGCATCTTTCTGGGAAAAAATTTTCTTTTATCATCACCGGGTAAAGTTCGAATGGTTGGGTTTTTCTTGGCTAAAACAAAATGGTATCATAACCACCTGTAGTTGGAAAGGGGAATAGGTTTGGTCAAACTCGATACATGTTCCTCAGATCGGTACGTTTCCTTCCGTGTACTTTATTGAATGGCGATATTGTTTAGTGTGTGATAATTTTGGATAGACGTTGAAGGAGGAAAGTAACAAAGCATGTCTGAAAACAACTCGCATAACTTTGATGAGCATGAGTCTCATAGCGAAAACAGCGATTATATGATGGACACTCAGGTAGAAGATGACTACGATGAAGATAGTAATTTACGGGGTGAATATTCTTACTATCCTAATGAGGAGGAAGATGAACATATGCTTTCTAGCATAGGAAGCTTTGAGGCAGAAGATGAGGAGGAGGATGATAATAGCTACCATCATGAAGATGATTCTGAGCTTTTGTATGGATATCATAGAACTCAAAATGACGGCGGTGAAGACAGGAATAGTGAAGATGAAGAACTTGATCAGTCCCATAATAACAGTGAATTTGGTAACAACCCCTTTCATTTACCTGATATTTTGGAAACATTCGCACAAAGACTGGAACAAAGGAGACAAACAAGTAGAGGACAAGTGCAACATCCAGCCGGCAGGACACTACCTGAGATTTTATCCATGATTGGAGGAAGGATGGAGAGGAGTGTGGAGAGCTCGGCGAGAAATGAGCGGATTTCTAAGTTGATAGAGAACACTGGAAATGCCACCGACGACCCTTATATTGCTATGGAAAGTTTAAAAGAACTTTCTGAAAACATATTGATGATGAATCAGATGGTTGTCGATAGAATCATACCTATGGAAACATTGATTGGGAACATCGCTGTCATTCTCTCTGACAAATTCTTGCGGGAAGAACTAGAATTACAAATGCAAGCCTGCAGATGCATGTATAATCTTTTTGAGGTTTGTCCCGAATCTATTTCAATTGCTGTTGACGAGCATGTTATACCCATTTTGCAAGAGAAATTAGTGGAAATTAGTTATATTGATCTTGCAGAACAAGTTTTAGAGACTGTGGAATATATTTCTAGAGTGCATGGAAGAGACGTTCTAAAAACTGGCCAATTATCAATTTACGTGCAATTCTTCGATTTCCTTACTATACATGCACAGAGAAAGGCTATTTCAATTGTTTCGAACGCTTGTAGCAGTAATCGAATAGATGATTTCAAGACCGCCTTTGAAGTACTCCCAACTCTGAAACCAATTTTTGTTAATACGACAGATCAACCAATTTTGACTGGGCTTGTAAATGCTCTTTACGGTATTTGCGGGGCGTTACACAGGGTTGAAGAATTTAAGTCCTTGTTTTCGTTGGATTTGATCGAAAGAATAGTTCAATTGATTTCTATCCAGGACACCCCCTTGGAAAATAAATTGAAATGTTTGGACATTTTAACTGTATTGTCAATAAGCAGTAATGTACTTTCAAGAGAACTGAGAGAGAGGATTGATATTGTTGATATGACTACGCGATCCTTTCAGCATTATAGTAAAAATTCTAACGCGGGGCTACACGAAACATTGATATATGTTCCAAACTGTTTATTGATTAGCATTTCTAGATTTATAGTCGTACTGTTCCCTCCCGAAGAGGAGCGGGTACTATCTGCTGATAAAAATACCGGGAATAGCGATCGCAATGTTAGCTCGAGCCAAGAAAAATTTGATGCTTTAGTTCAGTGCTTAATACCAATTCTCGTTGAAATTTATACTAACGCTGCTGACTTTGACGTAAGAAGATACGTGCTTATTGCCTTGCTAAGAGTGGTGTCATGCATAAACAATTCGACAGCAAAAGTGATCGGTGATCAACTTATTAAATTGGTCGGGTCCATCTTAGCCCAAAAAGGGTCAACATTCAACACTACCAGCATTCATGCAACAGAGGCTGGGACGCTATTGGTCGGTGGTCTCTCGTTGCTTGAATTAATTTGTAAGAAATTTTCTGAACTGTTCTTACCTTCTATTAAAAGAGAAGGCATTTTTGATTTGGTTAAAGATTTGTCTGTGAATTTCAACAACATTGATTTGAAGGAGAGCGCGGATGAAAATATGTCACTTTCTGACGAAGAAGGGGATTTACATAGTAGCATTGAAGAATGTGATGAAGCTGATGACGACTATGATTACGAGTTTACTGATATGGAAATTCCTGACTCAGTGAAACCAAAAAAAATCACAATTCACATTTTCAGAACCTTGTCTTTAGATTATATTAAGAACAAAGGTGTAAACCTAGTTAATAGGGTGCTTTTGCAGATGAATGTTGAGCAAGAGGCAACTGAGGAACTCCATCAAATCGAAAGCGTCGTATCCATTCTAGAAAATCGCTCCACTCCCGATGAAACGGAGGAGGATTGGAAGGAAATTTGGTCAATCCTGAAGAAGTGTATTTTCCATGAAGATTTTGACGTGTCAGGTTTTGAGTTTACCTCTACCGGGCTAGCTTCATCCACAGCTAAAAGAATTGCATCTTCGACTGCATCTCACTTTATTCTTGCGAAATCTTTCTTAGAGGTTTTTGAAGGTAATGTTAACCGATTTTTAGATATTCTGCAATCCGCACTCACAAGGCTAGAAAATTTTTCCATAGTTGATTGTGGTTTACAGGATGGTGGTGGCGTAGCTTCATTGGCTAAAGAGATACGCATTAAGTTGGTTTATGACGGAGATGCAAGTAAAGATAATATTGCCACTGATTTATCATCCACTGTCGTCTCAGTCCATTGCATAGCCTCTTTTACCTCACTTAATGAGTTTTTGAGGCATAGAATGGTAAGAATGCGTTTTTTAAATTCATTGATTCCAAATCTTACATCTTCTATTACCGATGCCAACAGCGAACAAGAGGAGAGTTGTTTGGATGATATGAGTAAAAATAACTTTGATTTTTTTTATAATAATGAGAAAGTCGATATGGAGTCCACAGTATTCGGGGTTATATTCAACACATTCGTAAGGCAAGGTCGTGACCTGAAGACTTTATGGAGCGACACTCAAACGATAAACTTTCGTAAGAGTTCAGATGATAACATAGAGCATGTACCAGTCGAGGACAAAGAGGTAAAAAAGTTGAGGGACTTTTATAAAAGAAAAGAATTTGTCGAGGTTGATACTGGATCTTCAGCTGATATTCTGACATTGTTGGATTTCCTGCATGGTTGTGGAATTAAAAGTGACTGCTTTATCAATTCGAAACTAAGCGCTAAGCTTGCCAGACAATTAGATGAACCATTGATAGTGGCGAGCGGTGCTTTGCCAGATTGGTCACTATTTTTAACCAGAAAATTCCCATTTTTATTTCCTTTCGATACCAGGATGTTTTTCTTACAATGTACTTCGTTTGGTTACGGAAGATTGATTCAACTCTGGAAGAATAAAAGCAAGGGCGCGAAGGATTCAAGAAACGACGAAGCTTTACAACAACTTGGAAGAATTACTAGGCGAAAACTACGGATTTCAAGAAAAACGATATTTGCTACTGGACTCAAAATTTTATCTAAATATGGAGGTAGCCCTGACGTATTAGAAATTGAATATCAAGAGGAGGCAGGAACAGGTCTAGGCCCAACTCTGGAATTTTACTCTGTAGTTTCCAAGTATTTTGCGAGGAAGTCATTAAATATGTGGCGCTGTAATTCTTATAGTTATAGGAGTGAGATGGATATTGACACAACTGAGTATTACATTACCACTTTATTGTTTCCAGAACCCCTCGATCCTTCTTCCAACAATGAGAAAATTGTGGAACTTTTTGAATATTTAGGAACATTTATTGCTAGGTCTTTGCTTGATAATAGAATCCTCGATTTCAGGTTTAGTAAAGTCTTCTTTAAATTACTGCACAGAATGTCTACGCCAAATATCACAACAGTTCCAAATGATGTTGAAAGTTGTCTGTTAATGATTGAGTTGGTAGACCCATTACTCGCTAAATCCCTAAAATATATAGTTGCAAACAAGGACAACAATACCACCCTAGAACAGCTGTCCTTGACGTTTACCGTTCCTGGTAATGATGATATTGAGTTGATTCCGGGAGGTTGTAATAAGTCCTTGAATTCTTCTAATGTTGAAGAATATATCCACGGTGTTATTGACCAAATACTGGGTAAAGGTATTGAAAAACAGTTAATAGCATTTTCTGAAGGTTTTTCGAAAGTTTTTTCTTATGAGAAGATGCTAATACTCTTGCCCGAAGAATTAGTTGATATTTTTGGACGGGTTGAGGAAGACTGGTCTATGGAAACATTATATACAAATCTGAACGCAGAACATGGCTATACAATGGACTCTTCAATTATTCATGACTTAATATCAATAATATCCACTTTTAATAATCACGAAAGGAGACTGTTCTTGCAATTTTTGACTGGGTCCCCCAAACTTCCAATTGGAGGCTTTAAAAGTTTGAACCCTAAATTTACAGTTGTGTTAAAGCATGCTGAAGATGGTCTTACAGCAGATGAGTATTTACCAAGCGTAATGACATGTGCCAACTATTTGAAATTACCCAAATATACTAATAGGGATATTATGGGGTCTCGTTTACGTCAAGCGATTAAAGAAGGTGCAGGGGCTTTTTTACTTTCGTAATATTTCAGTTAGTTTCCTTTATTTAAGTTTTATATGGCTTCAATATTATACAACATGAGATAAAAAAATGATGGAAGGTCAGTTTCGGTTTGTTCGGACTATATATGCGTGTTATTCTCCTTTTCTTTTTATTCAGTCTAGCAATTTCCGTTACTGTGTATTTGTTGGATGTAATGGACACTAGTAAATATACAAGATTAAGATAAGAAAGGCAATGATATGTCGACATTACACAAGTCAAAAATATTGCAACTTGTTGACTCCTGCTGTCAAAATGCAAAAAGTGGACAACTAAAATCTTTATCGTTCGTTATTGGAGCAGCGAATGGCACGACGAAAGAAACTAAGAGAAATTACATTCAAGAACAGTGTAAATTCCTGGAGGAATTACGGCAACAAAAAATAAGACAAGGTAAAATTAACATACTATCTATGGATGCCGGTGTTTCTAATTTTGCCTTTTCTAAAATGCAATTGCTCCATAATAATCCCCTACCTAAATTGCTAGACTGGCAAAAGCTAAATCTTGAAGAGAAATTCTTCCAAAACCTAAAGAAGCTAAGTTTAAATCCTGCTGAAACCTCCCAACTTGTATTTGACCTAACAGAATACTTGTTCGAATCTGCCCCGATCCCTGACATGTTCACGATTGAAAGACAACGTGCCAGAACTATGTCTTCAAGGCACATACTAGAACCAATTTTAAAAGTGAATATTCTCGAACAGATCCTTTTCTCGAATCTAGAGAATAAAGTTAAGTATACCAATAGAATACAGAATGGTTCTAAGCTGCGGTATATAGTACGATCGTCAGATCCACATCGGATGACCTCATATTGGTGCTTTCCTAGAGAAGAAACACCGGTTGGCTCAAAAAAGTTGAAATCCAACAAACATAGCAAAGATTTAAGGATAAAACTGGTCAAAAAAATAGTTTCGAGCTCGATACTTAATGAGGGCTCGAAAGACCATACAAAACTAGTTGAGTTCACTGAAATTTGGGAGAATAGAATACGAAATGCACTTACCAAAAAGAAAAGTTTCAAGCTATGTGATATTCTAGAGATCTTGGATAATTCGGGAGTAAAGAAGGATGATGATTTGGCCGATTCATTTCTTCACTCTTTGTCATGGATTGAGTGGATAAAAAATTATGAAAATATTGCTGAGCTTTTGAATTCAACGTCACATTCTAAACTGCAGTTTCAACAAGTGTTCGAATTTTGTGAAAATAAGGCAAGAGACCTGAAATATTTACAGAACACTTATAAAACAGGCTAGGTAAAGGGACAATAAGCTTAGATTTTCATTTTGACATGTAATTGCTACTACAAAAAAAGAATAAGTAAACTATTATAAAAATTCACGAAAATTAATAGTCTAATTCGAGAGCAGGACTCAAATGCCTCTTTTTTGCGGTCAATGGTAAACCTGCAGTGGTGCTTTCAGTAGTTGGTGCAGAACTTTCAGGTTTGAAATCCTCAAAAATTTGCCTTCTTATACTATCGTCATCGTCTAATGCCTTGTATTCAAGAGATTCACTTAGCTCCTTGGAAGCTAAATCCCATGTACTGGGCTTGGGCTTACCAGCTTTGGTATACATCCTTTGCAAAAGTAACCAAAAATAGCGTTTCTTTTGCTCCAATATCATACGCTCGTTCTGAAGCTTCTGCTGTATCCTTTCGTTTCTTTGCTTTATTATGCCATCAGTTATCAAACTGACGTCTTCTTCATCTACCTTATTAAACTTCGAGTCATTCGCCAGAACTTTTTCTATGTTCTTCTTGATAACTTCATCGCTGTCAACATCATTCCATTCAAAGTTTCGATCTATCAAAGTCTGTTGGGCTATTGATTTTTGTGCGAAAATATACATTCTTTGTTCATCCACGTTATCTAGAAATAAATCGAGGCAGGAAGAACCGTTCCTTCCCAGCATATGCAAAAACCGTGGATCAGATTTTATATAAGGATAAATATCGGACCATTTAGAATTTGCCTTGATTTGGATTGGCATCTCCTTTAGTAGGCTTTTAAAGTTTTCTCTAGCAATACGATCTCTGGTATAATTGCGCAGTCGAAGGTTGTTTAATTTATTCTCTAGATCATTTTCAATCGACTTTACAATTTTCACGTACTCAACTAAAACGTCTTCGTGGGTTAGAATTTTAAAGTGTCTATTCGCCATATACCTCTTACTTTTACCAAAAACGTAATGATTCAAAAGCTGCTGCCATGTTATGAAAGCTTCGGAAGGCGAAGCCGTTAAAATGCCACTCAAATATTCTCTTAGCTCATTTAGGGCTTGAGTCTTCAATTTTTTTCTAGATTCTTTCTCAACATCGGCGAGAGTGTTGATATAATCTTGGAAAGTCTGTTTTTTTGTCTTTTCGTTAACTACAGAGTGTTTGTATATTGGTTCATCAGCAATCAGTCTTTTCGCAGTTGGCCAACGGGTGTAATATTTTATGTTAGAATTTCCCTGTAACATTTTTATGAACGCTTCTTTAAATTTACTTGTTTCATTATGTTCCTTTAGAAGTTGATCAGCGGATCTATTAGAGAGATATTTTTCAAACATTTCTTTTTTCCATATGGGATCATCATCGACCATCCAATACCTCGGATCCTTAGTTCCTAGTTCCGAAATAATTCTACTGAACGACCAAGTAGAGTCTACTTGATTATCCTTCAGCATTGTGATGAATTCCTTTTCCGCTTCTTCTTTAGTCCTTCTCTTAACATTGAGCAGTTGAGAGTTATTGGCATATTTGCTTTCCTCTTCTTTTGTGGCTTGCCCTAAATCTTTTTTCTCCCCAACTGCCATATTTTCATTAGCTTGTGAAGATGCTGTTGTATCAGAATCTTTTTTTGCCGTGGTTTGAACTTTCTTCTCGAAAGCAGGGATAGTCCAACTGGTTTCTCTAGTGGCCAGATTATAATAGTACACTTTTCCTTCCGCAGTCTTAGCTGCCCTCCATCCATTCTCTTGAAGAAGCTGTTCCTGCTCAGAAATTAGTTCCTTTGGTTTCTCCCATGTGGATTTCTTTGTCAAAGTGTTGTAGTAATATACCCTTCCATTTGAGTCCTTGGCCTCTTTCCAAGTAGACATAATCTCACTTCTGACGCCCACTAATAGTCCTGCGTACTAGTCGCTCTGGTTTTCACACCTCGTTATCTAGGTTAAATAACCTTGCTATTGCGATGTCCTCAATGGCCATGTTTCTAATCATATTATCACTATTCTTAATAATTTCATATCGTTTACCACGTCGCCCCTTTTATATAACAAACTACATTCGTAGAATAAAAAGGTCTGTAAACTAGCAAATCAGATGTTGTCGGACAACTAGCTGTCACTACGACAAGAGGTAGAGAGGAAAGAATCAACAGCAGGAAAATATGTCACAATCGTTACGTCCGTATCTAACAGCGGTTCGCTATTCCCTGGAAGCAGCGTTGACTTTGAGCAATTTCTCTTCACAAGAAGTAGAGAGGCACAATAGGCCGGAAGTTGAAGTACCCAACACTAGTGCCGAATTGCTGCTCCAACCTATGCATATATCTCGTAATGAAAATGAACAAGTATTGATTGAACCTAGTGTGAATTCAGTGCGTATGAGTTTGATGGTGAAACAGGCGGACGAAATCGAGCAAATTTTAGTTCACAAGTTCACCAGATTTTTGGAACAACGTGCTGAAGCATTTTACATCCTAAGACGTGTCCCAATACCTGGCTACAGTATTTCTTTTCTAATAACCAACAAGCATACTGAATCAATGAAAACTGGGAAGCTGGTCGACTTTATTATTGAATTCATGGAGGATGTGGATAAAGAAATCAGTGAAATTAAACTGTTCTTGAATGCGAGGGCAAGATTTGTTGCGGAAGCCTATCTTGATGAATTTGTCTATTAGATTTTCAAGACAGAACGGAGAATTTTTCTCGAACAGGGCCTTATTGATGAAAGACCTTACGATATATACCAAAAGTGTAAGTTACATACTCAATTGAACTACAGAAAGATTATTTAGTTAGATACAACAACATGTGTATGTGAAATGATTACAAATGTACTTTGACATTATTGTTATTTTCTGTAATTTAGGTATTCATCTTACCTGAAAAATACCGACGATTCAGAATAATATTCTTGTTTGAGACGCCTAAAGATAAACTTTAAGCCAATTAGCTGTTAATACGAACGTTTTTGCTGTATATAGTCAAAGAAAACCTAAACAATCTTATTATTTACTCGTTATACATTTTACATACGGTATGCAGCCAAACAAAATCATATAATGATAGTGTGCCATTAAATCGCCAATGGTTTTACTAGTATTATACTGTTACCGTTAAAGTGCAGAGGAATTTTAAAATTATATCACTTGAAACGATACATGAAAAATTTCAGCAATAAAGCTCATCGCAAAGAATGGTTCATAGATATTCTCGATTGGTTATCATACCTATCATATAAGCTGCTGACAATCCTATCTAAGAGAACTAGAGAATTGTGTATCAGATAATGAGTAATCATAGTGCAACTTATGGATCTCGCGATCAGAGAAGGGAGAAGTACACCCAAGGGAAAGAATTCGATGACGGTACATTAGAAACACTAGAAAGTATGATCGTTGCCCTCGAAGATGAAACACTCTCAAGAGATTATCAACCTCTGATAGTGTTCTTCCAAAAGGGATTTGGCGCTCAATCGGTACAGGCTTGGTCATACTATGCCCAGGTAAATAACCACGGAAAGTTTTCGAAAACAACCACACTACTAACTAAAACCATACAGGTTTTATCATCTGATATTAGTACACTGGTTATTGGAAGTAACTTGATTAAATTGATATTGACTGATTACACGAAAGTTCTTTATAGAGGGTTAAACAATATGCGTGCACAGCTAACTAATCCAATTCTTCGTCTGCTCAAGCAGATAGTCAATTTCAACAATGGCCAACATATCGAGGAATTAGTGTTGTATTTCGATTTTTCGCTACCTATCTTACCAAGGCTGTTATCACCAACCAAGTCTGAGCTAGCCAATGGCAATTCCTCTGTTAATTCATCCAAACATGACTCAATAAGGTTCACATTTATCAAATTTTGGCTGGCATTAATTTCCAATGCTTCTCCATTTATAAGAAAAGATCTCTTGACAGAAAATTTCAAAATTATGAGCAACCTATTCAAATTCATGAATAAGGTTGATTCCGATAAGTTATCTGAACATGTACTATCGGTATTCATAAATGATATTCTCAAAGAAAAGTCTTTCAAAAGAACTACGAAAACTAAAATATTGAATGAGTTAGCGGCTTCAAAGATTCATCACTTTTATTATTCACCAAACAAGGACCTAGTTAAGAAGACGAATGAGTTCTTCTTAACTTTCGGGGCTTCCCATGACTTTAGTGTGGCATTTCCTGATAATTCCGTTTGGTTCAAAAATTCAGTCACTGATGGTGTCTCTCATGGAGCACCGATAACTGTTAACCAAGTGGATTTTCAAATTCATAATAAACTTTTGTTCAATACTTTACGTGTTTTCAAACCATGGGAGGATATTTTACAGTTAGGTACATTAATCAAAATACTGGAGAATGTTCCAGAACTTGTAGCACCTTACAGCATTTTTTTGACTACGAATGGTAACCATGATCCTAGGATGACCTCATATTGGTTTGGTACAACATTATTATTGAACAAGATTACTAATATAAGGATACCGCAATTTATGGAGACTGTTGATAGTAATATTCCACCCGCGACTTCGTTGGTTATAGAGAACATTTTGCCATCTTTACTCACAAAAACCTCGTTGACTAAATCTCTACAATTTGAGACGCCTATTATAAAACAATTGGCTTGTCATTCTATAGTCCTAGCATTTAAAAAATTGGAAAAGGTTACGTTACTTTATGATCAAAAAGGTTGGAGAAGTGAAAAAACTACTTTACTCAAAGAATTTCAAACCAGAATGCCCGATTTGCCAATATTTGTATCCACATTGAACAGCACTTTGACTGCCAATAAAGATAACAAAATATTGCCATTGTCCATATCCATTATATTCAACTATTATAGTAGAGTATTCCCTAACCTCTTCTCAATAAACTTACCATCATCAAATCTTTATACAGATATTATGCAAAAACCCAGGATTTCAGGTATAGAATTTGCTATTTTGGATAACTACTTACAATTTCAAGAGTTCAACTCTACTCAAACAAAGTGGTGGAACCCAAGTCCTGGTGGAAATTCTTTATTTACGCTACTATTAAAACTTGCTTCTTCTAAAAGTGCTTCGGATATGATAGCCACAAGAATATCAAACTTGCTAGATGAATTAACAAGAGCAAATGTTGTATTCAACGCACCTTTGATTTCTCCAGCGATGGCCTTAGTCAATAGTCTTCAAGTGCTTTGCCTTCAAGTAGGTGAAACAAGCAGCATGGAAAAAATCTGGAAGTGGCTCGATGAAACTATATCTCGTGTCATAAGAACGCCATACAAGTACGTTGACTTGGCAAAAGAATATAATTGCATTTCTCCATTCATAATGGGTCTCTCCGAACAATGGAAATACGTTGACAAGAATAGCGACTCAGATTTTATTATCAAATGGCTTCTACTATTTTTTAGAAACATGATTCTTATTGGTGAAAATTATACAGGCATAAGAAAACTTGTCAAAGATAATTTTCCTGAGGCGGCTGAAAATGATGTGAACTTTTACTTGAATCTCGATTCATTCGAAGAAAATAATAAGAAAACCAATAACACGAGTACCTTTTTTTCTTCAATTAAGGACTTTTCTTTTTTCCAGTACATTTCGTCGCTTCCATCTAAAGAATTGGCAAATATCTCTAGATTCCCAGTGAACAAATTAGACGCGGCGGGAATCGTTTTTAGAATTCAGCTACTAGTGGAAAATGACTCTATTGTTTATGACGGTTGGTTCGAAGCAACTGCTTGCGAGTTAGTTGGTAAAATTGCCGGTTACGTGGTGACAGATACAGAATTCCCCATTGTCAGGGTTTTGGAAAAGTATGTGAAATTTGCTTTACCTAAGGTGACCGTTGGGAAGAAAAATACCTTACTTATGGAAAAATCAAGATTGGTATGCAATTTAATTGGTGCAGTATGTTTTGAGACAGGGCACCATTTAGGGGAATTTCAAGAATTAGTACAAAAGATCGCATTTAATGGTCAGAATATTGAAAAGTGTGCCCTTTATAATGAGTGTTATCATGAAGAGGATATAAATAGCTTACTAACAAGCGTCAGTGAGTATTTAAGTACCTCTGCATTGACTTCTCTGCTCATGCACGGCATTAAACTTGAGCCTACAAGAGATATCTTAAAGAAAATAATCAATGAAAAAAAAACTATAAAAATGTCCCTTGTTCATAACATACTGAACAAAACTCTAAACGAGGATGCCGCTTTAATTAAAGATGTTAATTTCGTTTTAGTCAAGTTTTTCGAGGAAAATAGAGTTTACGTTGATACTACATCTGCTTCTGAAGATGGACTATCACCTGCAGAAACTACTGCTTTGATAAACGGTGTTATTTCTAATGATTTGAATTATCCAGTACTAGAAGCTTTTTACAGATGGGAACATTTTTCTTTCGCATCGTTCATACCCAATATCGGAAAGATCCAGAATTCACCTTTGCTAAGTATTGTAACAACGACCGCTTTGTCCAAGCATATGCAAGATGAAGATTTTAGCGCATTTGTGCACAAAATAATTTCCCAATATGACGACGACATTGCAAAATATGCATATAGCACTACATTAAAAAAAGATATTTTTGATGAAGTAGTAAACATGATTACTACTTATATTAATTTCTATGATGAAACGAAAAAAAAGGCTATTCTGAAATGTCTGTTGGCACAGAGCAACCATAGATATCATGCTGCCACGGTCAGATATATCACTGCACACAATGACTTTGCTTATCCAGGAGTGGGAACATGGTTAAATAAAACACTTCTTTATATTACGAAGTATCTCTCAGAAAGGACCGTTATCTCCAGTGCCTTTTTCAAACTATTAAACGCTATGACCGAGCTTTTGAAACTTGAGAAGGCCTCAAATGGGCTGAATCTTAAAATCGTTAATACTCAGTTAGAAGGCATTTTAAGCAGTAAGTGGATTAAGCAAATCGAGGTGCTCGAATATATCAACATATTGATTCTTTGTGTGAATCAGAAGTCGATCCAATCACAAAGAATGGTTCAACTATTATTAAACAATGACAATTACTCATCAGTAATGATCAAGGACAATGATGAAGACTCCTCGTACCGGAAGTTCCTAAGCACGGTGATATTATTCTCTTTATTCAACATTGACCCAGCCGTAAACTCGACGCCGATTGTTCAAGAGAAACTACTAACGTTTTACTCTGGAACCATCTCTAGTAATGATAAGTTAATCATCAAAATGCTAGAAAGCATCGAATCTCACACCTCTAATTCGTGGACGAATTTGATCTTCGCTTGGGAATTCATTAAAGACGAAGACGAAGAAGTCTTGGAAGCCATTGGAGATACAAGATTAATTATCAGAGAAAGAGAAGGTTTGATAATAACACTGCAAAGAAAGCTGATTAAAAAATCGATTGACGAATACGTATTGGAAAGGCCTCATATACCTGAATTTTGCAGCCACTCAAATACAAGTAATTATGATGTCGCCACAAGATGGGATCTACTCAAGAAATATTACGAAAACACTGAACGATCTGGGATTGCGATGTACGATCCACTCTTTTTGTTACTTTTGATAATTCATAACAAAGAGTTAGTAAGAATGATCAAGGATGGGGATGGCAACGTAACATACAAATACGAGTTCGAAAAGTTACTTGATTCCAAACTCTTTCAGTTTATTATATGTTCATTAAGTGATTGTGATACCGTTTCCAATATAAGTTACGAACATTTGGCGAATTTAGCAGTTTCTTTGGATAAGAAAAGCTCAAAAACCAACATTGACAAAGGAACCACTGGAAAGGATAATGGAGAAAGAGAAATCGATAGCGATCTAATGAAACATAACAGCATTTACCAAATATTGATCAAAAGGATTTTATATCAGAAGCAGCAAAATCGAGAAGTAATCAGGCCATTGATTTGGTTTTCTATCTCCAGGATTGTCGATTTGTTGAGGACCCCAACTTCACCCTTACATGAGAAGGCATACCGTTGGGTATTATCAAACTCTACTATACGTGGTTGGGACATTCCCATGGTTTCTGATGTAATGATGTCTTACAATAAAAGACAGCAAGATGATAATAATAAGAAAGAGATCGAGATGGAGATTTACTATGGAGAATTGAGCTGGGTTCTAATGACTATATGCAAGGGAATCAGAACTGATGAAGATTACAAGATGTTAGATAAAAAAGGTGTATTTGAGTGGCTGTTAAATTTGATGAACATACCCTATCTGAAAGAAAGATTACGCGAATTAGTCTTTTTTATATTCTACGAGGTTCAAAGGGTAGCAGATGATGGCGGTTTGAATTTGATTAGCAGGAACGGTATTATCTCATTCTTGGAGATTTTAAACGGTAACATAAAATCTAGATTACCACAGGACAATAAATTGAACAGTATTGATACTTTTAAGAATGAAAACAAAGGCACTTTAAATGCTACTTCAAAGTTAGTTCAAGAACAAAATGGGATTGGAAAATTGCTATTAGGCTACAACGAGCTCGTCAAATCACAGAAAAGACTAATATTATGGACAGAAGGAGATAGTCACAATATTGTCAAGAGGTTACGCAAATAATCTATCTTTTGTGTAGTGCATACTAAATATATAACAAAAACTTGAGTAATTTAATGCTTACTTTTTTAAGTAATGTGGGAATGTGTATAGTATATGTATAGATAAACAAAAAGAAACCAAATATCCTTCTTTATTCCTTGAACGGTACTCATGGTCCTAAATAATCAGTAAAGTCAATTTCACTACCAGCAGCAGCGGTTGGATCCATAGTATTACCCAGCCACATTGCTTGATCGGTAATTTCTTTCCAAAGTTTTTCATCAGAATGATCGATATTGCCCAAATCTTCTAACAATTGTTGTAAGTCATCATCATTTAAATTATGAACGGAATCTAATTGATCCATGTTTTTCTCCATCACTTGGGATCCCTTTTTAGTCAGAGTGGTTTGATATGAGTTTTCCAAGCTTGCAGTTATAATATCAAAAAAAGTAGATGGTTCTGTGTTAATATCATTAACATCATTATCACCATTACTATAACCACTTATCGTTTGCTTGGTACTTTCTGGAAGTATGTTGACAATATCTGAAATAGATTCATTCTTGATTATATTTGCGCTGGAACCTGATTTATCGGAGTCTATAATTGAAGGATCAATGCGATTAGTGTCTTTGTAAACTTTCTCATTTTCATTCTCTATCTTGGATTCACTGTTATTGTCCACTACGTTATCATTGTCACAGTTCATGCAATCAAACTTCAAAATATCGTTATATTTATTGATCAAATCATTCATAATGCCATGGAAATCCAAATTTGCCATCAATGTTAGTAACTGTGCTCTTCTCAATCCTGCTGGGATATTACCTAAATTCCTCATTTGTGTGAAAATTTCCAAAGAATGATCTAAATGATATAATGTCTGTTCATGAATACCAAAGGCGGTGTTGAATAACAATAAAGTGCAAGAAGAGGTAAACAGATACTCTCTGTCCATATAACCGAACATAGCAAGCATATTATTTTGTAATAAGCTCCACAGAGATCTGATCGTGTTAACAGAAGCATGTAGGGAACATGTTAATAGGGACGATATTGTGGTAGAGTAATTTTGTAAATTAATGAAAGTATTACTTGTCTTGAACCTTTTCAACTGAATGGATGCAAAATGGAATAATAAAGGCCTTATGGCTAAGTTAATACCTTGAAAGTATTCCGTAAACATATTAGTTGATAACCTTGATATTTTGAAATCTTCATCCTTTTGCGTAAAGTCAACCTGCAAGGAATCAGATAAATTATTCCTCCATTCCAATAACTGCTTAATAACAACTTTTAAAGTTATTATGATGTTGGTTTCAGGTTGCCTTTGATATAATTTGCTCAAAATTTGGGCATTGATTTTCACAATAGTAACGCAATTTGAAATCAGTTCGGCCTTTCTGAAAACATAATGAATATTTTTTCCCTCAATAGTCTCATCATCGATATCTGCTGGTAATGCTGTAGAGATAGTATAATCAGTGAAACTTAATGGCAAACCGGCTTTCGAACTAAGCATTCTTTCAAACATATAAACTGTCCACCAAAGTCTCCTGTGATGCTCAATTTCGTATTTGGATAAAGTATCGCTTTGAGAATCAACATGTAAACCTAAAATCAAACATGTCCTTAAAGCTTGACCAAAATAAAAATAGGAAGCTAAGGTATAATCGGCCACCTGTAAGAAAAACGCGTAAAGCAACAAGACCTCAATACCACCCTTCTTAGTCACGTTTTCTAACCTTTCACTGGAAAATAAGCAATTGAATATTTTAGAACCCATTTGAAAGAATTTGGAACCAGGCAGTTTCGGTTGATTAGAATAGTTTTTCAACATTTCGATATTAATGGAGCCCAAATACATTTCTCCTACTGCTAAAATTAACAGAATTTTGCAGAACCAAACAGCTTGTAAAACTGGATCGTTTTCATTGTCCAAAGTTTTTTTGGTATTATCATAGTACAACCATTTATTTTCCAGGTATAATTTGTTAATTCCACATTTAACGAGGCCTTCGTTGAAAAAGTAAAAACAACCGTCATTATAGTTTATAAAGCAGTCGATTAATAGTTTCGTGTAATTATACGAAGGCAATTGAAAATGTATTGCATCTCCTTGGCCGTTGTTTTCATTTCTCTCCTTATTCAAAACTATCTTAAACATCAGTGGGGACAAGTTATCATTAATTGAGTTTAAGTTGACGATTTTTGATATTGGATTCAAAAAGATGTAGGAGGAGAAAAGATAATTATTTGAATTTATAAAAGAACTTATGGTCGGGTTCAAGTTTGAATTTAAAATCTCGTTCTTAGTGTTTATTGGCAAAGGCCTGAAATTTTTGACCGAAATATACTTTGTAACCAAAGATTGAATTTCCAAACCAAATAAAGTCATTGAAGAAGATCCTACAAAGTAGTGGAAGCCATTGTGTGATTCTATAAGTCTACCGCTTCTCTGGGCAAAATTTGTCGATATCTCTTCATCATCTTCATCATCGTCACGGTCAATAGTGCTGTTTTCATTATCTTCATTAGCACTGGACGGCCGTGCAAAGAAACGTATGGATTTATTGTAGTATTTTTCCAAACTATGATCGTAGCGCCTATTATTGAAAGGGGTAGGTACAGCTTTATTGTTGTTATTATTTACACTCCTGGTACTGTTTACATTACCATCATCATCATTATCGGATGTAGTGCTACTATTGGATTGCAGATCAAATACAGGAGCTGCTGGAGCACTGGATACTTCTAATGTGTCACTTGTTGGCGGGTTGTTTGGGTGCTTTCCTGTACCATCTTCATCATCCTTACCACATGCATTAACCGCTTTTTCCAAGAGTAACACTCTTAGGCGGTTATTCTCATGAGTTTTATCATTCAACTCCTTTTGCAGTTGTTGCAGATATTTTGTCGATACAACAATCTTTTTTGACGGCTCCAAATACTCGCATATGGCATTGCTCGCAATACATTTCTGGCATGGGTTACCACCAGGACACTTGATATGACGTTTCCTGCAAGAAAGACATGCGATAGAGGACCTTTGCTGTTTTCCTTGCCGTTGTTTATTCACGTAGGCTCGCTGCTTAGATAGTATAGGATGCCTACTATCTTGGTCGGTTACCATTAAACTGTTAAGAATCGTCTCACCTAGTTATTAATGGAGTAGTACGATTGCTATTATATTTATCGTTGTTGTTATCGTTGCTTGCAATACTCGCTTGCAGGCGCCAAATTGCCGCCGAAGTCAAATATGTCATTAAGTACTTGATAAACATTACACTTTTTCGTTTACTCCAATTCTCGCCATTTTCATTGCCGCGAAGTAATATCGTCTACAATGATATGTCGGATGACTCACCTCAAATGAGGTGTGGGTGGCATATTTACTATCACGTGATATGCACGTGATACGGGACGGGTTACTTGATATAATTTCTCTCCGATTTGATTGGGTATTGGTCTTGATGCCCCCAAAAGCAAAAGTTACACCATTTCCTACCTGCTCCTAAGGCCCTGGTATAAACGTACTATTAGTAGTTCATATACTTTTTTATGTAAGTCTATGTATACATATTTTGGCACGATAAACAAGCGATAGTTCGAAGTTGAAATAGTTTGTTATTTTTGTACACATCACTGCAGAACTAGCTTATATTTCATTCTAGTACCACTATGTCTTTGGCCAAATCCGCTGCTAACAAACTTGACTGGGCAAAAGTCATCTCTTCTCTACGTATAACAGGTTCAACTGCTACTCAATTGTCGAGTTTCAAAAAGAGAAATGACGAGGCACGTAGACAACTACTAGAGTTACAAAGTGAGCCAACCGAAGTAGACTTCCGCCATTATAGATCTGTGTTGAAAAACACTTCAGTCATCGACAAAATAGAATCGTATGTCAAGCAATATCAACCGGTCAAAATCAATGCCTCTAAACAATTACAAGTAATTGAGTCCTTTGAAAAGCACGCAATGACCAACGCTAAGGAGACAGAATCTTTGGTTTCCAAGGAATTGAAAGATTTGCAGAGTACCCTAGATAATATTCAATCGGCAAGACCTTTCGATGAGTTAACTGTCGACGATCTGGCAAAAATCAAGCCTGAAATTGATGCTAAGGTTGAAGAAATGGTCAAGAAGGGTAAATGGGACGTACCTGGTTATAAGGACAGATTCGGTAATTTGAATGTGATGTAGTAGCTTTTATCTATATATATAATACACCATATTCAGTTCTTTCTTTCACTGGTTTATATAACGAGCAAATATTATAATTAAACATTCTTACTGCCATACACATACATGTGCGCTTGTATGCTCTTAAGAAAATCTCGTGGGTTACGTGTATAGTGAAGAATAGAAGGACCAAGGTATAGTTCCACTTAAAGTAACATGGAAACAAGGATAGAGAAAGATGAACAAAGAATTAGCATCTAAGTTCTTATTAAGCATAAATCATGAACGTGACCAAGACATTCAAACAACTTCTAGGTTACTAACTACGCTATCTATCCAACAATTGGTGCAAAATGGCTTAGCAATAAATAACATACATTTAGAAAATATAAGGTCTGGGCTCATTGGCAAACTGTATATGGAGTTGGGGCCCAACTTAGCAATAAACGGCGAGATACAAAGGGGCGATATTAAGGTTGGTGACATTGTTCTGATACGACCTACGAAAAGTAAGAGGAAGGACAATTCTAGGGCCAAATCTAGAAAGGCATCTGATGACTCTAACGGGGACCAAGTGGAGTGTTCAGGCGTCATCTACAAAATGACCGATACCCAAATTACCATATCTTTGGAAGAATCTCAAGACGCTGTTGCTACCACGTTCTATTCCTATAACAGCCTTTACATTTTGAAGACTACTAATGTCGTCACATATAAGAGAATGGAATCGACAATGAGGAAGCTATCTGAGTTCGACTTACCAATACAGGATAAAATTATACAATATTTGGTACATGAGCGTCCCTTTATCCCCAACACAAGCAACCTTCAAAAAATTGAATCCTTCCTGAACTCGGATTTAAATGATTCTCAAAAAACTGCTATAAATTTTGCCATTAACAATGACTTGACCATTATACATGGTCCTCCTGGGACGGGCAAAACGTTCACTTTGATTGAATTAATTCAGCAACTGTTAATCAAACATCCCGAAAAAAGAATATTAATTTGTGGACCTTCCAATATTTCTGTTGATACCATTTTGGAGAGATTAACGCCCCTCGTGTCTAATAATTTATTATTAAGAATTGGCCATCCTGCTAGGTTACTAGACTCTAACAAGAGACACTCCCTTGATATACTTAGTAAAAAGAATACTATCGTGAAGGATATCTCTCAAGAGATTGATAAATTAATTCAGGAAAATAAAAAAATGAAGAGTTACAAACAACGCAAAGAAAATTGGAACGAGATTAAACTATTGCGGAAAGATTTAAAGAAAAGAGAGTTCAAAACAATCAAGGATTTGATTATCCGGTCGAGGGTAGTGGTTACGACTTTACATGGTTCATCATCAAGAGAACTATGTTCTCTTTATAGAGATGACCCGAATTTCAAACTTTTCGATACATTGATCATTGATGAAGTTTCACAGGCCATGGAACCGCAATGTTGGATTCCACTGATCTCGCACCAGAATCAGTTCCACAAGTTAGTTCTTGCTGGTGACAATAAACAATTACCACCTACAATCAAAACTGAAGACGACCAAAATGTCATTCACAATCTGGAAACAACATTGTTTGACAGATTAATTAAGATCTTTCCGAAAAAGGAGATGGTGAAATTCCTTAACGTTCAATATAGAATGAATGAAAATATCATGCAATTCCCATCGCACTCAATGTATAATGGAAAATTATTGGCAGATGCAGCGGTAGCAAACCGACTTTTGATAGACCTACCGACAGTTGATGCGACATCATCTGATGATGATGTCGATACGAAACTACCTCTAATATGGTATGATACGCAAGGCGATGAATTCCAGGAAACTGCAGACGAAGCCGCTATTCTTGGATCAAAGTATAATGAGGGCGAAATCGCCATTGTAAAAGAGCACATCGAGATTTTGAGGTCTTTAAACGTCCCGCAGGACTCTATAGGTGTTATCTCTCCATATAATGCCCAGGTTTCACATTTGAAAAAGTTAATTCATGACGAGTTAAAGTTAGCTGATATTGAAATATCAACTGTGGATGGGTTTCAAGGCCGTGAAAAGGATGTTATTATATTAAGTTTAGTTCGTAGCAATGACAAATTTGAAGTTGGTTTCCTGAAGGAAGAAAGAAGACTGAACGTCGCCATGACAAGACCAAGAAGACAACTGGTTGTTGTTGGAAATATGGAAGTGTTACAAAGATGCGGTAATAAATATCTGAAAAGTTGGTCAGAATGGTGTGAAGAAAACGCTGACGTAAGGTACCCGAACATTGACGATTATCTATAAGGGCATATTATGAGGTGTATAGAATATACGTAGTTATACAATGAAAGCAAAACGTTCGTTTCATATTTTATTTTGAGCGTATCAGTGCACTGGTCATTCATCGTAAACGTAAAAATCTACTGTCTCGTCTGCGGTAACAAACATAGAATATTTAGGGTTGAATGCAATTGACCTGGGGCAAGTCTCATGAGAAACACAGGGAATAAATCCTTGTGGCTTTAGTATCTTATTACTTATTGAATCAGAATGATTCCAGATAGCAATCCTACCATCATAATCCGTCCCAAGGACAAATTCACCATCTGGCGTAAAGCAAGCCGATCCAGAATCTAAAAATTCCCTAATAGGAAACGCTCTTGTCCCTATTAATTCGAATAATTGTTGACCAGTGAATGCGTCGAAGATCAGGTGTTTTCCCATCGAGGAACCAACCAATAAGTATTTCCCATTGTTGGAAAATTCTAGTTTATTCCACTGGTTGAAAGACGAATCGTTGATTTTAATTATCAAAAAGGGACCCTCCTGAATTTTCTTCAGGTTATATAGCCCAATTTCAAAATTTTCTGGGTTCCCCAATGCAAATACCAGGCCACTTGGATCATATGCGATACAATTTGGTACGAGACTTGGTATAATTACTTGTGGTTTAGAAATTTTCAAATCCCATAGTCTAACAGATTCATCATAAGATGACGACAGAAAAGTATCATTTACTGGGTTCATCTTTAAGTCATTCACTAAAGCACCATGACCGGAGAAGTACCTTAGATATTGGTTCGTTTCTAGATTAAGGTATTTAATATCGAAATTTTTCATCGTGGAAGAGTAGATACATTCGTTTTGTGCATGTGTGAAGATAGCGGAGTGACAGCCATATTTCTTAGAGGCAATCGTGTCCAGGAATTTGCAGTTCGTGGCACTATACAGTTGCATTGTATCGTTAGAAGAAGAGGTCAGCAGAAATTGACCATTATCATCGAAATTTAATGAGGTTACGGGCCCGTAGTCTTTTTCTTGCGGTTGAAAGCTCTTAACATGTTTGAACTTCAGCAGGCTGGGTTTACTAATGGACACAGTAGTCATTATCGGTTGTGGTAAACAGAGGAAAGGTGTGCTCGTTTACGCTTTGCTTGTTATTTTACTCTTATATTTTTTTTTCTTTCTTTTCCAATGTATTAAGTAGCAATTGACTAAAGAAGAGAAAAATAGGTTAAAAAAAAGGTATCAAAAGAAGAAATAGTAAGAACTCAAGGGCAAAGTGGGAGGTAAAGGAAAAGCGAAGATTAAAACGCCACGTACCTTTTAGGATGCTGGGAATGATAAGGTGGGTAGTAGAAGGGACATTGGTAGCGATGCTTCTGTCAGCAATAAGAAGGGAAACGGGAATGATATTTTTTTACAATCAGTATCAGTTGGGTGGTTGGATCCACAGATATCTGTCATGGGGGGAGATGTGCTATTCGAGGACGTTAAATATAGTCAAACGTTCGAAGTTTTTCAGAAAGCAATTGAACGAGGATGGGTTTGGACGAATCAACAACAGTGAAACAAAACGAAGGGGATCCCAGAACAGTAGTAGGTTCGTAGAACTAGACTAAGGCTACGTGCATGCACGTTCACACATAAATATATTCGTACAAATAAAGTGCTTACATATAATCAGTTTAGGTTATTTATTTTATGATGCCATAAGTTTTTTCTAATGGGATCATACTTGATTGCTAGCAAGCTATAGGCTTTAACAGCGCTGTCTCGTGTACGTGGGTCTGCACTCCAGTGATGTGCCAGGAATTCTAGCGCATATGAAGACTCAATCTCAGGCAGGTCCTGTGGTAAGCCAATTGGCAGTGATAATACGCCGGCAATGAAGGAAGTGGCAAACTGGACCACTTCACTTTCCCGGTGAACCTTATTATGAAAGAGTTCTTGGAATCCACGGAGATAGGTCCACGAACTTATATTTTGTGGGACAAATTGGATCTTATCCATAGTAAACTGGAGCTCATCCGCCAATTCCACTTCTGAAGCGACATCCTTGAAGTTCACCCAGTAAAACATCCTATGAGTCCATGCGCTATTGTTATAAATGTCCAACTCAATGAGTTGGCTGGTATAAGCAAGCTCATGTTGAAAATTGTTGAAGAACAGACAACACCACTTCCTGTACGACCAAACGTGATAATTCTTAGAGTCATCATCTATCATGAGTTTCAAGATAGGCAGCTCTCTTTTAAAAGAGGGAGAAGGATGCAACTTCAAAAGAGATTGTCTATACGACCAGATCTGGTAATTCTTCGGATTGTTCAGTGTAACCTCGTCCAGCCAGTCTAGTTCTCTGTTCAAGTACGAGACAGTATCGTCGGATTCGGTCATCATGTGTCTGGTGATGTTGAATCTATAATTCCATATGGTATAAAAAGCCGGCGCCACATCGATCACCTGGGCTGTTAGCTGCAACGCCCTTGCTGATAATTCGTTGAGACTGATCAAAGCTCTTGCGAGTCCCATCAACTGCTTGTAGTCCTCCGTATACATGATCCGGCACAGTTCATCCTGCTGGTCTGTCTCAATGGGTAACGGTTTAATGTCTGAATAGTCGTACTGTTCCATTGTCAATGGTCGCTTTGTATCAGCAATTGAGATAATATACCATAGCGTAGTAGTGTTAAACTAAGACTGCACCGACGTTTAAGGACCAAATTGTGAGAATGCCAAAAGCGAAACTGGCTCGATGTGTTTTATCACGAGGACTAGTGAAAATGTGGCGCGAGTACTGTTGAACCCTCTAATATCGAGAGGAAGCCTACCAGCAGTACTCTGACACGCACATGGGTAGCAACGTGGTAGCTACAGGGCACTATAGGGCTATGAAAGGCCTGGCAATATCGGTTATTCTCCATATTGCTGCTCTTTTTCCCAGCTCGTGCGAGGTGACCTTACTATAGTCCCGCTTTTTTCGTCTTCGTTTTAACGGCAAGGAGCAACCACCAAACAAGATGATCGCAAGATTGAAAAGGTTAGCAAGAGACCTTCATATAACCGAACTGAAGTACTCCAAAGCATACTAAGATCAAATTGCACTAATAAAACATCCACAAGAATGATGAGTGGGACCGGAAACGTATCCTCGTTGCTTCACAGCTACAACGCCGATATACAGCGTAACGGTGGGACTCCGGACTTAGATCTGCTAGAATCAGAATTACTGGATATTGCCCTGCTTAACCCTGTGTCCTCTATGCAAGACCCTGGTTTATTGACTTCCAACCAGGAAAAAATGATAGCGGCAACAACCATCGTACCAGTCAAGGAAAATAAAGAGGAGCTGAGGGATGATGTCCAATCTCTGCAGAGATTACTTGATCGGCACATCCAGTTCGGTAGGAAGCTGCCTCTGAGGACGCCATACGCCAATCCACTGGACTTTGTCAATATTAACCCACAATCCTTGCCATTTTCTCTGGAAATCATTGGGTTGCCCAAGGTCTCTAGGGTGGAAACTCAGATGAAGTTGAGCTTTCGAATCAAAAACTCACATTCAAGAAAAAATTTCTTTCTTCATTTACCCTCTGATTGTATAGCGAAGGACAAGTTTTTCACGAGTTCAGATGATCCTACCAACTTGGCAACACCCAATAAGGATATTAACGAAAGAACTCTTTTCCTGGACGCCTTTCTCTTGTGCGCCTCTAATAGCAACACTAATAACTATAAACAAACGTACGTTTGTAACAGGTGTATCAACAGAGAGAAAAGAAGAGCTTCAAGAAGGAAGTCCGGATTAAACGACAACTCCATCTGGCAGAATAATGAAAACAAAAGAGCAATTATATTCAATAGTAAACAACTTTTTATCGTTAGTAATAACGGTTTGAACGGTAACTCCAACGCTGCTAATTTTGACTTACCGACAAGAATTGTCTGTTATTGCAGGCACCATAAAGCAACTAATGGGTTTGTGGTCTTATTCCTTCTGAAAGACCATAACGGCGACATTTTGGCCAAAACAATAACCGATCCTATAATGATCATGGACAAAAAAAATTCTAGCAATACCACCACTCCTACTAGTACAAACAACGCTCAGGTGTCACCGATGACAAACGACACTAGATCTTTCTCATCCCCGCAAAGTGACTTGAACTTTCCATCTGAATTTCCTATACCTTTAAACAGTAAAAGCCTTGTTATTTCCACTAATTGCATTCTTGATAGCAATTGTAATAACAATGACAATTACAACGACAATGAGAAAAATCTTAAAAACAATAACATTAATAATATTACCACAACAATTAACAATGACAGACACTTCCCATCGCCAAAGTCTTCAAGTGAAGACAGTAACCATTCTTTTTCAGATATTCATTTTTCAAGCAACAATGATAACAATTTCCATCATTCACTAGATTCTTGGTCTTCCACAGGTCGCAATAGCTCGTCGAATCCCGCTCTCACCGCGCTAACTAGTGACTTCAGTACGACTTCTGCAAGAAACACTAGCAAGAGACAGCGTTCGATAAACGAGCCCTTAATGTCTACTCCTAACTCGTTTTCTCGTCTTCCTCAGAAATTTATCGACCCGTCTAAACACGTGTCCAACCACAGCAGCTTTTCCATGCCCCTCAATAACAAGCCTTCTATTCAACGTGTCATTCCCGCTCAAGGTTCTGTTAACGGAGGTATAGAAGTAACTCTACTTGGCTCAAACTTTAAGCAGGGCTTAATCATCAAGTTTGGCGAAAATATAGCGTTGTCCAGTCAATGCTGGAATGACTCTACAATGGTAACTTATTTGCCGCCATCATCTAAACCTGGGCCAGTATTGGTAACTATTGTGGATTCAAATGAGGCGTCCATGAGAAACAACAGCAACACTAGTATTTCTACTAATAATAGTGGTAATGATATTGTACATTCGAATAAATATACTGGTGATAAAGCAATCTTCACTTATGTGGATGATACCGATAGGCAACTTATTGAGTTGGCTCTACAGATTGTGGGTTTAAAAATGAATGGCAAATTAGAAGATGCCAGAAATATTGCTAAGAGGATTGTTGGCGGCGATTCGTCAACATCAAATAACAGTACAAGATCTGGGACACAGAACATTTCTTCAAATTCATTCACAAGCATGATACAAAACATAAACGATGAACAATTGATTATTGAAGTCATCAAATCATTCAAGAAAAACAATAACCTTTCCACCGTCAATTTATCCATGTGTGATGTTAGAGGTAGAACTTTACTACACTTGGCAGCATTCAATAACTGGTATAGTCTCGTGTCATTACTAGTCAAATATGGTTCGCACTTAAACGATCAAGATGTGTTTGGTTTTACCCCGTTACATATGGCATGTATCAATGGGGACTTGAGGATTATAAGGCTATTGCTAGAATGCAACGTGGATTTTATGAAGAAAACCAAAAACGGCTTCGTTGCTAAACAATTCTTCCTGATGAACTACACTGTTAACAAAACAAGGTACCCTAATTATGAAACCGCTTTGTTTGATGATATTTTGACCAAATTGACCAAAAGTTCAACGGCCTTCGTTAATAGTCAACCATTTGAGAGGAACGTATCTCAATCAAGCTTTAATTCAAGCTTATTTGATGACGATGTTGATTATGACCAAGAAAGAAATTATTTCCCAATAAACTCCTCGGCTCCCGCCTCTGAACTACCGAATCGCAATGATAGTGCGTTGTTTGCGGTCATGGATTCGGATTCGGGTTATGATATTAGTGACTGCGAGTCGTCCTCAGATGAGATTGCCTTGGAGTTTTTTAATTCCCATAAAATCAAGGACGCTTCTTCCGACGAAAATCAACATCAAAAAAGTACTAAAACTAATGTGGAGCAGGATGATTCTTTATGGAACAGAATGTTAACTCGTCTAAATGACGAACTACCCACGTACGACGATTTGTTCCCAAAAAAGTCCAAAAATTGGGAACCTGGTAGTAAATCTGTCGAAATTGGGTCTAATACTGCTCAAATTATCGTGGACGATCCTCAAACTTCTTCCGAAGATGATGAGTTGGAAGCGCTACAGATTGGATTCAACACAGTCTCTAAGAAGCAAAACTTTCAGAATGATAAGATGCTATTATTCTTTTGGATCCCATTGACTTTGGTATTATTAATATGTTTCACGTTATCAAAGTTGGGTAAGGATGATGACATGTTTCATAATCTATCCAAAATAGTCCAGGAGTACTTGAGAATTGGGTTAGCCAAGGTTCTATTAGGCAATGAAAGAATGAAAGCCTCTTTCAAAATGCAATTATCAAACTTTCAAAACAATAACATTCTAAATGACATGCGGGCAAATTAAAGACATTCCTTCTAGCTACGTAATCTTCAAACTATATAGATTTTTTTTTACTACTTTGCATTTTCTTTTACTTTCTTTATGTTATCAGTTACCAAATTATATTATTCTGAAGTTTTTTTTTGCATAAGATATTTAGGTTGAGATCAAGGCCGAAAAATTTTCAGCTACAGGAAAACTGAGACCATCGTACCTCATCTCGAAGTTGTAACAAGAGGTTAAACAGGAATCTGTGCGTGAAAATGAGTGATATAGGTGGTAAAAACCAATTTCGTATTATTGTGGGCTCATACGAGCACAATATCTTATGCTTGTCTTTAGATATTCCAACGCAAAAGAAAGATGATTTGGCAAAGACACCACATTTTATGCCGGTATTTCATTTTCAAGCTCATTCATTGAGTATTAAATGTTTAGCGGTGTCTAGAAGATACTTGGTTTCCGGATCCAATGACGAACACATCAGAATCTACGATTTGCAAAAAAGAAAGGAACTGGGTACGTTGTTAAGCCATCAGGGCTCTATTACCGCTTTGCAATTTTCGCATCCAGCTTCCTCCAATGAAGACACTACTGTTGCGACAAAAGGTAAGAACAGTAAATGGCTACTATCAGCATCAGAAGACCACAAGATCATGGTTTGGAGAGTTAAAGATTGGGAAACAATGGGGACATTAAAGGGACATACCGCTAGAATTAATGATATCGATATCCATCCCACCAATAGAATCGCAATCAGTGTCAGTGATGACCATTCTATACGTCTATGGAACCTAATGACTTTAAGAAATGCTGCTGTACTAAAATTAAGAAAATACAATACAAACGGAACTTGCGTAAGATGGTTAGGAGCCAAGGGTGATTATTTTGCCGTGGGATTGAGGGATAGAGTTCTTATTTATGAAACAGAATCAGCTAAAGTATTCAAAGAAATACTTTTTGACAGAAAAACTCTCATGCATCTTGAAACTCACACCCTACCGTTTGATAATAAGGAATATCTTTCTGTCGGTATTAGCGATGGTAACGTTCACTTCTATCCTTGTGAAAAATTGTTCGAGAAAGTTGAGGAAAATGGGGAAAAACAAGAGAACGAAAACGATGACGAAAAAATCAACCCATCTTTCTCATTATTGGGTCATACAAACCGTGTCAAAGATTTCAAGTTCTATACAAACGAGTTTGGTACTTATCTAGTAACCATTGGTTCTGATGGTAAGATTGTTGTATGGGATATGTCTACAAAAGAACAAGTAGCGGTTTATGACTGTGGAGAAAGACTGAATTGTTTGACATTATGCGACGAAAGTATTGAGAAATACAGTACAATGAAGAAAAGAGGAGCTGAAACAGCTGAACTAGGTGAGCAAAGTGAAGTAGAAAGCGACACCGAAGAAATAAAGAAGATAATGTTTGGTGAGAAGAAGAAACTTAATAAAAAGAAGCAGAAGAAAGTAAAGAACAAAAAAGTGTCTGTAGAACTTGAATAAATGCGTTGTACACGTATATATCCCACCACTAAGGTATATTATATTAGTTTATAAATATAATAGAGGCATAAATTGTCTTAATCGTTCAAGATGATATATAGACCTGTCTTATTATTGTTACTGTCATTGTAGTTTGTGGAAAGGCTTAAACTATGGCTGATAAGGCCAAAAATCACAGCACGTTGTAAGATGGCCAAACAGGGTACTCATGAGGAATCCTATGTCCCCTTCGGAGCAACACTCGCAACATAATTCTACATTAGCTGCCTCACCTTTTGTTTCTAATGCATCTGTAGCAAGGACACAACAGAATTTACCAATTGATGCTTCAAATGATCATCTGCAACCTGGGAACAGAAATAATACGGCTACTAGTCCATATCAGTCATTAGCAAATAGTCCTTTATTACAGAAGTTACAAGCGAATATTATGACTCCGCATCAGCCATCGGCCAATCCTATTTCCACCACGGGCAATAATGCAAACGATAATAATTTGCTAGCATCTATGTCTAAGAATAGTATGTTCGGTTCTACTATACCGTCCACATTGAGAAAAGTAAGTTTACAGCGCGAGTACAAGGATTCGGTTAACGGAACGCTTGATGATGATGATGACAATAATGGCGATGCAACTGTGAATACTGATAATGACCGAGAGAACAAATTAGGGCACAATGGGCCACTGACGACTACAACATTAACGACAACGACTACTGCAACTCAACTCGATGTCTCTGAATTATCAGCTATAGAGAGGTTGAGACTTTGGAGGTTTGACGCATTGATGCAGCATATGTGTAGGACAGCGGAATATATTGCTGATAAAGTGTACACTATATCGAATGATCCTGATGATGCATTTTGGTTGGGCCAAGTTTATTACAATAATAATCAGTATGTAAGAGCTGTGGAACTTATTACTAAGAACAATTTGGATGGAATTAATATTCTTTGTCGATATTTATTAGGACTTTCCTTTGTGAAGTTACAAAGATTTGATGAGGCTCTCGATGTCATAGGCGAATATAATCCATTCAGTGAGGATCCAGTTACAACAGCCGCAAATGCCACGAGCAATAACAGCAGCAATAGCAATACGTCGCAGCCAGTTACCGACGGTGGTATAAAAATGGAATCATCATTATGTTTTCTCAGAGGTAAAATATACTTTGCGCAGAATAATTTTAATAAGGCAAGGGATGCCCTTCGTGAAGCTATCTTGGTAGATATTAAAAATTTTGAAGCTTTTGAAATGCTCTTATCTAAGAATCTACTAACTCCACAGGAGGAATGGGACTTGTTCCATTCTTTAGATTTCAAAGAATTCGGCGAAGATAAAGAGATCATGAAGAATCTTTACAAGATCAACCTATCCAAATATATTAATACGGATGACATAACAGAATCTAATGAGATTTTAACGAAGGATTACAAATTAGGTGACAATGTAGATGTCATTAGAAGTAGAATGGATATTTTTTACACGCAATGCAAGTTCAATGAATGTCTGGAGTTATGCGAAGCGGTTTTGGAGAACGATGAATTTAATACGAACATTCTGCCAACATATATTGGGTGCCTTTATGAATTATCAAATAAGAATAAGCTTTTTCTTCTATCACATCGGTTAGCAGAAACTTTTCCGAAATCTGCGATAACATGGTTTAGCGTTGCCACTTATTATATGTGCTTGGACAGGATAAGCGAGGCACAGAAATACTATTCTAAATCATCGATACTGGATCCAAGTTTTGCTGCTGCGTGGCTAGGGTTTGCACACACGTATGCTTTAGAAGGCGAACAAGACCAAGCATTAACAGCATATTCTACAGCATCTAGATTCTTCCCGGGAATGCACTTACCAAAACTATTTCTCGGGATGCAATTCATGGCCATGAATTCACTCAACTTAGCAGAATCTTATTTCGTCCTGGCATATGACATCTGTCCGAACGATCCCTTAGTACTCAATGAAATGGGTGTAATGTATTTTAAGAAGAATGAATTCGTCAAAGCCAAAAAGTACTTGAAGAAGGCATTGGAAGTGGTGAACGATCTTGATCCAAGTTCAAGGACGACAATATCTATTCAATTAAACTTAGGTCACACATATAGGAAGCTGAATGAGAACGAAATTGCCATCAAATGTTTCAAATGTGTCTTAGAGAAGAATGATAAAAATTCAGAGATCCATTGCTCGTTAGGTTACCTATATTTAAAGACGAAGAAATTACAAAAGGCCATCGATCACTTGCACAAGTCATTATATCTAAAGCCTAATAATTCATCTGCGACAACGCTGTTGAAGAACGCCTTAGAATTGAACGTGACGTTATCGCTGGATGCCAGTCACCCGCTTATTGACAAGTCGAGTATAATGTGCCAGGCAAGCAAGGACAAGGCCTCCATGAATAAAAAAAGATCTTCATTGGCTTATGATCCCGCCAACATGGCTAAAAGGTTGAGGACACGAAATGAGATCTTTGACCCAATTAATGAGGCTCTTAAAAAGGGAGACTGCGATAACAAAAATGGCAATGATAATTTTGACGATGATCTTGATGCAGATATGGAGCTAGAATAAGTTGCGAAAGAAAAACACAAGCTAGTACAAATATAGCATATATACACATCTAAAAAAGAAATAACTAAAGAAAAAGGTTTAATCTTGGAAGGTAAATACACAAAAAAATGTACGTGTTTCTAGCTCCTTCCACTCCCAATTTCATCAAAAAAATCTCAGAATTCTATTGGCATACCATTAATATCGGTTGATGAAGGGAAAGACTGCGGTGTTTTGTTTTTTTCTTGCGTTCTTTCCTCTTTTCTTCTTGCCGTTCTTCTTTCTCTTCGTTTTCGGTCTTTTCCCTTATTCTTTAGGCTTTTCGTAGCCTCTTCATTCTCGTTTACATTTACTGAAAGCCTGTTGTTAATATCTATCAAGGTCTGGTTCTCAATCTTCAGCTCTTCTAAGCGACGTTCAAGTTCAGTATTCCTCTTCTCCAATCTATGAACTTTCTTCTTCCAATCCTTGGATTCTAGACGTAATTTATGAGTGATAGTATCTAGTTTCTCTTTCAGTTCATCGTATGACAGCTCCTTTGTGTTTTTCCTACGCTTTTCTTTCTTCTTCAATCGGTCCAGATGTGACGAAGGACTTGTTCCGTTAGCGTCGTCTTGAGTGTCCACATGACCAACATCTTCAACCTCGAGCACCACAATGTGTTCTTCCGTAGGTACGCTTTCCTTTCTGGATTTTGATTTGGACTTTTTAGTTTTGTTCTTTGATTTAACCTTCAAACTACGAGCATCCGCGCTTCCTATAATGCCTTCCAAACCGTTTAAAAGCTCATCAACATCCTCCTGTGCAGCTACTATCTGCTTCTTGTTATTTGGTGCGGCTGCGGCTGCATCTACAGTAGTTTGTAAAGAACTTTCCCGATCGTCGTTACCGTTCTTCAACCAATTGGAGTAGCCCTGCTCGTCCGGAACGCATTTTTTTGGACAGTCAACACTGTCATCTAGTAGAAACCCCAATAACTCTTCCTTATTCATGTCTCCACGCTATACCTGCATGGCATTAGGCACAATTCTTGCACTACACGTAAAGTCCTCATGTAATGAACTCTTCATTAATGCGGTATTATACCAGCAGTAGCCCCACCATAAACCCTGATCTAAACAATATAAGACCTATAATATTGATAGTTTTTTCTTTAGTAGACCTTAATTATTTTCATTTTAGCCCTACGTTCATTTAATCCTTTCTTTTTCTTTTCTTTTTTATTAACGAAGTTTTTTTAAGAAATTATAGTGATCTTTTAATGCAATGCATTGTCTGTCTTTACCGTTAGTTATACACACGCATTTTTTCCCTTTTTTTATAGTGTTTAGTTATATTATGAATCCACGATTCAGGTTTATACTGAGATATTACTCCTCTAAAAAACCAACCTTCCACGTAACCCCACCCAAGTCTATCGCAAACGCAAACGCAGTACGTACTAGCAACAGTCCAGGCAAGGGTAAACATAAAGGCAAATTGTTGATACTCGTAGGAAGTTTAGCACTCGCGACATCCGTGATTTCGGTAAATTATCAGAAGAACAAACCAATTGAATTTATTGAATAATACAAATGACAGCTGCTACTGAATTACAGCCAGCTTTCTCACCAGACCAAGTTTCCGTAATTTTCGTTTTAGGAGGACCCGGTGCAGGCAAGGGCACCCAGTGTGAAAGACTAGTTAAGGATTATTCCTTTGTCCATTTGTCAGCGGGTGACCTTCTACGTGCTGAACAGAACAGAGAGGGCTCCCAATATGGAGAGTTAATCAGGAACTACATCAAGGAGGGTCTAATTGTTCCTCAGGAGATCACTTTAGCGCTATTACGCAATGCCATTTCCGAAAACGTCAAGGCCAACAAGCATAAGTTCTTGATCGACGGGTTCCCCAGGAAGATGGACCAGGCTATTTCCTTCGAAAGGGATATCGTCGAAAGCAAATTCATCCTGTTCTTTGACTGCCCTGAAGATGTCATGTTGCAGAGACTATTGGAACGTGGCAAGACCAGTGGTAGAAGCGATGATAACATTGAATCTATCAAGAAGAGATTCAATACTTTTAAGGACACTAGCATGCCTGTTATCGAGTACTTTGAAACTAAATCTAAAGTCGTCCGTGTCCGTTGCGATAGGTCTGTGGAAGATGTATACAAAGAAGTTCAGGACGCTATCCGTGATAGATTATAGATTAGTATATATTTCATGTAGTACACACTATTTAACGGTGATATTATATATATATATATATATACAGAGACGATAATTGTCCTTCAGGTTGTATACTGTATTATGAGGGTAACCTTATATCAAACTAAATTATTTGGTTGATGAATTAAAAGAGTAATAACGACTGCAACGGTGGGAATACTGTTTTGATTGTACTTAAGCCTTCAAGACTGGTCAGACGTATTTTACGCCATGGACAAGATCAATCCTGACTGGGCTAAGGACATACCGTGTAGAAATATCACCATTTATGGCTACTGCAAGAAGGAGAAAGAAGGCTGCCCATTCAAACATAACGATAACGGTAGCGCTACTATCATTAATGACTCTTCCTCTCTACTAGATATTGCGGAAGCCACCACTCCAACCATGTCATCAGTTCCAAAGTTCAATGCTAAAGTATCCGCAAGTTTTACTCCGATGACGGTTGGTAGTGACTCCTTGGCCACTACGGTTACTACTACCTCCGCTGCTACGAATACTAGTGATAGCTGCAGTGTGGTAGTCACCTCCGCTAGTGCTTCTACGGCCAATCCAGTAGCTAATCCGGCAGTTAGTAGCTCTCTGTTGAATGACAATAATAACAGCAGTAATATAAACATATCAATACCTACGACTGCTTCAAGTTCAAATTATGACCCTTTCAATGCTCCCATTTTTACTCCTTCTTCTACTTCTTCAATACACACTAATACGAACGCCCCTTCTTTTCCATTTCCCTCTATTACCAATTCTGGCGGAATGAGTATAAATGCCAATGATGACAATAATAACACTATGAGCATGGCCAACAATGTGCCAGCTCCCGTGCCAGCATCATCCATAGAAGGTAATAATCTCAAATATCCAAGAATCTATCCCCCTCCTCATAGCCTTCTGCAATACCACCTGTATGCCCCTGAACAGCCATCATCTTTGAAGTCATTATTGAAACCTAATGAAAGGTCCGCGGATCAGCTTTTTATTCCAAACAATATTAGAGAAGATTTAACCAAGAAAAATTTATCAATTTTGCAGGTTTTCCCCTCTTCAGGTAATGTTATACCAAACATTGTACAAGACTACTTCAATTTGGTTCCACTAAACTTCAATAGTAACGATTTTTTGAATAAAACTACGCTCTTCAAAGTTTTCTCCAATTATGACGGAAAACCATACGTTTTGAAAAGACTGCCTAATAGCGATAAATCGATGAATCCGAACAAAATATCTAAAGTATATCAGGTATGGTCAAAAATCAATTGTACCAATTTGATAAAGTTTAGGGACATTTTCCAGACTACTAAGTTTGGCGATCTCTCGATCTGTTTGATCTTTGATTACTATCCAAATTCTCTATCTTTGTTCGACTACCATTTTGTTAATTTCCCTAAGTTCCCTGTTACCATGGATTATCTATGGATATACTTAGTTCAACTCACTAATGTGATAAATTCCATCCATTCGCAGAATTTAAACATTGGCAACACACTGAATTGGAATAAAGTTCTAATTACTGGTGATCCGGGTAGAATTAAACTGTCACACTGCAACTTTATGGATCATTTATTCAATGATGATATTGATGCAGCAGTATCTTCCAGTGGAAGTGCAATGGAAAGACAACAACAGCTGGACTACAAGTATTTGGGACAGCTATTATTTAACTTATCAATTAATATTGAAAACTCTAATAGTAATATTACTCCAAGAGAGTATCAACTCGATGAAATAACCCCCCAATTGATCGATGACATAAGACAGATAGATGATAAGTTCAAGGATATACTCAAGTACTTAATATTGGAGGGTGACGATTTAAAGAAGAACACACATGACCTAACTAGTCAATTTTATGACAAGATGTTCATGGTCTTGGAGTCGTCACAAACCTATACGGAATACATGGAATCCGTCTTGTCAAGAGAGTTAGAAAATGGAAGATTGTTTAGACTGATTAATAAGTTAAATTGCATTTTTGGTAGAATTGAATCGAGAATAGACATTAATTGGTCTGAATCTGGATCTAAATTTCCTATCGTACTATTCTATGACTACGTATTTCACCAAGTGGACTCAAATGGGAAACCGATAATGGACTTAACTCATGTACTAAGGTGCTTGAATAAATTAGATGCGGGTATTCAAGAAAAGTTGATGTTAGTAACGCCTGATGAGTTAAACTGTATTATTATATCCTATAAGGAGTTGAAGGACTTGATAGAATCCACCTTTAGATCCATCACCCAATAAAACGAAACTAAATAATGTAGATACACACATATATATGTCAAGTATTCGGTAGTATCCCTTCCAATATACCCCACCCCACTGCTATCTTTATGTGAAAAATTCCCGTACTTCTCCTTCCTGTTCCCTAATTTTATAGGGTAAGTGATTCATCCCTCGTTTGGTATATCTCAAAGAGCTTAAAGACGGATCCACTTCTGCAAAGAGGATACTTGTAGTAGCCAAACTGTGTAAATTATATAATACAGTTATAGGTAAATGTAATTCAGCCATACATGTGATGTAAGACAAGGTTCTCTTATCCTGAACCGAAGTAAAGAGCAAAATAAAAATTAGAGAGATGTCGGAGTTTTATTCTTTAGCGCCAATAGATCAAGATGGAAATACATTCCCCTTTGACTCTCTACGTAACAAAGTTGTGCTGATAGTTAATGTAGCGTCCCATTGTGCGTTTACACCTCAGTATAAGGAGTTAGAGTACTTGTACGAGAAATACAAGCCATACGGTTTAGTGATCATAGCCTTCCCTTGTAGTCAATTTGGAAATCAAGAGTTTGATAAAGATGATGAAATTAACAAGTTTTGTCAAAATAAGTTCGGTGTAACCTTCCCTATTCTACATAAGATCCGTTGTAATGGCCAAAACCAGGATTCCGTCTACAAGTTCTTGAAGAATTCGGTAAGGGGACAATCTGGAATAAGAATGATAAAGTGGAATTTCGAAAAGTTCTTGATGGACAGAAATGGGAAGGTAGTCAGGAGATTTTCGTGCATGACTAGGCCACTAGAACTGTCTCAACTTATCGAGGAATTGCTGAGCCAATCACAAAAGGAAGAGACTTGATCTGCCGAATTGAAGTTGGAAAAGAGAAAAGTGAATAGCCTCTTTTATCCTTTGCTGTTGCATTAGTATTCGGTAGCTTCGTTATTTTGTTTGAACGTGTATTTTGTTCAAGAAGCGTATGTGAACATTGTCATTTTTCAGTAAAAGGAATGAAATTATTTAGAGAATGTAATGCAGTCGGCAAGCAGACAAAAGTGATTGCTTCAAGACAAATAATAATGTACGTATGTAAGAATCGACATTTGCTTTCAGAATTGATGATTCATTGATTGATTCGAAGGAGAAAGCCTTCGTAAACCCCAAAAGAAGCAGGCGCGCCATATATTTTTTATATTACAGATCATCATCAAATGGAATGCAATGAGACTTGTTATAAGAAATTTGACGGATGTTATGAAGATTTTCGAAAGATTTGTTTTATAATATAGGAACGAGTATCGTTCCAAATAAAATCATTCACCGGTTCGATTCAAAAGTTTCCAATGTTGATATTTGCATTTTTTTATACATCGCATCAGTGTCGTCGGCTACCGTTGCACAATTAAAGCAGTTGTTAATGAAGAAATCATTGCACATAAAAGCAGACCACTTCAATATTAAACTATTACCCAATGAAGAGTAAAAAGTGCCTCTTTAGTATTGATCAAGTTTGATGCTGTGTTAGCAAGGATTCAAAGCATTTACAAAATGAATGGCTTGATAAAAATAGCTGGAGGTGTGCACAGGAAATGAATTCGGTACATTACTTTCGATACTTAGTGCCAAACATGCGAAATAAGGTAACGTTTTAACACCAATAAGATAATCAATTAAATCTTATGGGATCAAATGGAACGTATTAGGTTTCTTCATGAACGACGCAATTTAGTTGAATAGTTCTTTTTATTATTATTTTGAAGATTTGAATTCAGCAGGTTATGTTTCCCGACGGTGAGTAATATTATAAGGAAGGTGAAAAGTTAGAGATTGATTATGTTCACGCACTAGGAACAAAGTGAGCGCTCATAGCAGTCATATTTGAAATCAGTTTTCTTGAATGAATAGGTAGTCGTTACCGATCAACTCTATTTGGCTTTCGGTTATTTCAGAAGGATCGACATTTTTCCAACTTTTGGAAGGTTTTACATAGCTTGGTATTGTAAAGAAACATAAACATATAAAAATGATGAAAGATTCTTCTACGGATAATATGAACTTATAAGTTGTTGAAATTGGTATGTAACTCTATGGACAAAAAATGCATTATGTGTTGAAAATAAACAGGATCATCTGAATTGGGAGTAATAAGCTTCTTCTTTAAATCTTTGTGAAATCAATTCTAGAACTTTGGTGTCATAAACATCTTTTAAGCTTTCTTTACCTATCAAAACGCGGTCTTCGTGTGCTTTCTGTTCGTTTTTTGTTAGTACCACCACATTTTGCAAAGAAATAGGTTTAGATGGATCCCACTTAGATAAGGTTAGTCTAGTGGAGATACCGCTGATAGGAGATTTACCCTTGAACACCTCTTCAACAAGGTAGCTAACATCTTTCAAAGCTAGTGGGATTCGTTGGCTTGGTATGCCGACTCTGCTCATTTGACCAGCTAACGATTGATATATACCATCATATACCTTAATTCTATTCTTACCCTCAACAGGTTCTAACGGTTTATCGGATATATTTGATAAGATCCATGTAGTGATGGTCAGTCCGAATAAACTTGGCATAGTACCTAAAACAGGTAGAATTCTTACACGGAAATCCTTTAAGGCGCTTAACTCGTCTACTTTCCCTCTTTCATATTCTTCATCTGGTAAAGGTAGTAATTTGGCCTTCTTCGGGTCAGGTTTTTCGGCACTAAATACTACAGGAATACCAGACAAGATTCCTCTTTTCTTCAGTTTTCTTCTTACCACCCTTGCAAGAGGATCTTCTTCAGTGGTGGCCAAGTCGCCTACATTAAGCTTTGTGGGATCACTCTTCGCGGAAGCACCCATGGATGAGATCACTTTGATGCCATGGTTATAGGCAAACTCGAGCAAATCAACTTTTGTATCAATATTATCAATACAGTCCACGATAAAGTCAGGTGCACCATTCCCAAGAGTCAATCTCTCACCATTTTCTAGGGTCCATAATTCGTTGACTGGATCAATTTTGCACCATGGTGCAATTTCCCACATGTGCCTTTTTAAACATTCCACTTTTGGTGTACCGACGTCGTTTAATATGGCACAGCTGTGTCTATTCAGCGAACTTAGTGAAACTTGATCAAAATCAACAACTCTGATCTTTCGGCACCCCGAACGTACCAAAGAGTTAACCACCCAAGATCCAACTCCACCTGCCCCCACAACAACAACATATTGATTTGATAGTTTTTTAATTGTGTCTTCGCCAAGAAATTCAACATTGTTTTTTAAAGATCGGCGGATAAATTGTTCATCATATGGATGGCATTTATTCATATCGAATTCAATTCTTTCCCCTTTGTTTTTGTTCCTTCGTTGCTCAATTGATGTTCCTTGTGTTTGCCAATGAGCCCAAATGCAATCAGCAATCGTGGTCACCGCAACAGTGAATAGTGCTGCGGCGGATACTATTTTCCATGTATCTTTCTCTATCATTATTATTTTATAGAACTTTTAACTGAACAGTGAAGCTTTACCCAGTACCTTCTATAAGTTTGACGGTTTTAATTAAATATATGTAAATTAAATATGCTCGAAAAATATTATCTGTACTTCAATATTTTTACTAGTAGTGTTATTTGAGATGCGATAGGTGTATTAGTTAGTTCCTCTTTCTTTTTCTAAATTTTTTCATGTCATTCCTCCATGTCTTTTTTTTCTTTTTTTCCACATTTCAAAAAAAAAATAATTAATACAATAGAAAAACAAAGAAGAAAGGAAAAGGTCATAAACTATGTGCGACATTGTTACATAGTACTCAGCAACTCGACGATATCCTTGAGAATGGGTTATATTAGACATCTTCAAATTCGATGTCCATTTCGTCTTCTTCATCATTATCACTTGTTTTCACGTTTGCGCTAGGATCTGAAGCACTGGCACTGGTATTAATGGTTTCTACAGTCTTACTGTCAATTACATCTTGCTTTGAGTCACTCGACATGGTATTTTTTGTTTCTGTCTTTCCTGTGCCAGCCGTATCCGTCACGTCTTCAAATTCATCCTCGAATGCATTTTCTGCAGCGGCTTCATCATTATCATCCAAAATATCTTCCATCTCTTCTTCTTCTTCTTCTTCTTCCTCCTCCTCCTCTGCTTTCAGCTTTGCTTGCTTTTTGGCTAACGCAGCGTAGTAATCGTTCAATGTCTTTTCATTTTCTCTTTCTTCCATTTCTTGCTCAGTCAAAGTTCTATTGTTCTGGTAAGGTGTTTCTTGCATAGTTTCGTTATCAGCATTTATAGAATCCAGGGCTGATGCGGTGACTGCAGGATCAAACTCTTCTTCGTTATCCAGTCTACCAAGAGCAGTCTTACCAATAGTACTCTGTTTATGCCATTCGGGAACGGCATTTTGCTTTCTTTTCTCCTCAGCCTGTCTCTCTTGCAGTTCCCTTTGAGCCATTTCGTCACTTGCAGTAGTGATGTTGATGTGTAATGTGGCTTGAGAGTTAGCACCGGCACGTCTACTACTGTCGTTACTAAGAGCAGTGCCCATAAGATTTGGTAATGGAGCAGAATCGCCCGGTCTGAACATGGTACTACCCTTCTTTGGATTATATGTGTAGGCAGCATGTGATTGATTTTGGGGAGGTATCAACCGAGCCAACGCAATTTCGAAAGTGTTTTCTTCAATTCTTGAATCATCAATCTTTTTCAAAGAATCAATGATTGGTTGGATTTGGTCCATCAGTCTGTTAAGCTTATCTTGTTTTTCTTTGTTCTTTTTACCAGAATCATCTTCCACTAACGGTTCGTCACATAATGAACATAAGAATTCTGTTCTGTCGAAATTTAATAATTGTACAGCTTCTAGTTGAGTGTACTTAGTCAAACAAATCGGGCACATGTAACCATTTGGTTCTGAATTTTTGTCCAAGTCATCCTTCAATCTCTGTACCACTTGGTGGACTTTCCATTTGATAGCGTCAATAGCATGAGGGTACTTTACATAGTAATAAACTCTCTCCACGCTCTTAGAGTTTGGAGGGTATTCTCTTTGTTTGTGTATGGATATTAGTCTATCTGACCTTAATCTCGCAATGAGTGGACCCAATTCCGTCTTATTTATGCTCAACAGTTGTTTCAAATCATCTTCAGCGAGGACTGAATGAAATAGTACAGCATCAAGTACGAGTACAAAGGAACCACCATAAAACCCCCTGACGACAAACTTTAAAAGATTTTTTACAATATCATCTATAGGTCTATCCATACTCTACTCACAGCAACACCCGCGTCTAGTAACTTTTTTTTCTATGGCTTAACGATGACAAGTAATCTTATTGCCAGGTCTATTCTTGATTAACTTTTTTCCTAATCTTAAAAGAAACTACATTGCTAGTCACTTTCCACGTCTTTAAATCCAGTACCAACAAGGAAAGGCAAAAACTTACATAAACACAGAAAAAACTATAAAGGCATTCCAAAACCGACTTGAAAAACAATTCCCACTTCAACATCCATTCTTCTTTGACCACTTGGGCAAAATTTTATCGCTGTACCAAGTCTAGTCGCTCATAATAAACTAGAATGTTGGTAACCGACGTATAAAAAGTCACACCGCACGAGGAAGAAAACAAAGTGTTTCGCAAATGTTTCGCATATGCTTCCGACACCAATTTGTTTCACTTTGTGCATTTTGAATACTGCATCGTGCATTGGAAGGTTTCTTTAATTCCTGCGTTTTTCTGACCGTTCAAGGCGATGGAGAGATCTTCATTGCATATCAATTTATACGGGCACCGTTGAAGGAAAACACCCACACACTGAACTCTATCCGGAACAATTCGGAGTTTTTACTCTTCCCTGGGCGGTTTAAGTCGGAGATATTAAAAAGAAATCAAAAAAAAAAGAATTCAAAGAATTGGCGCATTCTATCTTTTATTATCGTACGCGTTATTGTTTGTACTAACATCTCATCGCATCAACTGACTGAGTGACTGAGTCGAGTCCCCTTTGGTTCGACTCATCATCGACTTTCTATGGTGAAAAATTTTCGCAATCTCCTATTACTGCATTGCAGTACTCCATTTGACTTCCTTTAGTCTACAGCTTTAGCGCTATAGACATTCGAAGTCGTACCCGTTACCGGCTTGATTATCATATATATACACATACACATGTATATATATATATATATATGTGTGTATCTGCGTATTTATTCGTATGCTGTGTTTAGCTGATACTTTCTTGTTCTCTTGGAGAGTGAAAATTCTTGAAGAGTTTACTGCATACATATAAACAAGGCAAAAGAAAGAGGTACGGTGATGCTTAGAACCAAACTTTCCGTTTCGATCGCTGCAAGATCACAATTAAGCAGATCCTTGACTGCACTAAGGACGTCATCATTAAAAAGATGGCCTATTCCACAGCAGCAGCGTCTTTATTCTTCTAATACAAGATCGCATAAAGCTACCACCACAAGAGAAAATACTTTCCAAAAGCCATACAGCGACGGGGAAGTTACTAAAACACCGGTCGGATCTCGCGCCAGAAAGATCTTCGAAGCTCCCCACCCACATGCCACTCGTTTGGCTGTAGAGGGCGCCATCGAATGTCCCTTGGAGAGTTTCCAACTTTTAAACTCTCCCCTCTTTAACAAGGGTTCTGCATTCACACAAGAAGAAAGAGAAGCGTTCAACTTGGAGGCTTTGCTGCCACCTCAAGTCAACACTTTGGACGAGCAACTAGAGAGAAGTTATAAGCAGTTATGTTATTTGAAGACGCCCTTGGCCAAGAACGACTTCATGACGTCTTTAAGAGTACAGAACAAAGTGTTGTATTTTGCATTAATAAGGAAGCATATCAAGGAACTAGTTCCTATCATTTACACCCCTACTGAAGGTGATGCCATTGCCGCCTACTCTCATAGATTCAGAAAGCCAGAAGGTGTGTTTTTGGACATCACCGAGCCTGATTCCATCGAGCGCAGATTGGCTACATATGGTGGAGACAAAGATGTGGACTACATTGTTGTCTCAGACTCGGAAGGTATTCTCGGAATTGGTGACCAAGGTATCGGTGGTGTGCGTATTGCCATCTCCAAATTGGCATTGATGACGCTGTGCGGTGGTATTCACCCCGGCCGTGTGTTGCCCGTGTGTCTGGATGTTGGTACAAACAACAAAAAACTAGCACGTGATGAATTGTACATGGGTAACAAGTTTGCCAGAATCAGAGGTAAACAATATGACGAATTCTTGGAAAAGTTCATCAAGGCTGTTAAGAAAGTGTATCCAAGCGCGGTTCTACATTTTGAAGATTTCGGTGTTAAGAACGCAAGAAGATTGCTAGAAAAATACAGATACGAATTGCCTTCTTTTAATGATGACATTCAAGGTACGGGGGCCGTCGTGATGGCTTCATTGATTGCTGCTTTAAAACATACCAACAGAGATCTAAAGGACACTAGAGTGCTTATTTACGGTGCCGGCTCTGCGGGTCTTGGTATTGCAGACCAAATCGTCAATCATATGGTCACGCACGGCGTCGAAAAAGAAGAAGCGCGTAAGAAAATCTTTTTAATGGATAGACGTGGGTTAATTCTACAATCGTACGAGGCTAACTCCACACCTGCACAACACGCTTTCGCTAAAAACGATTCAGACTGGACCGGTATCAACACTCGTTCTTTGCATGACGTGGTGGAAAACGTCAAACCCACATGTTTAGTCGGTTGCTCTACTCAAGCGAGCGCGTTTACTCAAGATGTCGTAGAAGAAATGCACAAGCACAATCCTAGACCAATTATCTTCCCATTATCAAACCCTACCAGATTACACGAGGCAGTTCCTGCTGACTTAATGAAGTGGACAAATAACAATGCTCTTGTTGCTACCGGATCTCCTTTCCCACCTGTTGACGGATACCGTATCTCGGAGAACAACAATTGTTACTCTTTCCCAGGTATCGGTTTAGGGGCTGTGCTCTCACGTGCCACCACCATCACAGACAAAATGATCTCCGCTGCTGTGGACCAACTAGCCGAATTGTCACCACTTAGAGAGGGTGACTCCAGACCTGGGTTACTTCCCGGTCTGGACACCATTACTAACACATCTGCACGTCTAGCCACTGCTGTTATCTTACAAGCACTTGAGGAGGGAACTGCCCGTATCGAACAAGAACAAGTACCAGGCGGTGCTCCTGGTGAGACTGTTAAGGTTCCCCGCGATTTTGACGAATGTTTACAATGGGTGAGGGCCCAAATGTGGGAACCTGTTTACAGACCTATGATCAAGGTTCAACACGACCCATCGGTACACACCAACCAATTGTAGACCAAGAATTGTAGACCAAGCATGTTCGGCGGCTAAAATCAACGCTACTCTATATATATATATATATATATACTTACTTTATACAGAATTTCTCTTTATTAAAAAATAAAATTGATATACACTAATAATAATAATAATAATAATAATAATAATAATAACAACAACAATTAATTATGATAACAATATTAACTCCAATACTAATTCAAGTAATAACTAAAGTAATAGCAACAATAACTACAACAAAACTGATACCGAATATGGAAAAAAAACATTACTTAGAAACCGTTAGTAGCGACATACTCAAGTAGATGTATGGGTGCAGAAGATACTGACGACCGCCGCGCGGGGTTTTGGGGTAGGTGTGGTGTGTTGGTGCTACGGCAACTTAGGGGAGGCGCAGTGGGCTTTTCTCAATTTCTTTTCTTTTTTCTTTCCACATCCCCTTGGTGAGAGAACAAATGGGAACAAAAAATGCACACACTAGTTGTGAGAACAGATTATGGGTATAGACACGGCCCCGGCGCATTCGTTTCTCACTCTCCTTCTGCCTCTCGTTCTCGCTCTAGTTGTAGTTTACTTCGTTATCCTCTGTACTGTAGTACTGTAGTACTGTACTGCATTATACTCTGTTTCCTCTACTCTCTACTGCTAGGTCACTGTCCAACATCTACTGCTAGCGAGACTGTGACACTGAAGTTTATTCGGTGATTTCCCACAAAAGAATAGTATTACACACAGACAAGGCAAGGCAACGCAACTCAAGGCAAGAGCACAACGATCTTCCCCTTCCTCCATCTATCCCGTGATACGTACGACAGTAACAGTACATACAACCGCAATGAACACTGGTATGTCGCCCAAACAGGACGACGCTTCTAACCCCAACCTACTCAACATAGGCCAAGACCATTCGCTGCAGTATCAGGGTCTCGAACACAACGACTCCCAGTACAGGGATGGTGCTTCTCACCAAACGCCTCACCAATACCTGAACCAGTTTCAAAGCCAGCCCCAACAACAACAACAACAACAGCAGCAACAACAACAACAACAAGCACCTTATCAAGGTCACTTTCAGCAGTCACCACAGCAACAGCAACAAAATGTTTATTTCCCGCCACCTTCTCAATCTTTGAGACAACCTAGTTCGCAGTCGCAGTCGCAGTCGCAACAACAACAGTATGGTAATACAAACTCAAATTCAAACACAAACAGCAATGTTAATGTTAATGCGATACCTCAAGATTTCGGCTACATGCAACAAACTGGGTCCGGCCAAAACTATCAAACGATAAATCCACAACAATTTTCTGAATTATACAACTCCTTTTTAAGCCATTTGACTCAGAAACAAACAAATCCTTCGGGCAGTCCAGGTGCATCCAGCAACAACAACAACAACAACAACAACAACAACAACAACAACCCTAGTAGTGGCAATAATAGCACTGGCAGTAATACTGCCCAGTTAGCAGCCTCTCAATTGAACCCGGCCACTGCAGCTGCAGCTGCGGCCAACAATGCCGCTGGCCCAGGCCCAGCTTCGTACTTATCTCAGCTTCCTCAAGTACAGAGATACTACCCAAACAATATGAACGCTCTCTCTAATCTTTTAGACCCTTCCTCAGCTAATGCTGGCGGAAATGTCAACTCCGCTAGCCACCCCGGTCTATTGCCGCCTAACATGCAACCTCAGTTGACTCACCATCAGCAGCAGATGCAACAACAGCAACAATTGCGATTACAACAACAGCAATTGCATCAACAGCAACAGCAACAGCTGCAGCAACAACAATTGCAACAGCAGCAACTACAACAACAACAACAACAGCAACAGCACCAGCACCAGCAACACCATCATCTGCAACAGCAACAGCACCTGCAACAGCAGCAACATCCAGTGGTAAAAAAGTTATCTTCCACACAGAGCAGAATTGAAAGAAGAAAACAATTGAAAAAGCAAGGCCCAAAGAGGCCTTCTTCTGCTTATTTCTTGTTTTCCATGTCTATAAGAAACGAGTTATTACAACAATTTCCTGAAGCGAAAGTTCCCGAGTTGTCCAAATTGGCTTCTGCAAGGTGGAAAGAGCTTACTGACGATCAAAAAAAACCATTCTATGAAGAGTTTAGAACCAACTGGGAAAAGTACAGGGTCGTAAGAGACGCTTACGAAAAGACTTTACCTCCAAAGAGACCTTCCGGTCCCTTTATTCAATTTACTCAAGAGATCAGACCTACCGTTGTCAAGGAGAACCCTGATAAGGGCTTAATCGAAATCACCAAGATTATTGGCGAAAGATGGCGTGAATTAGATCCTGCCAAAAAGGCAGAGTATACTGAAACTTACAAGAAGAGATTAAAGGAATGGGAAAGCTGTTATCCTGACGAAAACGATCCGAATGGAAACTCGGCCGCTCATTCACACAAGACCATGAATATGAATTTGAATATGGACACTAAAATAATGGAAAATCAAGATAGCATTGAGCATATCACCGCAAACGCAATTGAATCGGTTACGGGAAACAATAATAACAGTACCAACTCAAACACACCTGTCTCCCCCGCGATTTCATTGCAGCAACAACCACTCTAATAGCGGTATCGACAACACATGCTGCTGGCTGACGCCACTATAAATGGTTCGATCATAAAAAGTGAATATCAAAAATTAACATGATTAGTTTTCCACTGTAACATTATCCTACTCAAACGTGAAGAAATAATAGCGATAATTAAACTTATCCAGCCGTCTCAGGTATTCTTTTACTACGTGTTCAAAGTTTGTTCCATATTGTATTACTCTATCTCTTTATTACTACAACCTCTACTTTATTTAATAATATTTTCTTTCCTGTTTTCTTACTTTTAGTGTATACATATTTAGCGATATATGTACATAATTGTGTAGTATTCTTTATTATCTTTTTGTATTATATTTTCATCTTACTTTTCCCATTTAATCCCATTCCTTCTTGATTTCACGACGCTCTATGGGCCAAAGAGATTGAAAAAATAAAAAAAATAATTGATTTCGCCCAGGATCGAACTGGGGACGTTCTGCGTGTTAAGCAGATGCCATAACCGACTAGACCACGAAACCTATTATTTGATATCCAGTTACGTCTCTGAGGGCCATACCTCAGTATCACCATGAACGTTCTCATATAAAACAAACTCGACTAAACGAACAGATAGAGCAACATATCATAAAACTCTGCCTCCCTTGGATGATCTACCCAAATGGGTGAATAGTAGAACAGTTAGTTTCGATTCGAGATTGCGCGCTTCCACCATTCAGTATAACCTATATTTATTTATTTGTTGATTGCTATTACTGCATCGGAAAGTATTCTTCGTTCGTTTCAGGTGTGTTCAGAGATTTCCTTTTTAAGTAATTGCTAGCGTTTCATCTACGACCTGGTTGTTACTATTAACGTGTGCTATCCAATTTCAACCATGGCACCCTCTTCCTTCACTCAGAGTGTTGTATTAAACTCTTAACAATACGAATGTGTTCAAACATCTTGGAACATATGATTTATCTGTTCAACTACCGTTTGTAAACTAGTGTTCATATTATTAGTATATTGACCTATACGGTGTTAGAAGATGACATAAAGATTGAGAAACTTTCATTGACTTTAGTGGAAGCTGAAAGGCAAGGATTGATAATGTAATAGGATAATGAATGACAACATATAAAATGACAATAAAAGTATAGACAGAATTATGTAGAATTACGGGTTCCATTTATTGGATTCCTATATCCTCGAGGAGAACTTCTAGTATATTCTATATACCTAATTATATTGCCTTTATCAACAATGGAATCCCAATAATTAACTAAAAATTGACCTAATCTTCATTATCATTATTCAAACAACTTACTAGAGTAAAAGCAGAATGTTTACATCCTGCACTAAACTATACATATGCATGACCTTACATCCGGTTGTATATATGGCAGAACAAAGAAAATTTTAAGCGTGCATATTCGATAAAAGTACAGGACGTAGCTTAAGCTTTACTGCTTGGATAAATCAACTTGAAAGTTATATATTTAAGGATATAAGTGGTATATTGAACCTGAAGTAAATTACCGGAATGCCTGTTATGCTGGATATATTCTATATGTCCAATCCGCGTGTATCCTGCATGCCTCTCTTTTAAAGTATAAGAAGAGTTGCTTTATTCTTTATCATTTCTACAGCCTATCGACAGCTATGAAAAATATGTATACCTTTCAGTACACAAACTTAAGACACATTTCTTATTTTCCACACAATATCACCAATTGTCAACGATATACCTGAAATTTTTTTCACTGGCACCACCTGAATACAACAGTATATTATTTGTTCCAGTATCGCCTCAGAGATTAAATACTCTGTAATTTTGACGCCTTGCAGAACCATATGCACCAACGAAACTAGTGCTTTTTCAGTTATTGGGGGGAATTTTACACGCTTACCTACAGACCTTTCTTCACGATTTGTCACCGTTGGGTCGATTCTCAGTTCTTTCAGAATGGAAGAGTTCTGACACAATATTTGCCAAAGTTCAATAAATCTCTTAGAGACAAAATTACCAGAATATTTAATCATCTGCTCTAGGCAAATACACGCTGGTTGAACAATGGAATAGTCGGCACATATAATGCACTGCACGATTGAATCCCATGTACCAGCAACCTCCCTAATCAACAGATTGTGTTGTGTTGATAATAAGGGAAAAATAAGTCTCATGACGAACAGAATTTGAACTCTTAGTCTTTTTGAGGGATGTGTTAGTAATCTTTCTCCATAACCCAAAATTTGCAATAGTATTTTATATGAATCGCGTGGTATAGGAGAGATCCATTGGTCAACATCGTCATTAGGATTTTCTCCTTCAACCTCTTCTTCTTCTTCATCATCGCTATCCGGCTCTCTCAATTTGGAGTCATAATACTCTTGAAAATTAGTGGGCTCGTTGTCATTTTTTGCAAACTCCATATTGTTATGATCCATTATGTCATCTTTAATCTGTGCTTCTCTATCTAGTATATTTAGTACTTGCTGAAAATCAGTCATACCCCATGGTGAAAAAGTACTCTGTGAAATATGTTGATTTGATATTGTTAAAATCATTTCATCATCGTTGATGTATTTTTTCTTCATCTCCACAATGATAATTTCAAATAGTTGGAAAAATTGAAGACATAAGTCACTATATCCATGATAATAGTCCAGAAGCTTAAATATGGTTTCAATAACATCTTTAAAGTTTTCAATGGTTTCGTAGCCAGCCAATTTGCAAATCACGATTAATATATGGCTCACTCGTTCAGTCATCCCAGAATTTAATCTTGAGGAAATAGATTCCACCAGATAATCGACGTTGTTTAATATCATATTGGGGAGAGAGCCGTGATATAGAGTATCTGCTATCGTCAAAGCGCAGGACTGGCCCATATACCTAATGGTTTCAGAAGGCGAAGCCAGGGCATCAATCACGATGTATATATAATCAATCAATTCTGACTGGAAATCCTTTTTCATGACTGTACAAATCGTTTCAACAGAGGATAAAATTGTACATACGGCAAATTCATCACTCTTTTTGATACCTTTGCCTTCAATCTCCATGCTAATATCTTGAGAAAGTTCATTGCAAAACTCCAATACTGTTAAACAGGCTTCTTCAACCATACGACTAGAATCGTCTACTTCTGACTCAAACTTTAAGAAATCATCATCCACTTTCGGGAGGGTCCCTACCGCTTTTAGAAAATTGGAACTTAACCATAATGCCACTGCCTTCTGTGTTCTTGGCGAATCAACTTGTTCCGAAATCAATTCTACCACCACGTCGTTGAGAATATTATTTTCTAATAGTAATGATCCCATATGGCATGTAAATTCTCTCAGGTTTAGTGACATATCTTCTGACAATCTTGGTAATACAACTGCAGCATTCTTATTATCCAATTCTTCGAAATTTACCGTGGTAGTTATTAGGCCACTTTGTTCAATTATTTTTTCTTTATGGTTGATTATATTTGGAGGTTCAATACATTCATTAACAGAGTAAAATAAACATTTAACAATTCCATTGACAACCATACCTTTTTCATTATTTCTCTCTAAAACATTAGTCGCAAACGTCAAAGCTGTCAACCTCTCAGCGTTCTCAAACCGAATTATATCACTCAGTTTGTGCAAATCTTCATTAAGAATTTCATTCAGTTTTTCCAAGTGTGAAGGTAATTTAGACATCGGGTCACGCTGTAAATTTACTAAAGTGGAAACCAACACTTTTTCACAGCTATGTAAGGACTTTTCACATCTAGCTAACAAGATCGATACAAACGTTGTCAATGCCTCATCAATTCTTTTGTTTTTACGTATCAATAATTTGGGTATGAAGGCCTTTAAAGCATTATTGATTTGACCAGAAGTTGCTCTCAACCAACTTGTGTTTCTATGAGTCTTGCCATCCTTGATTAATAGAACAATAGGTTCATTAAATGAGAATGGTTGATCTCGCTCGGGGTCTAATTCTGCTTCACTTAATTCTAGAATATCTGCTAGTCTATCAACTTGAACATGTAGACTAAAATCATCATAAACCAAGACTAACAATTTCATCAGAACTTCTAATGTGCGAACGCATACCTTGTAGTGTATTTTGCGGCCTGGTTTAGTAAGTATCTTAGAGAAAACAGAAACATTCCCGGGAAGTATAAATGAAAGCATTTCACCATCTGATATTATGTCTTGAAATAATATTTCCAACGATGACAAAGCTTTTAATTGGAGCTCAATATTATGAAATGACTGCTCCAAGATCTTTAACAGAATGGTAACAGAATGTCCTAGAGCCGGAAGTAATTTGGGTCTTGAGTAGGAAAAGAACTCATTCCTGTATTGTTGAGATCTTATTGAAGTTAAGAACTGGTACAAAACTACACAGCCTGCATACCTAAACTCGTCTGATCTAGAGTTTAATTTTTGATTTTCCTTATCCGAACTGATTAAAAATGTAATCAAGGGGAAGAGTTCTTGCCCCAATTGTTCGGGAAATTTACCATTAGATGACCAACATACCCGCAAGAGATGGGATATAATCAGTAGAACGTATTCTGTCTGAGATTCACCGAGAGTAGGCTGTCTTAGCAGACTTGCAATAGGGACAAAAACATAATCTGCAAATTTTGGGGACAATGAGTCGTCTTTGTGTGTTGACAACTTCTTTTCAACTTTTTTCAAACATGCTAATAGCGCCAATGAATTTGGGTCAAACGACTCGATAGGTAAAAAAGCAGATCTAGAAAGTTCAACGCATGAAATCCTTATGTCCTTGAACGCATTTGTGTCTGAATTCATTTGTACAGAGCTTTCAAACATGTAGTGATATAATCCTTTCTTTCGATGTGAATGTTCACAAAATAATGCTTTACAATAATAAGGCTAAAATGAAGTGATAAAAACCCAAACATATGCTCAAAGATATTGTAGAAAGTCAATCAAATTTACCATATAATAAATTACTCAATAAAAGCGAGTACGAATAACCCCTTTTAGTAATAGTCTTATATAAAACCTAGATATTTCACAAGCCGTATTTGGCTCTTTCCAGTTTCTCCAAAGAAGACAGTAGTTCACCTTTGCCTGCCAACAAAGCTTCTGTGTCTCCCAAAACAGCATGTGCCTCAGGATGGGGAACCCAAATAACATGTGCACCAAACGCCTTAGCAGACTTAACACCGGGGACACCATCTTCGAACACTATACATTCTTCGGGTTTGATATCTGTATGGAACTTTTCGTTCAGTTCCTTTAAGCCCAACTGCCAAACGTCCGGGAAAGGTTTCCCCCTTCCTTTTGGGATTCTTGGATCATCACCAGTTACAATAGCATCGAAAAGGCTAAAGCCTTCTTCTAAATGACTTGTCTTACCTTCGAATTTAGATCTGTTTGAAGAAGTACATAAAGCAATAGGAATATTCTTTGACTTTAGGTACTTCAATAAATCCAATGCTCCAGGTAGAAATTCGCAGGTACCCCATTTAAGGGATTGTAGGGCAATGTTCCTTTTGTCATACTCATCTAAAGTCATAGGTAACTCGTAGTATTCGATCACCTTCTTTCCCGCTTCTGGTCCTGGAAGTCCTTGTAATTGAATCTTTACATGCCAGGTCAAGGGACCCTTGCCAAACTCTGCCAAGGTTTCATTCAAAGTCTCAGTGTATATGTCCTCTGTGTTAATAAGAAGACCATCCATATCGAATAGACATGCCTTCACTGCCACGGGATGAGTCATTTTAAACTAAAAAATACGTTGCTTTTAGATTATATTCAATAGCAAAAAATTATCAGACGACGATGATGCTTGTAAGAATCAACTACTCAGTGTTAAAGCGATGTTTATTAAGGTTCAATTAGATTGACCTATATTGGTAATTATTTAAAGAATATCTCGAAAAATGTGTCATACGAGAGAAAGGGTAACGCTCAAAAACCTGCGAGAAAGTTAATTGCCCTTCGAGGATATAAACAAACCCACCATATTGACATCAATTAAGCCGGCACATGTTTCGATAGAATTTCAAAATCATCGCAAGGGTTGAGTTGTGTAATGAAAAACGTCATGAAGTCTTGGATTTGAATAAATATATAATTAATTATTAGAAGCAAGAATTGCTATCTACAAGGGAGGTAACGGCGACCTGCACACTGGGCATTGTAATTTATAACTCATCCAGTTCTCCAGACATGGAGTGTGAAAAACATGATTACAGGGCGTTACCATGTAAGAATGCTGATCCACTTTGTGAGTTTCTGGAACTTCTTCTAGGTAGATTGGGACATCTGACATACATATCGCGCAATCAACGGTGTTTTCAACAGTTCCACCACCATGCTCTGATATATACTCACTTGAAAGAGGCTTGAAATACGAGTATCCGTCCGGAATCGTGTGTTTAGGTAGGAACCAGCGCGATCCCAATATATCTTGAGAATACAAGATGCTAATTTGAAACAGCAACCATAATGATAAAAACACAACGAAATGTACGTCTTTATGGTGCCTAAAGACGTTAGAAGAATAAGTGAAAACATACACAACGGGCAAACTTCTAATTATTGTTGTTCCTACTACAAAACTCCACAATAAAGGCATTTTGTTTTGGCTCCTATTTCCTCCAATGCTTGATCTTGTTCTTTCTCTTCTTGAAGGGATACCCTTAACAGCGTTACGGAAAATTTGAGGAATCCAATAGGAGTTTAATATGAAAATAAGGATATACTCAAATGTCTTTCTCAATTGGCGGGGCCATGATGTTGAACTTAATAATAAAAAGGTGAAAATGATTAACATAAGGAAAAATCTGCCATATAATGAGCCGCCGATAGAACTTTCATCGGGGACGAACGCGGGCCTTGGCCTATTTTCATCATATGCGCCAGTGTTTCCACGTAATAAATTGATAACCCCAACATTCTGCTCATTAACCTGCGAAGCGTAAATCGATATCAAGTAACGTATTTCAAAAATAGATGCTAGGATAAAGCACGAGAAAGCACTTATCACCAGAGGCAAGTACAATTCAGGAACAACACTGGCCGCCACAAAGTATAAAGTGGCCAGGGAACCGTCCACTAAGTTAATCATTGAAAAGCAGTAAAATGAGATTTTGTTAACCATAGAAGGGGTGTTTGTGTGGTGCATTTGAGTCAGCAATAAGTATATCTGGGCTGCAAATAACGCAATACCGAACAGTAAATGTCTTCTAATCGACATAATTTTTAATTCATACCGTATACCCTTCACGTCATGCACTTCTAATCTTACACCGCAGTCTGGAGAATACAATAATCCAGAGATAACTTTCAAGGGGGGTAAGCTAGAAAGATTTGCCGGACGTCCTAAGGGCCAATTCAATTCATCGTCTATTAACTTAATCTGGTCTCTTGTGTATTGATTCCACGGTTCCAGTTGAAGAAAAGTCATATACTCACATTTAAGGTTAGCATTATTGTACGCATTCTGCACATCTTTCATGGTCATCATATTTGCATAACTAGTGAAATTCCAATATTCGTCAACGACTTCTTTGACGTCATTGAATATTTTCTCACTATTTTCATTCTGAAAAGACATGTAATGAGGAAGGGCGAACAAGGAATGAAGTTTAGAACTCTGGGAAATAGAAAGAATTCTACCACGTTGGATATCGTAGACAGCCATTGAGGATATGGAATGCTTTTCCTTTTCAGCCTTATCTGAGAAGTCGATCTGAAGATTTAATAATTTCCATCTGTCGCTTTTCTTATTTATGAAATTTCTTCTCAAGTAATTATTATTATTATCTTGAAGATTGTTCATATGAAAGATTCGGATAGCTATTTCTCCATGCTGAAAACTCACATTATGGAGTCCACCGTAAGTGGACCACTCTGACCAGTACGTTTCACCCTCCGGAGGGATGTCGTCTGAAAAATCACTTGCGGGCTCATAGAATCTGGGTATGGGCATTCTTATTTTTTCGTACTTGTTATTTGAAACAAGGTCTATTTTTCCCAAGAGAGTACTCGTAATATTAGGGGGGAAAAGGTTGGAGGTGTCACCATCGGAGGTATTCCAGACGTCAGTGTTTATGGAGTCTATGATTTCATCGGGCAAAATCATATAGTTTTGGTTGGGAAACCATCGATCATACTCCTTTCCTGGTAATGGGTAAGTGGCATTTTGGAGAGGATTATTCAACATGTCTTGGTAGCTTAGTTTAAGACCAGTAACATTTCGGAAACTATCTGTATACGTCATATTGAGAAATGCATTATGTTCTGATCGGAACTGTTGCTTCAGTCTCTGGAGCTGGTTGAACTCGTATTGAGAGGATACGCCATCACCACCAGGTGTGGAGAAAAATAGGAATAGAATCACTATTATAAACACTAGGGTATTGCCATCGATTTCCATATTGTAGTTTGCCCCTGTGATTATAGGGGTTCCTCTTTTTGTTCGAATTAGTTTAAATACGAGAAGAAAGTAATTAAGGTGATTGAACGGGTTCCCTTACGATGTCTACTGAAGCAGTAACATGTGCTGACGATCAAAACTTGCTACATTTAAACTACCTTTACTCTATTTCCCTAAAGCTTCAGAACACTTACCCTACCGAAGGAAAAATCAGTTCCTATTAAAGCTGCTCCTAATAAGTTTATGATAAGGAATGGGTAAGCATTATGAACGCCTAAGCTTTTTATATCATTATCTTTTCCCTTCTGTATAAGTCTAACTATATAAATGTGTATATAATAGAGATATATCACCCATTGAAAAAAAAAACAGCATGTTGTAAAACAAATAACCTAGCGGAGATTTGAAAGTAGAAAGATTGCAAGCTGCACCTTCAATGCTCCAAGATTTGCAAATTACCAGTGACGACGACGTTCTCTAATATTGACCCGTTTGGAATATCGATTTTATGACCGTCGGAACAGACAATGATGACAGTACCCCTTAAAGTAACATCCTTACCTAAGAAGACGTTACCAGTAATAGTCAAATGATCTAGTTCAACAATTTTGGGGATGTGAGGGATTCTTGCGTTGAAACCAGAAACTTTTTTGAAATGAGAGCCCAGCTTGATTAATGGGTTTGGACCGAAGCGAGATGGGTCTAACTTCAATGAACCGTGCTCCAAACGGAATAAATCTGACTTAACAAGCAGCAAGTCGGAACAGGTCTTAACAGGCAAGAATCTTGATCTTGGAACGACAACACCATGGGCGCCTTCAAAATGTCTAATGGCAGCACCACAAGCGGTTTCCAGTTGTAAGACGTTAATTTCATGACCTTCTCTTGTTATAGTTTTTTGGTTTGGGATGATTTCCATTTCTAAATTGCTTGATTCAATCAACCTCTTTACTGCTTTCAAGTTGATCCATAAGTTATTCGTGTTGAAATTCGTAAACTTTCTGATGTTTTTGAATTCGTCAATGTGCTCTTTTGGAACTTGAGCTACTTCTAACAAACGGACTTGACCGTCATACGAAATCAAAGTACCACCTTTGACATCGGCTCTGGTCTTATCGGTCAATTCCATTATGTATTCGGCACCAGTCTCAATCATGTGATTCAGAATTTTCAAATCAACGGTAGCACCCAAATTATCACCGTTAGATACGAATAATACCTCTCTCCCTTGAGCAATTAAGGCATCTAGTTCACCGGAGACATGTAGAGATTCAAACAAATCACCATGACCTGGTGGATACCAGGCGTCAAGTGGAGAATGGTATTCAGTGGGGACAGGCAACAGAGAATCCTTGTACACTCTTGGAAATCTAGATTGATTGAAAGATCTGATTCTGATTCTGTTAGCAGAATACTTCTTGATCAAGTGTTCTGTGTCCTTGTCAGTGTTGAAGGAGTTCATTAACAACAATGGCACGTCACTATCGTACTGTCTGTTCAAATATTCGATTTGACGAACAGACAGGTCCAAAAAGGTGTTTCCTTCTCTCACTTCAATAACAGATTTAGGGCCAACACAACCCATGGAGGTACCCAGCCCACCGTTCAACTTCAAAACAGCCAATTTGGAAAGATTGGAGACATTTTCTGGCTGCTGAGAAATGATTTCATATTTAACCACTTCATCCGGGTTGGGCGACTTAATCTTGTCCCACTCCAAAGTAGTTCTAGATGATTTCTCAACCAAGTATCTCCTGAAAAGCGTGAAAAACGAATCCAGTTCGTTCTCAAACCTAGTGCGAGCAGCATCGTCAAGTTTACTAGAGTCCGCTAACTTGTTTAAAGCGTTTCTCATTTGTGAGGCAGCAACACTATTTGTGTTGCTTTCGAATGCATAAGTGGAATGTGTCTTGGTGTGTTTCTTAGTAGACATTATTATGTTATGATACACTTGGTGTAGGGGTTCTATTATATATTCAGGAGACGACGAGGCCTTTTAACAGTGCTAATGTGCAAAAGAACAGAAATTGAACTTTTAATAGTAAAACTATAACTTTCACCATATGGTACCTTCTGGAAGAACCTTGTTGTTTGTTTAGATTTATATACTCAGTCCAAAACAGGGAAGGGAAAAACAAAAACGGGCCGAGCCAGACAAAGAATAAGCGCGTCAGGCTGTTCGAGAAGGGGCGGGGGAGGGGATCAGGTAACAAGATCACTATACAGGGGTTGATGTGGCAATACAACGGCACCAGAACTTCGAACTTCACAAGTAGCAGAACTTGATCAGTGACAATAACAGTAGTAGTGGGTAGCATTAGCAGGCGGTAGCAACGTGCGTATTAAGGATTACACCCCTGAAAAAGAATGCCAAAGTAGGAGAAAGTAAGACCCCTGTGCTGTGGAGGAGAAAGGTACTCCTCGACTATTGTCTGCGCGCACCCCTGAGCTTAGCCCTTCTCGAATATCGCGGAAGATGATGGAGTACCAGAGCTAGAGAAGCATACAATGTCTTGGCGAGGCAGTATTGTTACAGGTTAAAACAGCGAGTGTGTATGTGCGTGTACGTAGTATATATGTGTTTTATTTTATTTTATTTGATCATGGCCTGGCAGTTCTTTGTGCGAATTTGGTGTCGAAGGGAAGGGGAGAACCCTGACTGGCAGGGGAAGGGTGGGTGGTTGTCTGTCAGTACCAGCCCAACTCAGAATCGTCCAATAGCTTCCAGCCGATACTTACGAAGTTTTCGAGGGCAACATTCTCGAGTTTAGGTTCCGCAGCTGGCGCTGGCGCCGTTGTAGTTTGTGTGTTCGAGGTACGCCGTTCGCCAAGCAAAGTCTTCATAACAGATGTTTGGCGGAGGCTTTGTTCTGAGCTTGCCCACATGACGTTGTTTCTGGCTGCAAGTGATGGTCCTCCTGTCAAGGACATCATGGACTTGTTTAACTCGTGCTCGAAGATCTTAAACGGCTTGATCATTGTCAGCACGCTCGTGATCTGTACTACTTCATTCATCGAGTTTGAGAGCTTCATGACAAGATCTTGTGACTTCTTGGTGTCTTGGGTGTTCTGTGTCGTTGTGGCTGTCATCATAATGCTAATGAGTGATGTGGGCATTTGTTTGACCAATTCTGTGATGTTGTAGACTTCATGCAGAATGGCAATAGCAAAAGGTGAAATGACTCCCCGACACAGATCTGAAAGGATGGTTCCAGTGTCTTGTTTCAGACCCAATAATTTCTTGTAGAAATCTGGGTTTCCCTCGGACGAAATCGTAGCGTTAACATTCCCGGTTTCTGAGGACGACCCTATGGCAGGCGATGCCTCTTGTACTGTGGGGTCATTAGCTGGTGGGTTCGGTGGTCTATAATTATAGTCGATACTATTTGTGGGGTTCAGTCTTAATATCAATGTTAGTATTTGTAAAATTATCGATATCAATGAACACAGAGAATCTGCTATTTTCGAACTCAAATCTAATGTTAACTTTGAGTAGGCCCTAGTTTCGGAATCATACAATGATAACAAGCAATTGATGAAGCTGTGCTTGCCGATCAACAGTTTGCAAAATAATTGCGCTACAGATATGGGTTGAGTTTTCACATATTCCGACAAGAATAAAGAGGATTCAGCAGTATCAAACCCGGGTTTCCCGGTCCCATTCGTCGATATTCTATTCCTGGTCAGTTCACTCATTAATTCGCCCAGTTTTAAACTTTGCAAAACACTCTCCAATCTCAATTGGCTTTGCTCCAGGCACCATTTCGAGGCTAAATCATTAGAAAAAAACATTTCCGTAGAACCTTGGATAGAAATGTTCAATAACTTGGGCCCACCAAATGCACAACTTTGTAGAGAATCAAAAACTGAAAGCAGAACGTATAATCTTTTGAACAGCACGGAATAGTGACTCATGTTTTCGTCCATAGAATTTGGAGATTTGGATGGATTCACGTGCCCAGCACTTCCAGTTCCAATATCAAATTCGGACGGTTTCATGTTCCCATTTTCTGTGTTCGTCTCATCATCAGCTGGTGTCACCGCATCATCGACACCTGTTTCCGGAAACAATAGCAATTTATATAGTTTAAATTCATTGAAAATTGTCACTGACATTCCGAGCACGAATGAATTATCGTACCCAACAAATGCCAAGATGTAATTTAGAAGAATAAAAGTGGATAAATAAATAACTTTGACCTTGGGCGAGATTTGGTTGTTGTTTTCTCTAAATTTGGGATGAATATCCACGATTTTTTGAAAACATTCATTAAGAGCGGCAATAAAAACACTTTGTACTTCTAAAGTCTCCTGTACTTCATTATGCGAGTCATGTTTAGTTTTTTCAGTATCATCTCTTGCCGTGGCCGTAGTGAACCCATTTTTGTTAGTACCGTTCTCAGAAGATAGCGGCATGCCAACAATATTATCAAAAAATTTGCCTCCAGGCTTTTGTTTCAGGGCCACACGAACTAACAATTCTAATGAGTTTCGAAACCACAAAATAACATAAGAATTAACTTCATGTATATTAGAAATTGGCTGGGTGTTAACTAACAATAAGTCATTAGTCAAAGTCGTTTTATTCAAAGGTATGATCGGGAATCCCATATGTATAAACTCATAATAAGCATCGATTAAATCTACATCGGAAATTTGTCCATACACGATAGTCGAAGAAGAAGTTATTGGATGAGAAGAATCTTTCGATGATATGGAAATAGATGAGTCTCTCTTTGATTTTGCTTTCTTGGAGACGTAACTTTTTCTGCGTTTTTTTGAACTTCTATGTAGTGTAGATCCGGGGCTGGATGTTTCCAAAGCTGCTGATGTTGTCACAGAGTCTTGAGAATTTTGGGATAAATCCTTAGAGGAACCACTATTATTGCTACCATTATTGTTGCTGAGATCACCATTATTATTTTCATTGCCATTCAATCTGTCCGCAGGTAAAGTTACTGATACCGGGGCTGATTGTCGTCTTTTATTTATATCCAAGTCAGATGACAATTGTTGCACCTGCTGTCCTTGAAGTCCTTGCGTCTGCTGTGCAACACTTACGGCATTTGTAGATGTGCTAGTAGGCATGGCAGGTGCGCTGGGTGACATGGCCTCACTGGCGACTGATCCTTGTCTCGAATGAAATCCATTAGCAGCGAATTGACCAAAGGATGATATCGATGGATTGTATGGTGGCTGTTGAGAGAATTGAGAATAAGAGTATAGATTCTGTCCTTGTTGCACCCTTTGTTGTTGTGATTGTGGCTGTGATTGTTGCTGAGGTGGCGGAAGTTGAGGCTGGGCACCTAGTGGAAGAGAATTTGAAGTGTTTCGTAGCAGTGAGGGTATAGAACTTGATCTTCTTGTCTGTTCCTCATTGTGGTCATCAGCAGGAGCTAGCAAACCAGAAGTTCTTATAAAAGACCAATAGCCGCCACTACCAGTAGCACTACCAGAGCCGGTGATACTTCCGTTTGTATTACCAGAATCATTGGTGATTTTATTTGTTATGGGAGACTGTTGTACAGTATTATAAGACAACTGTTCGTTCGGGTTCAATGTTCTTACCGATATATCACTTTGCAAAGAATCAATGGATCCTTTTCTTTGATGTTGAAATTCATGGTAAGGGACCTTCCAAAACTGCTGCTGGCCAATGTTACCAACAGGCATTGTTGGTGGATTCGCTGAATTTGAAAAACCAGAAGGTATACCACCAGCTTGAGGAATGTACTGTGTCAGTGGAGGCAAAAGAACTGAATTAGATCTCGAGGGGGTGCTAGGGACGGTGTTGCTATTAACGCCGTTGTTAGCGCTATTGCTCGTGTTATTGTTCGTATTATTACCGTTTTCAAATGTATTATATGGTCTTGTATTATTGTGATCTTGTACTTCGGTAGCTCTTGGATGGCTAGCGCTCCTCGTATAACCTTTTGAAGGCCCTCTCTTTAAAGGAACCCTTTCAAAACTACAACGGTCCCCGTTTCTTTGACAGTTTGTGCACACACCCCTTTCATCTTTATAATCACACTTGATTTTCTTTTTACGACACTGGTCGCAGGCCCGAGAAGCCTTTGTTCTCTTCTTCATTGCGTGACCGCTAGCTGCTGCAGGGTTCATATCGTCGGGACTATTGGAAGTACCACCGTTCTTGGTGGAGTCACTAGAGTTTGTCGAAACACTATTCAGCTCGTTCATAATTTAAATATACTGGAGTTTGAGAAAAGAGCACCGCTTTTTTATAAAAGTGAGAATTGAGAAGTGTATTACTGTTGCACCAATGAAAATTGCGAGAACAGTGATATACAATTTTATATAAGGGAGAGCCGACCAACGAAGTTTATGGTGAGAGAACAGAATTGCTGTATGGACAACACTCAAGTCTCAAAACTCCAAGTACAATTCGTAACTGACGCGTTGTTATTTTGACTTACCTTGAATTTTAAATTATTACTATTTCTACTATTTTTTCTTCCTGTTTTTCCTTAAAAGATTCCTTCCCATAATCGTCTTGCTTGGCCTCATGAAAAAAAGGGAAAAACAAAAGGAAGATGGACATAGCAACCAAGGTTTTTAAAAGCCCGCCATTTGCTGTCTTAAGAAGGTTGTAACCATTAGTAAAGACACATAGTTTTTGTCTAAGATAATGTTAATTATGCCGCCTTTGTTGGTCCTAGGCCATGTCACAAAAAGCGATAATCGATATCTTGTACGCACGTCGTGTGGCCTACACTTTCTAACCATAATTCTTAGGCGGTAATAAGCTGCGTGAAACTCCGAGCAAAACGATCAGTGACAAGATCTCACGAATATTTACATTGAGTAAACTTTTCCTGTAGAACAATACTACTACGAAGTTCATCCTTAACTTGGGGAAACATAAGACTAACTAACTACAAATTCCATGGCATGCATATCCTATTACTCAGAGCGTTTGACAACAAAATCTTCTCCCTTTCGTTAAAAACAAATCGAAGAGCTGGGTTTATAGCATTGTCACTAAGGACGTGGTCTCATCATAAACAGAATAGAATATACATGATGTTTTACATAGGAAAGACCGAAAAAAAGCCAAAAAAAATAAACAAGGACAGCATTAATACAAAGCACGACCTTATGTCATTTGACTTTCTCGTTCATCCTTGAACGAAGAGTTTCCTAGCCTATGGTTAACTCCTGTCTTTTCCTTGTTAAAAAGTGGATACAATATAACGAAAGAATAATTTTATCTTCCGTTTTATAGTCGATGAATGGAAACTTTTCGCTTGTTACGCTTTTATATTGGTTTACCTTATCACCGAAAAAAACTACCCTCTGCGAGCGGCTAACATTGATGGAAAATAGAAAGTTAGGTCTAGAGTATAACTTGAATGATTGCAATTATATATAGTTAAAAACAGTCATAAGCAGGTAATTAAACCAAAAAGAATAGGGCAACAAATTTATTTATGTTCATACTCATACTCACATCTTTATCTACCAGAAATATCTATGATACATACATTTACTCTTCTTTCTTGTAAATAGTTCGTGACTGTTTTGGATGACACTGTTATTTTTGTCCCAATCCCTCAGTAAAACCTGCCTCGTGAAGGCATTATTTTGTTGGAGAAGAAGTTATTGGTTTATTACCTTGGCCGTGATTATTTGGATTATCATGGCCCTCTTCATCATCAGTAAAATTTAAATTCAGGTCATCTTCATCTATACCATGTTCACCAGTGATGATGCTTGCATCATCTTGATCATCAAAGGATTGCAAATCGCCTAAGTCGAAGTCCGCGACATTTTCTGGATCTGTAGGTAATTGCTGGGATGCAGCTAGCATGTATGAGGTGTCTGTTGGCCTCCATAAGAAGGAAATGGTGACAAAAACAATAAAATACACTAACGTGGGCCAGAAATCGGTAACGAAAAACCTTGATCTCCAGTTCTTCTCGATCATATCAATGGTGTTCATGCCGACGTAAATAAATGACGAAATTATACTACCAGCTAGAACACTCAGAAAGGAAGCATATATGATGTATAGCAGCTTTTTGTACATGTTTAACTTTACAATCTGTCTTTGTTCCCTTAAGTAAATAACGGTTTTTGTCATGGATCTAATAATCATGTAGTAAAATATGACCAATGCAAGTGCCATAGGAATCAATGTAATCAGGATTAATGGTGACGGTGCTTGCATGTCAGTTAAATAACTTTGGATCAAAAATCCAATACAGATTGCATAGGTTAGAGCAGCGTAAATTTGGCAACGCCTCATCAAAGTCTTATTTAACTTGGGGTATACAATACCGTAACCCAAAGCGATAATCAGAAGCAAGAAAAATGAAAATGTCACCTTACCAGCCGTTAATATCGATAAAAACACCATATAGACATTGATACCCGCAGTATTACCCTTTTCATTTTTCAAATCATAGTAAGCCCATACAAATATGGTTTCAGCAGTTAAAAAAACGAAAAAGGCCAACAGATATTTTTGCAATGGTAGCAATTCATGCTTATGTTTCCAGAAGGCGAACGAATACAATGCCATTGCCACAACATATGCAACAGCCAAAAGACCATATAAAGGTAGTTTATTAATCTCAGTCCCTGCAAGATGACCATACGCATTCCTGAAATTCACTACAGCGTTGAACTTGATAGAACTTTGTGATGGGAAGGCAGTAACACAATAGAATCCGGTTTCCTTTATTGGATAACTAGTATCATGTAGACCTACCTCATTTTGAGAAAAGGTCATAATTGGATTGGCCAGAGTTCTATTTGTAGAGGTATACGGATCATATACAACATCCTGAATAATAAACTCATCACGATTTTCTTCTTCACAGAGCCCGGTGTCAATTGCATAATCATCACAAATATAATACATGTCGTCACTGGGCAATCTTACCCCCAAGTGTTCGAAGTCTTGGAAATCATAGATAGCAACGGTTATGCCTGGATCAGAATCATCTCCCACCCCAGATATTTTCTTAAGATTAAATGATATAAAGGGATCGACCTTGCCCTTCCAATCTTCCTTGGAATACATACCGGCACATACTTGATAGTCACTCTGACTTATCTTCTCCTTGTTAGCTGTTACAAACACTAGAAAACAACATAAGAAAGAAGTGAACAGCCGGAAGGGTCGGCAATACTGACATACTCTCATTGTACTTGCAAACTTTGTAGTTTCTGTGAATTTACTGCTGGCAAACTTATACCTACCGTTTCTTGAAAAATTGCCGAGATATTATCTTCTTTCAAGTTGTAACTTGACAAATGTGAATGAAATAGTTGGTCTTAATAGCTATAAGACTGCGGTTAAGCTCTTTTCCAACTGTCCCTATTTCTCTCCTATTTCCTATGTTATGCCCTGTCTTTTTCTTCAAGTTCATTTTCCCACACTGTTTAAGGAACTAAGCTTAAACCTGACGTGCACGGGTGCAATATCTATATCGGGCAATAGGAATGAGCAAGAAAGAAATAACCACGCTTAACTGAGATTGGATATCTATAGGGACTCCAAGGAAGGTCCTAAGCTACATTCGATTATACTGATGTTACATTATACAATAGAGAATACACCATAAAGGAAGGTGGCATTGCGCACAAAATGCACGATTGTACGTTCGAAACGGAATTTACGGGGTTTACGGTTTCTTTTGGATATAGTTCCATACCAAGGACGAGATTGTATTAGTTGAGGGCATTAATACAATCATCCTAGTGAACATGAAAGAGCAGTTAATAAAGCTCTGTTGGTTTTTGAATAGTTATTTCAACGTATGGAATGACCAAGTTTTCCGAAATTCGGCAATCTCATTACAATATTGATTATTAATCATTATAAGGAAAAGTGTATGTAATGGACTACCTCAAAGTAAAATTGTAATAGTATTGCATACAATCTGCGCAAAAGAAGCATAAAACCTGCTAAAAATGATTAAATCAGCTACTAAATTAAGGGGATTTCATTTTTCTTTATGTAATTCCCAGAGATTGATTCATATAAAGACTTTAACAACCCCAAACGAAAATGCCTTAAAATTCCTCTCCACCGATGGTGAGATGTTGCAGACGCGTGGTTCCAAAAGTATTGTTATCAGAAACACTGATGAAAATCTTATTAATCATTCCAAATTAGCACAACAAATTTTTGTGCAATGCCCGGGAGTGGAGTCTTTAATGATAGGTGATGATTTTCTAACTATAAATAAAGATAAAATGATTCACTGGAATAGTATTAAGTCAGAAATCATAGATTTATTGACAAAGCAACTTGCTTCTGGTGATAATGTTATTTCCAAGGAATTTCATGCTGTCCAAGAAGAAGAAGGAGAAAGTGGTTACAAAATAAATATGCCTAAGTTTGAACTTACTGAAGAAGATGAAGAAGTAAGCGAGTTAATTGAGGAGTTGATAGATACAAGAATAAGACCGGCTATCTTGGAGGATGGTGGTGATATCGACTATCGTGGCTGGGATCCGAAGACCGGAACCGTGTATTTGAAATTACAAGGTGCGTGCACCTCATGCTCATCTAGTGAAGTTACTTTGAAGTATGGTATCGAGTCCATGCTGAAACATTATGTAGACGAAGTAAAAGAAGTGATTCAAATCATGGATCCTGAACAGGAAATAGCATTGAAAGAATTTGATAGGCTTGAAAAAAAGCTAGAATCGAGTAAAAATGCAAGCCATGACGCTTAAACCTTTGGTCCTTCGAATTATGGTACAAGAAGTGACAAAAAAAGCGTATGCACATAGCTTTTTCCGCTTTCTTTAGTAATGCTCGATTATATGTGCTTCCTATTTTAAGCATTTGTTAGTAGCACCACCAATGAAAAGAAGATATAACATTTGCCTTTTCCGTACATTAAAACATGGAACCTTTTGTACTGTGCTTATTCGTACCAATATTTATTCAATTACTTATTTTTTGTATAATCATAGAAATATTCTAGTTTTGCAAAGCTCTGAGCCTTTCGCGCATTTCATTTACCATCCTATCTGCTTCTTCGTCAACTTTATCATCCGGGATTTCTTGCCCTTCCTCTTGGGCTGGTAAATCTATAGTAGGGACTTGATCGACGTTCTTGAATTTCTCGTTCGTGTATTGTTCAACAATCTTATTAACCTCTTCGTCAACAGCTTCGTCCATCTCTTCCCCTACATCCCCAACACTCTCCATGGTATCGTCCACCATTTCACTTATAATACCAGATTTCATCAATTCTTTTTCTAATTCAATCATCGTATTTCTCAATTGAGGTAGTCTCACTAAGGAATTCACTTCTCTCATTAAGCCCGCGCTATCAGCCATTTGGTTTGACAAAGCGTTCATTCTGATCGCTTCATCTATCTTCATTCGAACAGAATCTAACTGTGCCCTGGAAGTGTACATTCTATCGTACTGTTTATTGATTTGGTACAGTTCTTTAGCATAGAGTCGAACTGTCCTAACATCATTTTTTTTAGCAGATTTCTTGATAAGTTGCTGCGTCTTATTCTGCAAAACAGTGAGCTCCCGTAATGACTTATCTATATTTCGACCACTTTTTCTCAGCACTGACTTGATTCTCCTCTGTTGTTCCTTAGGATCGGGCCCCCAAAAGGCCTTCTTTATGTAGTCCATTAAGAATAGACTTTATACTCCTTTAGAAAATTGCCTCTAAACTATCGAGGAGCAATAAAGAAATGCACAGCTGTTGCTTTGGATATATTTACCTCAAAATAACAACCACTTTGACGGAAATTTATTGATATAACCTATTTTTATCTCGCCGTCATTATCATGCATGTATATGCCATCCCATTAGAACTGTAGACTACTAGTAATTTAACGTCTAAAACGATATAATCCGGTACTCATAGATGCCTAATCTTTCACCTCTCCCGTGGGTGAAGCCACTTCGTCAACATGAATCCCTGTCTGTGCATGTATTTTTGGTCCTGACATAGCACATACGGTTAGTCCGAATGTTACCAAGGACTAAAAGAAAGGTAACAATTACAAAATTCTCAGATTATATATCCTATAAAGAGAAAATACTTGATATAAAAGACACTCGAGTTTCCAACTTTGGATGAAAAACTATAATTACCAGGAAACGTAAAGATCTTGTATTTATGCGCGCTTGCTTCTTTCCCATTGATATACGGGATTATACAACATGCGCCATACACCACATGCACTTTTAGATCATTATCGATTATTAGGAGTAGGAGTTGCGAATGTCTCTGAAACATTATTTTCCGGCTTGACTCTATTCTTCTCGTATAAATCATTCGAACACTCCATGCAAGCATCAGAACATGGTGAGTAATCGCGATGGGATTGGGAAAGATGACGATGCGTACCATGATTATGCTTTGAAACACCGTCAGGTTTTATGTTGTCATCACCATCCATCATACTTTGCAGTTCTTGAAGCTGGTTATTTAGAGACAGCTTCCTTAAATCATGCTTTTTTCGAACGAGTATTTTCCTCTTTAGCTCTTCTATTTGTTCTTCTACACGCTTCAATTCTGCGCTCTCATACATCATGATATCGTCATCAGAAGGATTTACTTTAGGCATGGAACTGTACTTCTTGGGTTCTTGAAAATTCAGGCGATTATTTATTGGCGATATCGTATTTAAAGGCGACGGTAGAGGTGTCATTTTATTGTTACTATTTTCTTCCGTCCTCATAACGTAATTTGTAAGAACCGAAAGAGTTTTTTCTATTGCTTTTAGTCTGTTGTCTTCGTCTGAAGTATTGGGGCTTTTGTTAGTTGAGCGAGGATCAATTCCTACGTCTGGTGCTCTATTTTTTGGTACATTTATTTGGTCATATTTCTGGGGGACAAAGTTTTCGTCAACAATGGGTTTATTAACATTAGAGTAGCTCATATCTTTAATGGTGGAATTAGCATCAGAAAGTTTCTTCTCTAGGTCACTTATCTTAATCTGTAAATTGAGATTTTGATCTTCAAGTTTTTTGGTAATGTCAACGTATTTCTCGAGTTTTGAGCGCAGGGTTTCGGCAATTTTCTTGAGCTCAAATATTTCGTTTTGCTTTTCCCTAAGCTTGAAGTTCAGCTCTTTATTTTGTTGAACAGCTTTATTGATAAATTCAGTATTTCGCTTGTACTCTTCTGGCACCAATTTATCCGCATTGATACGCGACCCTACGTCATTGTAGTCTCTATTCATTGGAGCTGGATTAGAATATTGATAGGGAATATTGTAGTAATCGTCGTAAAGTCTGGAAGATTTGGAAGAATATCGCTTAGGTGTGGGAGATCCATTCATGTTCTCTGAAAAAGTCTATTACAAGGCGTTCGCTTTTTTGTTTTTATGTCTTTTTTGCGTAACAAAGAAGTCCTTATTCTTTTCTTCTGAATGTGTTCAAAACTGTTTTTGTGTAACCAAGAGCTGACACTGCTTTTTGAATATTGTCTTTCTTATTTATTAGGTGATTTTTGGTGCATGTTTTTTCCATTTGTTTTGTACCCAGTTCACCGACCACGACGACGCGTAATGCAATTAAAAAGCAAATAATACCATACCATGTTTCAAAAAGGCATCACAGTGCACTTTCGCGTGAAAAAGCAATTTTTTTTTTTTGAACAATAGCAGCGTTAAAACACAGATATAAAACATAATGTACGTGAACAGTTAAATTAGGATTGATTTGATCACTACAGTTGAAGTCATTTATGACTCGCAGCAACCATTAGAATTAGAATTATATTTTTATGATTTATAATGTTACAATTTTTTTCTATGTCCGTTATTTATGTTTATTTATCGAGTACTTGTAGGAGCTGGGCAGTGAATGACTGCACAAATTTTACCATTTTTGTTTTCTTTGAATCTTGATTCTTGCTCATTCTATTAAATAGTTAACGGATTTCGCTATCTGCTTATGAAAGTTCATTTTTTGCCCTGCTTGTTTGAGCCTCGTTATCAATAATGTTAATTTTTAAGTGGGGCAATTCATCCACATTTTGAGTGGATGCTGCATTCGATAAGGCTTTAACATCGCTTGGTTTAGTTTCAGTAGCATTCCCGTCCTTGTCATTAGATGGCTCTTGCTTAATAAAACCAGGGCTAGCCTTTGGGGTTAAAGTCTCCTGACTTGTGGGTCTGCTCGCATCAACGACGGATTCTATATCCTTGACGAAAAGAGGATACAGATGGTCTAAGATCTGTTCCCGTTGGGCCAGGATATACGCTCTTTCAAAGGGAATCCAAACACCTTTGAGGTGCATTGAGCCAATCTTGACGACCTCTCTGATCTTTTCGGATCTTAATATCCCATCTCTTCTTCCCCTAGTCATCTTCGTAACATTTAACAACTTGGTACCGTTAATCATATCGTTATCGGCCCTGCGCACAACAGATATACCGTTCGCCTCTACTTGGTAGCAGATAGTACTTTCATCTTCCCACATTGTGGTTATCACGCGTGGTTTGAGAACAGAAGTGGAATTGAGCCCAGGAATTTTAGTTGACACTGGTGTTGCAGTCGTCGCCATCGGTTTGAGACTATCCTGACGTGTACTAGTAGCATCACTAGAGTTTTGCATAATTGGTGGCAGTTCGGTGTGTGCATGCAAGGAATTTAGGTATGATCCATCAAACTGGACTTCTGATGGCATCACCGCCATCATAGGGAAAGAAGATGGTTGGAAGTTGTTGCCGGGGATGGTTGCATAAGGAAGCACAGCCTGCTGGTAAGGAGACTGTGGCTGTTGTGGGTAAGAGGGCAAAGGCACTGCATAATAACGACAGTAGTACCCTGATTTAGCTTGAGTTGGCGACGTAGCTAAGTGGGCAACGTTTGCATACGCGTTTGGAGTCTCGCGCTGAACAAATGGAAGATTGATAGTGTTCTGGTGTGATAGTTCGTTAAACGAAGGTAGAGTATTGTCGTAATTTCTGGTCGGAGTGATTGCTGTGTTGGGTTGAGTGTTCACCAGGGGGTAATGTAGCCTCATTTCAGGAACATGATACATGTTTTGTCAGCTTAATGAATGATGAATTCCAGCAAAGAGAAGGAAGCAATGGTCTTATTAAAATATAATATCAAGAAGAAGAAGTTGAAAAAGAAGAAGAAGAAAACCACAAAGTTATAAGCTGAGAACTGAGGGGAGGTATGTAGGGCGGTGAGGAACACACGATAGAACAGTAGTAACTGCTTAATTGATTTGATGTATTGTTGGAGCTGTATAGAGTTCTTCCTATCTAAAAATAAAAAGAAGGAAAATAGGGAGGATTTATGAGTGAGTATGGCCGTCTTCTCTTGTAAACGAAAGGAAAAGAAAATGAATGGAAACGAACAAAAGAAAAGAAATTTTATACGCAGGAGAGATGCATCCATATATATATATATATATATATAATATACAATTCCGGTTCTCCTTTCTGAGATCCTAACGCTCGAAGAGGTCATTATTACGTAACACTTTTTTGAGCTTGATATTGCCTACAATAGTGGACCACAGGCGTTAGCACAACATGAAACAGGAACTGTTAGGAAAACGTCGTGTACGCAAGAATTATGTTTCCACACTCTTACATAATGGTCTGCCAAGAATAACGTCCGTTTGCATGAAAAAAAAAAGAAAAGAAAAAGAAGAAAAATACTCTCGCAGAAAATCCCGTATACCACAGCGTTCGGTTGCATTCTTCTCTTGACCTAATATGAAGTGAACTTATCCTTGATTTCTCGACATTCAAACTTACTCTCGTGAGGGGGAGGTGTGAGATTGGGGTTATTCTTTACAATCTGCAAGTTCTGCGGCAACTTTAGGGTAGGTACAAGCACTGTCCCTAATAATTATCTTCACATCGTGCAAATCCGCCCACGCAATATTAAAGTTTTGAGTGGGCTGATTTTGCATGTAGCGTTATTGTGGCTGCTTTTTCTGTCTTCGTAGGAGCCGACCGTGTTTATCCTACACGAAACGGGTATCGTTTTACGTCCTTAGAGAAAAAAGGCGACATTGTCAATAATATCGCACAAACTCTAATTAACGAGCGGTGCAAAATAGCCTTCTATACTTTTTAGTCACAGAATACTTGCATAAGGAAATAATAGATCTTCCCGGTTTTTTACTTCCGTTCTTACCAAAAAACCGGATCCTCGGGGTTGCATTACTACAGCATTGCCAAATCAGTGAGATACTGTCGCTCCTGTGCGTTTGCAGGCTAGCCACGTATCCAGAAAATGCAGGTGCTGCATTTTTGGCGCTGGAGGCTATGCTGGAAAAGGTAGTTTTTTTCTCCCACTGCAGTAAGTTCTGCTCCAGTAAATACGCGTGAATGAGTGCCTGCAACATAATTGCAGGTTTAAACGGAAAGTGGCCCCGCCGTAGTGAAAGAAGATGGTAAGATTCCGCGGAAGGAACTGGCACAAAGCACAAAGTACAAATAATGTGTTGTTATCTGTTGCCTGCCACAGAGTAGTAGCGCAATGACTTGCAGTCACGGAAATATAAGCTTTCTCTGGCCAGCTACTGAAAGTATGAAGGAGAGTTGAATAATATACATATCTTGGCTGTTTTTGAAGCAATACAGTTGCCGGTTATGTATTGTGTAGCGGTTATCGTTTCTCACTTTTTTTTTTCCCTTGAAAGTTTTACTCACACTAAACTAAATTACGTATAGAACTGATTCTCTTTAGTTGTTTTTTCCCTTTTTTCCCTTCTTTCCTTTCCTAAATTAATGATTGCCATTATTAGAGAGTTTTTCCTTTTCCAGCTTCTGCTGCTTCTTTTGCAGTTGCCTTGACCTTTCGAAGTATAGGTTAGGATGCGCGATATGTGTTTGCTCGCCAATTTCTAAATCCGCTGAAGCAGAATTGTGTGTCATTTCAAATACTTTAGTGCAAGCAATTGTGTATTCACCCTTTTGGCAGGAATCGAGAACGCTGATGATTTGCGCTTGGGTCAACTTCATGGAACGCAATTCCGCAGATAGTCTCTCGTGACTCCAATCACGGAAGGGGCACCCGTGATAATCTCCGCGCCCTGGCCTGGGCTTGGAAAGGATAGTATGGCAATCCCATGGTTTGTAATTAATTCTATTACCTTCCAGACCATAATTGTGCCTGAAGCTGTAGCGGTACTCTTTATTAAACTTCTCCATTGTCATGTTTCCATTTCTTGTAAAAGCCTCAGACCAAAACTTCAAAGCCTCATCAGCACTTAACCCGATGCCTTTCAAGAACAGACTTAGTTGTTGTCTACCATAGTACCTTAGATGATTGTTCTTCTTAAGGCCTTCCATCAAGTTTTTGATACATAGCGGATAGTTTGAGCTGATTTCCTCTGACCAAACACTTTGTGCATTGATTTCGTCGTCTACATTTTCACCGAATTGGTTCGCCTTTTGCTGGTTGAAATCCGCAATAGTGTACCCTGATGAGAGATGGCTTAAAATTGGTAGGAGCCTGTCATCCTCATTCAGCCTTGGTAAATTTTGGTACGTTCTTAGTAGCTCTTCGCTCAACCTGTTGGCAAATTCATTCGAAAGTAAGTTCAATTGCTGAAACTGTGGCAAATAAGCATAACCGTCCTTCAAAAAAACCAATCGATTCCCCACTAGTTCTATCACATTTTCAAAAGGCAATTTTATGAATTTTTCTTGCTGGAAATATTGTTTTCTTTGATGTTCTTCGTTCAAGTTCAGTTGAAACTGCAAAGATGCTGAAATTGTCTGGTACAATTGATGTGAGAGTTGGGCCTTTTCCTCATTAGATATGAATTGCAAGAGAGGAAGGTCCAAGGATTGAACAAATTTTGTTTGATCGGTGGAGGTTAGCATATTGAATCTAATCTTGAACAGGAAAGTTTCGGCTCTGACAAACTTTTCCCGTAGTTCCTTGGAACGGCAAAAACATAACCTTAGAATGAAATGAGAGTAATAATCCTTTTTTCTGTCTTCTAAGCTCTCTGTGTTAAAAGGCAGTAGTTTTTGAAACTGTGGCTTTATTATGGTTTCGATCTCTTTGATGGATTTGTTTCTTGAGAAACAAGATTCGATTTCCAATAGAATTTTAAGACGATCGATTGCCCAGATCTCAAATTGTTCTAACGTTATTTCTCCCTGCGGTGGTAAATCGTAGAACGATAATTTCGACTCGTGCAACTTGGTATAAAGTCTTTTTTCTTCTTCAGAGGACCTAGGATATAAGATGATCTGATTTGCTGCATTTGTGTTTCCCATATCCAATTCGCTCTCGATGACATCATCGTATGAGCCAAAATTCTTTCTTGAAGCAATTCTTCTTTTTGATTGCCTGAACATGTCTCCTTTATTTGCTTTTGCTCACCACCGGTAGATAGTTCTAGTCGAATAAGCACCAGTATTATCAAGATAGTAGAAAATGAATAAATATAGGTAATGAAAAACTTATTTCTCAATAATCGTAAAATATTAATATCGAGTTTACGCGACTTCCTCGCGACGCGTAATTTCAAGTAGGGTTAATTTTAAATATGCATAAAGCATCTATTTGAGCGGATAAGTAAATCAACATTGCAACAAAAACCAGATCAAGACTATTATTTGTGGTGGAATAACACCAATATCTTTACATTAACTGTAGAAATGGGAACGATCTCATGTTGTGCACTCGTTCCCTTAGTGACTTGAGGCATTCTAATCCACGCGCAAACATGATATATGTTGGAATAAGTGATCACTACTATACATGTATTCGTATAAACTGGAGTAGTTGATGACGAACATTCCTTAACATGATACTAATTATGTTGGATAAATGAATACAAACATTCTTATGATGATACCAATTATATTGGAGTAGGCAAAATTCTTATAATAGAATTTACTGCAATAATAAGATAAAGATCTATTAATTGTACAGGACTTAGTATATAAGAGGATGAGCTATAACCAAAATCTTATCATCAATGTTCCGTATTATGTCTGAACCATTGGGTTTAATATAACCAATCAGCGTGTGTTTTATATACCTCTCTTATATAATTTAAGAAAGAACGACTTATTCTTAATTATTACAACTTACTAAACTACTAATTATCAACAATATAAGTCGATTATTGTGACCCAAAAAGCTCAACCATCTGCTTGAAGTACTGTATGATATGTATATTGAACTTCAAGTTTTCATAGACATACATGTATATACATATATAACATACTGTATTCGTAGCAGGTTTATCCAGTCACCCGGTTTCGCGCCTTAAAAGGGCGCGATTTAATTTCGTACATATTGAAAGAAAACTGCAGATGGAAGGAAAGTACTGATTTCATAAGATTATAACATATACTTGAAATACGGAGTCATCTTTCTCTGCTCACGTTTGCTCATTTAATACCCACGTTCTGTAAGTACCTCAGCAGGTGTGCAAAACGGAGAGATTTTTGTAAGGAGCGGCTTTAATTTGAGAAGACGAATTAGTGATTACAGAACGAAGATCTTTCTTTAAATCAGCAAGGACAATAATTATTCGTTGTTATATTTCTCTTCTAACCCTTCCTTCTTTTTTGTTTAGTTTGGGAAGTAAAAATACATATAATGCTGGTGAACAAAGTCATAGGGTTCCTGAGCGTACTCCTCGCAACGAGATTTACAAAGGCCGTCGAATTGGATTTAGACAACTATGAGTCTTTACAAAATGCTACATCACTGGTCGCTTACGGTTTGATGGATTATTACACGGGTAATCAGTATGGTAAGACAATCGGTATGTTTTCGGATCCATACTATTGGTGGGAAGCCGGTGGTGCCTGGGGCTGTATGTTAGATTACTGGTTTTTCATGGATAATGATACTTATAATGATGAAATTACAGCTGCTATGTTACATCAAGCTGGTGATGATAATGACTATATTCCATTAAATCAATCTACCACAGAAGGTAATGATGATCAAGCCTTTTGGGGTATTGCTGCCATGACTGCCGCTGAAAGGAATTTTACTAATCCTCCTGAAGATGATCCTCAATGGTTATATTTGGCCCAAGCTGTTTTCAATACAATGGCTTTGCGTTGGGATGCAGATTCCTGTGGTGGTGGTTTGAGATGGCAAATTTTCATGTGGAACTCTGGTTATGATTACAAAAACACTGTTTCCAATGGTGCCCTATTCCATATAGCTGCAAGACTGGCAAGATACACAGGTAATCAAACGTATGTTGACTGGGCAGAAAAGGTTTACGAGTGGATGGTTAATGTAGACCTGATATCTAATGGTACCTACAAGTATGTTTACGATGGTGTCAGTATCGGTGATAATTGTACCAAAGTAACCTCATATCAATGGACATATAATCAAGGTCTGTTATTGGCTGGTTCTGCCTACCTTTACAACTTCACGGGATCTGATCTCTGGCACACAAGAACGAAGGAGTTTTTGAACGCTTCTCAAGTTTTTTTCCACGATGGCATTGTGTATGAAGCTGCTTGTCAAGGTCCAAATTCCTGTAATACAGACCAACGTTCCTTTAAAGCTTATTTTGCACGTTTCTTAGGTGTGACTGCACAATTGGTACCAGAAACTAGGTACCAAATTATGTCCTGGTTGAATACATCTGCAATTGCAGCTGCTAAATCGTGTTCTGGGGGTACCGATGGCCATACATGCGGATTAAATTGGTTTAACGGTACATGGGACGAAATGTACGGTCTAGGTGAACAAATGTCGGCTTTGGAGGTCATGGTCAACACGAGGGCTTTAGATAGGCCCGCTCCATATACTGCGGAGAATGGCGGTTCATCTGTTGGTGATGGGGCAGCTGGTACTCAAGCACGACCAACAAATTTGGCACCCTTGAATATTACAAAAGGTTCAAAAGCAGGTGCAGGTATCATCACTGCTGTCATTGGTATTTCAATTGTTGCATGTGCTCTGTGGTTGGTCTTTTAATGTAAAGACGATGAAATTTTAAGTTTTTTATAAAGGGAAATGAAAAGAGCTGGATCATATATATATATATATATATTTATATATATATATAAATATATGTGTGTGTGTGTGTGTGTTTCAGAGCTTGTAGAAAATTGGCCAAACAGTGCAATAATCCGACTTAAGAATAGATGAATGTTTTGTATCAACAAATCAGTAATGAAATTGACCATGTACACATATATACATATACTTACGAAGACATACATGATTTTTCTTACTGATAAAATTCTCTTTCTAGTATCATTTCGGCTCTTTTTTTTTGCGTGATCAGCAGAGATTTCTCAAACAGTCTGGGAGATTACTAATGTCAAGCTTTCTTTGGAACCATCTATAGGTGATATCTTTGATGAACTGATGATCTTGTTCACTAAAGCAATCCAAATTCAACTCCGTTAATAAGGAAGCTGCAATGGTTATTGGTTGTTCTAAGTCAGTATTTTCATTTTCTTGAATAAGACCATTTAGCATGTTGTATAATTTTGATGTTCTAAAGTGGAAGTAACGAACTATGCTTTCAGCAATCTGTATTTCCGAATCATTAGGTTCTGGGCCAGAAACATGCTTCGAAATCTTAAAACTCTTTGTCAGGTGATAGGGCGCCACTAGATAGCCTGCAGTAGTTAATAGGTAAAGCCCATCGATTAAAAACTGCAGCCATGATGTAGGCTCTGTCACCTCGTAAAGTCTACTTTTCAAGTTTGTTGAAGCATCTTCTTTTAATTCCCCGAGTATGACTTTCTCATACGTTTCTAAATCAAGGGGTGTTGCTTTGTTGTGTTCACCAGATGCGGTAATAATTTCCACATCTTTTCCCGGAATTTCTTCCATAATTGAGCTTGAAGTAAGTTTGACTGCAATATCGTAAATCTCAGGTTTATACAGCAAAATCTCCTCGCCAGTGGTAGCCACATAACCGCTCCCTTTTTTGAATGACTCTAGAAATGGTAAATCTGATGTTGATACTGTGAAAATAGGCTTAATGTAGTCATCACTTATGTGGTTCCCTATCAAGTCTTTTGAGAGCATTGATATCAAAAAAATGCAATAGGCTAACGAATTACATAATTCAAACGATTCTCCTTGAGGAACTAATATTAGTATCCTCAATTGAAGGAGGCTCGCTCTCCAAAGTGGAAATATTAGCGGTCCTAGCTTTCTGGTCCAACATGGCAAGTACTCAACCAAATGTCGTCTTTCTTGAGGTGAATTTTCAAAAATTCCTATTGAATTTTCAACAATACGACCTTGACTATTCTCCTTGAAAAAATTGTCAAAAATATCAAATTTATCAAGATCGTTCTGGTTTATCCATTGGTTAAGTAACTCCTTCAGATGACTTACATATCTATTGGCACCGTACGCATGGTATATTTCCTTATAAAATTGCTTTTTACTATCTGATGATATATCTTGGACATCGATAATTACACCAAGAGAAAACATTTGAACTTTACTTCTATCAATTCGATTATCATTTTCAATTATGTCAAAGGAGTTTTGTTTGAAATAGGCAATACCGTAATCGTAGACTGTCTTCTTGACAGTACCATTGACACTAAATGCTTTGGGAACTACAAAATTAACAACATCGTCCGTTTGCTCGTGAATACCAGCCGGTAGCGATTTGAATTCAATATTGTTCAAGTCGAATGTCGCATCATTGACGCTTTCAGACCATACTATAATATTTCCTTTTTTCACATCAAATTTACTTAAGAATATGCAAGCAATTCCTGGTTTTTTATGATTAGAGTTTAAAAGTCTAGATATGCTAAACACATTTGTATTTATTGTGGGTTCCTCACCTCTCAAATTCATAACCTTTCAACCAACTTGCTTAGATATTTTTGAAGTGTCATAAAGTTGTACGTAATGGAAAACTTGATAAGCGTCAATAGTGGGCAATTAAATTGTGTTTATTCAACGAAGGTCTGCCAAAATAACTATACCATATATCACTTTACACGTAATACTTAATGATGAGATAGCAACAAATTAGTACTACAATAATTTCTAATTCTGTAGATTAACGTGGCTTTAAAATACCCAATGATACCCCTAACGCGTGAAAGAATTATCCATATAAAATTCTTCTTTGGGAGGCCAGGTTTGAAGTAATTGGATAGTACAAAAATGTCCCCTCGACAGCTTATACCGACGTTAATTCCGGAATGGGCACCACTATCACTACAATCATATATGAGAGGAGGTGATTCGGATAGTCCTCCAGTTACACCCACTAGCCAGACATCTTCATGTGGCTCTTCATTTTCTTCACAGAAACCCACTTATAGTACAATCATAGGGGATAATATGGACATGATCTTAGATGAAATTCGACCTTATGTGAAAAAAATAACCGCTAGTGAACAAAATAAAAAGACTATAAACCAATATACCCTAGGAGCCTCAGCGGGAAATGGACAGTTTGGCTATGTACGAAAAGCATATAGCTCTACTTTAGGTGAGGTAGTTGCTGTCAAGATCATACCAAAGAAGCCATGGAATGCCCAGCAATATTCAGTAAATCAAGTTATGCGGCAGATACAGCTTTGGAAAAGCAAAGGGAAAATTACGACAAATATGAGTGGTAATGAGGCGATGAGACTAATGAATATTGAAAAATGTAGGTGGGAGATTTATGCCGCCTCAAGACTTCGAGATAATGTTCATATTGTGCAACTAATTGAATGCTTGGATTCTCCTTTTAGTGAGTCGATTTGGATAGTTACAAAGTGGTGCAACCTTGGAGAATTACAGTGGAGACGTGATAACAATGAGGATATTTTGCCTCAATGGGAAAAACTTGTAGCCTCAAATTGTACGGTTTCTAAATTTGCCAAAAAAATTATGGAAGATGTGACAAAAGGGCTTCAATACTTGTATTCTCAAGGATGTATTCATCGTGATATCAAACCATCTAATATTTTATTGGATGAAAATGAAAAAGTTGCAAAACTTTCTGACTTTGGAAGTTGTATTTTTGCTCCTCAATCATTACCTTTCACTGACATAAATTTTGAAGACTGCTTTCAAAGAGAGCTAAACAAAATTGTTGGTACTCCAGCATTCACTGCACCAGAGCTATGCCATTTGGGCAATTCCAAGAGAGATTTTGTGACGGATGGCTTTAAATTGGATATTTGGTCACTGGGGGTCACACTTTATTGCTTATTATACAACGAGCTACCATTCTCCGGAGATAATGAATTCGAAACTTATCACAAGGTTATGGAGCTATCATTGAGCTCTAAAATAAACGGAAACACTTTGAACGACTTCGTCATCAAAAGGCTTTTAGAGAAAAACGTTACTCTGCGTATAGGTATTCAGGATTTAGCAAAGACTATATTGTATGATCAGACTGAGTACTCTAAAAATGGTAAGCAGCCCTTTCCCTCTAATATGAAACACATACGAAATGAAGGTCCTGTAAGAAGATTCTTTGATAGATTACTGACTAAAAAGGGCAAGAGAAAACCCTCAGAAAAAGTGAAGAACAAGACATTCGGATCCACAAGTAGTAAAGCAGCAGTCTCAGTACGTATTGACGAGGATCCGGATAAAGAAGCTTTTGCCACTACAGTTCTTAGGTCTTCGCCTGACTCGAGTGATTACTGCTCATCATTAGAGGAGGAGGCGGTGCAAGTTACCGACTTTTTAGATGCCTTTTGCCGGTCAAGTGAAAACTTACATAACATGGGTTTGAAAAATGATAAGCGAAATACAGAAGTGAAGACTCAAAAGAGCGATTCATCTTCTCATTCGTCATTGAAAATCCCAACCCCTATCAAAGCCGTAATAAGGCTAAAACCCTCTCCCAAAAAAAACCAGGACAAGGGGCACACTAATTGCTCGTGGAACAAACTGGATTTCTCATTAGCGGATGGGACTAAGGAAAGGCATACGGTTAATAGTGTAGGGCCCAGAAAGCTCGCACATTCAGGGAATATCCTAAATTTCAAAGCATACATGAATCCAACAGATAGCGACGCTCGAGAAACAGTAGAAGATGTAAGGACGTACCTAAACTTTGCGGAGGACGGACGGGTGTAGATGAGTCTACTGAGTGACGTTCGGCTGATTGAATTAGCTGATAACTAGTGTTGCTAAATACAAAATATACTTTGAAAGTAATATACTTAGATACGGCTAGTATATATGACATGCAAATTGAGTAGATTTGCATTTGTAGTAATAGTAAGAATAATATTCACAAGTTATGAACGGATGGCCATTGAAGTTGGCATCAAAGGGTGTTAATCTCTTGTTCAAAAATTCTACTTTGCGAAAAGTTCGAAGCGATACTTCTTAATCCCCTGCGTCGCGAAGTGGCGGGAAGTAAAATTGAAAACAGAAGAAAATACTACTATCAATCTATAAAGTATGGGAAAACATCTTCTAAAAATTAAAGATGATAAAAGTAGGTGTTGCTTCAGAAAATCAATAAACAACAGATTAAAATAGGGGCACCAGTAGCATAATCATGTCAAGCAAGCAACAATGGGCTAATTCTGCTATTCAAAGTGATTCGAGTGGAAGATCGCTCAGCAATGTCAACAGGCTTGCTGGAGAGCAACAATCTATTAACGATCGTGCATTATCGTTATTGCAAAGGACAAGAGCGAGAAAGAATCTATTTCCAAGAAGAGAAGAAAGGAGACGATATGAGAACCCAAAGGATGACGTAGACTTTGAAACTGACTACGAAGGCCAAGCAGGTGATTTGGAGATGGACACTGAGAACGAAGAAGAAACTGAAGTGGAAGCTGAAGTACCAACATCCGTGCGAACACATTCGTATGCCTTGGACAGATACGTTAGACAGAAAAGAAGAGAAAAACAAAGAAAACAGGGCTTAAAGCGTATTGAAAAGAAGTATAGCCCAAGCGAATTAGCTCTGTACGAAATTCGAAAGTATCAACGTTCCACAGATTTATTGATCTCCAAAATTCCATTTGCAAGGCTTGTAAAAGAAGTCACTGATGAGTTCACGGCTAAAGATCAAGATTTACGCTGGCAGTCAATGGCGATCATGGCACTACAAGAAGCAAGTGAAGCCTATTTAGTGGGTTTGTTGGAGCATACTAACCTTTTGGCATTGCACGCGAAAAGGATAACTATAATGAAGAAGGATATGCAACTAGCAAGGAGAATCAGAGGACAGTTTATATAAAGATCTTCATGTACCAGTTTTTTATACTATGTCGTACCCCATTTGTTTTCTGCAAGGCTTAAGGCACGGTGTTCAACATGGGAGACTTTGGCGACTTTTCTAGGGTGAGAACTGATCGCCCTTATTCATGATTTATATTGAAGTAAGGTACTTTCAATACTTTAAATAAGGTTAGAAAATCATGACATTATTTAATTCGGTTTGGCACGTAGTGTCTGTTGTTGTTGTTGTTGTTTTTCACTTTGTGTGGACTTTGTAGGATGTTTTTAGCAGTCCCCTATATTTCGCGATGAGGTTCCAGATCAAAGGATAAGGGTAAAGGATATTTCATTTTCAAGCAATAAGGGATACCTCTACAGCGTATATATGATGAAAAATATGGGATCAATGCTGGTATTTAAAATGCGAAAATCCTCATAGAAATATCCACGTTCTTCCCCAATCTCTAAAGTAAAACAGACCACGAAATATAACGCTTCCGCTGTTTTAAAGTGTAACTGACGAAAAATATCTAGTACTAAGTGCAAACACCGTGATGTCGCTAATATCTTCGTTACATACCGCTACTGTAGAATCTGTTCAAACGTCCTCTGAGCATACTACCGAGAGAAAAACGGTTAGCGTATCTACTTTGCAAAGGCCTTTGAATTCATCTGAAATGCATCGCGTAGGTCCGGAAACACCTCGCTCAATTTCGGATGATGTGCACCAACTGAAGAGCATATATTCTACTTACCAGGTCCATGGAAAACCATTGAGTAAAGAGGCCATATTCCATGCGAAACAAAAGTATGGCATTTTAAACACTCCGGCTAATCACCGAACACTTGGCTTAGGTGATTCTGGTAGTGATTCAGCAGACCTTGCAGCCCGCTTAGCCAGTAGAAAAATCAAAGGCTTACCCAATGACTCTGTCGAATCAACAATTGAACGAAAGGCTCATAATGAGGCGTCTAAAATTACTTTCTCGAAGATACCATTAACCCCACCTGAAGATGTGCCAATGATAGTCAATTTGGGTCTTCAAGGAAAGCGAGATTTTTTAACAAGGTTAGCTGCACAAAAAGCACTATCTCGCAGTTTTTCATTAGATGATTCCACAAATTGCTCCTATGGCGGTTCTAGCTTTAATAAAAACAAGCCGTTGGGTTCTCCTGTTGGAAATGACTTCGATGCAAACATTGTTAATCCACAGCACTCTGCAGGTTTCAAATCCTTGAACTTATCCAATGTATTAGATGGAGCTGAAAGAAGAGCGATTAGTAGAATCAATGATAGGTTATATCCCAAAAAGGTAAATTTTAAAAATGGACTACAAACCGGTGACGAGAGTGGTGCATCGAAAGCAAACAAAGAGGTTTTTAAGAAAGGAACTTTGGAAAAGCTTGAATGTTCAGCTGAGCATTTTCTGGAGTCTCAAACTGGTAATGAGGGAGAAAGTCTAAGCGATCGTCAATATATGTATGCAAAGAGCGCAGCTGATGCAGTAAAAGATCTTGATCCAAAGGCATTAGTAGATCCTGATTCTGTTTCAAAAGAAGTACAAAAGAATGTGTACGTACAGCAGGTATCATCTCCAGTGGTATTACATGAAGCACAGAAGCTTGCGGACAAAAAATTACGGGATATTGACTCGGGTGATACTTATAAAGTTCTCTTTGGTAATCCAGCTTACAATAAGATTGCTGTCAAGATTGCTTTAGAGCACTATTCTACCAACAAAGAGCAAAATAAAAAAATAAACTTGGGCGGGGGTTTGTGGATAACTCCAGAAGAAGTCAATGTTATAGCCAAAAACTTGATATCGCCAGTGGTCAATGAAATTGATGAACGAGCTAGTAGGCAACGTGACGTCGACAAAGATATTGAGAAACGATCAAGAACTATTGATCAGGAATATGAGAATTGGAACTTCATGGAACGCGCAAAAGAGCAGAATGACAGGCAACTATTGTTGGCTATGAAATCAAAAGAACAACAGGAGAAAGCTGATGAGAAGGTTGAAGGGAGAGGAAACTATGATTTGATGGTACAAAATATGGATATCAAAGTACAACAGAAGGAGAGAGAACTTCAAAACACCAAACAAAATCGTGAAAACTTAAGGTATGAACTGCAGGAAATGTTATCCAAAAATTTGTCGAAAGAAGATGATGAGTTGAAAGATTGGAATGACACGTGTGAGAGAGATCTCAAGAATTCGAGAATTGAACACGATAAGGTCATTGAATCTGATCCTATCAATTTGAGATTCTCAAAGAAGGGATATCATGAATTGTTGGATGAGCGCAATAGAATACAGGCAGAACAGAAAATGCTCAAAGCTTCTATTGCTGAGCGCAGAGCTGCAATCCATGACCTAAAGGCAAATAGTAACGTTGACGGAGACTTATTAGCTAAACAGGGTCAGAAAATCCGTAGTGTGAAGTCCTGTCTAGACGTTATTGTGAATGACCCGCTGGTTATTTCTGCAGGAAAGGCAATAAAAGAAGCTGAGCTGGCTACGGAAGAGTGCTTGTTGAGGCAATTACAAGTGGACGAAATTGCTATAATCAGGAATATTGAGTTACATGAGTATGAAAAAAAACTCAGGAAGAAAAAAGAAACAGTCGTAAAATCTAGGAAGAACACTAGAGGGTCAGGGAGTGATTCTAATATTTCCCAAGATGATGTGATGAACGTAGCTGCTACCAATGGAAAATTGGCCCGCAAAAGGGAAAGAACTTCTCCACAAACTGCCTTTAAAAGTCGGTTCCTCTCTACATACAATACCGGGAAAGACGTTGATAGTTCTGCCAGTGCCAGGTCAGTCACTGGTGTTAGCGGTGTTTTAGATGAAAGACCTGGAACTCCCAAGCTTAATAAGGAAGCAGATTTATGTGAAAGTGAATTGAGGCCAAATAAAGCCCATAAAGAATCAGATGGTATCGATGAAGGTTCCGTCTTGATCAAGAAGGATACGCTATCAAGACCAGCCGAATGCGCTCCAGGAAACATAACAATAGAGCAATTTTTGTTCAGTAAAAACGCTAATAAACAAGAATCATCTAAAACAGAACCTGTAACAATGAAGAGTGGGCCTATGGTGGACTCAGTTAGGTTAGAAAAAGAAGATGGACTGACCCATTGTAACGACGGAGGTTGTCAATCATTCAGTGGCTTTTCTCAGGGTTCAATGGAAAATGATTACAGCAATGAAGTTACGGATGATCAAGATGAATCAGACATAAAAGTTCGCGACTCCATTGATTCCAATACGTCTCCTAAAGAAAGTTTTTTCAAAGAGATTATTTAATATCGCACTAGTGTATCCACCCATTTCAATATACATTAACGCTGTTTTTGTTATTTTTTCTTATATTTTTTTTTTAGTTTTTAGTTTTATGTTCATTCATTATAGGTGTATAAAGAACCAAGTGAAACTACCAATCTTAAGTTCCATGGTAGTTTTTTGTTGATTTCTAGCCATTGGCGTAATTGTCAATGATAGGGTCGATGAGAGCGAAATATACTTAAAAAAGAAGCAAGAAGCGCTTCCGGAAAAGAAAACTGAATACACAGATTATGTAAAATTAGAAGCATAGAATTAGGCATTAACTATATCAGTAACGGATAAAAAAATAATTATGAAAGTAAATGATGACAATTTTCCAGCCAGTCTAATTAAAGTATGCCTGGAAGATTTGTATATAGCTTGAGAGGGTACTCCCTAAATGAAGCCTAGCATAAGTCAAGATTATACTACTACTTGAATCGACTCATTGGAAGAGGTATTATGGTAATTATTTGAAGATGCTATTTCTGCCGTAATTACATCGGCGTTATCGTCTGAAGGTAAAACCTCTTCACTATGATAGAGACCCAGTGCCTTGTCATACTTGTAATAGCCAGAAAATGATTCCACACGATTGAAATAGCGAGACTGTCTGTACCTTCCACCAAAATAGAAATCGGCAGAAAGAATCATAAAAATGACACCGAACCAAAATGCCAGCAACCATTCGAAACAAGCGCTCTTGGAACTGTCATTGATGGCGCCAAAACAAATGGCCCAAACAACCGCTAGAGTTAACCATATGACTTTTAGACTCGCGCTGATGGTGAATTTGTTCCAGACGTGGCCTTCCCATTTATACCAAGGTAGGTCATCTACAGTACTATAGCTTTGATTGAAGCTTTTTTCAGAGGATTGAGGATTGAAGTGAGAACTGGCCAGGGGGTGAACTGAAGCATAATGTCTTCCCATAAGAAAATATTCCGAAATCAAGCAGCAGGTGGATAGGAACATGAAGACGACAAATACAGAGACCATCGCTATGTGTACATGATGGTACCGAGCTGTCGAGAAGATGGAACAGAATAAAAGGGCTAGTTCACCAATGGCGCCAAGAACAAACGCAGCAAAAATCAGGTTACGTTCATGTTTTGTGTAGTATGGAGGCATTAAATATTTACCGCTATGCAATTTTTCAGCATAGGAGGTAGAATCACAGATGGAAGGGTCTTTCTTCTTCAACTGGAAAGGTAAGTAGCCGGATCTTTGAAAAAACTCGAGCGCAACAGTAATTACATAGCCTAAACCCTGCCATCCTGCACACGATATGAATAGTGGCCTCAAGTTAGTAGCACCTATATCTGAAATGTATACAGGAAATTGGTCTGTGTGCATAAACCAATACATGGGATGCCCTTGACTAGCCCAGCAAATAAGCATGGCTATCAGCATACCGTACCATGGGATGAAGGCAATCCAGGGTACTATGAACATCCAGTTACCTGGACTTTTGAATTTTGGCATAATGTATCGCTTGTACCTTCTATGTGTTTTTACTATGTAGCAGAACTTTTTACTATAAACGTCAAAAGTATCTAAAAAAAATCCCGCAAAAATTGTGTCTTATTATTTAAGTTTTTAGTCTTCCAGATGTGAAGTCAGTAAATCCCAACTTCAGGAAATAATTATATTTATAAATTGAATGCCCCTAAGAAGGAGTGAAAAACTCAACTACATTTTCCTTCGCCCAGATGGCAAATCTCTCTCATGCTGAAAAAGGTTGCTGTTTTTCCAGGTTTTTTTTTTCATGCATTCAGTTTACTGCCGCGGATCTTACTTTGAAGAAAGCCTTACGCCACAGAGGGAGTAGAAGATCTTCGTTCTGAGCAGCCGTAGAAGATTCCCGGAGTTGTATATGGTCAGCATTGTTATACCGTTAATCTTTGTTGATGATCCGGAGCCTTTTTTCTCATCACTAGGCTATTATTAAGAATATTATTCTGCCAATGCGATATATCCGATGCTTCATAGGGAAACGGAGGCCCTTACTTGATTAGTAATTAGTCCGATTATATGCGTTAGAGCCGCGCGGGTAACCCTAAAGCGGGGTTTTTTCCGTTTTTCTTGATTTTTTTGGTTTGTTTGGGTGAATTGGGCTATCAACAAAACATGGATAATGTACAATTGAGTGTGGAATTAAAGGCAGGCTGGTAGAGATGTAAATAAGACAACACAAGAGGGTGTCGATATAGAGAATGGAGTCTGTGAGCAAAGAGGAGACACTGGAAAAACTTGATCAAGAGATCACGGTCAACCTGCAGAAGATAGACTCTAACTTGAGTTTCTGCTTTCATAAGATTACCCAGGATATCATTCCGCACGTGGCGACATATTCAGAAATATGTGAGCGGATCATGGATAGTACCGAATGGCTGGGGACCATGTTCCAAGAAACTGGGCTGGTTAATTTACAGGCCAATGCTGCTGTTGCGGAGAAAAACGCTCTGATGCGGGGAAAGATGGTCAATAATGGTGACATAGTCCCTACATCCGCTGTAAATTCGGGTGGGGAGACTCAAGCAGCCCGTAATGGCCCTGATGAGCTGGATTCAGTCGTAGGTATCAATCAGAACCCACATTCTATGCTTAGCCAAGACAATACTGACGATTTTCACACAGCAAACATAACGTCGACGGGACAGATATTAAAACTTCCAGACTCTAGCGACGAAGACACTGGTGGTGCGGTGCTTTCTTCAGGGGACCAAAAAGGTCTTACCGGAGAGGATAACGAGGAAGCTAATAATGAGCAGGACGAAAGTACAATACAGAGACAAAGTCGCAAGAGGAAAATCTCTTTGCTTTTACAGCAACAATACGGGTCTAGTTCTAGCATGGTACCGTCTCCGATCGTTCCCAATAAAATGCGGAAGCAAGTGCCTCATGAGGATCATATCAACGACGATGGTAGTAACGACGACGAGAACAGTAATAATATAGAGAGCTCGCCTTTAAAACAGGGACCCGAAATGAAGAGGCGAGCGGAAAACGACAACGAAGGGCTTGATGAAGAAGAGAGTACGAAAGAGGTACCTAAGCCTGGAACCATCATCCATTTTTCGACCACAAGGTAGGTTAAATATGTATATATAAGCTTTAATAGAGAAGAAATTCACCGGTAGGGTAACCACATTGTTGTATTTTTCTTCCAATGTAGGGAGAGTTGAACTTGGTTTGGGACCACGTACAATCAGAAATCTACAGCGAACACATCAAATATACCAGAAGCAGGTCATTAAGATACTAAATTGTGTTCTTACTGAAGTTACAACAACAACAATATCAGTCTTATATGGGGAATATAATGTCAGCTAGTTTTGCGCCTGAATGCACAGATTTGAAAACAAAATACGATAGTTGCTTTAATGAATGGTACAGCGAAAAATTCCTAAAGGGAAAATCCGTTGAAAATGAGTGCTCAAAGCAATGGTATGCTTATACTACATGTGTCAACGCAGCACTTGTCAAACAAGGTATCAAGCCAGCTCTAGACGAAGCAAGAGAGGAGGCGCCATTCGAAAATGGTGGAAAACTAAAAGAGGTTGACAAATGAACCCCCTTTTAGATGCGGAATGTATCATTCTTGACCTGTAAATAGTAGTATAAACATTATCGATTTCTATCAATGTATAATAACGTCTACTTATTATTAGATTTTGATTCAATTTTTTACCTTTGCGGGAAATCCGTCTCACATGATACCGTCTGAGGTGAGCACTCGCCAAATAAATAACGGGAAATGGTGGCAAAAAATAGTGGCAGGAAAAGGAAAAATTTTCGTTCTCTCCCATATAAACGTTCCATTCCTTTTCCTAACTTTTAAACATATTTACAATTATCTTTAATTATATTTTTTTCTCTCTTCTTTGCTTGATCTTTTAGATCTAAAAGAAGAAACTCTTACCAATTACCCAAAAAAAAATTACCATTTCAAAGTACTTACATATTTATTTTTGTTTGGTCGTTTTCTCAATATAATCTACATCATCATATATATATAATGTCTACACAATTTAGGAAGTCAAATCATAATAGTCATAGTAGTAAAAAACTGAATCCTGCGCTAAAGTCGAAAATAGACACGCTTACGGAATTGTTCCCTGACTGGACGAGTGATGATTTAATTGATATAGTTCAAGAATATGATGATTTGGAAACTATAATTGATAAAATTACTTCCGGCGCAGTGACAAAATGGGATGAAGTAAAGAAGCCTGCTAAAAAGGAAAAATATGAGAAGAAGGAACAACAACACTCATATGTTCCTCAGCAACATTTGCCAAACCCTGAAGATGATATTACATACAAGAGTTCTAATAACAGCAATTCTTTTACGTCTACAAAGCATAACACCAATAACAACTATACTCAAGGCAGAAATAAGAAGAAGGTACAAACACCACGAGCTCATACAACTGGAAAACATGTCAACATAGACAAGGGAAAGCATATTCCATCTAAACCTGTTTCAAATACTACATCGTGGGCAGCAGCCGTTTCCGTAGATACTAAACAAGACGTTTCTCAAGATTCAGGTAATAATGATGATTATGATGAAGGATTAGAAGACCAACAGCAAGAGCAAGAAAAAATTCAAGAAAAGGAACAAGTAGAGGAACAGCAACAAGAACAAGAACAAAGTAACAAAGAAGAACAGAAAAACACAGAACAACCTTCGTTGCTTTCGAAGAAAACTTCCAAGACATCTGCTTCTCAACCAAAGAAAATGTCATGGGCTGCTATTGCTACGCCAAAACCAAAAACTGTTAAAAAGACTGAATCTCCCCTTGAAAACGTTGATGAGTTGAAGAAGGAAATAAGTGATATCAAGAAGGATGACCAAAAGTTGGAAACTAGTGAAGAACAAAGTAATGAACAAGAAATCGTTGAGAGAGAAGAGATGGTAGAAGTCGTTGAACCTGAGGAAAGTGAAGAGGAGGCTCCTGAAGGGGATGAAGAAGAAGTCGCAGAGGAAGCAGAAGAAAAGGAACAGGAAAGGGGAGAGGAAAATGAAGTGGAGGAACAAGAGCAAGAACAAGATAAGATTTCTTCTCCAGAAGAAGAAGTTGCAGTTGTCGAAGAAAGAGTTGAAATTAGCGCTGTTATATCAGAACCTCCAGCAGACCAGGTTAATACTGTTTCTCAATCACAACAACAGCAACAGCCTCAACAACAGCAACAGCAACAAAAACCTCAACAACAGCAATCTCAACAGCAATCTCAACAGCAATCTCAACAGCAATCTCAACAGCAATCTCAACAGCAACAAAATCAACAACAGCAACAACAGCCTGTACAAGGTCAAGCTCAAGAAGAGCAATTATCTCAGAATTACTACTCCCAACAGCAACAACAACAATATGCTCAGCAACAGCATCAATTACAACAGCAATACTTATCTCAGCAACAACAATACGCTCAGCAACAACAACAGCATCCACAACCGCAATCACAACAACCTCAATCACAACAAAGTCCACAAAGCCAAAAACAAGGGAACAACGTGGCAGCCCAACAGTACTACATGTACCAGAACCAGTTTCCTGGTTATTCTTACCCAGGTATGTTTGATTCTCAAGGATACGCCTACGGTCAGCAATATCAACAACTTGCTCAAAACAATGCTCAATCAAGCGGTAACACTAACCAGTATAATTTCCAACAAGGTTACGGTCAAGCAGTTGGTAACACTGCTGCTGCTGCTAATTTGACTACTGCTGCTGCTGCTGCTGCTGCTGCTGCTGCTTCTCCAGCTACAGCTCATGCCCAACCTCAACAACAACAACAACAACAACAACCATACGGTGGCTCATTCATGCCATACTATGCTCATTTCTATCAACAATCATTCCCATACGGTCAACCACAATATGGTGTAGCTGGTCAATATCCATATCAATTACCGAAAAACAATTACAATTATTATCAAACCCAGAACGGCCAGGAACAGCAAAGTCCAAACCAAGGGGTTGGTCAACATGCCGAAGATTCCCAACAAAAACAATCACAACAATCACAACAACAGCAATCTCAAGGCCAACCTCAACCAGAAGCTCAGATGCAAAATGGACAACCTGTCAACCCACAACAACAAATGCAATTTCAACAGTATTATCAATTTCAACAGCAACAACAACAGGCTGCTGCTGCTGCTGCTGCTGCGCAACAAGGTGTACCATACGGTTACAACGGTTATGATTACAATTCTAAGAATACAAGAGGCTTCTATTAATTAGGGAGAAGAAGAACCTTCAATATAAAGAACAAAATGGTGAATATAATACAATGAAAATAAGTATACGTTTTATTACCACTATTATGTTTCACTTTCTTCAGTGGTTGGGCAAGGATCCTGTATCCTTTTGATGATGTCATATATCATTTAAATTTTGCATATATATATACGTACGTAAATAATAAAAGGTATATATATGTTTGTGTTATCTACCTGCTAAGCTTTGTCTTTTATTTTCGGGGTCTGAAACCGTCAATTTTCGTTCTATCACTGCGTTCGATCTTCCCACGGTGATATTATAAGCATCTGGACAATCAGAAGCACATGGGCATATTACTACAGATGGCGGCGGAAGAAGAAGGTTGAGAATGCATTATTTGCCGGTTGCGATAGTAACAGGTGCCACTAGGGGCATAGGGAAAGCAATATCTCAGAAATTATTACAGGAAGGTTTAAGTTGCATTACGCTGGGATCCACTAAAGAAAGTATAAAACACACCGCAATGGATAAAAACTATTCACAATCGGAATCTTCATATCAGCGACATTGTGCAATGGCAATCGATTTCAAAAAATGGCCTCACTGGCTTGACTGTGAGACATATGACGGCATCGAGTACTTCAAAAATAAACCGCCTTTGAAACAGGAATACCACACAGTGTTTGACCCATGTGACAAATGGTCAACTAATGAGCTTTATTATTATGTAAACTTACTGATAAATTGCGCGGGTTTGACACAAGAATCATTAAGTGTAAGAACCGCTACCTCCCAAATGCAAGATATAATGAATGTTAACTTCATGAGTCCTGTGACAATGACAAATATGTGTATAAAACATATGATGAAGTCGCAAAGAAGGAGGCCAGAACTTTCTAATGAATCTGCTCAACCCACTATCATAAACATTTCCTCAATCTTACATTCCGGGGAAATGAAAGTTCCAGGTACATCTGTTTACTCGGCCTCTAAAGCCGCACTGTCCCGATTCACAGAAGTTTTAGCCAGAGAAATGGAACCAAGAAGTATCCGTTGCTTCGCCGTATCTCCAGGCTTGGTCAAGGGTACCGATATGATCCGGAATTTGCCAGTGGAATCTAAAGAGTTACTGGAGAGCGCCATTGGCGCAGACGATGTGAGCACACCTGCCAAGGTGGCACAGAAAGTATGGTCTCTATACAATAATACTAAGATGGGCAAGTAAAAGGAGATCCGCACTGCATGACTGGTTTGCTTTAGTGTACCGTATACTGTGTGTCCAAACGATGAGCTCAATCAATGCATTTTTAAATCACGTTTCTTTTTCTGGAAGATTTTTTTTTCGCTATGAAGAAAAATTTTCCCGTATTTTTTTCAGAGGCAAAACTCATCGATTTTTCGCACTCATTCCTCGTAGAATAAGTGTATTTTCTATTTTTTTTTTTTATTGGTTTTTTTTTTTCACTTTTTTTTCTTTCTTTTTAGTATATTTATAAGGAGAAGTATTTCTTTCAATTGGAACCTGAGAAAAAAAATTCATTCTAGTCCACTATATTATTTATTTAACTTGTTTATTTTATCTTACTCTTAACCGGTATTTTGTTTTTGTCACCTTAGTTGCGGTCAGCAGATTATCACAAAATATACTATAGACAAATATGATTATTTACAAGGATATCTTTTCTAACGACGAATTGTTGTCTGATGCCTACGATGCTAAGTTAGTTGATGACGTTATCTACGAAGCTGACTGTGCTATGGTTAATGTTGGAGGTGACAACATCGATATTGGTGCTAACCCATCTGCTGAAGGTGCTGACGACGACGTTGAAGAAGGTGCTGAAATGGTCAACAACGTCGTTCACTCTTTCCGTCTACAACAAACTGCGTTTGACAAGAAGTCTTTCTTGACCTACATTAAAGGTTACATGAAGGCTGTTAAAGCTAAGTTGCAGGAAACCAACCCAGACGAAGTTCCTAAGTTCGAAAAGGGTGCTCAAACTTACGTCAAGAAGGTTATTGGTTCTTTCAAGGACTGGGAATTTTTCACTGGTGAATCCATGGACCCAGATGCCATGGTCGTCATGTTGAACTACCGTGAAGATGGTACCACTCCATTTGTTGCTATTTGGAAGCACGGTATTGTAGAAGAAAAGATCTAAGTCCTGCGAAATTGGAATAATTATTTCGTATTTTGTGTTTGAATGTGAGAGTAGGACTCCCCTTTATCCCTCATTTTTAATGTATATGTAACTTCTCTCTCTTTTTCCTCTGCATCAATATTTTAGCTTCTATTCTTTGATTCTATAGGTATCTAAACTTCCTAATTACTTTAAATTTGCATTAGGATGTTTTTAATTATTCTATTATTTTACTGTGGCACGTTGGTTAGTTGTCTTGGACGCTATTTTTCACCTCTGGTTTCATATCCCTTACCCTACATAATTTTTATCTCTCTTCAACTAAATGAAAAAAAAAATAAGAATCTAAATAGTATGGGAGTTAGGTAGCAGATTGTCATTCACGAAGTATAAAGCATATAAAACGCGTATATCAAGAGGTAGAAATTTAATCATACACAATTAATCTAGTATGGCATGCCTCTCAAGAATTGATGCAAATTTGCTCCAATATTATGAAAAAGCTGAACCCAATAATACCGCTCATTTATACGTCAGTGATAACTGTGATAGTAACGACCTGAACGGCGGATATATGCCAACTTCTGGACCGATTTCAAAATCTTATGGAAGCGAATATTCCAATTGTTTGCTCCTAAGTAATTCTGAATACATTTGTTACCATCTCTCCTCAAAATCAACGTTGTTGACGTTTTATCCTTTGAGTAACGCATATTATGGAAAGACAACTAAAATACATCTGCCAAATGCCTCTATGAATCAGAGACATACCTTAACCATACAAGAGGTGGAACATCAATTGCTGGTTAACATTATATTGAGTGACGGTTCACTTTTGACGTTACGATTACCACTAAGTTTCCTGTTTTCATCCGATGACACCCTCCACGGAGAGTGGTTTCATATTCAAAACCCCTATGATTTCACTGTTAGAGTTCCTCATTTCCTCTATTTCGTATCGTCTAAGTTTTCAGTTGTGTTTTTAGAAGATGGCGGTCTGTTGGGTTTAAATAAAATTGATGACTTACATTACGAGCCTTCACTATTTAATGATAATTCATATTTGAAAAGTTTGACAAGGTTCTTTTCCAGGAATCCTAGATCTGATTATGATAGTGTTATTAGTTGCAAGTTATTTCATGAGAAATACTTAATCGTTTTGACTCAAAACTGCCACTTGAAAATTTGGGATTTAGCCACATTTACTCTAATACAAGATTATGATATAGTTTCACGACCAGGTTCAGATTTGAGTCATTTTAGGAAGGTTGAATCTGTAGGGGAGTATCTTTCCTTGTACAATAATACCTTGGTTATACTCCTACCCATAGAAAATGGGCTTTTTCAAGTAGGCACTTTATTAGTTGATTCAAATGGTATGTTAACTTATACTTTCCAAAATGATATACCAACTAATCTTTCCGCTTCTGCCATTTGGTCAATTGTGGATTTGGTTCTAACGAGACCATTGGAGTTGAATGTCGAAGCCTGTTATCTAAATATGATCGTTTTATGGAAGAGTGGTACTGCCAGCAAATTACAGATACTAAACATAAAAGATGAAAGTTTCAAAAACTATGAATGGATAGAGTCTGTCAATAAATCTTTAGTGGATTTACAATCCGAACATGATTTGGATATCGTTACAAAGACTGGGGATATCGAAAGAGGATTCTGCAATCTGAAATCAAGATACGGTGCCCAAATTTTTGAGCGCGCACAACAAATATTAAGTGAGAATAAGATCATCATGGCTCATGACGAAGATGAAGAATATTTGGCTAATCTAGAAACAATACTGAGAGATGTGAAAACAGCTTTCAACGAAGCTTCTTCTATAACAATTTATGGTGATGAAATTATTCTCGTTAACTGTTTCCAACCGTATAATCATTCCCTTTACAAACTGAATACTACAGTAGAAAACTGGTTTTATAATATGCATTCTGAAACGGAAGGTTCAGAATTGTTCAAATACCTAAAGACTTTGAACGGATTTGCTTCTACTTTGTCAAATGATGTTCTTAGGTCAGTGTCTAAGAAATTCCTTGATATGATAACCGGGGAGTTATCCGATTCTATTACCACTGCAGAAAAATTCACAGATATTTTCAAAAACTGTTTGGAAGACCAATTTGAAATCACGAATCTAAAGATCCTTTTTGATGAATTAAGCTCTCTAGATGTCATAGTTGTTTTGAATGACTTAATCAATAACCAAATGAAGCCCGGTATTTTTTTGAAGAAGGATTTCATTTCTTCAATCAGATTCGATGGTTTTACTCGTATTATATCGCTAGAGTCTCTTCATCAATTACTCTCCATACATTATCGTATTACGTTACAAGTATTGTTAACATTTGCTCTGTTAGATTTCGATACCAACGTTTTTGGACAACATATATCCACGTTAGTGGATTTGCATTATAAGCAATCTTTATTGCTAAACCTCTATAGACAAGATAAATCTCTCTTGGCCGAAATTCTTCTCAAGAACTCTTCCGAATACTCGTACGGCGTTAAATTCTTTAACTACGGCCAACTCATTGCCTATATCGAGTCTTTGAACTCTAATGTCTACAACGCACCCATTGCCGAGAACTCATTCTTTATGGCGTTTTTTCAATCGTATGTTATTGAAGAATCCTCGCATAAGAATACAACAACTTTTCTGGAGAACGTTGAGCGTCCATTTTACTTGCGTCATAATGAGGTGCAAGAATTTATGTTTGCTATGACATTATTCAGTTGTGCTAAATTTGGTCAATCCTATGAGATATTTCAGTTGCACGATTATCCGGAGGCTATCAATGATTTATTGCCAACGTTTTTAGAAGATCTTAAGAGCGAAAGTTACCGTGGTGATAGTATATGGAAAGATCTTTTGCGCACTTTTGCAGTTCCATATAGACATTCTGCGTTCTACTATCAATTATCCTTGTTATTTGATAGAAACAACAATCAGGAGTTTGCTTTGAAATGTATATCTAAGTCAGCAGAATATTCATTGAAAGAAATTCAAGTTGAGGAACCGCAAGACTTTAAGGAAAGGCAGCATATTCATTATTTGAATCTTTTAATCCATTTTAGAATGTTCGAGGAAGCCCTGGAAATTTTGAGATTGGGCCATGAGTGTCTTCCTGAAACAATAAGAAAGAAGTTTTTCCAGTTATTATTACAGAAAGATGTGTATTCGCAAGATTTTTTTAGTACACTTTTACGCTTGTGCAATGCCCATTCGGATAATGGCGAATTATATCTTGGTACAGTAGATATCGAAATAGTGGATGGCATTTTGTCAAAAAATCTAAGGAGTGGCAACTGGGAGGTTTTTAAAAAGCTATACTCTTTTAGAGTGCTGAATAAAAGCGAGAGGTCTGCTGCGGAAGTACTATACCAATATATATTAATGCATTCTGACCCCAACGTTATTCAGAAGAAAAGGTGTTACCTGATTATCATTAATGTTCTATCTAGCTTTGATAGTGCGTATGACCAGTGGATCTTAAACGGTAGCAGAGTGGTAACTTTAACTGATTTGAGGATTGAATTACGGAATCTATAGAAGGTATTTATAAAGCTGCGAACTAGTGCTTATTGCTTTGTGTTGAAAAATTTGAACGATAATACCAGTTTCTTGATCTTATGTCGGAACCCTTGAGAGTTTCTTTTTTAGGTAGGGAAGATTAAGATTAGAACTATTACTACATAAATGTACAGATAGGAAGAAAATAAAAAGTAAATGTAAAAGTATCACAGGATCCCTGATATAAAGAATACAAAAACATTATTTCATGACACTGTCTTTTGGCGCCTATTTTGAAGGTGTTAACAGGGAGAGGGTAGTAGAGAACAGTTGATACCTGTTGTCAACAGAGCATCCACACATAAAGTAGAGCTCTTATTCGCTCTTTTTTGAGTTACATGCGACAATCCTCAACTTGTCTACGGAAATTACACTTTGGCTATCTCCAGAACCGCTCTGGGAAGCATCGTGGTGGCTGTCCTCGACAGTAACCTGACAGTTTTTTACGATGAAAGTCCAAACATCATCGCAGAAACCATACGTATCCAGATTACCTTTCACGGTCAATTTCGATTGAGTATTATCTTTTAAAGTTTCCGCAACAACTTTGTCAAATGTCTCTAAAACACGCATAGCCAACGAAGCTTCTATTCTCCCATCACTAATTAAAGTGTCAAGAGCATCCACCAAACTATTCCCTATAGTACTTCTACGATATAACTCGTAATACCCAGGTACTGCCATCTATTATTATTGTTATATTCGGTAGCTTCTGCTCCTGTGTCAAACTATATAGTGAATTTTTTTTTTATTCCTTATTCGATTGAATATTTCACTGATTATTCAAAGGCGTAAAGAAAACAATATTCTTAGTGAATATTCTTACCCGGATATAAAATGACGAAGGTGACATAATAATACGACCTTGATATCTCCATTCTCTTATCTACCATATACCGAACGGTAGATTTAATTCAAGTAAAATTCTGAGAGATTCACAATACTATCGGTTCGGGCCATGAACAGTACGTTATTTTCTTGCTCTGTTTTTTTTTATGTTTTTCTTCAATTTGGCCATTTCAGAAATATATTGATCGGGAAAAATAATAGTTATAAAGATATACCGATTATTTTTTGATTGGCATCGGAACCACGTTCCCGTAGACAACACGTTAAAAGGATAATATAGCTTCCTTTTTGACTTTGTAATATGGCAGTTAGTATTGCTTCTTTCTCTCATCACTGGATGCGATAATCCTCCTTGTGCTATAGTACTAGGCTCTGTGATAGTAACATTAATGCGGGTAATACCAATTTAAAGCTAACTTAGTGAGTGATGAAGGATACTAAGTCTAATAGTAACGATTGTATAGCGAGGATAATCAGTAAAAGCAAAGTCCAAAGGATACCAAAACTTACGTAATTCACACGATATTCACCAAGACCGGAGTCTTAGTAGCATGAGCAGTACTATATTTTACCGCTTCAAATCCCAGCGAAACACATCGAGAATTTTATTTGATGGGACCGGTTTGACAGTGTTTGATTTAAAAAGAGAAATTATACAAGAGAATAAACTAGGCGATGGTACTGATTTCCAATTGAAAGTTTATAACCCGGATACAGAAGAAGAATACGATGATGACGCCTTTGTTATACCTAGATCTACTAGTGTGGTAGTAAAAAGATCTCCCGCAATAAAATCATTCTCTGTACATAGCCGACTTAAAGGCAACGTGGGAGCAGCTGCCCTGGGCAACGCAACAAGGTATGTCACTGGTAGACCGAGGGTATTACAGAAGAGACAACATACGGCCACAACCACCGCTAACGTCAGTGGTGTAACTGAAGAAGAAAGAATAGCCAGTATGTTCGCTACACAAGAAAATCAATGGGAGCAAACGCAAGAAGAAATGTCTGCAGCTACACCCGTTTTTTTTAAGTCACAAACGAATAAGAATTCTGCACAAGAAAACGAAGGTCCACCGCCCCCAGGTTACATGTGTTATCGTTGTGGGGGGAGAGACCATTGGATTAAGAATTGTCCAACAAATAGCGATCCAAATTTTGAAGGAAAAAGAATAAGAAGAACCACAGGTATTCCGAAGAAGTTCTTAAAATCAATTGAAATAGACCCTGAAACAATGACGCCGGAGGAGATGGCCCAACGAAAGATCATGATCACTGACGAGGGTAAATTTGTGGTTCAAGTTGAAGACAAACAATCATGGGAAGACTACCAAAGAAAAAGAGAGAACCGACAAATTGATGGCGACGAAACAGTATGGAGAAAAGGACATTTCAATAATTTGCCCGATGATTTAAAATGTCCCTTGACAGAAGGTCTTTTAAGACAGCCCGTAAAGACCAGCAAGTGTTGCAAGAAGGACTTCTCAAAAGAAGCGCTGGAAGACGCGCTGGTCGACAGCGATTTTGTATGCCCTAATTGCGGAACTAGCGATATTCTTCTCGATTCGCTGGTGCTTGATGAAGATAAGCAAAAAGAGATCGAAGAGTTCTTGAAAAAGCAGGAAGAATTGCGCGGCAATTCTACAGATGGCAATCAACCGGAAGCCAAGAAGATGAAGTTGCTTGATACAGCCAGTACCATTGGCTTAAACAACAATGCTAATCCGTCTACTTCTGTGAATAATGGTAATGCTTCAGTGCCACCAGTACCACTGCCTTTTGGTATGCCTCCTTTTCCCATGTTTCCAATGCCCTTCATGCCGCCGGCGCCAACTGTCACAAATTCTCACCAAACCGATGCGAGTCCCAAGAAATGACGATACTAACTACTTACCTACCTACCTACTTGCCTCACATACGTCACATACGTCATATACGTCAATAGAACTAGTAATAATAATAGTAGCAGCAACTCAATAATATGTAACAATAACAAGCATAAATATGTATGGGTGCATCCGTATGGAGTGCCAATTTCTGGATTCCTCTATTTTTTCTTCTCTTTCCTTCTTTTTCCTTCTTCCAGCCTAGCAGCCGTCGGGGAAGGCGTGGCTTCCTCTCCTTCTTCCGTTTCACCGCGAGTCACGCTGCCTTGAGCATCCTCTCTTTCCGCATCTCGCAACTGAGCACTTAATCAGCGGAAAAGCATGAGCTTAGTGTTGTTCCAATAGAGTATTGGATGGTTAATACCATTTGTCTGTTCTCTTCTGACTTTGACTCCTCACAAAAAAAAATCTACAATCAACAGATCGTTTCAATTGTGCCCTCACAAAACTTTTTTCCTTCTTCCTCCGCCCACGTTATATTTTATCCCTCATAGTATGTAACGGATTTTCTGCCTTGATTTATTATAAAAAGACAAAGACATAATATTTCTCTATCACTTTCAATCATTGTTCTCTCTTGCGTTTTTTATTCTAATCTCACTTTTGTTCTGTCGTATATAACCATAAACAAGTAATACATATTCAAAATGGGTGTTGAACAAATCTTAAAGAGAAAGACTGGTGTCATCGTTGGTGAAGATGTCCACAACTTATTCGCTTACGCTAAGGAACACAAGTTCGCTATTCCAGCTATTAACGTTACCTCTTCCTCTACTGCCGTTGCTGCTTTAGAAGCTGCTAGAGACAACAAGTCCCCAATCATTTTGCAAACCTCTAACGGTGGTGCCGCTTACTTCGCTGGTAAGGGTATCTCTAACGAAGGTCAAAACGCTTCTATCAAGGGTTCTATCGCTGCTGCCCACTACATCAGATCCATTGCTCCAGCTTACGGTATCCCAGTTGTCTTACACTCTGACCACTGTGCTAAGAAGTTGTTGCCATGGTTCGATGGTATGTTGGAAGCTGACGAAGCTTACTTCAAGGAACACGGTGAACCATTATTCTCCTCCCACATGTTGGATTTGTCTGAAGAAAGTGACGAAGAAAACATTGGTACTTGTGTCAAGTACTTCAAGAGAATGGCCGCTATGGACCAATGGTTAGAAATGGAAATCGGTATTACCGGTGGTGAAGAAGATGGTGTCAACAACGAAAACGCTGACAAGGAAGACTTGTACACCAAGCCAGAACAAGTTTACAACGTCTACAAGGCTTTGCACCCAATCTCTCCAAACTTCTCTATTGCTGCCGCTTTCGGTAACTGTCACGGTTTGTACGCTGGTGACATTGCTTTGAGACCAGAAATCTTGGCTGACCACCAAAAGTACACCAAAGAACAAACTGGTTCCAAGGAAGAAAAGCCATTGTTCTTGGTCTTCCACGGTGGTTCCGGTTCTACCGTCCAAGAATTCCACACTGGTATTGACAACGGTGTTGTCAAGGTCAACTTGGACACTGACTGTCAATACGCTTACTTGACTGGTATCAGAGACTACGTCTTGAACAAGAAGGACTACATAATGTCCCCAGTTGGTAACCCAGAAGGTCCAGAAAAGCCAAACAAGAAGTTCTTCGACCCAAGAGTCTGGGTTAGAGAAGGTGAAAAGACCATGAGTGCTAAGATCTCCAAGTCTTTGGAAACTTTCCGTACCACTAACACTTTATAAGTTAATCCAAATTAATTGATATAGTTTTTTAATGAGTATTGAATCTGTTTAGAAATAATGGAAATATTATTTTTATTTATTTAGTTGCTAGTTCTTTTTTTTGAAGTAAGTCATTGTTTCAGCAGCAAATGTATGAAAAATAATTTCTGAATGTATGAATGTATAAACATACACACCTCTGCTATACTGCAAGAAATCGTCCTTCAATACAATATTTTCTTGATATGTACCAAGCTGTCATGCCTGTCAATTCCCACCTGTGTAGCGGCAACAAGAAAATGTTATATCCAAAGTTTCATGGTAGTGCATTCATGCCCTAATCATTTCGGTTGCTCATTTTAGAGTTCGCGATTGCCTTCTGTTATTTACAACAGTCTTAATTTTCATTTCATTCTGAAACTCTTCGAGTTCTTTACAGAGTTTTTCATAGTAGCTTACTTTGTTTTCCAACAGTTCTAACTTATTATCAATCTCGGTTCTTAGATTTTCTACGTCATCAAGCTCAATATCATCTTTTAGTTTAAATCTATTCTCTAGCTCTTCCAACCAAACCTCATTACTTCTTGATTTACTAGTGAAAAGTGATACACTTTGAGCGCAATCTAGATCAAAAGATTCCTGCAAAGAATTTAGCAATTTCTCGATGTCATAATATAACTTGTTTTGTTCTCCCATGGCAGTACACTTTAGAATTAGGTACGCCTAGGTAACACTACATGATGCATGTAATGTCGATTTCTACTTGATCATTATTCAAGTTTTTTTCTCGTGGTAGAAACATTGGTTACCATTAGGAGGGTAATAAGAGTAAGTCACTTTATAAGGGAAATCAAACAATACATGAAATCTAGATACGTCCTACAACGAATACTGATTAAAGTCGCCAAGAAAAAATTCGAATTAATTATTATTAATTTGATATCATATAAAGAAATCAACTATGTATAAAAAGGAAGATTAAGTACCAAGGATGAAAGAAAAATAGTAGAAGTCTATATGTCAAAACCAGAATCTGTATAATTTTAGAACCTGCCAAAGAAGAAACGGAAATATACGAAAAAAATTTAAAGTAATATTTGGAGAAACATGAGAATAAAAACTGTAAGAACAATCTTAAAGTGTGTTCTATTTTATCAGGAACATATACCATGTTTCATTTCATTCCTTAGAATGTATCCGAATGAAATGTCCAATTCACTTTTTCTGTAAACCGAGAAAGAAAGAATATTATATCCGAAAAGTAATCTTACCATGCCTTGCTTTTATTTGCTTTTAGTTATTTCTTCAAAAATCACCGTGTTTTTTGTGAGTTTTTAGATGTTGCGATAAGTTGTCACTTCTACTGAACTTTTTCTCACAGAACATACAAGCAAAAGGGCGTTCCGTTGAATGAACTGACCTAATATGCCTCTTCAAGTGCTCACTGCGTCTGAAAGCTTTCTCACAATCTTTACACTTGAAAGGTTTATTTTTATCGTAGTTGTTAGGATCAATGGTAGTAATGGATTTCCTTTTCCGGGGCTGGACAGGAACCTTACCACCATTATGGGAAATAGTTGGGCTCAAAGTAATGCTTGAAGACTTTCTTCTCCTTATGCTTGGGCTAATGGATGTCTGTTTGATAGGCTGCTGCTGCTGCTGCTGATGATGCTGCTGATGTTGTTGATGTTGTTGATGTTGTTGATGTTGCTGATGCTGGGTAGCATGATGAGCTTGATTAGTAGGAAGTGGTTTGAACGAAGGGTTCATAGAGATGTCATAGTTTTTTCTCTGGAAAGCTGGCGTGGGCGTGATATTGTCAACACCAGAGGTTGCCAATTTAGCTGCAGCAGAAGCATTGTCAGATAACATCATAGAAGGTTTAATGAATTTTTGATCCTGATCTGGAGAGGCCTTGGGAATATTGAACGGGTCCACGTTATTGTCATAGGTCGACATCGCGGCAGCGTCTAAGCTGTTATAATTGAGTGCACTAAAAGCGTTGTCTTCATTTTCCTCTGAAAAGTACGATGTCGAATCAGACAAAGGATTCGTCATTACAGAGTCATTTGAAAAAGATTCAATGTCATGAATCAGGGGCAAGGAAGCGCGTTGTTGTCTTGTAGTGGCGCCACTATGGGAAATACGATTTAAAGAAGAGGCAGCGCTTCTTGGTTTGGTAATACTGGAGTCCTTGGAGAAGTCCATACTATAACCGCTCAAAGCTTGAGAAACATCATGATCTAACAATTTGAAGCTTGGGTAAAAGTTGTTTACAGTTGTAGTTGGTGATATGGTCGATCCGCGTCTTTCTGTAGTGATAGCATCCTCAGGTATAATTTGCTGGGTGGACTTCCCATTGCTACTAGTTTTATGATTCAGATTCCAGAACTCTATTGAATGAGAGATGGAGTTTCTAGAATCAGTCATGGAAGGAAAGGAGGAAGTGACTACTTCGCTGTACCTTCTTGAGTCGCGACCAGTGTCCGACATAAACTTCAATGTTTCTTCTGAAGATACGAAATCCTCTAAGATTGATTGCATGCTATTTGTGTTATCGTTATTGGTATCGTCTAAATTATAGTAATTGTCGTTCAATCCTGTTGAACTGTTGGTATTGTTAGGTAGTTTAGCGTCTAGAAACAGATTAGAATATATAGAAGGTTCTGCCTCAAAAATGTTAGTCTTGGGAGAGGTTGCATGTTGGTGTGGTGATAGTTGTATGTTCTCATTAAACTGGGAATCCTTTATGGAATTGTTTGGAGAAAACACCTTTTCTAGCTGTTCCAAGTTCTTCAGTTCGTCCTTTAGAGCTTGTGCGGTAGCCACTGAACTGTTTACCTGATCTTCACCATTGTTGCCCTTCTCAATTTCATTCAAGAATTGCATGTTATTTAAATTCTTCCATTTCCAGTTAGTAGCTAAACTGGCAGTATCTTTCAAATTCATTAAACTATTATTAGCGGTGGTATTACTTGTTGCTGGTAGAATCGGCGTATTCGTAACATCCGTTCTATGAGGAGAATCCATTGAGAATTGACCAAATGTGTATTCTGGAGAAGATATACTATTATTGACAGAACTATCATTGGAGGAAGAAGAAGAAGTAGCAGAAACGTTGGTTGTAGTCAATACCGGTTCCATCAATTCATTTGGTCCGTTCATAATGGATGAATCTTCTTGTATTTTCTTGTTACTTTGACGAACAAATCTATTGTTGGCTCCGAATGCTAGCATTATATTGTTCTTGATAGTAAGAAAAAAAGAACCCGAATTGATAAAGGTGTCAAGTATCCGAAAAGGAAATGTCACGAGTTAATTTATACTTCTTTTCTCTTTCAATAATTATTTTCTAGAAAAAAAAACGGAAAGAGACGAAAAAAATCTATGAACCTGCCTGTAACCTGCGAAAAACATATTACAGAACTTCAGTTGCTTGTTATATATACCAATATAAACATAAAGAAGATGCATAAGAGTAAAATTTAGGTACGCACACGTATATGCTTGTGCATCTGAGAGAACTGTGTACAGTATTGAGAGGGTAGAACCTTCCGCAATCGGGAACCCAGGAATAGCCATGGTAGCTGTAAGAGATAAGCGACCATTGTCAAAGGCCTTTAAAAGGGCGGGTTTGGTTTATCCGGAGAATAGCGATGCACAAACCTTATTGCTCAAGAGTCCTAGTTCTAGCTCGGGTTTTCAGGTTCTAAAAATGGCCGGTACGCAGCCGGCAGTGAATATTCGTGGGAGAAAGTCGGTTCCTGCAGCCTGACAATGTGCTGGGCGTTTACGGCACTGCGCCTAGAAGCCCTGGTCACCGTCACCACTACCAACCGCTTCGTACAACGGTACCCTCCAGCAGTCAGCTGCTGGCCCCACATAACAATAGTAACGGATCCGTCCCCGCGCTTGTACTTTACTGCAAACCCCACCTTTTTCTCTTTTGTTGCGGTTGCCCTCCTCTCGAGAACGGATGTTCGGGCTTCTTTTGCCGCGCTTAAAATCTGTGCGGGCGCGCGGTACTTTCCATGTTATATTTTCACTTTTTCTTTTCCATTTTTCATTCTGTACCGCTGGCAGAGTAGAGATTGGTTGTTAGGAGGTCACAGCATTTGGGAAGAAACCCCTCCCCTGATTTCGGAGAATCAAAAAAACCGTCAAGCTTAACCAGTATTCCCTTTTGAGCGATTATTTCGCTAATTTTTCAACTTCTTTGCCTTCAGAGTCCTCTGTGCCTTACATCCTGGTAAATATGCTGCATCTTTGTTAAAATATAGCTTTTTGCGCGCTAGAAGAAGATGTTAACAAGAGTTGACCGCAGTAGGCAAGACAGACAGCTCTTTATTAACGGTAATGTAGTTGATTTCGCTGCATCCTTATACTGCAAGAGACGGAATTCTACAACAATCCGTGATCGTTTGAAGCTTTTAGGTTTTGTAAAGATGTTTTTTAAAGGGAGCAGAGTAAAAAAGTGTTTATCTTTTGTTTTTATCCGAAATAAAGCTAGCTGACTTGCTGCTTCTCTCGTCCCACTTTAGTGTGAGCCATACGTGCAAAATGGTACAAAAAAAACAAAATCCACCCTTAAAATTCCGCCATGAAAACTGAAAGAGAAAGATAGGGTAACTAAATAAATATGTCACTGGACACGAGACAAATATACTTTGATATTATTCTGTGGGATGACAAGTTGCGCAACATTCAAACAGAAACGCGAAGAAAAAAAGAAAAGAATAGCCTAGTTTTTCATGGTAGTGGTTTACTATCCTTTCCAAAAAAAAAAAAGAAGAAGTGATCCGGTCACTGATATCAAGAACTAGAACCTTTCAAAGAATATTCTAGCCAGTCTAGTCTATATAGGCATTCAGACCGTAATATTATAAAGATAGAGCGTGAAAGCTAGGGCTTACTGGAAAATATAAACTAAACTAATAACGATTCATAGTAAAATAGATAGAGAATAGTGGTAAAGAATTATGCAGGGTGATATCAGAAGGAAAAAGGATCTTTTACCTCGTTATAAAACGGGAAGCAAATACAATTCTAGAAGAAGGGGCAGTTATCTGACTACACCTATGAAAAAGATTATAGTATACATGTTATTATTATGCGGAGTCTATTTTGTTATACAAATTGCCTATTCTGACCTAAACAAGGAAAGTAAGATCGAGTTGGAAAACCCATCTGATGTTTCCTCGAATGGAAACAGTCATGGTAATGTTGCAGCCGGCGGTGCAGCCGATGCCAGTAACAATAAGCAACAACAGCAGGCAAAAGTACCTAAAGAAAAGTTCAACAATGAAGTTGCAAAGCAACAAGAGGTGAAGAATCTAGAGAACGACTTAAAACCGCAGGTTGACTCAGAAAAGCAGAAACAAATAAACAAGGGTAAGAAAGAGCAAAAACAGCAACTCCAGAAAGAGAAGCAAGATCTTGCCAAAGAAAAACTGGCTAACAATGAAATACTTGATAATTAATCGATACAATATTAATCGTAGCTCGGTGGCATAAGAAGTAAATTCCCATTTTCACTTGTTTGACTCGTGCCATCATATTTTTCTTCTTCGTATAGTATAGACATGCTGACATACTGTGTACATACATAAAGAAACGCAGAACATTCACGAACGCCCAGCAGACACAAAATCATTGTGTACCAAAATAAAGATACTTGTCACTATCAACACGGTTAAGGTGCTGATACTTTGCACTTCTCTCCTCAAGTAAAGAATGTAATGAAAGGAGCTGATATGTAAAATTGAAAAAAACTAAAAAAATCACTTAAATGCATAGTATTGACTAAAATTAAAACCCGAATCTTCTCTTTGTATACATATAAGCAGAGCATGCTAGCATACACATAAAAAGCACAATCCCTATAAACCACGTCAATGAATCCCTATACTGTCCAGGCACAATAACATTCATACCCCACAGGCCGGTAATAACATTCATTGGCAAAACAATAGTACCCAGTATAGTGATTTTCCCCAAGACATCGTTCATATCATTATTGACCTTCGTCATATCAATGTTAATCTGTGCCAGATAGTTCGAATGCGACCTGCTTAGGAGTTTTTCATAGTGGTTTAACGATGATACCATGGTTACAATATGATCTTGAATATCGCCTAAATACATTGCAATTTCAGATTGTGGCGAAGCTTCCCATTGCTCATTATACCTCTTAGCAAATCCTTTGATAACATCGGCTTTAGAACCCAATAATCTTAGTATACTCATCACTCTCTTACGGCATTCGCCAATCCTCCTCAACATATCACCTTTTCTCTTCCACCCTATTAAATTTGCATTAAAAGATGTTTCAGAGGTGCTCATACTCCTCGAACTCACGCTGGATTTCACACTAGAATATGTCGTCTTCTTAGAGTAAACATCAAAAGGAAATGCATCCTCATCACTAGCACCATAGTCCGAGTCGCTATCACTGGAGTCGCTATCACTAGAATCATCCGACTGATGCATCTTCAAAATGGCATCCTCAATCTCATAAACTTCATCCTCGATAAGTTCTATCATAGGCGCAAATGCATCTGTGATGTCATCGATCAACGCATAAGCAATCCAGTCAGACGTGACATTAAGATAATCTTTCAGCAATCTCGCTCTTCTACGAACATTAATAGGGTGTGGAGTGGGGGCAAAATGAAATGTCAACACACCTGTTCTGAAAACAATAATGTAAACATTTAGTGGCTCCAATTCGCCTTCACGTGGTTTGTGCCTATCTCCTGATTTCCTTTTGAATTTTTCATTTTCTTCCATTTTTTTCTTTTCACTCTTGACACGACGCTTGTAGCTTGATGATGATGTGTTGATTGTTCTATTGGCAGACGACCGACGGCGAGAACGTAATATCGATGGAAGCCACTTGCTTTTATTGACATTGCTGGTATTATTGTTATTATTCGCGTTTGAATCATTCGACATTGTAGCTCCACAAGCTTGCGATTTACGACGTGAGATACTTTCGTGATCCAGTGTCGCAGACTCCTGCTTTTCCTTTTTTCTACGACGGACATGTTTTTCTGCCACTATATCAAAACTTCTGAAACAAATCAAATAATAATCTCTGAATAGTTCCACTTTTTCACGAACTTCTCCCAAAAAAATATCCTCGGTTGTTAAAGGGTGAATTCCAAATGCTTTACTTAGTATTTTCATCTCCTCTTCAGTAGGATTACTGACATCCAACCAGAACGGCGGAACATCTTCAATATTTGCTACAGACATAGATGATAACGTAGAAGGGTTTTTAGCTGTTAATCCTTGTAATTGAGAAATAGTTTCTCCTTTAATACCAGGAGTTGGGGAATTCGGATGTGTCCTAATATGACCGGCGCTATTATCTTGGGAGTATATTGAAGCGACAAACAAATCTTGAAATTTTTGGCCAGGTTGTAACAGTCCGGATATCGTGGGAGAATGTACAGTAGAGTCTAAATCTACCCTAAAATAAGTGAATCTGAAATGTTCTGGGTTATTGGAGATAATGTGAGGAGGATATTGTATATTCCTTCCAACCAGTAAATTATCCTGTAATCCACTTTGAATCCTTGATTTTGAATCTTTTGTTGAGTTAGACCCTAAGACCATTGGCCGTTGAATCAAATGCCATGGCGCAATTCTTTTAGGCCTTAAACGGCCATTCTTCAAATTTTCAGTTTCATTAACCCTCCTATTACCTAATTCAGGGACATCGATATTAGTCACGATCGGCTTTGAGAAAAGAATTCCATCTTCATTTGACGTTCCATCATCTTCATCTTCATCGTATTGGAAGTGGAACGCTTCGGCATCTTGGATAGCTTGACTTCTGAGTCTCTCCGTTTCTTCTTTAGAGAATTCTTCCAAAACAGTACAGTCAGGCCAAACTTTTGGCACTTCGCTACCCTCATCATCAAGCACCAAACAAACATCATCCAGAGAAGAATTATTTGAAGAAAGGCTAGAGGATGGTCTCGAATTATACTCATCTTCCTCGTCGTTCGTATCACTGGACGTGGGTTTGGAATTTTCGTTACTACCATCATCAGAACCTCTCTTTTTCTTTCTTCTCTTGCCGTTATCGTTGGCTCCACTATTAGTATTGTTATTAACGTGGTTCATTAACGCATCGACATCAATTACAACATCATTGTTCGCGTTAGACTGTTTTCTATCACTGGGGGAGTTCTCATCTACAAAACTTTTGTGAACAGATTTTCTTCTCTTCAACCACGATTCCAACTCAGAAGGAGATAAATCAGACACCAACGATCTATTCGGATCGGATGGTCTCAAACCTGCAGTTTTTTTGTAACTGGGCGTTGAGAATTTCATTACTGGTTGTGGCTGGACAGTGCTTGACGCACTTGGAGGTCCCTCCCTAGGTTGGCTTATTGAAGGTCTGTGGTCAATGAACGCACCTCTGAGCGAAGGATCTTCGCTTTTTATCATGCCATTACTCGTGGAATCGGATTCATGCAGCATGCCCCAGGAATCGATTTGGTCGAAATCGGTGACCTGGTCGTGTTCTTGTTGCACGTTGTCATGAAGGAGTTGTGTTGGTCTACGTGAGTCTGACTTCAAGTGGCCAACAAACTTGTCCTTTCTTTTTTTTTGGTTACGCTTTTTCTTCCTTAGTTGAGGGCTACTAGAGTAAGGGGAAAGCAAAGGAACACCTTCATCTTTTTGGGAGTTATTAGTGCTCATTCTTATCTTTTTTCTCCTATACACTTCTTACTTTTATGCTCTCAATTTACTTTCGAAGTAGGGGGTATAAACTTAGTGTAACAATACGCACAACTTAGTCATCAAATGAGAAAACGAAGAGTAGAAAATTAGAAGATGAAGAACGTATATACAGGTATACGATAATACAAAGGTATATTTAAAGTGTCAAGTATTATCAACAACAACGTAGGCTAAGTTTCCTACATCAAAAAGTTATACCTTATGCATTCTTTGTAAGTTTGACTTTATGCCAAAAATTTCTCCGTAGATCACCGCCCGCTGAAGCAGCAGAATATTCTGAAATGCGTAATAATACCTAGATACAAAAAGAAAGGAGGAAGCACGAATCCCACATTATCACTGTTCTCAAAAGTATACCGAAAGCTACTCGACTAGTACATATCATGCTGTCTTACCCAATTATAAAGTCATACCTTATCGATGAATCCCCTACACTTAAAAATATTGCACGTAACCCGCAGCTGAATAATATCATAATGTACGTTAATGTTAAGGGGGCACTACTAAATCTTCTGGCGCAATGCAAAAATAGAAATATATGCCAAGTGGACCTTTCCAGTATTTTAGCTTTGAAATTATTGATTCATTGTAACGCTCCCTTCCATCCTTCTTTTCAGAGGACAACTATAGAATACCAGGGAATAGTCAAGGAATTGTCATGAGTTTATACTTTACAACTTTATTTTTATTGCTTACCGTTGAGATGGTGATGCTCTTCATCTTCGTTTTACCTTTACCATTCCGGATCCGCAGAGGTATTTTTAGCACTTACAACCAATTGACGGCAAAACAGCAAATAAAAACCATAATTTTCATAACGGGTTGTCTTGTTGGATTGCTGTTTATCGATTCTTGGAAGAGGTCTCAAATTCGTGTTTCATTATATCATCACGACAACAGTGGCACAATGGGGTCAACTGCTGTCACCCCAATACAGGCCTTAGCATCAAGAGCTTACAATCAAAGAAACATGTATATTTCCGGGTTCATATTGTATTTTTCTATCTGTATCCCAACTGTCATGTCTATTGTCAAGAGGCTAGTGAAATATCAAGGTTTGATAAACGAGCAAGAAAAACAAAAGTCAAGTAAACCCTCTTCAAATCTCGAAAAAGCTTCAGAAAAAGTCACTGATTCCGTTAAGCTTGAAGAAGAACTGAAGAAGAAGCAAGTTTCCCTGGAGGGCCTGCAAAAGCAAGTCAAAAACTTGGAGAAGTATTTTGATGAGAAAAATCAACCCGGAAACGTGGCTGCTACTGAATCTGCAAAGAAAGGAAATTAAATAGATACGTATACATACATAAGTACATATATGTGGGCGCATCCAGAGTTCACACTTCATATGGTCATGTTGCAATACTGAAATGGTACTATATGTTTCTTTACTCAATTATTCTGCTTTCTGAAGATCGTGAAGAATACTACATGGAATAGAAGGACAGTGATTATGCACCAAAAATGATTACATGCATTATATACTTATTTTGTTTGTTTGAGTGTACATGGGCAAACTTCAATAATAAAAAGAAAAAAAGATGAACAGAAACAAAAATATAAGCTTTTCGATTAAATGTACTACCGTGCGTTATATTTCAAAAGCTATTATATAACACATTCCTAAACTTTTTTCTCATTTTGGTATATCTTCTTGATTTCGCTATGTTTGCTATCATTCTTATAAAAGAGATAAAGCAAAAGTGGAATCATAACACCCACAGAACCGACTACTAATCTGGACGTTTGCTTTTTTGGATTGGACCCTATGACGGGTTCAAAATCCTTTGACGAAACAAATCTTTTGTTGGTACGTTGTAATAGTTTTATAATATTGGAGTTCATTATTTGCGCTGACAATTCTCCTTATTTGAATTTTGGTTTCATAAGGGTGCAATCTGAGACACCAAAAACAATTTCAGCAATAGAATACTGCAGCAAAAAGCCCGACTTATATAGGGCTTATCTGAAATATTACATTACATCCTACCTGCATTTTGTCAAGTTCTATTGGAGCTACACAGTACTGTAATGAGGCTATATTTAAGGGTACCCACCCTTAAACCTGCCACTCAGGCAAATATCACTTGAAGCTGTTATATTCGTGGCCCCCCTCTTAACCTGATGCGATGAGCGCTAGAGGGATACTTCAGTAACTTTCCGTTGGATGAAAGCCGCATGCTACGCAATGATTGATCATAACCGAATAGTCTCTCCCATGTTAGTGATTCTATAACTGATGAAGAATAAAAGAATTAGGTCAACTATAACGCTAAAAGCCGAAAGATGTCGACCACAGCTGCCATTATTTATTATGAAAGCATTATATAGGCAATACTGCATATTTGAGATGTTCTAAAGAATGGCATACTCTTCAACATTTCATCATATAAGATTAAGCTGGCGAGGGTACATGATAAAAATTACAGAAAGAATAAACTCAATATATCTTTATTCATTCATAGATCCACTTAGCTTGATTTGACTCCCAACTAATCAAGTCTTCCTTCTTGAACCACAAGTTAATTTCACGTTCAGCACTTTCAACGGAATCACTGCCATGACAGACGTTTCTGCCTAGGTCAACGCCAAAATCACCTCTAATAGTACCTGGTGCGCTGGCCAATGGATTGGTGGATCCGAGAATGGTTCTTCCCTGCTTGACCACATCCTTTCCCTCCCAGACCGTGGCCAGAATAGGACCGGATTTCATGAAGGACACCATCTTGGGGAAAAATGGTTTACCAACATGTTCTGCGTAATGCTGCTCTAATAATTTGTCATCAGCCTGCACTAATTTAATGGCGACTAGTTTATAACCCCTCTTTTCAAAACGAGATAGAATCTGAGAAACCAAACCCCTCTGGACGCCATCTGGCTTTACCGCAATAAAAGTTCTTTCAGTTTGACTAGACATTTTCTAATAATGGATGTTTTATTGGATGTTTCCTGAAAAAAATCTATAGTGTCTATCAGGAAGCCTCCAAATGACGTTTTTGAAAGAGGAAACGATAAAAAGTGAGCGGAGCTTTACAGTCTTCTACTTTATATAATCGGCACCCTAAATAAAGAGCTTCAAGGAGGAAATCTGGCATTCATTTTCAAAAAACACTTTGCGAAGCGAATTACGCGCTTTTAATTTGATGCACTTCATTCTTAGGCCAATTGAACCGAATATAATCAACTGATAGCTGTAAGAAAAAAACAATCTCAAGATTGACACGATGACATAGTATCTGTTCAAATTTTTGGTTTTCTCTGTCGGCTTTCTCTATTTCATTTTATTCTCACCCGATTAGAAATCATGCACTGGGCATCTTCAACTATTGTTATATGTTACGTTACATGCAAGGAGAAGAAGTTAACACAACCATTAGAGTATAACTGGTGATTTCGAAATTTTTCATTTATAAAGTTATGAATTTACTATTACAGTAAATCATGATTTATCTTCTTGACGTGTTGTGCGGCATAGTCACGCCTTAATAACAACAATGGCAGTCATAATGTTAACAAAACATACTCTAGGTATCCAGTCTTCTGTATACATATAATCTAATTAATGAGAACCACCTCGTACCTTCCCAGATATATAGTTGTTTGCCATCTTAGTATAGTGGTTAGTACACATCGTTGTGGCCGATGAAACCCTGGTTCGATTCTAGGAGATGGCATCTTTTTGCCCTCAAGATCAGTCTGTTTTCATCATCATTTCAATCCAACGTATAATAGTCCTGAAACGATCTTTTACGTTATAGCAGTGCGAATGATCTTCAGTCGCAATAAGGAAGGTAATTTTTGATTGGATTTGATTGGAAGCAACTCATTTTCGTATTCTTGGATTATCAATCCAGTTATTTATAGAAACCGGCTAAGCATTTCTAGCCAGAAAGTTGAAAAATATTAGTATGACATTTTTTATATATACAATACAATGAAAATCTATCAGCTTAACATCTAGACTACTTAGATGATACAAAATCCCTCAGTATAATTGTTCCAAATTAAAGAGAAACGGGAGAATCTATAGTGTAACTATAGGTACCTGTTACGGGGTCGTAACTTTCAAACTTGTATACAGAGTTTTCTTTTAATTTTGCAATACTTCTTTTCAAAAGAGGATGTGTCATATTCTTTATAGGTTTTCTCGTCTCTTTGTCAATAGGGAAGCAGGAATATAAAGTCACTTTGCATCGTACATTAATGCCTTCGCCTGCTTTTGGTTTGATAGAACTATTTTCATATATTGAACATGATTTCGGACCAAAAACAACTAAGTCACCGCACAAAGTATCTAATGGAGTATTCGATAAATCTACAGGCTCTAGAAATTCAACTTTACCATAATCCCTGTGGCCAATGATTAAATTTTTTATCTTGCGAAGTTCGATCAATGATTTATTACCAAGAGTTTCCATGGATGGTGAAATATAGTAACTATTCTGGAAAAAAGTGACGTCATTGCTTAATAAACCGGGAACGTTAATGCCAGTTTTTTCATTTTCAACCATTGATGTGGCGGCGGGATCATTTGAAGATTTCGACTGACAGTCAGAAGCACTTTCATGACTACCCTTTTGGAAGACCTGAGAAGAGTGAGTCTTGTCAGTCAAATTTGAGTCGGCTGAATTTGAAATAGATTGGTTGTCCTCAATGGCAGATTCCTCCGTAAATTTCACCAATTTAACTTTACTTGCTTCATCGCTGTTAGAATTAATGACATTTATGTTTTTATTGTTTTTGATCACTAAATGCTTTAAATACCTTCTTTCTGGATAGAATAATAAGTCATTAGAAATGCAGTGGTTGAATTCTGGATCCACAAAAGAGCTGCTAGTACTGTTTTTTCCACGATTTCCTTCTGTTGTCTTCCCCCATTTTTGAAACTTAGTAGCATTACCAGAAGAGGGGGCAAATAATGGTTTTGGGACTAACCTGTAAGCACTCGTGAGACTATTATTTCTTTTCGTATCGGCATTCAGTTTTGAGGCAGTTGCCTTGACTGGATTAGTAATAGAGTTGGGAATTGAAATCTTAGAAAAAAGTTGTTCACTGGTTCCAGTTGTTTGCTGTGAAGAAGAATCTCCTGTTGAACCCAAGAGGGAATTTTGAGAGGTATTGTTATCAAGCGGTACATTTTGTGAACCAACGTTAAACTTGTTATTGTTCTGGCCGAAAAGTCCACCAGTTGAACCAGCCGTTGAAGAGTTTGCGCCAGTAGCGCCAAAGAGCCCAGTATTTTGATTTGTGCCCCCAAAAGCAGGTTTATTTTGACCAATTGCGGAGGAGTTAAAGTTTGAATTATTAAATAGTCCTCCCCCCACTGCAGGTTTTGACTGAGATTCGGGCTTTGAACCGAAAAGCCCCGTGCTTGTATTGTTACCTGTATTGCTGGTATTACTGCCGAATAATCCACTTGCTGAAGGTACTGCAGTAGAAGACGTGTTATTTCCAAATAACGAACCGGTAGTGGAGGCGGGCTTAGCTCCAAACAGATTATTCCCACCTCCTGCCTGGTTAGTAATGGGATTTCCTCCATAAGGCACTGAGGCCGGCTTGGTTGCGCCAAAAAGATTACCTCCTTGTTGAGATTGTGTATTCGATATAGGAGCGTTGCTAGTGCCAAAAATCGAGCTTGGTTGAGCTGAAGAATCACCTCCAAAGAGAGACCCTGTAGTACCTGCCGATTTGTTATTTCCAAACAAACCTGTTGATTGCTGTTGTTGGTTATTATTTTGTCCTACTATACCTGTTCCAGTATTAGTCTGATTGAAAGTGTTAGGCTGTTGTTGTTGGTTATTCTGTCCAAAAAGCCCACCGCTGCCGCTTGCCTGAGAATTTTGACCAAATAGCCCAGACCCTTGCGGTTGATTGTTTTGGCCAAACAGACCTCCCGATGAAGAATTTGAAAAGGTATTTGTAGTAGAACCCTGTTGACCAAATAAGCTGCCACCAGATGGCTTGTTTCCGAAGAGAGATCCAGAATTGTTGTTTGGTTGCTGACCAAAACCAGTAGTAGTGTTTGTCTTTCCATATAAACTGTTGTTATTGTTCCCATTCATTTGCATCTGGTTATTGTTTTGACCAAAGATTCCTTGAGTGTTGCTGTTGATTGAGTTCTGTCCAAAGAGTGCACCACTAGGATTGGTCTGGTTACCGGCATTGCTTTGACCAAACAACCCATTGTTATTACTATTTGTATTACCAAGAGTGTTGCTTCCCTGACTAAATAATGATCCTGAACCAACAGGTTTTGATCCAAAAGAACTCCCCCCAAGTTGATTTTGAGTACCAAATGCGTTATTAGTGTTCTGAGATTGTTGTCCAAATAGACCTCCTTGCTGATTGCTTGTTCCAAAAGCTGAGGATTGTTGATTACCAAACATGCCACCATTAGTATTGCTTGGTGGATTGTTCCCTGCGCCAAACATGTTAGAGCCATTGTTATTCAAACCCGTTCCAAAACTACTTCCGGTGTTCCCGAACGTTCCAGTAGTACTTGAATTCTGCCCGCCAAATAAACTAGAATTACTTCCACTATTATTGTTCTGTGAGCCAAACAATGATCCTCCGGTGCTTGGTTTATTCAAGCCGAACGGAGAGCTGGTACTATTACTATTGTTATTATTATTAATATTATTATTAAAAGCGTTATTGGTGTTGCCACCAAAAGAGCCAATTGAATTGGACCCCCCAAATGTGTTTCCATTATTAGTATTTGAAGAATTTAAAGAGCCAAATGGTGAATTTTGAGTGGAACCCATTGTTTGCCCAAAACCTCCATTGTTCTGCGCAGTGTTATTTCCAAACAAACTGCTATTATTACTGCTAGCGTTAGAGTTGAACCCACCGAATCCTGATTGAGCATTGCTGCTGGTAGTGTTTTTATTGCTGTTGCTATTGCCAAAAAGAGAGTTTGGTTGTTGCGATTGTTGTCCACCGAATGATGAAGTATTTGATCCGAAGGAAAGGTTGCTCCCTCCAAACATTGGCCTATTATTGCCAAACATTGTAGCACCTGAAGGAATTCAACGTACTAAAAATTCGGAAGCAGAATAAAAGTATTTTAATGGGCGAATAACTACTCAACGGTAGACTTTTTTTTCACTTATTTTTAGATTAAAAAACAGTTTGATCATTCGCAGATGACTTCAACATGGGTACGCTTTTTTTCATGCTTTTTTTCTTCGCTTACGGCAGGTATTAAAGGTTGATAGTAATTTCAAGATGGGTAACGCTTTTCATTCCAAAAGAGCACTAGACAATAAATGAATTCTCATTTAGTTCAATGTTGAAGGTTCTCTCTTTGGTTTGAGAATTTTAGTACAAGATCTTTATTTCCTTTATGCAGTTATTTTCCAAATCTATCCTGATGATGCGGCCCGGATTTACAATAAATATGTAACAAAATACCAAAGAACGGTGAGAATAATCATTAGAGGTCATTCTGCACAATTTACGATAGCCCTAAAACTATAGTTAATGAAAAAAAATACTTCAGAAGTATTACCTCTTACTACACTTCTATCAGTAATGGTAAAACTAAAGTTAAGAGAAGTTGTAGCTAAATAGACTAAAATTCATATTATGCATAATTAATTAAAACAACGGGTATGTACACAAAAGAACACTCGAAAAAAATCTATAAAAAACACCTACCTGAAAAAAGAATATCGCAAATATCTATGACAATTTCACCAGTAAATAAGAATTACACGGAATAGCTCTTCTAAGCACTAGTTACTTGAACAGCCTCCTACAATAACCATCGAAAAAGAGAAAAAAATGGCCATGTAAATATTACCACTGAATTGGTTTCACAGCTTGCCAAAATTTTCTGTCATTGTACTCATTCGGGTCCAATATTTTAAATTGATAGGAGTCAAAGATCCCGTATTAAGGTCTACCATAAGGTCCTCATCTTCTATTTCCTCTTCAGTTTGGTTTAAAACTTTATGAAAACTTGCTTGCGTTTTCGTTTGTGAAAGTAGCCCGTTAGGTCTCTTTGAGGCATTTGCTTCGTGAAGGTAGCTAAAAGAGTGATTTTCTTGCATTGTGATTGATGATATAAGAAGTTGTTGATGTAGGGTTTGTTTTATGACTTTTCATAAATTTATGACCAAAAAGTTTGAAGCTACTATGAAATTCATAAATACTTAGGTTCTGTTATATATATGATTGTACTTCCACTACCTGCATTGATATCAAACTGGTCTAGGACCTCATAGTTGAAGCAAAGTTTGGCATTGTTTCGAGAAATGGCCGCATACATGGCAATAGATGTCGAAATGCCACACTTTTCATTTTTTTTTCGTTTCACTTTTCTTTTTCTGCCCTTAACGGATGGCCCAAAATGTCACAAAGGCGCCACAACTGAGGCCCGAACTAAAAACCTCATGATATTTTTCAATTTTTACACATACCTTGCTATTAACCACCGGACCTGTAGAGTAGTGCCACACGAAAAACTATTGTATTGTCCTCAGTAGAGAATCTCATTTTGGAAATAACAAGGGTTGCAATTGTACTTCTTCTAGGGGAGGCATCCACATATTCCGAATGGCAATGCTAAAGTATTGTACCTACACAATACTTCTGAAGATTTTTATAAGAGCTGCCGCATCTAGGTTATTGTGTATTGTGTATTGTGCGTAATTCTTGCAGACCTAAGATCAGGTTTCCCTTTTGAGCTCATTTTTCGTTATCATTTTCTCATTGTCATGTGAAATTAGCCGCTCAAGCCTCCTAACTTCTAAGCATTTCGCCGGAGAAAAACGGCTATTAGAATTTCTGCCCTTATTTCTTTACCACGGTACATTGACGAAGATAATCGATCAGAACACTTATCAATTGTTATTTTCGATATTGATACAAGCTGTTAAAATGGAGCTTGATCATCTTAATTATGTCTCAAACAGAGCTGGAGGGCGACTTTTCCATTCCTATGGAAAAGTATCGACAATCAGTAGATCGGTTGTAGTGTTAAGTAAATAAAAGAAGCAGAACATCTTATACTTTATAAGAGAGGTATATAAAACACACGCTGATTGGTTATATTAAACCCAATGGTTCAGACATAACTTGGAGCATTGATGATAAGATTTTGGTTATAACTCACCTTCTTATATACTAAGTTCTGGTCAATTAATAGATCTTTATCATATCACTGCAGTAAATTCTATTATTAGAATTTCAATTTATACGAATAAATGTATAGTTGTAATCACCTATTCCAACATTCTCACTAAGATTGTATATATTAGGATTGCCAAAAAAACCCTGGTATTAATCAAGTCCGTAAATAAAAAATTTCCAGTAAAGTTTGGTTTCGTGGTCTAGTCGGTTATGGCATCTGCTTAACACGCAGAACGTCCCCAGTTCGATCCTGGGCGAAATCAGTTCTTTTCTTTTCATTTTTAGTTTTGAGTATTAGATTTTCTTATCAACATGTCCCGTAAAAGTAGAAAAATTTTATAATGCCGAAAATCCTTAGTACGAGAATGAACATTGCGGCAAACTAATTGCAACAAAAGAATGTGTAAACAAGACAGCTATCAATTTGACTACCAAAACAAATCTTTATCATGGATCTTCTGAGCCCCAGCAATCAGTCATAATAATTACCTCCACATCCGTGTCTCCCAATAACCCTTATCGCTACTCAATAAGCACAGAGAAAAAAAAAATCAACAGTTGTGTGGTAAAGAATTCAACCGGAGAGTTACGCAAGAAGTGTTGCTTAAATGAAGCGAAGTACGTGTTTACAACCTATAACTAAAAAACGCACGTTTTATTTATTATCCTAGCAAGCCTTTCTAAGAATTCTCTGTCTACTTCATCGAATCCTTCGTAATCCAAACAATCTACATCTATGACCCCTAATGTCTTATTATCATTGGATATAATTGGAACAACAATTTCACTTTTAGTTTCTCCATCGCACGCAATATGATCTGGATATTTGTTGACATCTGAAACAATCTGTGTCTCCCTTGTAGAAGCCGTAGTTCCGCAAACACCTTTACCAAATTGTATTGTTTGACAAGCAACCTTACCTTGAAATGGGCCCAATAACAGTGTATCTTCTTTGCTATCTTGAGTAACGTAAAAACCAGCCCAATTTACATTCACACCCAGTGACTTGTACGCATGCCAGATCAATGACGAAGCGTTTGACAGATTACAAACCCAATTAACCTGTCCGTCAGATAGTCCCTCGTATGACAGCAAAAGCTGTTCAAGAACTTCTTCCTTACTCAAAGTTGGTGCATAGTTAACGTAATCAGCGTGGTGAAACTCACCTGACGAGCCCATATTTGTTATTTTCGTAAATACAAAAACTAATATCTGTCAGCAAGCATCTCTGTTTGGCTTCACATTTTCCCAAGAAGATCATCACATAAACATAGGAAAACTGATAATCCAAATACACCGTGAACCGTGATAATAGTTTTTGACATAACATTATTATTCTAATTAGATTTCATATTTAAGCTTAAGTTTTGATTTTCTTTTCAGGTTTAATACTACCCCGATTTCTACAAGTAAGTTATCAATTTTTACTTTGGAGTACCACTAGGGTACTTCGAGGCTTTTCAAAGTCTGTACTTATTGAATATCTTAAAAGGTAGCATATGTTTCATTAAATTTACAATAATATGTGTATACAGATTCTGTGTATCGCCATCTAATAGCCCAAACGTAACTACGCAAGAAATTTGTTTTGACACGGCTCAGCCAGTTGCTCTTCTCCTCAAATCTTACGACGACATCAATAGCTCTTCGATTACCTCGAAAAATTGACAACCCTGCAGATTAACAGTTTCGAGTTGGCTCTGTTATTGCCGACACCAGCTATACAGTTGTAAGTAATCTTTTTAGTGAAATGATTTATCAGTAGTTAAACGCGTGGCTCGTCACAAAAAATGTAGAGCCTTCGCCTCAAGTGATATTGAACCTCCTAAGTAAAATCTTAGAGCATTGAAAAACTGTTAGCCTAATTGGGCATTATAAATTCAACATACAGAGAAGAACTGTACCTCTGTGCAAAGTTTATTTGCCGTCGGTGAAACTCAACTATAAGTATATCATAAAGCTATATAATAAAAGTAGCATATTCTGGTTCTAGTTCTGCATTTGCACGATTTAAAAAGCGCCTTCGCTACCGTCATAGTTGAGAAGCTTTCCATTATCCTTAGGTTGTATATTCCCAAAAACATCAACCAGTGCGGAAGCACTTTCTTCTGGTGTGATGACATCTAGAGAGCTGATGTCTATATTCTTCTCGGTAAAATTATTGATACCAGCTTTTCCCATATCGGTAGACACCATACCAGGGTGAAAGGCAACAACTGTAAATCCCTCCGGCTTTAATTCAAAACTGAGTGACTTGATTGCATAATTCAAGGCTGCTTTTGATTGACCGTAAGCGGAAACAGAAATTGGTATAAAGCCAGTAATAGACCCTGCAGCACTGGAAATGAAGAATATTTTTCTAGTATTTTTCAAAAGAAGCAATGGATAGACCTTTTGAAGAGCCAATATTGGTCCCAAAGCGTTTGTTTTGTAATGTTCAAGCCAGACCGATTTAGGGGTTTTTAAGATCTCGTAATAGGAATCAGATATTCCAGCGTTTGCAATGAGAACGTCAATCCCTTGAAAAAATGGAGTTTTCTTGATTTCATCCGCAATATTTTCTATGCTTTCGTCTTTGGTAACGTCAAGGTGAACAATATGAATATTTTCCCTGATTTTTCCCAAATCAATTAATTGTTTATTTTTAGATAATGACGACGAGTCACGAATAGAGGCTATAACAACATTATTTGTGGAAGCGCTCAAAATTTTGACCAAGTTGAAACCGATTCCCCGGCTACCCCCAATAATAAAGTAGGTTGTTGGCGATGAAGTGCTCATTATAAGTTTTGATTACCTTAGTATCTGTTGATTGATGGTAAGCGTACTTTGTAAAACATCAAATGTAATTTGGAACCATTTTCTCCCTATTATTTATAGTTATTCCTATTAGTAAGAATATGAAAATTACATTACTAAGCATACGACTAATCATAGTACTAATTTCATTACTAATAATTGCTGACGCGCTTTTATGGAGGTAGTTCTGAACGAAAAACAAAACTGGCATATGGCCTGCCCTCTTGTCTCCAACAAATTTCTTCCACCCACAGTTAACACCGTAACAATCTATAGAAGTTACCGCTATCCCTCTTGATATGGTCCATAGAATGATATGACAGCGTTCTTCAGATGGATCTTGAGATCAACCAATTCCTTTGGATCCATGCAGAGTCACTGTGAACATTATTATTGAGCTTCTTGAAGGCTTCAAAGAACTATCCCACCTTTTTAGGATTCTTCTTTAAAGATTAATCGTTATAGAAATGCGGGATGGTAAAGGAACTACAGATGTGCGACAAGACGTGCTGATGATTTCTTAGCACCCTAGAATCGAAAGTTATTGATTCTATTCAGATAGGAATCCTTTTCAATTGAATCTTTTGCATAACAATAAATTAGTTTTAAAGGGTTTAGAATTTAAAAACAACCTCTTGTCCTTTCATTTTAAGATTGGAAAAGTAAGGCAATATTCGGTAAATAAATAGTTTCATGTTTCAAAATACCTATTTCTGTTCTGATGGGGGAATTTTTTGAAAGGTAAATTGAATTCAACAGAAGTCTACTATAAGGTAAGCAATATCTTCATATAATCCAATTAGCAATTGACGATGTAAAGTAGTCAAAATAGCATCAGGATACTATTTTAACGTGATATTTAAAGAAACGCATTTAACAGAAAGAAAGTATTTGAGTTATAGTGGTGCGGCAGAAATGCGATAAATCACTATTATGCTATTTCAATTCTATTTGTAGGATATTTTTCTCTTTCACCGAATAAGTTGGGCGAGGTTTAATACTTCGTAATGTAGGCCAAAATAAAATAGGAGCTTGTCCATTCTGCTGCTGTGATTAAAGGTTAAAAGGCTGGACAAGGTCTAAATTTTGTATATGGATTAGGTAAATACAGATGCAAGCTTATTATTATTAGTGAAAAAAAGGGGTATAAAGTAAGAACATGGACAGTATGCTGTCAATTTTCAAAAATGATACATATACTTTATTGATCCATTATCAAAAGGACAGCCTAATACTTCTGCTGCTCTCTGAACAACGTGCTAGCACTATGAAATAGTTAGCAGTATGCCACTGGCAAATTAGTAACTATTCTAAAGAGAGTGATAATCATATTACGCCAAGAATCTAAAGTCGCTTGAAGTATTAATCTTCAATTTTTGTTGTTGGGTGCGAACCAACTAGAGACTTTTAATTTACCATCATGTGTATGCATTTATGCAGAATGTCCGAACTATATAAATGATTGTAGCAGCATATTGAGGTAAATGTCATATTCTGCTTTGAGGCAACAATAATGCATCAAAGAACAGTATCTAACTACGTGACTCAGGGTAAAATAATGATAAGTAGAGTAATGAAAGGCAGGTTGATCATCGTGAAGTAGTATTAATGTGTCTTGTTGAAAACCTTCTCATTGCCTTAGAACATAGAAGAAGAAACCCGTCATTGTTTATTTTTCAACTCAATTCTGGATACTAATAAAAGGGCATAAATGCTTTATGACCTAAAGTCCTGCAAGAAAATGTACAGGTACGCACGTACATAACCATTCCCATAGCCATAATTTTGGTAAAAAAAAGCCACGAAAGAGTCTCACTAAAACTACTTTGCCAGCCTAGAATATCTAACACTCAAAAAATAAGAGATTGAAACGGACAGGAATTGAACCTGCAACCCTTCGATTGCAATCTTATTCCGTGGAATTTCCAAGATTTAATTGGAGTCGAAAGCTCTACCATTGAGCCACCGCTTCATCTTTTGTTATAAAAGAGAAAACATTAAGTTGGTATAACCTAATACAAAGGCACGTACACTTAATTTAAAGTTCAATTTAAATTTGTACTAATTAATCCGATTATCAGAGGAAAAAAATTGAATACACAAGATAGAGCTCTAACTTTTCATTGACCTATCAAACCGTATAAGCACCCGAGCAATTGATTTAGATCCGAATTTCGCGTTTCCATCATTTAGTTCAACAATCTAGATCCCAGATAGTATGTAGAATAATTAACACTCCATGAATCAAGTTAAAAATACGTCCTGACGATAACTTAATTTCCTGAACGAGATATTGGGAGTACCAAGAAATCGCTGTATTACTAGAACCCGTGATACAACAGAGAATGTTCTGAAAGTTTTATAATATTACGAGAGGAAAGGCTAACAAAGGAATTATCCCATTAAGCGCACCAACCGATAATATTAACAGGGCTCAACAACAAAAATAAACGTACACCCCTTAATAGTAAAAAATCCACAATTACGAAATTCTAAAATATCTATAACAACATGTTTCTCTATAAAACCACCGCATTTCATACAGCAGTCGATTCAGTACCACTTAGTAAGAAGTTCTGAACTTAGGAAGTTTTTATAGAACCTCTTTCTCCTTGCTTGATCTATTTTTGTATAAGAAAGTATCAAATGTCCAAGCGCTCCATTTCCAGAATTCTTCCTTAAGTTTCCGAAGACTTCTCTTGTCTAGGAATTTGAAGCATAGTCCTTCATATTTGGTCTGTTCAGACTGCACCATAGAGTCCATGAAGGTGTCAAACTCAAGTTTATCGTAAGGACTCTCTAAGGCGAGAGATATCTGTTTACTATTATTTTGTTCCAGAAGCCTCCTTCTAACATCTTCCAACTTACGATCAAAATGATCTACGCTGGTCTCAACATCTCTTACACGTCTATCTAGGATACGAACATTGTACTTTAATTTTGAAGAAAGTGATATCATATCCTTTTTTTCACTTTCCAGAATTTGCTGCTTGTTTTGCATGTTACTATATTCCCAATGAAATTCGTGAGAACTTCTCTTGCATTTCTCACACATTTCTTGCAACTTATTTAAACTTTGTCTGAACCTTAAATCATTCTGGTATGATCGCTGCGAATTCTTTCCTAAATATCCATCACGTATTTCATCCAGCTGACGTTGAACTGACATCAAACTTTGAACCTTAAGTAACTCTCTTGCCAATTTAATGACGGATGGATCAAACGGCAAGTTCCAAACTTCTATTGCATTCTGTACCTCAGAATATGAGTTGCAACGATAAAATCCCTCTATCTTGTTGAGATCAGTAGATATTTTTTTAGTATCATGTATACAATCGTTGCAAAATGGGATTGAATTGCGCCGAAAATATTCTCCTCTATAAGCCCTATTAAGATTGCTGGTACTTGTATAACGGGTTTCATCATAATTGCAAAACATAGATGAGATAGATAACGATGATGCTGAAGCATTAGTAACATTATGTGTACTATTTCTTTTTGTTGATTGCGAAGTACCGCCCTCATTATTATGTGCTGCTAATGGCTCATTCGACACAGCTTTGCCATAGAATAGCTCATTGTTATCTAATTGTAAAGACGGATCACCACGTTCGAACTTAAAACTTAAAAAGGTTTTTCTTTCCCAAACCATACATGTTTCCTTTCTTGACGTAGTTTTCCCTTTCCAAAGCTTACCAAGGGATCCACCATGTATATTCTTTACCAGAGTGTCTAAATCGGTCGTTAAGATCTCATTAGAGAGGTGCATAAAATTACCTTTCCCAGTCATATCTTGCACTGTGGACTTCACAACCCTTTTAAATTTGAAAATGTCTTTGTTTGAGGTCTTGGAAGACACTTCAAATAACTTGTCGATTGTTTCTTCATCCAAGGAAGTCTGTCTATTGTTTTTAGATAATCCGCTTTTTTTTTGGAATGCATAAAGACCAGAGTAAAACTCTTCTTCATCGAAGGGATCTTTTGCCGACATGCAATCTTCTACCATTAATTTGAAGTAACATGTCAACACAAGGCTAAGCAGTGATGCTACTGTAGTTGGACCAAGTATTGTCTCGTTTTTTGGTTTGTCGATACCAAGATACCGCTTCCCATATATTTCCCACCACTTTTCAAGTGATTGCTTCGTTCCATTGCATAATAAGCCATCTCTTTCCTTCTTATACTCAAACAGCGCAAAATAACTAAGCGATATCTGTACTAAAGTAGTTAACTCTACAACAGGGCAATAGTTCACAGCATTATTCTCTATATCATTTACAGAATCGTTGTCATTCTGAACCAGAGTCTGTTGAAAATCCGATGATATTTCATGAGCGAAAGCTGAATTCGGAAATTTATACAACTGTGCAAACTTGGCTATTGAAGCACTAGGTGTTCTTTTCAACAACTGAGCTGAACGTCCACCACAATGCAGTCTTTTCAAGTCGTAGTTTGTTTTAAAGTTTTTCCAGATTTTTTTTAAATTACCACATTCAACATGCAATAAATTGAGCGTGGATTTGAAAGAAGAAAGATTCGTAATAAACAAAGTTCCTTTGGTAGTCTTTTTTGGACTAGAAAACTTCAATAATTCATTATAGTATTCTTTCAAACGACTTGGCCATTCTGCAGGATCTTCAGGAAGAGCAACCTCAACTGCAGAAATGGTATCTTGTAAATTGCCCGTATACGATGTAATTAAAGTTGATATTTTTCTCTGGGCCGCCCATTGTTCAACAATGTAAATTTCAAATCCGTTAATATCCACCTCTTTATAGTTCAAGTTAGTACACAAATTAAATCCTATATTAAACAACGCTCTGAAATCCGGAAAAATGAAGCTAGCTAGAGGTGATAAGCAGTTTTCTTTCTGACGTGGAATCTCTAGTTGTCTATTTTCCGATGTGGATATATTGGTTTCCAACATTGCACAAATGCTAGCTTACTAGCAGCAGAAATCAATACGTCTTATCGATTAAGAAATAGTAGACTCTTAACGTTTATTTTTACTTTCACTGATCGAAGCAGTATTACGCTTCTATTTTTTTCCCCCAGTAATTATTTAAACTCTCCTACACCGAATACTACTATTATATCAATACGTTTTGTAAATTCATTTTGGATTTACTTACAATTGTCTATTTGGTACTTAAATAAGTCACTCTTGACATTGCCCCACCATCAAACAATAGATCTGCGGGTAACATGAAAGGCCTCAAATTTTGTATTGAAGATTACATTGTCCTTGATGCAGCATAGGATAATATATAGCATTCATCAAAATCTATCGAAAAAAGAAACGATATGTGTTCAACATAGGTATATTGATTTTAATTTCAGAAAAATACTTGATCAGAAGCTTATAAAGTCTTTTCTATAATTCATCATGCAAAATTTCTTCCTTGGAGCCCGGATTCAACTCAGTTTTCTTATCATCGAGGGGAGAACCTTCATCACCTGCTGATTTATTTACTATCGACTCCGTTTCATTTCTGTGTTTACTAATTTTCTGTTCAAGCTTTTTTTTTAGCTTTTCCTCCTTTCTCTTTTGTAGGCGAAACTTTCTTAAATGTAGCTTCTTTATCTCTTTTAGACGACTTTCATCGCTACTTTTGATGACATGTAATTTTTCTTCTAGCTTTGTGCGGTACCTATCAAACCTTAACTTGATTTCAAATAATCGCTCACGAAGGTCTTCGCTAATTATATTCTTTGTTAATAGTTCTTCAATTTCGCTCATGGAATTCTTAAAAGAGGTTAAAGTCGCTTCCCATGTAGATAACGCATTAGAGACGTATGCCGATAGTTTGGTTTTTTTGAATTCTTCTCTAACATTATCTATGGTATTTGCAAATTCGGTTTCAAATTCACTCAAAAATTGTTCAACAGTGTTCTTGTGAGTTTCTATAGCCTGTAATAGCTTATGGCCCTCTTCAAGCATTCCTTCAAATTGTTGAGAGTTCAAGGGTTCTTTCCATGAATCCATGTACAACTCTATTTTCTTCTTTAATATTCCAATCTGTCTAATTCGGCTGACTATGTCTTCGGGATCAGTTTCGAAGGATGCATCTTCGAGCCAATCTAAATACACTTTCACCATTTCTGATAACTCTTTCAATTGCGATTTTGGGCCGTTTTGTACGACTTCATCATCCATAAGCAAATTTCTAGCATCGTACAAATTGCTTTCAAGGACATTCAAGTTTTCCTGAAATTGAAATCTTTCCTTATCCTGTTTATCGAGCAGTTGGATGTGTTCATACAAACGCAGACGTTCTGGAGAAGAAAGCTTTTTGATTTCGACATCCTCACAACTAAAAGTTAAACGGGCACTTTTGTTTTTCAATTGCCTCGAGCTCTCTATGTCACTTTCGCTTCGGCAAATGCAGCTAACCTCTTGAATAGAGAATAACCTATCACTGGACAAGCCGAGAGTTATGTTATATGCTACTCCTGAAGGGCACTTTTCGGGAGAATATGAACTTTTTACGGCACCCGAATTTACTGTGGCTGTTTCGAATAACTTTCCATTCTCATATAAATCAACGGTAAAGTTATCAGGAATCGAATCAATCGTAGCAGACAAAATAGATGTTTTATTTGGATAGATACTTCCCCTGGCAAACGCTTCATACGTTTCGGATTCATTTGATAACTTGAAAGAATATGTGCTTATAGAACGATCAAGAACATTTAATGGTTTCGTCTTAAAAGAGTTAGATAATTGGATACCTCTCATAACAACACCATTCACAGCTGATTCGTCGGCGTTAACATTTCTTAATACTCTCTCTTCAGATACCAGCTTGATTAACTGATCTTGCACAAGTGGAATACGAGAAGAGCCGCCTGCCAAAATCACTCCATTTATGCCAGCTAAATTTGTTTGGTGACTACCAAACTGTTTATCCAGCGCATCGTGTATGGGCCTGACGATCTCCAATAACGAATCTGCAATAAATTCTTCAAATTCCTTTCTAGTGACCGTAGTGCGGAAGTCGATATCATTAATTAATGATTCTATATTAATGGTAGCCTCTGAATTAGCACTTAATATTAATTTTGCCTTCTCTGCTACTTGACTGATTTTGGCCAAAGCCTTAGGATTGGCATGAAGCTCGTCGGTTCTTATAGCCGGATGTGTCTCTAAGAACTTATTTTCTATCAAGCTGCCAATATCCATGGTAAACTTTGCACCACCTAGATGTGGATTATAGCCGTATCCTTCAAATTCTATTATAACTGGCTGAGTAATATCTTCAGGTTGCAATATAGAGACCATTGAGGCCTTAGTAGAGCCACTTCCCATATCATACACAATATAATGTTGAAACTCATTTGGTGGGAAATGACGTTGCTTCAACACAAAATCAACGGCAATAGACATTCCTTCACTAACTAGATATGTCTCTTTAATTCCAGCCGTGACTGAACTAGCATCAAGAAGAGCTTTCCTTTGGTGTTGGTCGAAAAAATCTGGGATTGTAAGGCTTATCTTGTCTACAAAATCCTCTGTTCTTGCATCCCTATCTCTTAATAATGAATTAGCTCTATTAGAAATCTCTTGAATATTCATTGCCACCAACTCTTCCAATGGGTACTCCACGTTATCAATCACAAAAGCAATAGTACTTCTATTTGTTAATACCATTTCTAGACCAGGATGCTGTTTTAAATACAACGTCACAGTGGTCTCATCTTCTAGAGATTTACCAAGTAATGGTTTCAAATGCAGCAATGTATTTTGAGGGAACCTTGTTGCCAAACTACCAATAGCAGAACCGTAAATTCTCTCAATAGCATTTGGATCATTCTTTTCATAACCAGATAACCTTTTTATGGAAAGACCAGAAATTTCTTTTCGTTTTGCTTCTGGAGTGAGCACAAGTTCTAGTGGAGCTTGCGGTGAAACCACAATGGCTTTGATATTTTGTTCACCGTAATCAACACCTAAAACGGCTGCTAAAGATCCTACAACAACAAAAGCCGCAAACAGCAATAGCTTTAAAATTCTTCGCATGGTAATATGCGTACTTACTTGAACTACAAGAAGAAATCATAGAAGCAGTAAAATTAAGATTGCATTGTAAAATACACTACTTATATAACAGCGTGTTCGATAGTATTCATTGATGCGCGCGCCTAGTTAATTTGCAAGTTCTGAAAAAAACTTGAAATGAGATAAACCAATTTGTTTAAGCTCATACAGAGAAGTAAAAGATCTGACGCACAAAACAAGCAGTGAAATATGACTGACGAAAAGAGATTGGAAGATTTGAGATCCAAAATAATGGAGTCTATAGGAAAAACAGACCAAGATGTTGCGTCGGTCAATAATAAAAGACTCAACTCAGATAGCACAGTTGTAGACACACATTCTAAGAGACAAAAGAATGATGGTATTCTTCCGACAGCACCAAAGAGTAGAGATACTTCATATTCTCGTATCAGAGGCTCATCATCATCGACTATTGTGAGCGCGAACCGATCAACTTATGAACAAACAAGGGCAGGTCCTTATTATCAAGGTCATCGAGATTTATCGGGAGGAACATACAATAGAGAAAACAGGTATAATAGCCATACCACTGATACTCAATGGAACGAAAACCTGCATAACAGGCAAAGGGATGAAAGAAGAGGAAGGAATGAACGATTAGATAGAAGAGGCAGGAATGGAACCGGAAACTACGGCCGTTTCAATTATCAAAGAAAAAACGTCGGTCCCAAATTCAATGGTGACCGCGGTGAAAGGCCGATACAAACCCATAGATACGATATGAATTATAATGCCCAAAATGTCATCTACCCAGGTTCATCATTTGACTCTCCGGCTTACTATAACATGGCCTCCTCCAGGGCAAATTCAATGCTTGTAATTTCGGGCCTGTCTCATAGTGGAGATTCCAACCTCGTAGCAAACCTGAAAACTTTGCTAGAAAATTTTGTTTCAGGCCTCAAGGAGACTGAGAATAATGCAGAGGATTTCAAAGTTGTAAACTTATTTGGTGGTGAAGGAGAAATCGATCACATTATTGTCGAGTTCAGTTCTCAAATTTGCAGTACAATGGTTTTGGCCTGTCGATCATTCTTTAATAGGAAACTGTCCACTACTGACTTAGATTGGAGAAGACCTAATGATTATATTCAACAACTTGACCATCTGGTTGGTTATTGCAGAGGTACAGTGATTGCTTTAGAAGACTTGGAAAATGTGGGTGAAGGTGAAGAAGATAGAATGAAAGAAATTCTTAGAACATTTAATGTGACAAACGGCACTACCAAGCCACTTTATTATAAAAGCTCATCCAGTGCAAATAGTGCTGAAAAAGGTCTTGAATTCACTAAATGTGCTTTATTATTGTTTGAAGTGGTCACTCAAAATATCCTTGATAAATTAAAGCAATATAAATGGTTCAAGCCAAATGATGGCAAGACATCACAGGTTACTTCATGGATTACATTTCAAAGCCTACCAAATCTGGTTACCCAATTCGTTCGTGTTGAATCAAAGGTCTTGTTGCTCTTAAATTGTCTTGACCCATTAGATTTAAAGGACGAGACTTTTATTACAGAAATTAAAGAAACGTTAAAATATAGTATCAAGGGAATAGATACCATTAAAATATCCCAACCTGGGGTTGATTACAGACTCAATTTTGAGAACCTAGCCTCTGGGGCCGGTAATATTTATATTAAGTTCAAGACTTTGGAAGCAGCAAAATACGCGATGAAAGAGTTACCGGGCACGCAATTTAATGATCGTACTGTTCTATGCACTTATATAGACGAGGATGACTTTGACATGTTGGAAGCAGCTCGCTATCATAAATGATTTGTTTTATAAGGCAAGATTAGTTTAGTGTTTAGCATTTATTATATAGATCTCATCTTGAACGCAATGGAAAGTCCTCGTTTTTGGTGACTTTTTTATTTCACTAGTTTTTTGACCTATACCGAAAGCTAACAGATTGACTACTAATTCGCAATCTGGAAATGTATGAAAATTAACAATGTTTTTATAGTTGATTATGAAAGGAGCAGATATTATTATTGTTGTCTTTGACCACTTGTATATTTTTAGGGGAAATCAACGCTAGAAGTCAAGCTTCACTATAGTAGGCCAAGGAAAAATGGCTGAAGATTTATTGCCTAAGCAAAGGGCCAATGGGCCATCGTTAAACGACTGTACCTGTAAGAGATGTCTCAAATTGAGCACTTCAAAAGATAAGAAGATTAGAAGAAAGAAGAAGAGTGAGGAGAAAAGAGAAAGACATTATGGAAATAGACGGAAACTAACTTTCAACTTTTTGAAACATACGAATATGGATGATACCAACTACGATGTGATTACCTCGGTTGGATATCTTAATGAAAAATATGGATTAAAGAAATCGCATTACATTGAAAAATTCATTAAATGCATTCACAGGAAGATAAATATCGATGTTAGCAAAATCACGGATGCTTACGTAGACACGCTGAACCCATGGGTTAAAGTGAAACTTTTTCTTTTATTGGTGACCTTGTCTGAAAAAGGTGGTCCAGAATATTGGCTGGACAAAACAGAAGGCGATAAGAATGCAGGGTCATCTTCATCAGAGGATGGGTTGGAAAATCCTGTCGAAAGCAAAGATGTCACGAAGCATTCAACTCTGAAAGACGAAATGGTCAAGACCCATAAGAACCTTTTCCCCACTTTGACAGAACAAATCATACAGCATAACATCAATGAAGATTTCACTGAATCAAATTATGATGAGGATTACGTCTTTTCGTCTATTTGGGCGAATTTCATGGAAGGGTTGATCAACCATTATTTAGAAAAGGTTATTGTACCTTATTCAGAGATGAAAGTTTGCCAGCAATTATATAAACCTATGATGAAAATTATCTCCCTTTACAACGAGTATAACGAGCTTATGGTCAAAAGCGAAAAGAATGGGTTTTTACCATCTCTACAAGAATCTGAGAATGTCAAAAGTGAGAAAAGTGAGAAAGACAACAAGGATGATGCTGTTAGTCAAGAAAGACTTGAAAGAGCTCAAAAACTACTATGGCAAGCTCGAGAAGATATTCCAAAAACAATCAGTAAAGAACTGACCTTATTGTCAGAAATGTATTCCACATTATCTGCTGATGAGCAAGATTATGAATTAGATGAATTCGTCTGTTGTGCAGAAGAGTACATTGAGTTAGAGTATCTACCTGCACTTGTCGATGTCCTGTTTGCCAATTGTGGCACGAATAACTTCTGGAAAATCATGTTGGTCTTGGAACCCTTTTTCTACTACATCGAAGATGTGGGCGGAGATGATGACGAAGATGAAGATAATGTGGATAACAGTGAGGACGATGGGGATCATTTACTAACCAGAAATTTAGAGGGAGATGCTAATGCGGCTGATCATCATTTTAAACCTGATCCAAGAGTGATCACATTGGAAAAAATATGCGAGGTCGCAGCGAGACAAAAATGGATATAAAAGAGAATTTGAAGAGGGAAAGAAACTAAATACGATCTTTTGGCTCTTAAAGTGTTTATCCGTTCTTGTTTTAATGAATTACTAAAGTAATTATACGGATTTACCCATATATATCTATATATGAATTTGGGTCAGTATTTACTGAGTTTACTTGAACATGTTTGCTTTTCAACAGAGAAAATAAGTATATGTATTGAATACTTACACAAAATCAGATAATAAATTAAATAGTAAAATAGAAGCCTGATAAGAGTGTTTTTAGGTCAGTTTCAAATAAAAAAAAATTCTCCTCTGAAAAAGAGATAAAGCATAATTAATGGACGGTCTAATTCTGTTTGCTAGTTTTTTTATAAGATGGTAGTTCCGTGTACTTGTGGTTTTTCATGTTTTTGAACTTCTTCATTTCTGAGAATTTACCTAAAACACGGCGTTTTTTGTTAAGAGCTTTTCTGGTGACATCAGTGAAATCCCTGTTCTTTCCGTTAACATATAAGAAGAAATACATGAAGACAAAAAACACCACCACGACTGTAGGAATAGATAGCGCGACATAATACCACTGGTCATTTGTTATACCGGCATCTTCTAAAGTTAATTGCTCCTTAGTAGCTTTATAAACTTTGGAACCTGCAGTAATATACAACAAGACACCATTTAGTAGTGGCTCAAACTCTTCATCTGGTATATATTTTGGCTGAACAGATACAAGTATCCTGCGTTCATACTTTTTTTGCAACCATTCCTCTCTGACTTCGACCGCAAATAGACCATCGACATTATTAATCCACTCAGATGAGAAGAAAGTCGCAAAAAGATCTCTCTTGTAATTACCCTTCTCGACAGGGCTCTCTTTTACATAGGACAGATGGACACGAACTTGATCGGCTTCTTTACCAGAATTCTCATCCTTAAAAAACTTAGTATACCAAGTAACGAAATAGGTATTGTCAATTTTCCATCTAGAGTTTTCGTATGGTGTACAAAATGGTTCACTGCTGATATCCTTTGCCATGCCTTTATTGAAGTAGCGATCAGGAGTACATCTGATAATGGGATTTAAGGAGACATAAGTATCATCTTCTTCAAAGTACTCTGTTTCTACATGAACACTGTCTGGCTCCATATTGTGGGCTTTTAACTCGTCATAAGAATATGTACGATGAATTGCAGTCTTGAAGTAGGTTGAATAATCGGGTCTTCCCTTTTCGGTTCTACCTTTCTTGATTTCTGGCTTAATAGTCTTTGGCTTACCATCGTGCTGTAGAGATACCCAAGGCCTCAACGGATTTGGTGTCTCTTCTGGCTTAGCCGAAAAAGTAACACCTGCAATAACCGTTGGCGTTACTATTTCCTGTTCACTTCCATAAATCGTACGCCTCCAAGGTTGAACTTTCTCTGAAGTAGTCATTTTTTGCTGTGGACGAACGACTTGTTTTGCTGCATCAACACGTTGGTAAAGCGATGCCAAAAAAGAGAAGATAAAAATAGTATCGTGAAACCTCATTGTTTCTCAATTGTTTCCGACTTCGCAATTGGGAGAAACTCTTTCGTTTTGAATTGTTACTTGAAATTCCTGTTTACTTTCAAGAGCGCTGCGACAGTTTATCGAACGAGGTGAGGTACGTTTTCTTATTTCCTTTTTTTTTTCTGATCTTTCATTTCTTTTCTAAAATGTCAACGGCAAAGTCCCAATTTTGCCCTTTTCCCGAGATAATTTTAATAGCAAAAAGTGTATCATTTGAAAGCTAATTAGAATATATACGCTTTTGAGAAACCAATGCGTGGATGTGAAATTGAAGTAACCATTACATTTTATAACTCTCTATAAATTACATCAGATGCTTTCGTATAAAAAAAAAAGCGGATTTACAGTAGGTGGTCTATTTTGAACTAGATATTTTTTGTTTTGCCACGGCTGTTCCATTAGTGACAACTTCTTGTAGCCACGAAAGTTCAATTCTACTAACATTTCTGGCATACCCTTTGGTAGTAAAGACATATTCCGTATACATTATACCGGGACAACTTTTGTTTAAGAATAGCATAGAGGACGGATGAATACTTATCGGTTCTCCTGTGGAAATAGTTCTATAAGACCTGTCCGGCATCCCTATAGCAGTATTCTTGATGAACCCGGTTAAGAAACATTTCAAAATCTTTGATATTTCCTCACTATCTTCACCAATCTTTTTGGATTCATCATTTCTTTCACTTATGGAAGGAAACAGACGCTTACAGTAAACTCTTAATTGTTCTCTAACGCGAAGCACGTTTTTGAACCCACGTACTGAAATGCATAAACTTTTGCACCAGTCATTTCTTTCAGAGTTTGAGTCTTGACTTTTCCCCAGCTCGTAGAAATAGATGTCAAAAAGCTCCTTTAGCATGATAAGGTCCCCATACCTTTTACCAGCATTACATATAGATAAACGACGCTCATTCACCTCGTCCCTTTCCTCAGGTGACGGGTTTAGTAGTACGTTTTCCACACTAAGGCATGAAACAATATCAATGACCTGACTTAAGCAGTCGACTTCACTGGCTTTAATTAAGACACTACTTAAATGCGGTTGTAACGGTAAGAGAGCCATTTGTTCTCCTCGTTTCGTTATCTTTCCACGGGTGCTTAGGGCACCTAGTTCATAAAGTTCTTGAAGGGCCATGACTACAGCGTCCTTACCAGGGTTCTCAAACCAGGTCCAATTCAGTAGATCATTAATACCATACCTTTTCAACATTAGCACAGGAGATGTGACGTCACTTCTGGCTATCTCAGGTTCACTTTGTTTGGGCAACTTTAAGTAATCTGATTCACAATAAAGCCTGAAACTTTTACCCTCACTTTCTCTACCAGCACGGCCACTTCTCTGCAAAGCACTTGCCTGAGAAATAGGTACTGTTAGTAAAGTGGCCAACCCCAACTGATGTCTCCAAACTTTTACTTTTCGAAGACCCGAATCAACGACAAATTTAACCCCAGATATGGTAACGGATGTTTCTGCAATATTCGTACTGAACACAACTTTTCTCTTGAAACCCTTTATTGGTGCGAAGACCAAGGCTTGTTGAATTGGTGGAAGGGCAGCATACAAAGGATAAGGAACTATTAACGGTACTGGTGTCTCATCTGCAACATACTCAGCAATTTTCTCCATTATAGTCACTGCTTTATCAATCTCTTCTTGGCCTGGCAAAAAACATAAGATATCTCCTAGTTGTTCACACCGGTTTATCTGTACACAGCATCTGATGACAGCATCTACTATATCGTCCGTTGGTGCCTTTAAATAGTATTGTTTGACATCAAATTTTCTACCTTCTACAAACAAAATTGGAGCATTGTTGAAGAACTCGCTAAATTTTTCGGCTTGTAATGTTGCAGACATAACGATTATTCTCAAATCTGGCCTTGGCCCTTGTATTAAAGATTTCAAAAACCCCAATATCAAATCGGTTAACACAGTTCTTTCATGCGCTTCATCGATGATGACGACACTGTATTCCTTGAGCTCTCTATTCATCATAAGCTCTCTAAGTAACATACCGTCAGTTAGATACTTGAGTCTTGTTTTTGCTGTAGTGGTATTATCAAATCTAACGGAGTAACCTACTCGGTCGCCCAATTTACAACCATGTTCTTGAGCAACTCGTGTAGCCAAATTGATGGCGGCGACACGACGAGGTTGAGTGACAGCAATCGATCCACGCTTTTTTGTACCATATAATTGTTCTAGTATGAACTGTGGTATTTGAGTTGATTTACCGGAACCTGTTTCACCAATAAGCACGACAACTGGATTACTTTCAATGTATGACATTATTTCACGCTTATGTTGATACACTGGAAGTGTCTTTCTCATTTTAAGTAAATCACTTGCCCGACTTTTTAATGATTTGTAAGTAACGGCACTTTTTTCTTTCAAACTCTGTTCTGAAACGAGATCGCTCTCGTTTGAATCATCGAATCTTATGACTTTACTGGTCCTTTTAGTTCGAATAACTCCCATGAATGGATGTACATTCTTCCTAAGTTTCTGTTTCTTGGAAACATAATTCGAGCTGGCACTATTACTGATATTTGCAGCCATGTGTAGTGTTTGCAGGTTTTTTGGCACGTTTGCTTGACGCAATCTTACATTAACATTTCAATTTCATCTCATCGAGCAGAATTTTTTTCACTTTCTTTGTTTTTCCAGATCATTGGAAACGATTAGCCGCCGAAGAAGCAGAGTAGGAGAGAGTAAAGTGCACTTTACATCGACGTTATGGATGCATTATTTGCGTTAATATTATGATTATAATTACAAAGTGTTACGAATTTGTATTATACGGTTATTGTATTTAATTGATATTCAGTTCCCCGATTCAGGACTTTTTGGAGCATTTGGAGTGACCTTGATAGAATGAAGGTTTAATCCCTTCTTAAATGGTCTTGACACGAAAGACTCCTGAGACCCTGTAGTTGCTATACTACTGGAAGATACTTTCCTCAATGACCACCCTGCAGGTTTTGAGGAAGTGCTAGCTGACCAAGGACTGTTAGATAATTCAGAACCTTCTTCGATATGTGACATGGTATTTCCCGATGAGGAACTGACAGAACCTTTTCTGGGCGATGAAGCTGTAGATTTATTTATAGAAAGTTCTTTAATAGAATTTTCCAAAGATTCTATTCTCTCACCACGAGTTTCGGTAAGTTTAGCATGGGTTTCCAGTTCGCTCTTTAAGATGGCGTTAGTAGTCAGTAGTTCTTGAATCTCTTTTTCCTGAATCTGAATTTGTTCCAGTAGTCTAACGTTCATAGACTCTAATGCTTTCTCTTTAGAGATTTTGTATTCTAACTCTTTCTGCAACTTAGAATTGACGTTCATCTGTCGATCAAAAGATAATTCCAGTTGAGCAATTTGTTCGCACCTTTTCATTAATATTTCGGCAACTTCTTCGTCAATACTGTGGTTAGGATTCACACTGGTTGAATTGCTTAGTAACAGTGAAATACTGTCCAATTGAAGCTTTAGTTTGGTATTTTCTTTTTCGCTATTTTCTAACCTAGTTTTCATGTCACCTTGAGAAGCGAATTCACCACTGTTGTTTTTCAATGAGTCTATTTCAGCCTTAAGTAGATTGATTTGAGAAGCGTAATTATCGTCCCTAATCTTCATGTCTTCGATAAATAAGTCCATCTTCTTTTTCAAGTTTAAACCTGTAGTGTTATCTATAACTCTATTATTTATTTGTCGAATGCATTCACCAAATTCTAGTGTTGATAGAGTGGTTGGAACATTACTCAAGAAGCATGTCAGAATCACTTTTGTTTTTCTATTGCCGCCAAGAGAGTCTTTTAATACTTCTGTTAATTGCGATTCATGGAATGCAGAATTGTGGGATGCTTTTACACTATATGCTGAATCTCGATCCTTTACCGACAACAATCGTACAATGTTTTTTAATGCTTCAATGGATTGGTTTAGTTTTTTCAGTGCATCTTGTGATAAACTGACTTCGGTTCTTTTATCAAACTTCTCTGCCCCGTGCAAATCAATCAAATATAAAGAACTCTTTCTTAATATATCAGCTTTTCTATTCCTTTGTTCCACATGTAGTTGAAAAACCAGGTGTGACCTTGATCTCTCTGTGTTGCTGTTATATCCCATCCTATTGTCGGTATTTTGGACCGACTGAACATAGCTTCTTAAGTCTTTGTAGGACCTGATATGTGCCGGACAAATATCTTTGATCTCCAAGTCCATTTTACTTGAAGAACGGTGGAGCTTTAGTGGTTTTCTGCTCGGCAACGGTACCAATAGATCGTATGTTTTTTCCATGAATATTTCGAATGCCAAAACACTTACGCTAAAGGTATTGCCCTCTGTTTCTTTATTTTTTTCCAGTGTCTCAAACAAAACTCTACACATATTAGGTAAGATTCCTTCACTCTCTTGCGATCCTAAAAGCGAATATGATTTCCCACTAAAACTTGGTCCATAAGTTATTATGGTACCATTATAACCGCTCAAAACTTCATTTATTGTCGGACGTACAAGGAAATCTTGGACATCTTCTTGGGTGGCATTAGTATCAAATACTTTATCAAATTTAAATGTTGAGTAGGTGTCCCATGTTGTATCATGTAAGGGCTCGCTTGTGCGAAACAACACGGTATTTTCACGTGGGTTTATTCTGAAGGTCGACTCATTGTTTTGCAATCCCTTTTCAGGTATTGTCCTCAGAACAACTTCGATGTGACAGGGTTCACTACTATCGAGAGTTGGTAATGATATAGAAGAAGCACTTTGCTCTTTCGAAATTATATTCCAGTGCATTTGATAAATCAGCACTAGCCTTGAAGTTTTTTTTTTTCAGTTTCAAGTTGACGTTGCTGTGCTTATTAACCTCCCCTACTGGTACTTATTCCTGCAGATTTCCCTACCAGTTTTTCTATTTATATTTTTTTTTCTTTTTCTTTTTTTGAGTTTCCATGATTTTGAATTTTTATCTTTTCCTTGTTAATATGAATTAGGAAGAATAGCAACTTAACGACGAAAATGAAAAGCGTCTGATCGTTCCTACGAGTGATAATTTGTCGACTCACGTTCCATTATGGTACAGATTCTGACGCTTATAGTGTGCTTCCTTCCATAATAAAAAGTTGAAAAATAAAAAAAAAACAGAAATATATATTGATCTTAAGTTAGTATTATAAATCGATTATAAATTGATTATATACATCACAAATGGTTCATACTCTGTGTCAACAAGAGAAGCATATTGGTGGAGGGAAGTATCTTGCTTGTTAATTTTCCCTTTTTTATCCTTCATGAAGGCATTGCCACCAAGGAATCCAAAAGCGTCGATTAATTCAGATTTACACTTGGAGAGATTCTTTGGTGGAACAGCTATGATCTTAATGTTGAAATGAGGTGGTAATCCATAACGTAACACAGATTCCACATAAACTCTCAAGGCCTTGATGTGGAACCAATTTATAAAAATATCGACATAAGCTGTCTTGGCCAATCTTACCAATTGGACACGCAAAGACTGTTCTAAGCTAGCCGCAGAGTCATGCTCTTTTTTCAATTGGTCAATTAATTCTTCTGAGTAATTAAATTCACGAGGAATAAATTTCTTTTCTCTGGCAGCAGTGGTGAATTCTTGAACATTTTTCTTGAATAAATGAACATTGAATAGCACATACTCAGCATCTTCAGCAATTACACCCGCAGATGCTGGTACAACGTTCTTAGATAAAGTTTCGTATGATTTTTCGAAATCAGATTTCAAACTTTTGGGAACTGCTACAAGAACAGTAGTCAAGTGCTCAGAATTAAGTACAAAATCTTCAGGCTTGACAATATCGTGCAAGGATCTGACAGAAAGGTCACCCGTCTTCTTCCTTTCAGCGGCAGCCAAGTTAGTTTTAGCACTGTTGTAATTTGCATAAGTGGCTCTAACATCAGCATCTAATTGAGAAGATTCATTAGAAATCAAAGTTATCAAATCTTTAATAGACTTATCTAGCTTAAACTTTCTGGTTTGCCATTGAAAATTTTCCAAATATTCAGGAACTGGCATGTTATTGATAGGTAACGTCTTATAAGCATTGGTACTGGCTTCGCTCAGGCCTTGAAGGATTTCAACGATTTTGCCTATAGAAGCCCCGATTTGGTTATCCACTTTAGACAGTTCTTCCGATTCAACTATCAATGTGTCTAAAGACCCAATCTTGAATTCAGGAATTTTGAAATCAGAAACAAATGCCCTTCCCCCGATTAGGCTCTCATTAAACCATGAATCAGTTTTAGAGCCAGGAGCCGTGGTAGGCTGAGCATTTTGAGGCAAAGAGATTAATATGAAATCGTTTGCAGTATATAACGCAGTAGCCATATTATTTTCAGAAAAAAAAAGAATTGATCTAGAATTAAGTAAGAAACAAACTCTAGCAACTGCAACTTCTATATACCTCCTTTGTTGTTTTTCTAAAGCACTCTCATAAATTTTACTTAAAAATGTTTGATTATCACCAGACGTGTTGCACTATCTTCAGTTCTATCCTAAATTGTTTTCCAGTCTTAATGATAAAAATCCTTCCATTTCGGGTAACGCCTACCGTTTATGACTGATGCATCTTTAGCTGAAAATAGCTACTTTAGTTGCTCTACACAATAGGACAATAGAAAATGTCATACCAGAACACAAAATAAATAGAAGACGATCAAGAGTATGCAAATTATTTTTAGAGTAATCACAAAGAATGCGAGATTCAGTTGAGAGATTATTACAATATATATAATGATTATATGAACGTTTATCGTTATATAGAATTAAACCACACGTAGGTATGGGGCATTTATCATGAAGTTAGACTTCAGGATTTTTCAGAAAATTCGTTTCGTTTGGCTTTTATGTATGTTTGAGAAGAAATATTGCGGAGATGAAAAGATTATTGAAATTATTTCAAAACCTTACCGTCAACAATTTCTTTAGATTCCCCATTGACAACAACAGGCTTATCCCAAGCCCACATGTTGTTGATGAATTCCCTGTCTTCTTCCTTGGTTGAGTCCAACTTAGTATACTCGTAAGATTCCCAATCAGGAGCGACATCAAAAGCTGGAGCAAAGTCTTGACCTCTGACCATAACAGCACCGACAATACCGTTGTTGTTGTTTTCACCGTAAACAACTAGAGAACCAAACATGTATTTGGTTGAGGCAGACAATCTGTTGAAGAAACCACCAACTAAGTTGTTGGACATAAAAGTCATAGTTAATTCGTCGTTGTATTTGTAACCAACTTTCCAGATGGAGTATTCTTCAGGGTTATAATGTTCCCAGAACCATGGCAAAGCAACTGGTCTAGTGTCATCATTAGAGTACTTTCTCTTCCACTCGTCCAAGACAAAAGTGGATTTACCCAAAGCTTCCAATGGGTGCTTTGGCTTCTTTGATGGAGCAGTTTCAGCGGCAGGCTTAGCTTCTTCCATCTTTTCAACCTTTGGCTTTTCGGCCTTTGGCTTTTCAACCTTTTGCTTCTTTGGTGGAGTGTAGGTCAAGGCTTTTTCTGCCAATTTGAATTCTGCAAATGGAGTCTTCACAATTGGGGAAGCAGCGACGGTGTTGAACCATCTAATCAAATGAGGATACTTGGTTCTCCATTCTGGGCTTAGAATAGTAGCTAAACCAAAAGCCCAACAACTAGCAGCGTGAATATCACCTAGGGAAATGTTTTCGGTGGCAACAAAAGTGTAGTCTCTCAATCTAGCATCAAAGACGGCAGCAATTTTGTCAATTTTAACAAAACAAGAATCAACGTCCTTCTTGTTGTATGGAATCAACCCCTTAAAGGAAAGGAATGGACGAGCAATGTTATACATGACATCAGAATTGGCTAGAGCAGCCCATCTGAGAATCTGAGACTTCTCGATGACATCGGAACCCAACAAACGGGCTTGTTCTTTTTCATCAGTAACCAAGTTAGCCACTAAATTGATATACATCTTAATGGTTGGATGACCATTAAATGAAGAAATGTTAGTAAATTGATTTTTCTTTCTACTTTTCTCCCCAAGAGGGATACTTCACACATTTCTGTATCTTCTTTTAGATACTTTTTCTTGACATTACTTTCATTTCTCTTTTAGAAACACATCAGAAATACAAATATCAACATATGAGAGGTTACCTATTATTACCCATTCAGACAGGGATAACTGTATGATAAAAATTTTTTCATCATTATATTTCGAGAGAAATGCGATGTCAAAAAAAGCAGTAGAAAAGGCACATAATAATAATTCATGCGAAAAAAAAAAAACATACAATAAAACTGGATAGCTAAAGCTTCAGTCAACTTTAAACCCTTTGGACCCAAGAAAGCTGGAACTTGCTTCAATGGAAATAAAGAAGCGAATTCGCTGGATTGTTCTATATCAACGATCTTGACATCTAGTTTGAAGTAAGAAATCAAAGCTTCAGCAGTGAAATTTCTTGGAGATCTGTTAACATATAGAGTACCTTGAGACATCTTGAATCTATCGAGGACCAAAATCAAAGGATTGATACGATATTGAAGATGGACATTTGTTTTCAATAAACTAGACAAGGGAATTGATGAATTAAATATGAAAAGAAAGTCTGCTTGCTGCTGCTGAAAATTTTTTTTCAAATTTTGTCAGCAACAGAGCGCGTCACCCTGCCGGTGACATCTTGAATCAAATTAAATGAGGGCTGCAATTACCAAACAAGACGGCACGCCTGCGGTGGTTAATCTTCATCATGGCACGTTTTATTTTTCAGCAGGATTGGTAGAAGTAACAAGGGCAGAGGCATATAATGAGATTGTATACAATTAATGTAACATAAAATGATTAGACTGAGAAGAGAAGATTATTAGAATTTCACACCCAAACACCAAGTGGAAAATTTTTTAAGATGAATTCTTTTTTTTTATTGTCATCTCCGGTAGAGAAAAGAAGAGGTGAGTACAATAAAAGAGATGAGATGAGCTAGAGATGAGTAGCAAGTGAGGACCTCAAAGTCATAACAAGTAGTGAAGAAAATCCGTGAGCTGGGATTTTTGGGGAAATAGAGATGAGTAATTCACTCGAAGAACGTCTTCGTGCCAATTCAAGTGCTTTCGATGGTTTATTAGCTTTAATTCCTGCGAAGTACTATTACGATGAAAAAAGTCAAGAGCAATGGAAGGCCAAAAAAAAAACTAAAGAACAAAGCAAAAATGATAAGTTGAAGAAACTGGACCCCGAGCAACGTGACGATGAGACATCTAGTACGTTAGAAGTCATGAAGAAGAAGGAGAAAGATGCTAAACCAGTGGTTTTACCTGGTGAAAAATTCAAGCACATGAAAATGCAAAGGCAAAAAGAAGCGATAATAAAAGAGGTAACAGTCTCAGATCCAAAGGCAGAGCAAGATTTTTCTCGTACGATAGCGCCAGAAGATGAGGAAGATGATATTAAGGTGATTTTTGATGATGAGGGAAACGAAATACCCTTAGATGCTAAGAAAGAGACCAAAGAAGGGGGTAAAAGTACTGAAAAGAAATTGATTACAGAGAAAGAGAAATTACAAAAGAAAAACAACTTGGAAGCGTTACGTTCTAAGTTGCAAGCCAAAATTTCTGACATGAAGACCAAAAGGAAAGCACCTGGCTCTAGAGAGGCTATTCTTGCTCAAAGGAAGCGGAAGGAAGAGTTAAAGAAAAGAAAGCGAGCAGGAAGCGAGCAGGAACAGGAGCAAGACGACAATGCATCGGACTCCGATATAGACGATATTGACAGTGATTTGGAGAACAATTCAAAGAGAAAATTCAAGAAGGCTAAAAAGGACTTAGAGGTCAACGCAGATGGTGTAATTTTTCAAAACATTATATTTGATGATGGTGCAAGAGCCACATCAGATCTCCAAAGATTAAGAAAAGCTGGTAGAGCAAAAGGTCCTGCCAAGAACGATGCTAAATCACATTTGAAGCTATTAGAAGCCAAGAAGAATAAAATGGAGGCTAAGGATGAACTAGAACAGATCAAACTCAAGGAGAAAGAAAAATGGCAAAAGGCAATGTTACAAGCAGAAGGCATCAAGATCAGAGATGATGAAAAGCTGCTACGTAAAGCTATTAAGAGGAAGGAAGCTCAAAAGAGAAAGTCTGCGATTGAATGGAGCGAGCGTAAGAGAGTTGTGGAGGATACGATATCTGAAAGACAAAAAAGAAGAGAAGAAAATTTGAGGATTAGGAAAGACAACAAGGGCAAGAAGAGAAATAAGCAGGAAAAGATGAAAAGGAAATATGTCGGTAGTGCTGTACCAAAGAAGAGAGCTGGATTTGAAGGTAGACTGAAAACAGGTAATAAAAGAGGAGGATCCAAGTAAGAATAATAATACTAATAACAATAATAACAATAGTAGCAGTATTATATATACATATATATAAACATCATGGCATTTTTCCTCAATGAGAAGAGCACAACGGAGTATAGGAAGAAAACTATTCATAGAACAAAACTCAACACGTGATGGAGGGGGTATTGTGGAAATACAGATGGTAGTGTAGTTGACAGCCTGGATTAAAGGGAGATCTGCAATTGGGGCAAATTAGACTTGAGTTGTTGTCATGGTATTCTGCGAAAGTCATTTCGTGACGGCAAACTCCACAAATAATCAAGTATTTACTTGCATCTTCACGAAGGTCGTATTTTTGAACGGGGTGAGAACTTAGCTCTTGGTGACATTGAAAACACGCATAGTACTTATCACAGCATTTAAACTTGATGGCAATAACATCTTTCGGAAGATGCCAGTGAACACACCGAGATTGATCATCAACTGTCTTACCACATATGGCTGGTTCAACCATTTCGAAGTTCGTAATGTAAATTAAACGTGGTTTTTTTTATATGTTATATGTATATGTAAAGAAATCGGTATATCAAAATGTTTAGTTAATCGTCGTCATCGCTATCGTCATCGCTATCATCATCGCTATCATCATCCCATCACACCTTTTGATTTTTTTTTTTGTTCTCTACTTATTCGCGGGAGAGAAAAGGTGCAAGAGTAACAGGTAGCATGAGTTTTTTTCATTTTTTGTTTTTTGGTATTATCTTCCATTTAGTTGGTTTAAATATAATAAAGATTTAAATAAAAAGATATCATAATGTCATAGAAAGTAGTCTTTCGTTAGTTTTCCTTCTACTTTTTTTTTCCCCTCCAACAATCTATTTACTGGCAACAAAGTTAACACCTTTTTCGATATTCTTCTTCAAAGTTTCTTTACATTTTTGTAGCATTTCTTCTTCTTCGGAAGATATTTCACCTATTGGGTGAATCTTTTCGATACCATCTGGGCCCAAAGTAACTGGAGAGGCAAAAAACTCAATACCTTCGGACTTGAATAATGGAGAGTCCACAAAAGAAGGTTCGATAACATCTCTTTCACCTTTGAAACCAGATAACACAGCGTTGGCGAACTTAGCACCGGCATGTGCCATTGATAATGTGGCAGAACCAGCCCCGTTCTTGGCTTTTACGACTTCGTCACCACCGAACTGTATTCTATGGATCAACTCCTGTCTTTTGTCATCAGACATCAATTTATGGTTTGTTTGAGAAATTAATGGGATGATGGTGATGCCTGAGTGGCCACCGATGACATTAACCCTTTCCTGTGTTGGGTCAGTGTTTTCCACTTCGGAAATGAACCTGGCCGCTCTAATAGAGTCCAGCGTAGTCACACCAAATAACTTCTTTGGGTTGTAAACACCCTTGCTCTTCAGGACTTGTGCAACAATTGGAACCGTAGAATTGACTGGGTTAGAAATCACTAAAATGGCAGCGTTAGGAGCGGATTCGGCAGCGGCAGCTGCAAGATCGCGAACAATGCTTGCATTGATTGCGAACAAGTCGTCACGCGTCATACCAGGTTTCCTAGGTACACCAGCAGGAATCAAAACCATGTCCGTGTCTTTCAAAGCATTGCTCAATCCATCTGGTTCCTCTGGAGTGAATCCCTTAACCACGGAGTTCGTTGGGATATGAGACAAATCTGTAGCAACACCTTTGGCCCCTTTCAGATCATACAGTCTCAAGTCGGTAACTTTGTGATTAAGCTTTAAGAGCAAAGATAATGGTTGTCCAATACCACCGCCTGCACCCAAAACAGTGACTTTATAAGGGTTAGCAATTGTAGAGGAGAAGGCACGTTTAGCTACTCTCGATAACATTTTTATATGTTTTTTTTTCCTTTCCGTAGACCTGTACGTATGTATATATACTCTATGTGTATATGTCTACTCCTTCTCTTGAGTGATAAAACCTACTACGAACACCCAATGCGTGCTAACATTTTCTTTCAAACCGCAACTTATATATATATTGTACCATCCGCCCATTATATTGTTACAACGTTCTTTTGGTTTTTCTGCGATTCTACTTCACGCGTGACTGAGCCAATGAGCGCCGAGTGAATGCCGAGAAAGGGGGAAGAAAGTGACAGGAAGGCCCAACCGCCAAGTCCCTTGTAACCCTTCCGGCGCCGAGAGTCGCACAAACAGGCAGCAATTAAGCGGTTTGCTATGAATGGAAATTGATTAAATTGAGGGATTTTGTATTGATATAACATCGCTACTTATTTGTAACTTTTATGTACTAGTATTAACGTAACCATCATTCGATATCGAGACTGCTACCCAGGTACATGCGGATCTGGCGGGGGGTGGCAGGTAGCACCCTGCAGCGCACAAGGTAGGCGGCGTTCTGTGTTTCGCGAGCCCGGCGATCGTATGCCTGCAAGCGGTGGCAGCCGCCAAAGGCATAGTATAGTGTCTTTCCCTGGGCTCGTACACCCAGCACGTCCACGGGCGGCAGCTCCTTGGCTGAGGCTGCCGCCTCAGCCTGTTCTAGCGAACATGTCTCGCTGGGCGTCGGAATTCCCTTCATCGTGGCCACCATGGCATCGATTTTCTGAGGATTCAATACGGGCGCCAGTGGGCGTCTAATCTCACATAAAGGTATCTCTGTTGGTTTTACACTATTGCTTTGTAGTGACATCTGTTTTTACTTGTGTTTTTGGTAATTCTATGTTAGCAAGGTAAAAATCACACTTGTTTCGATGTGTGTGTGTGTGTGTGTGTGTGTGTGTATCTCACTGTTTATATACAAATATTTATTGGAAGTTCACTGTATCTCACCCTTACAAACATGGCTATTATAATGACTAACATAGCGGCTAATTCTGGACCAATTTGAAAAAAAAGGAAAAATGATAGTCCGGGTAACAAAATGGTTTTCTCGAAATCAAAGGTTCGGGTTTCTACTGTTGGTAAGCCTTTACTGACGAAAAGACTAGGCAAATATGATATAGCTTACTAATCACGGAAGGGAACAACAGCTAGTCTTACAGAAGCTCAAAGCTGAGCATTGCATTCCAGTATTAAGATTAGTACTTGATTAGTTTTTGTGTTTTCTTTAATCTCTTTCCACATATTATGATCTCTTCAGACAAACAGGGGAAATGCCCCGTAGATGAAGAAACCAAAAAATTATGGCTGCGAGAACATGGCAACGAAGCACATCCTGAAGCCGCTGCCTCGAACAATCAGCTAGAATGTTCTGCGAACGCACAACAGAATGAAAAGGAGCCTCAATATTGCAGCGACGTGGACCTATCTCAGTCCAGAGAGGTCTCTACCATACCAAGGACCAATTCTGATAGAAACTGGATATACCCATCAGAAAAGCAATTTTATGAGGCGATGATGAAAAAAAACTGGGACCCACACTCGGACGACATGAAAGTGGTTGTGCCTCTACACAACTCCATCAACGAGCGGGTTTGGAACTATATTAAAAGCTGGGAGAACAAGCAGGGTGGTGAAGCGTGTGGCGGTATCAAATTGACAAATTTTAAAGGCGATTCTAAAAAACTGACTCCAAGAGCATGGTTCAGATCCCGTATCCTGCACCTTGCCAAACCTTTTGATAGACATGATTGGCAAATAGACAGGTGCGGTAAGACTGTAGACTATGTAATCGATTTCTATTCTACAGAACTGAACGATGCGCAGCAGCAGCAGCAGCAGCCACTTATTTACCTTGACGTTAGACCAAAGTTGAATAGTTTTGAAGGTTTTAGGTTGAGGTTTTGGAGATCTTTAGGCTTTTGAGTCACTTCAGCTATTCCTGTAAATACAAACATACTCTCCCAAGTTTCCATATTTCCATATACATACTTACTTAATATTATTCAGGCAATCGATATAGGGCCTGGAATCAAAACAATAATCTTCTTTTAAGGAATAAAATGAGAAAAAAATACAATCTAACACAGTATACCATTTTTTAATGCATTTAAACTTCAGTTTCCGGCTCGTCTTCATCGTCTTCATCGTCTTCGTCCTCCTCGTCATTACTCTCGTCTGATGCTGTTTCATTTCGAGCTGCTTCCTCCTCCTCGTCTTCATCCTCGTCATCCTCGTCGTCATCATCATCCTCGTTGCCAATTCCCTCTTGTTCTTCTTGTTCTTGTTCTTTATCGCCAGTTTCTTCGTCCCTGGCCTTCCTTATTTCGTTAATTCTTCTTCTAACAATTTCCACAATGTCTGTCCATTCTCTCATACCACCCATACCAATATCCCCGCAAATTAACACCTTTTCTACAGGTTTTAAAACCTGAATAAAGGGATAATCTTGTACTAGACTTGTCAGATGTTTCTTTGTCATAGGATTAATATACATGAATGTATTCATTGCAGGTGCAATCAAAACTGGAGTGAGTGGTGACCAATCTCTCATCACAGAAGTCAACAAATTGTTACATATACCATTGGCTAATTTGGCAAGTGTATTGGCTGACAAGGGTGCAATCAGGAAGATATCGGCCCATTTCCTTAATTCGTGGTGCAGTATTAAGTTCAGGCTCAAGCTAGTATCATTTTTATTCACAGCGTCAAGTATCCATGCGTCTTCCTCCCTCCAAATTTTGACGTGTGTTGACATTTTCAGCCCCTTCAAGAAATGTTCGGCGGGTTTGGTTACAATCAACTGAATGGAAACTTTTTCAGGCCCATATATCTTGAATAATTTATCAATGATTAAAGGTACCTTTATTGTGGCAACTGAACCCGTTGCTCCAATTAGAATATGGAATTTCTTGTCATCTTCCTTCTGGAAGAACTCCGTAAAGGGTACACGTGGCCCCGTTGGTGCAGTGATGACTTCTTTGTTCTTATGTATAGAATTGTCAGCCGATAATGGTGCCGTTTTGGTGGCCATAGGTTTAGGAGCAGTTGACTTGGGATTGAAGTATATAAAATCGCCAGGCATATGAACAATAGAGTTTTTTTCCATCGAAGGTGAATCCACTTCATCTTCGCTATCGCTCAAACCACTTGATATTGAATACTTCATAGCATTTGCATCATCAGTGGTAGTATTTTTCTTGAGCATAGCATTCGCTATCCTTTCTTTCTTGTCTTCCAATTGTTGTCTTTCATTTTGCTTTCTTTGCACTTGTTCCTGTATCTGTTTCATCTCTCTCTCTTGTTGCTTTGCTTGTTGCTGTTGCTCATGTAGTTGTGCATTTTGCTGTTGTTGTTGTTGTTGTTGCTGTTGTTGTTGTTGCTGTTGTTGTTGTTGTTGTTGCTGCTGCTGTTGCTGTTGCTGCTTTCCGGGTTTATTGGAAATCGAATATCTATGATATGGCAACCTTTCCACTTCTGGGACCGTAAACGAAACGGCAGAAGGTAAGGAAGGTGAAAAGCTGTTTTGCTGGCCATTATTATTTGGTGACATGTTCGTATTGATTTGTATGTCATGCGCATCTTTAGTTCTTTCATTATTTTGTTTCAAATCAGCGAAAGAGAAATCCCTCAAATTGGTACCGTAATCATTTTTGTAAATGTTCCTCCTATTAGAGTTGGATCTTGGTAGATCGTCGTGATTATCAGATCTTTCAAAACTTGTCTCATCGTGAACACTTTTTCTCTTCTCCTTGTTAGTCAGGATTGAAATTGGCACTTGTGTAGTGGGCAAAGATGATATTAGATTAACCCCTTGTTTACTGTTCATATTTCGATCTGACTTTACTTTTTCATCAGTCATCACACTCTAATAACCTTTTCCCGATTCTTGTACTTTTTATTCAAAGGCCGTAGTAGAATGCTTCTGCTTCTCTATTGTTCCCTCTCTTTTTTTCTGGTTTTTCCATTCTTACTCATTTACGAAAATTCGGTGCGAAATTTTACGTGATTCTTTCTGTGAGAGGAAAGTTCACATCAGTAACGTAATCGTATGAACCTACTTTTAAATTTATTCAGTACATAACGTGGATACGAGAACCGTTATCCAAAAGTATCAAACGTAGTATCCAACTCTTTATCGTTATCATCATTAGCGTCTTGTGAAACGGTAACTTGCACAAAGAACATTTTAGCTTCGTCATTCCCCCTGTTGGAAATTGCATACTCATTAAAGGCTGGTATTTGAAACGTAGAGCCTTTAACACCCAAGAACTTGTTTTTACATACAGTTACCTCAACTATCCCTTGTATCACATGAAACGTGATATAAGTTCTGAATGAGTTGCTTAATTTCTTTTGCCCAGAGATAGCTGGCAATTTTAACATCCCGCTAGCGAAGAATTCCTTATGTTTATCAAACAGTATCTCAAGCGCAAAATTCTCATCTTTCGTATCTTTCACCTGCTCTGCTTGTGATAAATTAGGTGCAAACGCAATAATTTCATCCTTAGTCTCTTCTTTATTCTCACTGGTTTTTACATTGGCCTCCAATATCCCATGTTTCAGCCATTCTCCATTTTCCATGTTTCCAGATTCTATCCTTTCTATAACCTCCTCATTAGGGTCTTCTGGAATCAGATATTCTTTCGTATTGGGACTTTTCTTTGGTCTACCTCTTGGCCTTCCTGTAGGCACGTAATTGTACGGTCTGGTTGGTGTAGGTTTTTTTCTTTGTCTTTTCTTTCTTTGGGCAGCTAATATCTCCTCTTCATCTTCAGATTCATCATATGTGACAATTTTGTCTATTTCGAGAACCGGTTTGTTAGACTTTCTCTTATATATTATTCTTTCGTTTCTCCAATATTGCAAGGGTGCAACCTTTACTCTTGTAGATTTTCGCAGTCCACCCCTATCTATTATCGAATCTGTTCTAACCACGTCATTTGCTTGTCGTCTTATATATTCATCCTCATTGTCGTGTACGTCCTCTTGAGCCTTTCCTTCTACACCTGGATATGTATCATCATCATCTATATCACTAGGTAATTCTGAGACAGAATCTAAAGACGAGTCACTTTCAATGTAATCACCATCCTCTTCACTTTCAGGTATAAACCCGTCATCTTCTAACTCATCTTCTAATAGTGCATTATCAGATGTGTTTAAAGACGTATTTCCTCTGTCGTCATCATCCTCATCGGCAATTAAATCAGGTACGTCCGAATAAACAATTTTATTGGTGAGTTTATCAGGTGTCAACCTAACAGACGGACTCTCAGAAATATCAAGGTTATAATGGGTGGAATACTTCCTTTTGAAATTGGGTTTATTCAGCTTCTGTGTTGTTGGTGTCGTAATATCACTACTTCTGTTGCCTATTTCCTCCTCTTCTGGTTCCTCCTCAATTGGTTCAAAATCATTGGCTGGACTCTGAAAGTTTGATTGATGGCTCAACAAAGATGATCGTCTTGAACCGTTGTTATTTTTGGATGGACTTTGAACAGTTTCATTTTCTTGAGATTTATATGATTGTAAAAATGGTGGTAGTATATTATTATTGTTACTGTTGAATGATGAGGGCAAGAACAGTGATGATTTTCTTCTACTTTTCCTCCTCATACCGGTAAGACTAGTTTCGTCATCTTTGAAAAAATCGTCAATATTCTCCATGCTGTACTCATCTTTGGGTATATCTTGTTTAACATCAATACCAGTTTTACGGGACTTTAGTCCCAATTTCATGTAATCCATGATCCAAATGGTACGTTTGGAGGAGAGCCTTACTTATTTGTTTATTGTACGTGTTTTCTTAATATTTCATCTATTTACATTACTATTGCGTACGCGTTATATTATTTTTTCTCGATATGAAGAAAACCTCAATTTATTGGCAGTCAAAGTTGTAAAGGAAGCCTGGTGCTTATAAAAAGTTTACAAATGAATCGAATAAATAAGCTCTACTTCTTCCTCTTACCCTCGATTCTAAAGAAAGAGGATTCTTCCCAAAATATATAGTGACTTTTTTCTAGAAAATTTTTAACTTGTAGTCGAACTTTCGAGATTCCCCCGATACTGTGGATACCCCTACCAGTAACAACGGTTAAAGGGTTTACAAACTGCACTTTCGAGCCGTATGAATTAATATTATGGGAATTCAATTCTCTTTCTGCTATCTCCTTGGACCACCATTTATTTAGCGCAAGTTTCAGTGTTGAAACTGCTTCGTTGGGAAGAAACCCGTGAAAATCTAATCGGTATGTTTGAAACAGATTATTTATAAGTGATATGGCTTCCTTGCGGGCTCCCTTGTTTTGGAAGGGCGATTCATGAGAGTCACTTACTCCATTTCTGTGGGAAACCAGTGGCGTTGAGGTCTTGCTTGGATGTTGCTTACAATGATCTTTCGACGTTATAATAAAACGTTCGTCAAAATTCCAAGTCATGGTAATATTTTTATCATCTTCGACCAATAAGGAAGATATATTTAGCACTTTCACGACATCGCCATCGTAAAATTGCAAGCATTTTTGTAAAAACTCATGGTTTATGGCTTTGAGATCGTGATTACCTGCAATCAATTCATTTAACTCGACCATTTGAGGGCTACTCAAGGTGTGCTTATAACTTCTTGATCTTTGGAGGCCTACTTGGGTAACCTTTGTAGATTCTGCACTCTTTTTCGACACATGGGCAAGCCCCGTTGATGACTGAACCCGACCTCCTCTCACAGGGACATAAGGTTTTCGTATTGCCTTGATAGTAGATACATTTTCTATGAAATGACTTTTATCATAGTAATCTAATATGATTTTAATGATGGCCCTTATTGGATCAAAACCATTTTCAGCGAAATATTTCTGTGCAATACTTCTAGGAGAGTCGGTAAACTTTATTATAGTCTCTAAGTGATCGTTTGTTGATTTCCAGTTACTTTTACTTCCACTCTGTTGTACTTTGCCAGCAGAGGTTTCTTCTCTAATTTTTTGTAGGGTTTCATAATTCAAAAGATCGGAAATAGTCGCTTCTACGGACTTCCTGTTAGTTATGAACTGATTCCTTATAACATTGCAATCAAGCTGAGGAAACATGTCGTAAAGCTGGTGTAGTTCATCATCATCGGCAGATTCCCCATTTTTTTCTCTTAGTAGCAGGCCTATTGTTAATTCTAAGTCATTATTGTTCTCAAGTAAATGCACTTGTAATATGGATCTGGCAACAGTTGGAAACATATCCATCAAGATGGACAATTTAGAATTGTAGTCATTATTGCTATCCATAGTTGATAACGATTCTACATGCACGATAATTGGGATGCCATCGTTGCTTTACAACGATATACTGAAAGCGAATATCACTGCGAAGTTTAAATTTTTCTCTTTTTTTTTTACAAACAAAGTCCATTACTTTAGCGTTAGTAATGGTTTTCAAATAATGTAACAAAGAAGTTCCCATATATCCCAATATATGTATCTACTAATCTGTAAGCTATGCTACATTTTTCTGCGGGTTTAAACATCTCCCGATAACGTTGTTTATAAGTGCTTAATGACTTTCGGAATACTGTATCTTTTTTACGATATCTAGTGTGGTTTTTTGGAGTTTCAGTTTTGTTCATTCAATTCGGTCATTGCGATGTTTTACAGTCTTTATATTGGGTACCTTACTTCATTATTATAAAGAGATATCCGTTAGTACCTCGCTTCAATACATGCTGGGTTATGCAAATAAGCTTATGTAACTAAAGAACGGGGTATATTGCAAAATCCTAACCTGGTAAAATGCTTGAACGACAAATTACTCACAGAATCTAAGATTTATTGAAACCTTCCACATGTAAAACATGAAGATCAGTTGGTAGGATAACAGGCCAATTGCTAACAAGAAGAGCAATCATACTTAGAAGTTCTATTTAATGATCCTTCAGTTTCTCGACAAAGAAACGTCGCTTTAGGACACACCCAGAATAAACCATAATATCTCAATCACATTTATCCTGGTTCTTGTTTTCCTCCAGTTATGAGGGCAGCAGCTAATACATTTCGAGCAATCCTCGGGAAGTTGAATCTGCCATTGGCTCCATCATGCTTTTATTTTACACCCATTCTCCTGGATGTTCCATTATGAACGGAGATTTGTAGGCCTCTTGATTTTGAATTTCAGATTCACAAATTACTTCCTTGATATTGATAGTTTATGAATTCGCAAGAACGTTTACAAGAAAAAGGAGTCACTCATATGCTTATGACGTTTTATTATTATACAATCCAGTATGTGTTATCGTGCTTTTATGTAATTGACACTTTTGAATTCCCCTTTCTTGTTGGGCCCCTATTTACTCCTTTTAAAATTCTTCGGATTATTATTTAGATCGTGACACTCTCACCAAACACTTGCTTGAAATTGTGTAACGGGGAATCAACCTTAAAAATAATCGACCAGAGTACCGTTAAAACTGCAAAGGAATAATGACAACTAGCATACTCGACACTTATCCTCAAATTTGCTCTCCCAACGCTTTACCAGGCACTCCTGGCAATTTGACTAAGGAGCAAGAGAAAGCCCTTTTACAATTTAGATCGATCCTGCTGGAAAAGAAGTACAAAGAAAGGTTGGATGATTCTACACTATTGCGATTTCTAAGAGCAAGAAAATTTGATGTCTATGCCAGCATTAAGATGTTTGTTGAAACTGAACAATGGAGGGAGACATACGGTGCCAACACTATTATCGAGGATTATGAAAATAACAAGGAAGCTGAAGACAAAGAAAGAATTAAGCTGGCCAAAATGTACCCTCAGTACTATCATCACGTTGATAAGGATGGAAGACCATTGTACTTTGAAGAACTGGGGGGAATCAACTTGAAAAAAATGTACAAAATTACCACTGAAGAACAGATGTTGAAAAACTTAGTAAAGGAGTACGAACTGTTTGCCAGATATCGAGTTCCAGCTTGTTCGAGAAGGGCAGGCTACCTTATCGAAACCTCGTGTACTGTGCTAGACTTGAAGGGAATCTCGCTATCTAATGCATACCATGTGCTTTCTTATATCAAAGACGTTGCAGATATCAGTCAGAATTACTACCCTGAAAGAATGGGGAAGTTTTACATCATACATAGTCCATTTGGTTTCTCGACAATGTTTAAGTTGGTCAAACCCTTCTTGGATCCGGTCACTGTGTCAAAAATCTTTATCCTTGGCTCCTCTTATAAGAAAGAATTATTAAAACAAATTCCTATCGAGAATTTGCCTGTTAAATATGGTGGCACGTCCATCTTGCATAACCCTAATGATAAGTTCTACTATTCTGATATTGGTCCTTGGAGAGACCCTAAGTATATTGGGCCGGAAGGTGAAATTCCCAACATCTTTGGTAAATTTACTGTTACCAGCTGATCGTGACTCTAGTTTTTTTCGCAGGTTTCCGTAAATATGGCATATATACGTTATATCAAGTATATCCTTCTGTATCTAGTATTAATTAATGACTTTTATTCTTGATCGCGTCCATTTCGATAAAAAAAAGGTAGCCAAGCAAACATATTTATAGCAGCGACAAGTGGAAACAACAATAAGATAGTAGGAAGAACCATCCAGCTGGCCTGAAAGCTTTATCTGTGCGTACGTGTTGTTGTGTCAAATTTTTGATTGCATCATATAATGAGCTCCAGTAATAAACCGGCGCAAAGTCGAAAATTACATTTTAAACAGAACGATTTTCTGTCCAACATTAAGCGTTATAAGAATACCTTTAAAGGCGAGATTCAGTGGTGTAATAAACTTTCCTTAAACGACTGGAAGACACATTATTTACAGATTACTAATGCAGGTGCACTGACTCATTCAATTGATGAGTTAACTACAGATTCCACTAATATTCATCCAATTATCAAACATCTACAGGAATGTCGGATTGAGATTATCAAAGATAAGCAATCTCCTTTTAAAGACGTTAAAGCAAACTGCAACTTTATAATTCAAGTGAGTGCCTTAGGTAAGGATAATAAAGTGTACCTTCGAGTTAGAAATTGGAATGAATTCAAGAAATTGCTAACGTGCTTGATCTGGTGGAGCTCAATGAAGACCAACGGTATATTCAACAAGTTTCAAATATCGGCACCCCATGAATTGGAGAAGAGGAAAATGGGGAAAGCAGAAAGTCTGTTGGTTTATAAGCTAAATGTTTTTGGCCCCATAGTTAAAAGCATTGCCCTTCCGCCGGCAACAAACTCCTTAAATAACCCTAACATAAATAACAATGATAACAACGGAATAGGCTGGTTTTCAGCTATGGGGGTACTAAAATCAGACGGCGTGCTAGATCTTCTTTCCCAAAGTGATGGTTCACTAATCTACTCGTTAAACATTAACCAGTTTTTAAGATCGGAGGTAAGAATTTTAGATTCCTCTGTTCTACAAAATGATAATTGCTTGTTCTTAGGTGAGTTACCGTTATTAAGAAATCACTTTAACCTTGAAAACTATCATATAGATAATATCAATAGTACTACTAATAACTTTGGTGATTTTCCTCAAGAGATTGTTATAGAATTTCCCTTAAGAATAGACTTGGAGGATTGTTTTGTTGCGTTACAGTCTTATGCTAGGTCAGAATATTTATCTATTACTGGCTCAGACGAATCAAATGATATGAGAATTTCAAATAGTTTCAAAATTTCCCTACTGGAGGCTAACTTTCAGTCAATCAATTTAAATGACAAGAACAATACCCCTTGGTCAATATTCACTGACATAACAGCCTGGGGCCATACGTGGGCAAGAACATCCATGGTTTCAAATTCCCCTAATCCATTTTGGAGAGAGGAGTTCGAATTCAGTGAACTTTTAAGACTCACTAATTTCTATCTGGAAATTAAGCAGTTATTCCACGATCCCAATAATAAAAAGCGGTTACGGTTGATTGGTAAAATAAAGATTACGCAGGAAATAATAAACGATACTAAATATAATAAGGAAACAAGATTACCCATAATGGACGTTGACAATGAACATTTTCAAATTGGAACAATTTGTATTAAAATCTCTTCAAAGTTGAACTTTATTTTGCCTTCAACAAATTTCATTAAGTTGGAAAATCTTCTGCTGAACGCAAATTTGTCCATGGTTTCAAATCTAATATACAAATCTTCTTCTTCAATGGAGAATGATAACAAATTGACACAATTATCTATAGTTTTTCTTGATATATTCCAATCTTTATCAAGAGCAGAAGATTGGTTCCATGTTCTTATAGACAAGGAATTGGCTAAAATAGATGGAACAGTTTCAAGGATAAATCAGAAAAATTTAGACTCGAAGCATATTTTCAACAGTTTATTCCGCGGGAACTCTATTTTAACAAAATCTACTGAACAATACTTTTTCAGAGTTGGTAATGAGTATTTGAGTAAAGCGCTAAGTGGAATTTTGAGGGGTATCATTGAGTCAAATAAATCATGTGAATTGGATCCCGCCAGGATAAAAGAAAAGGATGAAATAAAAAAGAGAAAAATAATAGACGACAATCATAAAAGGCTGTGTTCTTGGGTTACTAAAATTTGGAAAAGACTTTATGCAACAAGTAACGACTTACCTATAGAAATCAAGAATATTTTGAAAATTTTCAGGCAAAAGCTAGAAATAATTTGTATCGATGAAACTTTGCAAGTAGTATTAAATGGTATATCAGGACTGCTGTTTTTAAGATTCTTCTGTCCAGTAATATTGAATCCGAAACTATTCAAATATGTCTCTCAAAATTTAAATGAAATGTCAAGAAGAAACCTCACCCTAATAAGTAAGGTATTGCTTAATTTGTCCACTTTGACACAGTTTGCAAATAAAGAGCCTTGGCTAATGAAGATGAACAACTTTATTGATAGAAGACATAACAACTTATTGGAATATATTGATAAAATGACACACAAAAAGCTGGATTTTAACTCTAAGATATTGAACTTAAGCTCTACTATTTCAAGACCCAAACTGGCCATTGATCATACAATTTTAAATGACTTACCTCAGATTCCTTATTTAATTGATAAAAACTTGAGAGAGACTGAATTTGTTAATTTGATTGTCAACCTCAGTCAGGAAAGTCTGATCAAGGTGGCTAAGCATCACCGTATAAACAATGATGGAAAGCCAGATCCAACGGGTGAAGACACCCTGTCAAACAGTGGTGGTATAAATCTGTCGATAGATAAGAAGGATTTAGATTCACCAATTGACGTTAAACCAGAAATCGGTGAGCTTGAATTTGAAAAAATAACTGAAAACAATACCGACATTTTTGGAGACGATCTGATGAACTTACTGAAGAGTGATGATGTGGGGCCCAAGAACAAAAGTCTGGACAATACCACTAATACCAACGTCAAGTTCAATTCTACATTTACGACTGCAGAAGAGGAAAGGCATACGATGGAAGAACTGGAGCAAGAATGCTGTTTACTTTACAATAAGATTGACCGTATTACAAAACGGCTATCAGATTACGAGTGTGCTTCTAGTAGTTTGTTTGAAGGCAAAAAATATTCTCTTTCACTCTCTCATAAGATTTTTTATGAAGAAATAGAAGAGGGAAGAGGAATTGCCCTTAAGCTATTAAATAACCCGACGGGTAGGAACGTGTCTGTAGGATTACAGAGATTTTTTGCAAAAGGTGTTTCTAGTAAATCCAATAATAGTATTGGAGACAGTTTCAGCGCTTTTTTGAGTATTGAGGTAAATGATGAAGATGCCAAAGGTGGCGGTAGATCAACATTATATGGAGCATCGCCGGACAGTGGAGCCAAAGACGATTACTCGATACATTTAAACTCCGAAGGCAAAGGTAACCTGGGCAATAGATTTTCTCCGACAAAGTTATCAAGGATAATGAGAAAACCTCCTAGTGTAAGTGAGCCTAAAGAACAAAACTCCAGCAAGTTTACTAGATGGTTTAAAAAGAAAAAACAAACTGAGGGGACTTGATCTTTAATGTTTTATTTCTCATTCTTACTTTTATAAGTTGTTTTTCTTTCTTGGCTTCTTCTTTATTCAGTATTTGTAACAGTATATAGCGGGTTGTACTAATAGAAGGAAAAAGAATATAATAGTTCATTTAAAATCATTAATTAAATTGTAAGAAAAATGATTATAAAAGGTACGAAAGGCAAGATTAAGAATGTGGGAATAAGAAATCTAATGGAAGATACAAATAGATATATATTGTAGTTAGAAAAACGAACTGATGAGAGACTAGAATATGGAAATAAATAAGAGACTTGAATATCACTGAGCTATTCAGAATGGTGAGAATGCTAACCTGCAAATGAATTTGCCAATGACATTTCAATGAAAGATTTTTTCCTTCCAGCACCAAAGTTTGCTTTCGAAAATTGCTGCTGTTGTAGTTGCTGCCTTTGTAAATGGCATTGATTCGCGTTAGTACCTAGAGGGAAATTAAGTGCTGATGAATTATTTGAATGGGGTAATGACGGATCTGTGTCTCCTGAATCGTTCAAAGAACAGGATGAAACTTCATGGTGACCAGTATTTAAGGAGCTTTGAATGCCCTCTTCCGGGTCGGCAGTTAAGGTATCCAACTCCGGTGAAACGTATTTTTCCAGACCATACAAATGTGTGGGTATAGCAATGGCAGAAGACCTCGATCTTGACCTGGGTAAAGAAAATGATCTTGTATTGGAATGTTGAAGTGAGTTGCTAGAGAACTCCGAATGTGGCGTTTCATTCTTCAATAATACATTGTTTTTCTTTTTGGTACACGCACCACTGAACAGCTCCGGTATGGACTGTCTGGAAGAGCTTGAGTTTCTTCCGTTCACTAGAAGACCATTTACATTTGTACTGCATTTTTTTAATGGGTTCCTCATCGTAGTGTTGTTTGACGAAGACGAAGTAAAGTATGACGTTGTTTTTGCTTTCCTCAAGCTGGGCATAGCTTCATATTTGGAGTCATTAGGGTCATGGATAGAAGACGCAATAGAATTTGTGTCAGAATTTTCCTCAGATATTGAGCCATTTCTCGATGGAGCTAGTTCTGAGATCGCTGGTTGGCCTTCATCTATTTCACATAGCGGATTTAGCATTTGTTGGCACTTACCACTACAGGGAGATGATTCAGACTGAAAATTAAAATTACTGAGCTTTGCTCTCAGTTCTTCGTCTGCATCCTCTGTGTCACAAGCCTCACAGCAAGGGTCTTGGACAGCTCTTTCGAAAAAGCTTAAACAGTCTATATCATCCATTGAACCCCCATAATAGCCATCATTAACGTCTCTTGCGGAAAGTGGTTTATCTGTTGGTTTTTCCATGCTCATGCTGGGCAAAATGATAATAACTATTCTCACTTAACACAGGCACTTTTCCTTCACTCGAGAGCAGAGAACATTAATTCAAGGTAAAGTAATAATAAAAGTAAGAATCAAATAAAAAATCCTGGAAGGGTGAGAATGAAGACGGAATACTTCGTATTTAGCGCCATTCATACCAATAGTCCATTTTCATTATTGGAAAAATTAGTCTAAGTTCCCCCAGATGGCTACCAAAAGTTGGAAGTCGTAATGATTTTCGCTTAGAAAACACTGCACGGATAAAGTGATTTCCCATCCGGGGAAAGGGGAGCCGTTTTTCACTTTTTCAGCTTCGACGAAGTAATCGGTTTGTAACGGCTTTTCTTTCAATTTATCAATATACTAATTTACTTCTGCAAATACTATTTACGAGTGGCGTACTCCATGAGATATAAATGTATATGTGTGTATCTGAATATTGTGTACCTGAATGATTACTATTACCATAAATCATGGGCTAGCTTTGACAGCAGTATGTTGGTCTAACCACTGTTTCAAATCAGAAAAAACAGTGTTGAAGACTTCGTCTGTCTCTAGTGAGAAGATGGAGTGCCTTGAACCCGGGTATAGCTTCAATTTTTTGTCATCAGAGGGACAATCCTGGATGAATTTTTCGGACCCCTTGGGATCGTTGATTGTGTCGTCTTGCCCATGCATAATAATGATGGGTTTATTTTTAGCAAAGTTTTTCTGAATGTAGTTGTTCTCGTTTTTGTACAGTTTGGCACCACGTTGCATAAAATCATGTATTTGCCTGAAAGATCCGTATAAGGGAATTGACATCGGATCGCTTCCCAGGAAATCACGATACGCCTTATCGGATGTAATTCCTTTCAGATCTAAGCCAGTGTCGATCCTTACCCTTGGCAAGAATTTTGCCAATAACGGAGCAATTATCTGAGTCGGCTTATTATACATAGTATGCGGATGCAAGATTATTAAAGGACCTGATCCGATATATCCGCTAATTTCGTTCTTATGTTTACCTTGGCACGCATAATTTAGACAAATTCCGCCGCCCATGGAATGTCCCCACATAAACAAGGGAATACCTTTAGCATTACACTCGGTTAAGTTCTTTTCCACAAAGTGTTCAAGATCATTGAACACATGGTGCTCATCTGTTACACCTTTCAACTTTCCTGGAGATGTAACACCAGCGCCTCTTTGGTCAAATGTGAATGACTCGTAACCATTGAGAGACAAATTGTCCATCAGGCGAAATTGAATTTTTGTGTACTCGCCAAACCCATGAATCAGCAACACTCTTCCTTTGATCGTCTTGGTGCCATTTTGGACGGGCCAGAACATGTACCCAAACTTAGCACCATCAAAGGTCTCATATTGGATATCCGGGGCTGTCGTTTTTAGCTTATATGGATAAGGAGCCATTTCTTTTCTATTTGTTCTCTGTTCGTGTGGCTTCGGCTAATACTAATAAACAATGCCTTTTGTCGATATGTATTCCTTTATAAGAAAAATCAGTACAAAAACGGGAAGATAACTGGAAAGTCCGAAGGGGTTATTACTCATCGTAAGTAGCGATGTAATTTATTCGGGCAGCAAGCATCATAAGGCATCACGGAAGTATCATGTTTCTAGTTACTTTGGAGACTTGCTACGTTTTGCAACTATTCCTAACGGGTTAGTGCGTGAGGAGTTTTTTTTCAGAATCTTCCCTTTTGCAGATATAGGATTGAACAATGGAACCCTCTTTTTACCGTTCATGTTGTTGTCAAGTTTGCTAGGGCTTTGCCTGTGGTTATCGAACGCTTGCTCTACGAGACTGTCCAAATCATCCGCCTTTGCTACTCCTTCTTTTTGTGAGTGTTTTCTGCGACTTATCATTTCTGCTCTTTGACTCATTTCAATATTTCTTTTCCTCAAGTTCTCAAGTTCTTCGTCATCCTCTTGTTCTTGTTGAATTTTAGCCAACCGTTTCTCTAACAGATCCATCTTGTCATCTGCCTTATCCTTCATGCCCATTTTCTCATTCTGCTCCATTTCTTTTTCTCTCACTAATCTCTGTAGAGTCTCATCTATACTTTCGACGGCTGCTTTGGAGTTGGAAGAATGGTTTGGTTTCTGTGGAACATAGTTTCTCACGCCTCCTATTTCCATGACATAATCTGAATTACCAGGGTCTGTCCTGAAAGAAATAGAATTAGCGCAACGCGGGCATGAAATGGTAAGTCTATAGATCTTGATGGAATCCAGGTACTTCTCTTTTAGTAGTTCCTTCTTACCATTAAATTTTCTGCTTTTTGGAATGTATTCATTACATTCTAGACATCTCATACTAAAGGGCGTCATTAATCTAATCGATGCATGGCTCTTATTCATGGTCTTCAACTTTTTGGCCATCTTTCTAGACAGCTTTTCCGCCTCCAACGGATTGTAATCCGGAGGATAGTATTTGTTTATAGCTTTTCTTTCAGACATTCTTATGTTCCCTTATTAATCTTAGAATTTGTTACCTTGGTGTTAGTTTTGGCTTACTGGTTGTATTGAGATTGCCTTAATATTATTCTTTTCTTCTTGTATGTGCACAATGGTTCACCACTCCACACAGATTAGAAGTTACTTCAATAAATTTCCAAAACGCTATCTTTATGTGCCATTTAGTTTCCCCATCTCGTATTTTACACATTTTTTTTTTTTCATGCAAATCGGGCAAAAGAAAACGATGGATGGATGTACAATACAATGAAAAGAAACGAAAACAGTTTGGGTCTATTCATGTTACATTACGCTATGTAAATGAACATTATGTAGAAAGCTATGTTTGGAGAAATAAACTATTTATAAAACAGTCAGAAAGACAAATGCAGGTTTTGGCCTCGTGTTTACAACAAGAAAGCGGCTGCAGCTGCTAAAGCACCAGCACCCATTCCAACAGTGGCTTTGGCACCGCCGTTCTCTGTTTGTTCATAAACGGTGTTTGGAGCTTGGACCTGACCATCAGTAATTTGAGAAATGACAGAAGCAACGGCGGAGCTAGTAGAGGAAGCTGGTGCGGTGCTAGAAGCCTTGGTAGATTCTGCGCCCGAAGTAGACTTTGTAGAAGATGGTGCAGAAGCAGAGGAGGAGGAAGCAGAGTCTTTTGGAGCAAAATCTGGGGCAACAGATCCAGTATTGCTGGTAGGCCTAATAGCAATACCAGTAGCATCGTCAGATTGCTTTGAAGAGAAAATATACGACGAATCCTTCTTGATAGCGTAGAACCCAGAAGAGCTCTTATAGTTTAGATGACCGTCCTTGATAGAGAAACCAGTAGCAGCATCGCTCTCAGAACCTTCTTGGAAGGAGCCGTCCTCATTGACAACAGCATACTTGTCGTCGTTAAATTTCAATTTACCATCATCAGTGATAGTGGCATCCAACGAGTTACTACTACTGCCGAGTTTTAAAGTTCCGTTGTCACTGTAGACTCCCAAGTATTGTAGATCTGAACCCGAACGGATACTCACCAAGCCAAATTCCTCGGAGTCAGCGACGATCACCTTAGCCAAGGCGAATAAAGCGACAGACAGAGCAGTGGAAAACTTCATTATTATTGTGTTTTGAGATTCGATAGTATTTACTAGTTTGGAGCTCAGTTTTCTATTGTAAGCAAGAACAAATTTAAAGATAGAAAGAAGGAAGAAACGAAATACACTTCAAGGTCGTCCCTTAAATAACTGCATTTTTGAATTTTTTTTTTTTTTTTGCACCACAAAGTAGCAAAGTGTAAAGGGTGCAGTAGGAAACCACATTGAACGATAATCACAGGATTTGTTGTTGTTTGTCTGTTTTGTTTTGTGGCACCTTCCAGCTTTTTGCTTTTGCTGAGGCAAGTTTCCGCAATGGGACAAACCTTGTGTGCTCGGAAAGAAGCGGACCCGCGCTCTCATCGGGCCGAAGGGCCCTTTTCGTACAGGAAGCTATGCCGATGCTATATATAGCTATGACGTATGGCGCATCATCAGTTGTAACGCGAAGAGAAGCAACTTCCTCAGTTCTATCGTTCTTTATTTTCGCGCCAGGGGTTTATTTTCCTTGAAGTTCTTGAAGGATGGAAAGGAATTTGGGTACTTCTCTTCATTCACGCGATCGAGAAAGGTATCAGTCTTTATTATTGTATCTTCGATACGTAACTTTTTGGAGCTCCGATTTTTCTATCCTTACTCCGAGCGACGGTTCAATACACATACATTCTTGATTTGAAACATGCCTTGCAGGGTCCCAAGATTCTGTAAAGGTGAAATTGTGATCTTGCTTTTTCAGAGTGGGCTCGTAGCTTCGTGTTCCAGTACCTCTATTCGAGTGAATATACCTTGACTTGAGGTAGGGGCATTGTGTGGAAATGTGTCAGGCCAGTAAAATTCTACGGTTGCGCCTTAACAAGTGAGTTTAGCGCGCCGCGACGTGAATTTCTTCATAGGTAGGAGGAGGAAAGGGGAGGAAAGCTCAGTTGTTTTTCTCATCACTTTACGTCTTGGCTTTACTATGGCAACTAAGTTAACATTCTTGATATGTACCGGTTTTTTGTGACGAAGCGTGCATATTGTTCATTTCAGGAGAGTAGGCAAGCGTTGTACATGGCCAAGACCTAGATTAATTAAGAGCAATGAAAATTCGTACGTTCACCAGATTCACTGAGAGCAAAAACATGTGGTGAGTTCATTAGAAAAGGAGTAGTAGGAACATCACTGAAGTAGGGAGTGTTTTTTTTTTAAGGTATCTGCCTATTTAAAAATCAAAAACAATTATTTAAAAATATGAAAATATTACTTTAACGAAGAGAAAAAGGAATTAAACACTCGCCAAGTATAACCGAAAATTTTGAATAGTTAAAGAAAAAAAGCCATATATATATATATCATAAAAAATCATATGATTCCTTACAACAACATAGCGGCAGCAGCTAGAGCACCGGCACCCATACCGACAGCGGCCTTAGCAGCACCGTTTTCGGTTTGTTGAGAAACGGTTTCAGTGCTGGAAGCAGAAACGGTTTCGACGGTGGAAGATGGAGTAGCAGTGGTTGTGGCTTCAGTAGCAGTAGTAGTAGCTTGAATTTGACCGTCAGTGATTTGAGAAATGGCGGCAGCGGTTTCAGCAGCAACAAAGTTGGCCAAAGCGACGAAAGCGACGGAAACGACAGTAGAGAATTGCATTTTTTTTTGTTGATGTGTAGCGAATGTGATGAAGTTACTTATTCTTGATAGACAGTAGTAAGAAAAAATTGATATAAAGAAGAGGGAGAACAAGAATCAGATGATGAGAAATATTGAAACAAGAAGTCTGGTTTATATATGATTATTGTTTCTTAATTCTCAATTTTTTTCGTTGTTTTTTTAGAAATGTCATACTTCTCTTTCGCCTTGCTTAGGCTACGGTTCCCCAAATGCAGTTAAAGAATGGTAATAATACGAAAGGGGAAATGCAAAAAGAGGAAAAAGGACGGTTCCAGATTCTCTAATGATAAGCGCGAAATTTCCGCTATACTTCGTGCAGTGGCATGTTCCTATTTACGTTTCCCATTCTTGAATGTCGGAAAGTCGTTATGCGGCCCGTTCCGGCCATGGTACTGGGTGTTGCTCGCCCAAAACGCGCATATTCCGTATCTTTTGGGCCTAGGCCGGGCCCTGTGGAGTGCCTGCCGAGTTGCCCTTCGGAGCTAAGGGCAGTTCGTGTTGTTTACCTTGGCTGAAACTGAGGTCGGTTAGACCTCAGTTTCGCTTCTCTTCAACCTGTTATGACGGCGATCGCTGCATTGTTTCAGTGCCCTGGAGACGTGAAACAGGCGTGGGAAAGAGCTGTCCTGGACACAGATTGTTACTGCATGACATAACGGCCGCGCAGAGCGTGATATTTGCATAAGAGGTTGTGGAAGGAACATGCTTCATTGCGTACTTGGCGTTCCGCCTCCGTAGCAGCGGGTTGTTGCATTGAATTTATGAGCTATTAGTTAAAGATTGCCACAAGGGGTTGTCAAAGAAGAAAAGATCAGCAGCACTGTCATTGTAGCACTCTTTTTAGGTCTAGGGGAGGAAGCATGTTTCACTTCTCAAGCAGCAGCACCGCAAGGAAATGTGCGCGCATAATATGTAGGAAGGTAGCATTTCATTATGTGTGATTCTGCTAGTAGAATAAAGGATATCACACGAGTGACTGCTGCAATCTATTGTATCATGTAATTGCATGCGTTATCGAAGAGGTAGTTATGTAAAATAGCTGTATTATAGTAGTCTCTTTGGAACTGACCATTGTGATCAGTTAGTTTAGTTGAGAAACGAGGAAGTGGAAACGACAATGGCTTTGTACAAACACTATATGTTACTCTTTCTATCCTTTGCTTCTCAGAAAGAGTACATTTTTTGTAGATGTTGTAGTTTAGGCCTGTTTTTTTCGGGCAGAGACAATTGAAGTGAAAACCGCTACAACCAAACTAAACGATAAATGGCAAACAGTTACTTCAAGAAGAGAAAGCTCTAAATATTTGTATATGCATACCAGAAATACTTAACAAATCTATACAGGCGGAACGACTTTACTTAATACGTTTTTCACAACAAGAGATTCCAAGAAAAGTGGATTTTGAAACTCATTAACTTCTTCATGCTTAATCTTCGCAAGTTTCTCCAGCATTTCATCTACCAAGTTAGGGTCGCTACCATACAACAACGAACTGTCCATAGAGGAGCGCTGCACGAGTTCTAAGTGCATGGGAAAGTACCACTTGGACGCCTTCTTCACATGTGAAGGCGACACAAACATCTTGCCACTATGCAAACCAATTAATCTGGACAGTAATACTATGTCGTCTAGTGAATTTGTGTAGACCCCGCCGGCTCTGGCATTATACGTCAACCTATGGGTTCGCAAATGTACCATGATATCCAAAATGTACCGTTTTATACTGGATGCGACAAATACATCGTTCAAATTAGCCTCTTCATTCAATACGATCGAGCTCTTACTTTCTGACTCTTGTTGCTCCACTCTCATCTCTCCAGGACTATTATTGGCCCTTGTGTCAATGCTGAACTCTGTTGAACTCTCAAAATCCAAATATGGCGGTGCGCATGCAAACCAAAATTTGTGTTTGAGCCAAGCATCTATGTGTATACATGTTGGTAAAAAAATGCGTGTTTTTGGAGCTGCTTTACTTACATCGTCCCCATCCTTGGCAGCACTTGAGGGCGGCACCGGATTATTCCAATGAACGACTCCTATAAATATACGTCCTGACTGTACCTTCTCGGTTATCGTTTTGGAGCCTCTCATAATCCTGACTAGTTTCGCTTGGTCTTGCTGTGAAAGCGTATTTATATCTGGAATGATGATAATTTCAAATTCCTGAGAATGTGTAGTTGTCAACGACTCTAAGCTTGAGGTTGTCGAGTTCATGACCGTGATATTTATTCCCTCATCTGGATAAACGTCATTAATCGCCCTTTTCAGTTGTATATCACAAGTGCTTGGCATTGAAGAAGCTAATTGCCCCTGTGCGAAGTCGTTTCTATACATACACAAAAAGCTCTTCTTAGCAGTAACAGAAAATTTCAAACATGTCTGGAAATCTGGCAAATTATGATCGCCCATTCCTTCTCTTCTTCTGCCACATGAACTTGATAATGCTGCACCTTGAACCTTGTTAGTGGTTGCTGTACATGGGCGTAACGTCGTTATAAATGAATGTACTACTAACAGGTCCCCTGAGCTTAAAAGCTTGTCATTACACACGTATGGATGAAATTTTTTTTTCATTGTACTAGGATGAGCTCATCGCGACTCTGAAAAATAGGAATAATGAAGAAATTAAGCTTAGCAATTACAATAAGAGCACCTTGAAAACTGCCGAATAATACAACTGCGGATTCTAAATAACTTGTGACAACTATAAGCAAGCAAGAAAAATGGCTAAACTTGTGCATGATGTCCAAAAAAAACAACATAGAGAGCGGTCTCAACTAACGAGCCGTACCAGATTTGGATTCTTAGAAAAGCATAAAGATTATGTGAAACGTGCTCAAGACTTCCACAGAAAACAGTCCACTTTGAAGGTTCTCAGAGAAAAAGTAAAGGAAAGAAATCCAGATGAATACTACCATGCTATGCATTCCAGAAAGACTGATGCTAAAGGCCTTCTGATCAGCTCACGTCACGGTGACGAAGAAGATGAGTCCCTTTCCATGGATCAAGTTAAATTACTCAAGACGCAAGACAGTAACTACGTTAGGACGTTGAGGCAAATAGAGCTGAAAAAGCTGGAGAAAAGGTCGAAGCAGTTGATGTTTAAAAGCAGTGGGAAGCATACAATATTTGTTGATTCCCGAGAAAAAATGGTGGATTTTGCCCCAGAGAAGTTCTTTAATACCACTTCTGAAATGGTGAATAGATCTGAAAATAGATTAACCAAGGACCAATTAACCCAAGATATCTTTAATAATAGGAACGCTTCATCGATAATGCCCAAAGAATCGTTAGATAAAAAGAAATTGAGTAAATTCAAACAAGTAAAGCAACATATACAAAGGGAAACTCAATTAAAGGAGGTCCAACAGAGAATGGACTCTCAAAGGGAATTGTTGAAAAAAGGCTCCAAGAAGAAAATTGTAGACCCTACAGGAAAGTCTTCATTCAAATGGAAGAAACAACGGAAACGCTAGTTATTTATCAGCTATGTAATACAATTAGGGCAACAAAAGCTTCTTAACAGTCCTTCCGTTCTATACTTTATACTCTTTGATTTATATGGTCACATTATATTAAGTGCTTTTTGCGCCATAAGAAAGAAAGGATTTTGAGACGCCGAAAAAGAACCCCTTCCCGAATGGGGATATTTGAGACAGGTTAGTCAAGAGCTCCCTTTGTGAACAATACTACAGTTCTATACTGAATAACAAATCAGTACACAATGAACAAATCATCAAATACACTTATAGATAGTCTTTCGAAATGGTCGTCTCGGTTTTTTAGAACCAATCCATCAGGAATAAACCAAGGTGCATCCAACAAGGAACTGGAACAAGTTTTTGAACAAATCGACGCTATAGTTGAAAACCACAATAACAACTTAGCTACTACCTTTGATAAGATATCATACCGCGTAGCTCACAAGATCACACACTTGGTTGAAAGCCATTCCTTATTGTTCAATTACGTTACATTGGTTCTCATCGCGACTTTTTTGGTCGTTATTGGTTCGTTTACCTCCATCTCTTCTATTCCATTCACAGCTCTACCTCCTACTAAGGAACACCCATTGTTTGATCCAACAGATTTCGATATAGATCACGATTGCCATGTTATTTACCACGAAGATGATGAAGATAAGAAGAAAAAGAAAAAAAGCAAGAGGTTCCTTGACATGATGGATGAAAAGCATGCTATTATATTGCCCTTATCTAGCGGCTGCACTTTACTAGCTCTTTATTTTGTGATCAAGAAACTGCATCTAAACTGGCTGAAATATGTGGTTAAGATCTTGAACTTCAACATAACACTATTGAATATACCTGCTGGTACATTTGTCTACTCATATTTTCTCAATTCAGTCTTCAGAAACCTATCACATTTCACCTCATGGAATCCCCTGGTTATTTTACCTAGGTATCGTGTGACAATAGCTGATGATAACGAGGACCTGAACAAAATAGGCGGGTTTGTTACCAATTTGAATTACAAAGACGGGTTGACTAACTCAGTTGTCCACAAGAAGACATTGGATGAAATTGAAAGTGATCACTGGATGAAACATTTTTACAGAAGAGAATTAGTTGAACCCAAGGATATCAAGTCGAAGAGGCAGATCAGTAACATGTACTTTAATAACGCTTTAATTGTTTCGTTTGTTCTCTCCCTCATTTCCACTGCATATTTTTATTTATCGCCTAATAATTGGTTAATATCTAATTTAGTCAGTATGAATATGGCAATTTGGTCCATTTCTCAACTAAAATTGAAGAATTTGAAATCTGGTGCTCTAATCCTAATCGCCCTATTTTTTTATGACATTTACTTTGTCTTTGGTACCGATGTGATGGTAACAGTAGCTACCAACCTTGATATCCCCATAAAACTAAGTTTGCCTGTCAAGTTTAATACTGTCCAAAATAGCTTCAACTTTTCAATGCTTGGATTAGGCGATATTGCCTTGCCTGGTATGTTTATTGCCACGTGCTACAAGTATGACATTTGGAAATGGCATCTTGATCATGATGACACTGAATTCCACCTTTTGAATTGGTCATATGTTGGCAAATACTTCATCACTGCAGTAATTAGTTATACTGTTTCTTTGGTATCTGCAATGGTATCATTATCTGTCTTCAATACCGCTCAACCAGCCTTGTTGTATATTGTTCCTTCCTTATTGATCAGTACTATCTTGGTGGCTTGTTGGAACAAAGATTTCAAGCAATTTTGGAATTTTCAATATGATACAATTGAAGTGGATAAAAATTTAAAGGAAGCTATCAAGAACAAGCAAAATTCTATGACTTATTCAACTTTTATTTTATCAGAGTACTATGATGATGCTGACAAATACGCGTTGCTTGTTGACGATGTAATCGAAAATTTTGATGAAGATGAAGAGTTCGTACAAGAGGAAGATTTCAATGACAGTTCTGAGGGAGAGTATTCTGAAGAAGATTTCTCCGATGACGAATCTTCTTGATTCTCAAAAAAGCAGCTCTCCCTATGCATTTAGGGTTGTATTTATTTTCTAATCCAAGACAGTGTGTAAAATTCCTTTTTTTTCGTTTTTATCTTTTGAATGTACTAATCCTGTTTCAACTATATTTTTTGGGCGCACCATTCCAGTTCTCGTACATAAATTTTTGACATTGTTGTATAATTATCTAACATATATATATAGAAGTTATGAACATCCAGAATTTCGAATTACTCTCTCCACATCATTATTGAATTTTTCAAAAGCTTTATCAGTAGCAGTATTTGAGTTTTTACTTCGCCTTTTCACGGTTATTACAGTCGACTCGTTAGGTAAACTGTTAATCTTAATTTTAAATTTGAAATTACCTTCCACAAATTTGCAATCATATTCCACCGTCTTTCGGCCAAATTTGTGGTCTAAATTCTTTAACTGGTAGTCAATACTATTCTTGTTGAATTCGTTTAATGTTAGCATATGCGCATCATCAAATGATATATTCGTCACATGATTCTTAGATATCTTTGTACCATTGTTATGAGACGAAAAGTTTTGGAACAGTTTGACGAGCCAATTCTTTTTGTCATTGACAGGAACTTCCTCAACTTTAGCCTTTTTAACACTTTTTACAGTGTTTACTGGCTTTTTTGTATTAGCGTGCAAACTTAATCTCCTAGCGGTGTCTTTGGTAGCTTTTGCGGATGCGATTTTAGGAACTTCAAGGCGCTTATTTTCGGAGATATCTGCATTTACCTCTTTCTCAACAACTGGCAACGCAACTTGGGAAGGTTCCTCAACTATTCTATTATTTAGCTTGATTTGCTCCTCTTTTATTTTTTTCCCTCCAACTTTTTTTGATTCATCTTCGTCCTCATCAAATAGCATTGTAACTCTTTGTTGTGGATTAGTGCTTTCCTCGGATGGCCTTTTATTTGGGCAGATTAAACTTGATTCAAGCATATCAGCTTGGGAAGTGTGCTCATCTTGATCTTCCTCCAAATCTTTGAACATTGACTGCACACTTTGGGAAATACCTAACGTATTACTATCATGACTACCACGTGTTGAAGAAAACCTTTTTTGCACATAAGGATTTGGAGGTTTTTCCGGTGATAATCTAAGCTTTGAAAGTATCTCTTCAGTAGTTTCTCTAGGAATACCTGAATTATTATTGTTCCAGTAAAGACTTACTCTAACATTTGTTGCGGGAGTAAGGACATTCGTGGTTGCCAATGTGTCGATGGACACTGCTTTCCTATGTACACTTCCTTGTGAATCGCTCTCTGAAGATGACGTATTTAACGACCCCTCATCAGAGGGAGCGTCTTCAAAAATATTAATAGCTTTTTCATCTTTTGTATTTGGCACAGTGTAGTCAATGGTGTTATTAATTTCGTTGTTATCTGTTTTTTTCCCCTCCGGAACGTAACCAGCCGATTTAAATCTTCCAGCTTTTGTGAAAGAAGATACTTTGGGTGATACGCTAGTCATATTACTGTCTGGGTCATTATTCATGAATTGAATTGCCTGAGCCGTAAAAGTGTTCGTTGGTATCTCCATCGCAAACGTCATATCCGAGATCCCATCTAAGTCGGTGCTTAAATAAGACCCAGGTGAGCCTTGATAACGTTTCACAGATAAATTGGCGTTCAAGTTAGACCGTGGCGTTAGAGATATTTTCGCAGACTGTTTTCGCAAAGGATGCGACATGGCTACGCTCCTAGATTGATTCTGTGGCACATTTAAGTGCTTATCATCGGTATCATCGGCAAGCATCTGACTCAGATTTTTAAACGTCATAGATGTATTCAGAAAGCTGGAAGGTAAAGACAACATTGGTTTTTGAATTGTACTAGACTCTGCTAAAATACTGGGATCCCTCGAGGGTGAAGCTACCATGGTTAAAGGTACGTATGAACTTTCAATCGAATCTTCCAAGATTTTATCTGGGGGTTCGTCTACTGCACGCTTACCCATATACAAGGAATCCCTCTCATTGGTCCGTAGAGTAGGCTCCTTCATTAAATTCGTTCCCTGCAATAGTGACTCCACTTTTGAATTCAATGGCTGAGAGATATTGCGCCGAGGGTCTAGCGATGGGGATGGTTTACCTTGTTCATTGGGCAAAGAATTTACACGGAGTTCTTGGGACTGAATAGGTCTGAATGATGACAAATGCTGATTTTTTCTTTGGAGCTGTTCCTTATGTCTTCTTTTTTCCATTTCCAAGTCTTTATTCTTAAAGAACTGTTTATTGGTTTCATTAAATGAGTTTGTGATATCTGACAGTGCCGTTCTTTTGGGCTTCTGATTTTCCATAAAGGTTGTGTTTAAAGCATTATCCTTTTGGAAAATAGGAAATGAAGAAAGCCTTGATATCTCCTCCAATGGTTCACGGGACATGTTGGAAGAGTTTTTTTCTATCTTGGTTGGATTTTTTGAGCCTGCATTTTCCCTATTCAGAGATGCATCCGAGATCGTGATAGTATCTGACGAGTTATTCGTTTTTTGTCTCTCCTGCCTTTGTGTATCACTCTCCCTTTCGTTTTCCTCTTCCTCTTCCAGAATCTTATCTAGGGCATTTCCAAATAAGATCTGATCACATAAGATCTCAAAGTCAGAATCTGATTCCAAGGAGTGCGGTTCTGATTTACTAACATCTTCAAGTGTTGATATCTTGCTCGGAAGAGGATCGTCGAACACTAATAAATCATTTAAGTTCAGTGAACGTTTCGAAATGGACTGTAAAGAGTATAATGATCTCTTTGAGGCTGAGTTTTGCAGGGTTCTCCTAACGGTAGCAGTTGGGGCTATATTATTCCTTGAAAGTGATTTATTGATTGATTTATTAGATGAAGAAGTGTGAATTGCCTTCCTTGACAACAAATATCTTGAAGGCGACTTTGGCAGTTGAGGTGGGGGCAACTCGCCATCATGCACAGTATCTTTAGAAGTTGAAGCAGACAATGATAATCTGGTTTTTGATAAACGCAGCGACCTTTTCGAACGTGATGATATAGAAGAATATGAGTTACGGAAAACCCTTGACGAAGATGCATTGAATATAGGAATAGCAGGTGGTAATGTTACAATTTCTGTTTCGAGCTTATCACTGTCTTGATGGCTGAGTGTATTGAGGCTAAATTGAGACTTTTGTGTCAGCACAGGGGCGTTAATTTCTGGGTTAACACTTATGTTAGTGTTGTTATCATTGAATCGTGAAGTGTTTTCTGAATGAACTTCTAAAGAATGTGGAGTTTTCACATCGTTATTGTCGTCTCCGTTGGTAGCATTGGAAATTTCAGTCGTATATTCCCTTTTTGATTCGGTTATACTATTTTCCTTTGCAGACTTCTTGTGTTCGCTTGATGACGACAGTGATATTGAGTGACGTTGTTTATATTGTAACAACAGTGAATAAAAGAGTTTTTCCTCCGACATTGGCTTTTGTAGCAACTTGGCTGTGATTAATTCACGAGAAACTCCATGCCACAGAATTTGCAAACTCCTTAAGATGGATTCATCGATATCATTTCTTGAATGCAGAGTTATAATAGAGGGTGAAATATTATTTAACAAATGTAAATCTGAATTGGATTTCCCTCTCGCCATATTATCTCTCTTCATTTTTCTAAGCATTTTATTGACGGGGAGATCGTCATATTTCTTGATCAGAGGATGCTTCAATATCTCCTGAGTGGTTATTCTTTTTGCTGGATCAATTACCAGTATTTTTGATATCAAATCACGAGCCTCAGCAGATAAATTCATGGGCATTTGATATTTACCCGATTGCACTTTTAGTAACAACTTTTTAATGTTGTCATCATTAAATGGTAAATGACCGGTCAGTAATGCAAATAGAACGATACCACAAGACCAAACGTCGCTTGGACCGCCATGATATGGTCTGCCCATGACGATTTCAGGAGAGGCATAATGTGGAGAACCGCATGAAGTCTTCAAGAGTTTGTTAGGAAGCTCTAAAGCTGCCATACCAAAGTCTGCAATTTTAATCCTCCTATTTTTCTTGTCTAATAGTAAATTTTCAGGCTTTAGATCACGATGGCATATATTAAAAGAATGACAATAGGAAACTCCTTCCACTATTTGCTTAAAGTAATGGATTGCCTCCCTTTCAGGTAACTTTCCCTTGGAGACCAAATAATCAAATAATTCCCCACCATCAACGTATTCTAACACTAAATACAGTTCTGATTTGTTCTCCCAAACTTCGAACAATGCCATTACGTTTGTGTGCGATATTAGTTTCATAATGACAATCTCTCTCTCTATACCATATGGATTAGTTTGAGAATGGTTGCTATATTCCCTGGATACTATGGAGGGAGAAGATATATTGGAGGTGACCATGGAGGAAGAATAGGAATTAGGCATAGTTCCATTAGTAGAGCGATGAACGAACGCTTTCTTTTTGGGAACAATCTTAATCGCAGCCAGTTGCCCTGTCTCCATGTTTTTAGCTAAACGAACTCTACCAGAAGACCCCTTACCTAAAGTTTTTCCTAGCTTCCAAGGACCTACTGTATCTCTGGATTTTCTCTTTGATGATTTTGTAGCAGCACTTATGGTTGATTCGGGTTGTGACAATCTTTTAGTAGCATCGTTCACAGATTGCACCACACGTTCCAAATGCGCTGACGATCTTTTTGGGTTTGAATTTACTTTGGCCATAGCTCTCTTAGCTGCTTTTTTGGCTAATGAAGACGGACGACTTTTAGATGCATGGTTAGACTTTGAAACGTGACCAGTCATTTTTCAGGACAGAAAATGAAAAATAGTAATAACAAATAGTAAAGGAGTGAATAGTAGTTGGTTGTTATTTTTTTTATTGGTATTTTCGTCCAGCAAATCGGTGTTGTTGTTCTTATTTCAGACTTTCTTGTGATTTGAATATTTGTCTCTTTTCGCGATTACTAGCAAGTTTAATTGGGTACGAGCCTGTTCGATGGTCTGCTTGAGTTCCAATCTTTGTTCAATGATCTTTTGAATGCTTAATTTAAGTTCTTAACGTCGAATATCCAGCGAGCTTACAAGCCTGAGCAAGTGATCAAGAAGAAAAAGTTTTCTAGACAAAAGGGTGCTTGCTTATATTAAGAACGCCAATGCGAGTGACCGCTATAATGCTGCTCCGAACTGGTACAAGACGTACAATACATGATGAAGAGTAGTTTTTACTATTTAGCCCAAACAACTCAACGCGAAAATGAACACGCGAAAAGAAGAAAACGGCAAAAATACTTCATAACGCGAAAAGGAAGGACAAAGGCAAACATTCTAAAAGTCCTGTCATTGTAAACGCATATATCTCTGCAAATGACCTCTGTTTCATCTACGGCTGGAGCCCGTTGTTCATACATTTTCGTATTGAACATCGACTCAACCATGACAGGCGCGTAGGCCTCTGACGATATAAGATATTTATGTCTTTAAAGTCAATGCCTACAAAAGAAAATGATCACTTAACCTTATGAAAAGTATAGCCGTCGCAATTCCTTATCTCTTGCGTTCTTCGATGTTAGATAAAGAATCGCCAGACAACAATCACTCCTTCCTTTTCAAAGTGAGATAATAGTGGTCGTACCATTGCACGATAAATGTTGTATTAGTCAGCTTTAGACGTAGGGTATGGGTTGCAAGCGTTCGTTTTCTCGAGAGTGCGTTTAAGGGAGTAATAGGTTTGAGGCAAACTTTTCTTCGGTCTATGCATGAAAGATAATCTGAGACAGGGTTTTCGGGAAAAAAAGGCTAGGGCAGAACTTATTTTATTCCACCATGGGCTGAAGTATCATTGCATGGCAACAAGCGATAGTACAAGAATAGGGTTAGGTAAAGGGTTGGCACACCCCTTAATCGTTCCGTAAGATAGTCGAAGTTTCATTTATAAATAGTTCACTATTATAAGAATAAGTCTCACAATTCATATAGCATACATATTCTCCGATCTGCACTTTCAGTACAATTCAAAAAGACTCTGTTTAAACTTACAAAAACAGAGACAAGAAAAAAAATGGAGCAACAACGTGAAATACTGGAACAATTGAAGAGAACTCTTCAAATGCTAACTGTTGAGCCATCTAAAAATGATCAAACCGCAAATGGAAATAAGGAACAGAAGGAGAAGAGAGAAACCGGAAATTCCTGGTGTATACTCGAGCACAATTACGAAGACATTGCACAGAAATTTATTGAGTTCATATACAAGAATCCTACTACTTATCATGTCGTATCATTTTTCGCTAGGTTATTAGAGGAGCACGATTTCAAATATTTGAGCGAGAAATCCAATTGGAATGACTCGATTGGTGAAGATGGTGGGAAGTTCTACACTATCAGAAATGGGACCAACTTATCTGCCTTTATCTTGGGAAAGAACTGGAAGGCCGAAAAGGGTGTCGGTGTGATTGGATCCCATGTAGACGCCTTGACCGTCAAATTAAAACCCGTCTCATTCAAAGAAACATCTGAAGGCTACGGAAGAATTGCTGTCGCTCCTTATGGAGGGACTTTGAACGAGCTGTGGCTAGACAGAGACCTGGGTATCGGTGGTCGTCTTCTTTATAAGAAGAAAGGCACTAAAGAAATTAAAAGTGCTTTGATTGATTCTACACCCTTCCCTATCTGCCGAATTCCTTCTTTAGCTCCTCATTTCGGTAAACCTGCTGAAGGCCCATTTGACAAAGAGGACCAAACTATCCCAGTCATCGGCTTCTCTTCTCCAGATGAGGAGGGCAGTGAACCCCCTACTGATGATGAAAAAAAGTCACCCTTATTTGGCAAACACTGTATCCATCTTTTAAGATATGTCGCCAAATTAGCCGGTGTGAAAGTGTCCGAATTGCTTCAAATGGATTTGGATTTATTTGATGTTCAAAAAGGTACCATTGGTGGGATTGGCAAGCATTTTCTTTTTGCGCCACGTCTAGATGACAGATTATGTAGTTTTGCGGCAATGATTGCCTTGATTTGCTACGCCAAGGACGTTAACACCGAGGAGTCTGAATTGTTCTGCACTGTAACGTTGTATGATAATGAAGAAATCGGATCGTTGACGAGACAAGGCGCAAAAGGTGGCTTGCTGGAGTCGATAGTAGAACGTAGTTCTTCCGCATTTACCAAGGAGCCAGTCGACCTACATGCGATTTGGGCTAACTCCATCATTCTATCAGCAGACGTCAACCACTTGTACAACCCGAACTTCCCAGAAGTCTACTTGAAAAACCATTCTCCAGTGCCCAACGTCGGAATCACGTTGTCGCTGGATCCAAATGGTCACATGGCTACAGATGTCGTAGGGACTGCCCTGGTAGAAGAACTAGCACGCCGTAACGGAGACAAAGTGCAATACTTCCAAATCAAAAATAATTCAAGATCAGGTGGTACCATCGGCCCATCGTTGGCCTCTCAAACAGGTGCCCGTACCATAGATCTAGGCATCGCACAATTGTCTATGCACAGTATCAGAGCTGCTACAGGGTCCAAGGATGTTGGATTGGGTGTCAAGTTCTTCAGCGGCTTCTTCAAGTACTGGAGGTCTGTCTACGATGAATTCGGAGAATTGTGATTACACTGCACTATTCTTTTTCTTCTTTTTAGTTCCATTTTTCACCTCTTTCTAAAAATACTTTAACTTTGAATAAGGAAGACGAAAAAATGTACCAAAAAAACGAAGTCACCACCAAAACCGTCGAGATATAAATACATATTTCTAGAAAAGAATCCAAAAATACATAAACCCCTTAATTTTCACTTAGAAACACTTAAAAAACGACGTGGATGTTTTCAAACGCAGAATAACGTCGAAGTAGGTCCTATTAGCCGTATAGGATGAAACGAACTACATACCTCTTGATGATTAGTCAAGCATTCTTTCTTTTGTGACGCTGACAATCAATTAAAATATAGCCGGGTAATGCACGGCTCGCTACATTTTTTTCGATTTTTATCTTTTTTTCACAAATCGAAAACATTAGACTTCCTATTTGGGAAATAGAAAGCATTTTACCGTTTCTGAGGCGACTTCTCCTCTTCTTACAGTATTTATTTAGTGTCTTTGCATTCGACCCTTTGCACCTTTCAGCTTTATTTTTGGAACACGTACTCTTTTCGTTCTCAATAGAACCTTTTCTCAGTCATTCATCACACTTATTGTTACTGCAAAGTTACAGAACCGGTGTCTTTGCCAAGAATATACTTATATAGTTAAGAAAGTGGACTAAAAAGCCAATATAAACAAGCATCGCTGTGCCTCTTTTCTTATATAGTTATCAGGAGCGAAGAAGTGACAAGTTCTCGAGCAAAGCAACAGCAACAGTAATAAAAAATGTGTGGTATCTTTGGTTACTGCAATTATTTGGTAGAAAGATCTAGAGGGGAAATTATCGACACCTTAGTTGATGGTTTACAAAGATTAGAATATAGAGGCTACGATTCCACCGGTATTGCTATTGATGGTGACGAAGCTGACTCTACTTTTATTTATAAGCAAATTGGTAAAGTGAGTGCTTTGAAAGAAGAGATCACTAAGCAAAATCCAAACAGAGACGTTACTTTCGTATCTCACTGTGGTATTGCCCACACTAGATGGGCTACTCACGGTCAACCAGAAAAAGTTAACTGTCATCCTCAAAGGTCGGACCCAGAAGACCAATTTGTGGTAGTTCATAATGGTATCATCACAAATTTTAGGGAACTGAAGACACTTTTAATCAACAAAGGTTATAAATTTGAAAGTGATACAGATACTGAGTGTATTGCGAAGTTATATTTGCATTTATACAATACAAATTTACAAAATGGTCATGATTTAGATTTTCATGAGTTGACCAAGTTAGTTCTTTTAGAACTGGAAGGTTCATACGGGTTATTGTGTAAGTCTTGCCACTATCCAAATGAGGTTATTGCCACGAGAAAAGGATCTCCATTGCTGATCGGTGTTAAATCTGAAAAAAAACTAAAGGTTGATTTTGTGGATGTGGAATTCCCTGAAGAAAACGCTGGCCAACCAGATATTCCCTTGAAATCGAATAACAAATCATTTGGCCTGGGCCCAAAGAAAGCCCGTGAATTTGAAGCAGGCTCCCAAAATGCAAATTTACTACCAATTGCTGCCAATGAGTTTAACTTAAGACATTCGCAATCGAGAGCATTTTTATCAGAAGATGGTTCCCCAACGCCGGTGGAGTTTTTTGTTTCTTCAGATGCGGCATCTGTGGTTAAGCATACCAAGAAGGTTCTATTCTTAGAAGATGATGATCTAGCTCATATCTACGATGGTGAATTACACATCCATAGATCCAGAAGAGAAGTAGGTGCATCCATGACAAGGTCTATTCAAACTTTAGAGATGGAATTAGCTCAGATCATGAAGGGTCCTTATGACCATTTTATGCAAAAGGAAATCTATGAACAACCTGAATCCACCTTTAACACTATGAGAGGCAGAATCGATTACGAAAACAATAAAGTGATATTGGGTGGTTTAAAGGCATGGTTGCCCGTCGTTAGAAGAGCACGTAGGCTAATCATGATTGCATGTGGTACTTCTTATCATTCATGTTTGGCCACCCGTGCTATCTTTGAAGAATTATCAGATATCCCAGTTAGTGTGGAGTTAGCATCTGATTTTCTCGACAGGAAGTGTCCTGTCTTCAGAGATGACGTGTGTGTGTTTGTTTCACAAAGTGGTGAAACCGCAGATACTATGCTAGCTCTAAATTACTGTCTAGAAAGAGGTGCCTTGACTGTAGGAATTGTGAACAGTGTCGGTTCTTCTATTTCTCGTGTCACCCATTGTGGTGTTCATATTAATGCTGGTCCAGAGATCGGTGTTGCATCTACAAAAGCCTACACTTCCCAGTATATTGCCTTGGTTATGTTTGCTCTGTCGTTGTCAGATGATCGCGTATCGAAGATAGACAGAAGAATCGAAATTATTCAGGGTTTAAAGTTGATTCCAGGCCAAATCAAACAAGTTTTAAAATTGGAACCAAGAATAAAAAAGCTATGTGCCACTGAGTTGAAGGATCAAAAATCTTTATTGTTGTTGGGTAGAGGTTACCAATTTGCCGCTGCTCTGGAAGGTGCCCTGAAGATCAAAGAAATTTCTTATATGCATTCTGAAGGTGTCTTGGCAGGTGAATTGAAGCATGGTGTTTTAGCCCTGGTTGATGAAAACTTGCCAATCATTGCCTTTGGCACCAGAGACTCTTTATTCCCTAAAGTGGTTTCCTCTATTGAACAAGTTACCGCCAGAAAGGGACATCCAATTATAATTTGTAACGAAAATGATGAAGTGTGGGCACAAAAGTCTAAATCAATAGACCTGCAAACTCTAGAAGTTCCACAAACTGTTGATTGCTTGCAAGGTCTAATTAATATTATTCCACTACAGCTGATGTCTTATTGGTTAGCTGTTAACAAAGGGATTGATGTCGATTTCCCAAGAAACCTGGCTAAATCTGTCACCGTCGAATAGGCAGATCCCTTTCCATTTCCTAAGTCCTCCAGTCCTGCACCCAACTTTGGGATTCTCACTTCTTCGCTTTTCATTCTTGAACTTCCTCCATTAATTTTGAAACGCGTATTGCAAGCTGGCATTAAAGATGGTTCCGCTTGTATTCTCTAAATAAAAAAATATACTATAACTTACATAAATAACCAAAAAGATTGTCGCAGTCCACAATCAGACGTGCTACATAAGTGTATTGTAACTTTGTTATGATCTTTAAACCTTCTTGCGGGCCCTTCTAAATAACACTGAACCCTATTCCGGCTGAACCCGGTTTTTTACCCGCAGAAGTGAGTTCGATGATTATCCTCATCGACTTTTGATGAAATTTAAGGAGAAAGTGGTATGTTAACGAGCGTTTAGGCAATCAACAAAAAAAGGGTCAAAGGGATTGAGCTATTGTAAAGAAGCGAATTTCAAAATTTGGGGTAAAAAAGTGCGCTTTGATTTTACTTATATTCACCATTTCAATTCCTTATATATCGGCACAAGAAATAGCGTGTTTGAACTTTAACAGCCAACATCAAGTAAACAACACTGAAAAAACAATAGTCAACAAATAAGTGGAAGCATGGGAAGCAGGGGAATGGTCCAGGAAAGCAGTCCAGACGCTTTAGCAGCGGCGTCAGCAATTGGTAACGCGCTCAGCCATAATGGCAGAACGGTTGACAGAAGTAAAATACCACAATATAACCAAAGTTTTGCATCTCGGACAACATCAATTGCCGGGACCAATAGGTATACGACACTTCTGAATTCTAACTCAAGGGCGCCTTCAATGAATAGCGGTGGATACAGGTCCTCTAGGCGCACCTCGAGTTTTCCCCATCGAATACATTATAGAAACGCTAATAATTCGACCATAAAAAGGCAATACAAAGCCCACGAAGATGCAGAAACTACCTTCCGGGAGTTCGGAGGCCAGCAGTCATCAAATGTTTTAGACATTCCAAGCTCGACAAGCCGAAACATTAAGTCAACAACTGCATCACTTAGGACCTCAGGCAGTGTAACAATGATGGTCAAAAAGTATATACCAGGTCCTAGGGGGCTAGTTGCGGTAGAAGTACCACTACAAGAAGGAACTCCGAGATATAGCCTCAAATCCAACTCCCACAATTCGGGTTGTAGAGCGTACTCTTTACCTTCTAGCAACAACAATGCTATCCAAATGCAGAGGAAGAAAGCTGCTAAAACAAGGCAGCCACAGAGAAAAATATCAGAACATGGTTTTAAATCAAAGGGAAAGTATTCTAATAAAATATTACCTAAAGTACATAACAGGTCACCGAAAGAGCAACATAATGACAATGTTCCATTAATGCAAACAACCATGAATGAAGAAACAGAACAGGAGCTACGAGAAGATTTTCATGATCCTTTCGAATTTAAACCAATAACTATATCAGATGACGAAAGGTCATTTACTGAAACCGATGAGTTTGATCGTAGTGTATATGAAAAGAGTAAAAGCAATTCAAGTGAACGTGAGAAAAAGAAAGAGATCGAACAATTACTCAAAGAGGTTCATACTTTAGAAGAAAAAATATCGCAAATCGAGGTAGCAAAGTTCAATGAAGAAGAAAGAGAACAAAGCCTAATCTTGAAACTGCGGAAGGTAAAGTTAGATGAGGAACGTAGGATGGCGATACTGAAAAGAGAACTAGATATCGCAAAGGAGAATGCCGACCTTGAAGCTGAAGAATTAAAATTATTGGAAAATAAAAGAAAAGAACACTATCGCAACGAAAACGAACTAAAACCCAAGATGAAATCAACCACGGATCATCAACCTACTTCGTATGAACTGGAGCCCACTGAATTACTTTTAAAAGAGGTAGAAAAAGGATCATCAACTATCTTAGGTCAATCTCAGAATATCAAAACTTCAGAATCTAAGCATACTCGAGATGCTGAGAAGAGCTTATTAAATCCTATTCTACTTGACTCTTTCCAAGATTCTGCTTCCCAACTAACCTCAGAAAACGAAACTGGGCGCAGCGAAAATTCGAACAGTCTCAATGGCAGTGAGTTATCCGATTATAATTATATAGAAGACTCAGCAGCCGATCTTCGCGCTACAGCAAAGACAAGTGTTGAGTCTGAGATCAACAAAGATCAAATTGAGTTGCAACTTCCCCAAGATAAAGATGTAAAAAGACACGAAGAAGATACAAAAGAACATATGACAGACTCCGTGAATGCTAATGCTGTTTTGGTCCAAAACGTAGCTCAAATTGAAGCTCAAAATGAAGTTGAAAAAAAAGCACTTTTCGACAATGAATCAAAAAGTTCAGAAACATTCTCGGTCACTTCTGGAACCAACAATATTAAGCTAGAGAAGGGCTATGTTGTAGCCACTGATGAAAGTGGCGATGTCGACAAATGTTATAGTTACGATGAGAATGAAGACGATGAGAGTGAAGACGATGACGATGAAGAATATCATGACTCTTATGACGTGATAGTGCATGAACCCATCGAAATGGAACAGATGTTAACTATTGTACCTCCGTTAAAATGCCCTTCAAACTATCCCAACGGACTGGACAGTAAAGAAAACAACGAACAGAACTCTGATATTGCAGAATCTGGCCAGTCCGGAACGAACATGGCCAAATATTTACGTAGTGCCAATCCTTACCTCATTAGCACAAGTTCAGATACTCTTGGTTTAGATCCAGAAAACGTAGACTCAAAATCTTCGACTGAAACTACCAGAATTTCACCTGACATTTTGAAAGGCTCAACAGAACCAACATTTAAATCTGCTTTAAGAACATCAGCTTTTACATCAAGTACATCCTCCTCTATTTATTCTGTTGATACATCCCAAAACAGCGCTGCCCATACAGTGCCTACGACAGCTTCTAATACGAGAACGAACAGTAACACTTTGCCAAGGAGTACCACAGTGCAAAAATATAACCAATCGAGCTCTACACCAATTCCTGTGATGTCCCCCAGGCGTTTGGAGGATAAAAAGAAAAATTCTAATTCCTTGTGCGTCAGGACTTTACGTGGTAGTTCCAACGAAGGTCCTCCTTCGCATAAAACACTAAATTCATCATCTAATCCATCCTCATCTCCTTTACGTCCTAACGCAAAACCGTCAGTGGTTCTAGTTTCTGAGGGTCTTGATTTACATGAGACTTCCAAAGGTTATCTGAAGGCTTCTAAAGTAATCAAAGCCTCAACACAATTGCCTAGTCAAGTCCCTTTGAATATAGACGAAAAAAATAGCGTTCTTTACCCCAAGGTACCTCCTGCCAAGAAATCTAGTTTTGAGAAAGAAAGGCCTGTGAGAGATAATCTGGGATTTAGAACCATGTCTTTGAGGGAGCCACTTATGACAAAGAATACTCAGATTACAGGTGCTGGAAGTTTGAAGGCCGAAGAAAAGATATTCAAAAGAGGTCATGTTTCGAGAAAATCATGGACTTTTGGTTTGACTTCTCCACTGAAGGCAAAAACAAATCATTCTGTTCATATTTCTAACGAAACAGAGAAGATTATTGCCCCGGTTACGGGCTCTAAAAGTGAGCCCAATGACAATGATGGTGAGAGATTAGCCCCTATGGAGGACTACAATCCAGATCCGTCTCTTTACACTGCATCATATATGAATAATAATGAGAACGTAAGTGAATCCGGTACAGAAGGACATCGATTTTCATTGTTCAAGAATAGAAGCCAGTTATCAAATAGGAACATGTCTGGTGGGGCAACTGCTTTGAGTTCAACAAATTCTGAGCTTTCTACGGTTCTTCCACTAAGCGTTCCAGTGACTATAATTGAAAAGAATGGAGAAATACACAAGCTTCATAACGACGATACTGTCATGAAAGATAAGTCACATCATCATGGCAATCATAGTAAATTGGGTAGAAAACTTAAGAAAATCTTTGGCAGGAAATGATCAATAAGGAAAAAAGGATACACGGGATTCCAAAAATTAAATATAAAGATACACCACCAGTGTAATTTTAGTTAGTGATTGATTAATTATTAAGACAAACTATGAAATTTCTATAAATTATTGCATGGCAAAAATGAGTAAGGAAGAAAACTTAAAAGAAAAGAGACTGTAAACTGAAGAAAAGTACTATGCGAATTGGTCCATTTTTGAAACTGCTTCAAGAGCTTCACATAAGTAATCAATATTAGAGTCATTCACTCCGCTCAGTGACAACCTACCATCACCTGTTAAATAAACAAAGTAATCATTTCTCAAAATTTCGACTTGCTTTGGACTGAATCTTGTATAGTAAAACATACCATGCTGTTGTACAAAATTTATAAGATCAGGCCACCCTAGGCGGTCAAACATCTCTTTTCTTACGTAGTGCAATCTCTGAACCATGAAGTCAACGTCCTTGAACCATTGCTGTTTCAGCTTAATGTCTGATAATACCACATTTACTACGCGAGAACCATAGCCTGGTGGAGAAGAATACATACCTCTTACAATCTTTTTTAATTGGGAGTCAATGTTCTGCTGCAGTGTATTATTCTGTTTCAGAGGATTAAAATTTCCATCATTCGCAGTGGCAGGCGTGATAACGCTTAAGGAGCCAACCCTTTCACCATAAAGCCCCATATTTTTGGCAAATGATTGACAGAGAAATATGCCGTTACTCCAATTTGGATACCTATTTACGTCGAGACATAATCTCAACAAATATGCATCCTTAAGCAAATTACCAGATTCTAAACCCTGATAAGCCATGTCAACAATGGGTACCATATTTAGCTCATATACAGCATCTATAATTTCCTTCCATTGTTCCTTTGTTGGGTCGAGACCTGTAGGGTTGTGACAACACGCATGTAAGATGATGCAAGGTGGGTTTTTGTTGTTTTCTGATTGGGTGCTATGTGCAAAAACTTTCAATTGTTTTATCCATCCGTCAATGTCTACCTGACCATCTTTGTAGTAGGAATAGCGATGGATATTTTCGAAACCGTTGTTCTGGAAGATATTCTTATGATTTGCCCACGAAGGATCAGGTATCCAGATATCTCTGGATATGAACAAGGCCAAAAATTTAGCTGCTACAGCTAGGGCACCGGTACCACTCAAAGTCTGAACGAAGCTGATTCTATCATGAGCTAAATAAAATGGGCCGAATTGGGGACACGATTCCTTGAAAAGAAAATTCAGAACATTTTCCTGGAATTCTTTAGAACCTGTTATCGGCAAATATGATAGATTATTATTCAGTTCAAAATGTGACTCAATCAATTTTTGAGCTTTGGCCACGGAGGGAAATGTAGTCACTTTGCCCCAACCATCTTTATATATTCCTACGGTCAGGTCTATTTTGTTAACATTTTTTGCTTTCTTGAAGTGTTCAGATAACCCCAAGACTTTATCTGGAGGTGCTCTAGGCACTCTACTTAGCGATGATGTATAGTAGGACCTCCATAGACCCCAATTAGATACTTTACTCCTCAACATCAAGTATTTCGCCAAATAAAACAACTAGAAATATACAGTTGAGAAAGAAAAAACGCACCTAATAAAATGTTATCGCTTATAAGTTCACTATCGTATTTTCGGTACTGTTTTCTCTCTAACTGCACGAATATCCATTAGATAACCAAGACAAAGAGCGAATACTTAACAGCAATTTATATATCTATGCCGAAATGCAAAAAAATGCATAAAAAATGCGGCACCTCAAATATATTGGAGCAAAGCAAAGCAATGTGCCCATACTCCAAGATGCCAAATCTGTCAAGGTTACGCCTCACAATGGGAAGCCATATGAGTTATGACTCTAACAATCACACGACACGGCGTTTAAAACTAGTGGAAGCTATCTTCCGCATCCGAGGAATATGAATCATCGCTGATGGCTGCTAACAAATTCTTTCTAAAAGTAGAGTACACAAAATATAAACCAGTTATTCATAAAAAAACTAATCGTTACTGGACGTTGAAGAGCTTTGATTCTGCAGGGCTTTTTCAACTAAAAGTTCCGAACCTTCCATGAATTTCTCAACAACATCTTTAGTTAAATCAGGCGTCGATAAAATGGCGTCACCTTTGTTACTGAACATTGTACCACTGCGTGACTCAATGGCAGGACTAATCATCAAGGTGCAAATTGTTTTAGCATAAACCTCTGCGCTTTGACAAGTCCAGCTAATGATCCATTCTGTGATGCGGCCAAGGTAGGTATCATTGCCGAGAAGATTACTACGAATGTTTGTTTTGATCAAACCAGGGTTCAAACCGAAGGTATCTATGTTCGTATACCTGTCTTTGGCGTCGAGAACAAGGCTTTCATTGGCTGCCACTGTATTCATGTGTGTAGTATAGGCATTATATTTTTTTTCATCTGAGTTCAAATTATTTGGATCACCGACCTGACCATTTCCTGGGAAGCCAGCGATGAAAACCTTCGGCAAATCGTCTTTCTTTGCCCTACTAATTCCTAATCGCTTAGCGACATCATGAAAGATAATATATCTACTCAAATAACTCACCGCCATGTCTTTCTCTAGTCCCTCACTTGTAGCTTGCCTTTGGCGTGATGCAAAGATACCTGTAGTGAAAATCAAATGTGTTAACCTCTCATAGGGAATTTCATCACAGTGGGAAATACGTTTGCATTCCGATACTAAACTTAAGTCTGCTTTTATAAATTTAATTCTGTCTTTCATTTCTTCGTCCCTAAACGTTTGTCCAACGACAATAACACTAGCGCCTCTCTGGGCGAGTTCTCTACTTATTGCACGTCCAATTCCACCTGTGCCACCAATTATTGCCACATCTAGACGACTAAAGTCAATATCATCGATATTTTTTCTTTCCCAAGTCACACTAGGATCCTTTTTCCAAAACATTTTACTAAAACAGGCAAGTATTATTTTCTGCTCTACCTGGTTGCGTTACTAGCAATACTGTAGAAAATGTTTATTTTCACATACACCCTGAATGACTTTAACATTAACATGTATTTATACCTTTGCTGATTATTTCTCCCCTAATTAACGATTCTTCCCGGATTATGTAATACGTAAACCCAAGTCCCTAATCAATCAATATTTATAAAGAAGTTCATGATGGGTGGGGTTGGTGAATCAATGAAAAGTATCTTAGTTTAAACATATACTTATATATAAACTATAAGCCTATTCTTCATGGGAGTTCAATGAGATACTTTATGTGCGTCTATAAAGATCACTAATGAAGGTACTCCTATTCGGTAATTAATACCTTATCAAATGCTTTATGTTCATCTCCGTCTTGAGTGTCTGTTAGGGAAGCGGTTTTTCTTAGGTAGTTTCAACCTTCTAAAATTATTACTTACAATGTTATACTTCTTTCTGCCCTTGCGCTTAGCGGTAGGATTTTGCTTTGGGATTACACCGCTTGTTGCCTCGTTATCATTTTCAGATTCGGTATCAGAGAGTTGTGAAGTGGATCCCAAAAATTCTGCCACTTTTCTTTTCTTCAGTTTCATTAGTTCCTTATGGACATCTCTCTTAACAATCGAGGTTTCGTTTTCTAAATTGATCTCTCGTGATCTTCTGATAACCTTTCTTCTCTTAGGTCGTTTCCTTATGAAAGCGCCTTCCCTGGCTTTATTATCCTCGACTTCATCATCTTGAAATATATCGGTCACAGCTCTTGACCTTATTAGCCCATCCTCCAGTTTACTTTCTTCTTCGTGGTATTTCTCAGCATGACAATCTTCGTCACTTCTTTCTCTTCCATTTTCTTCTTCATCCTCTTCTTCCTGCAAGATACCAAATTCTTTCACGATTTCACTATGCTCCTTGGCCAACTCCATTAGAGATTTTGTCAGAGGTCTTCTAATCAAGGGTGATGGACTAAATGAATTTGAAATATCCACATTATTATCCTTCGATGGAGTCTTTAATAAAAATGGGTATCCCATGTGGAGCCGACGTTTAGTGTTTGAATTAAACGGAATCTTCAAGTGAATGTTCTCTTCATCCAATCTTAGTGGTGAGTTAGGGCCATAATACCTCGACGATTTGACGGATTCTATTGGAGGTTTTATTGTAGGGCTGTACTTCTTGTTTTCTGCCGACCGTTCATCTTGTTTCCTAAGGGGTGACGAAATGGGAGTGCATGAGAGAGAAACCTTCGGTATTTGAAAGTTTAACTGGCGTTTCACCTTGGATATTGATTCTACTACCAGTGTTCTATCTGTGGGCGATGAGTTTAAAGGTATGGTCTTCTGTGGAGAAGATTTGTTGGAAATTGTTGTGGAGCTATCGTTGTTCATATCTATGTTATTTGTAAACATCATGTATATGGGTTTTATAGGCGACAGATTCATCTCAAAAATACTAATCGCCTTACCGTATACTTGGGGGGTAGGACCTATTTCCCCAATTTCATCGTCACTCTTGCTATGAGCAGGGATTTCAATTGATTTTTGAGCAAGGGGTTCCTGCTGTTGCACTGATTGTTTCTTCTTCAGTAGGGAATATTGCTTGTACATCTGCCTAACGTTCCGCAGACTCTTAATGTCATCCCTTGTAGGTTCTCTATTATTCTTATCGATGAATTCATGTTCCCATGTTTTCAACTCAAATTTTAATTTGTCCAGGTCAAAAGAGAACATCAATTTGGAGTGGTCAAGTCGTTGGACAGATTTCTTTATCGTGTATATTTCATGTATGTAAAGATTTTATTCCATCATTTTTTCTTGACGTGTTTCTCTTAAACGCGTAAAAAGTGAAATGTTGAAATTAAGGAAAGAAGAAGAAAGAGAAGATAAAATATAGATGTATGAAAATGCTCTTAGTATTTTGAATAAAGTGTATGTATGAGAATAAATTACTAAGTACCGGAAATGGTATATAAATAAAAAATGGACTTATGTGCCCATATTTGTTTTTCGTTTTAGTTTTTTCATGATAAAGAAAAAAAATCATTAACATCATTAAAAACAGTTAAGTTTTGTTATTTTGTTTGTTTTTTTTGAAGTTTTAGTTTTATTTTTGTTATTGAAGGAAAAGGACACCGGAACCGGCGAAGAATACTATCATTACCATAAGAGTTTTTTTTTAATTGAATATCTTTTTATTTTGCTATTTTCGTTTCATTACAGCATGCCTGCTTTAAAATACCTGTACCTTTAAAAAGTCAACGTCTTCATCAAGATCATCGATAAAACTACTTTGGTCAAATTCGTTGGTGACAGTGGCGCCATTATTGTTCTCGTTCAAGTCATAAAGGTTTACGTTCGACCTTGATGTACTAATTTTTTTGGATTTTAAAACTTTCGTATAGTCATCATCATTAGCAGCATTAACGTCAGCGTTTGAACATGGTGTACCGTTACCGTTGGAAAACATGAAATTTTTAAAAGACCTACTGTTGTTACCATCCTGCTCTTCCATCAATTCTTCTAAAGTTGGGGGCAAATAAGAAAACTTCTTATCAGCTAAAGTGACTTCTGAACCCAACTCGTCGTGGCGATGTGGATTTGTACTTTCATCCTGATCTTGTAAAAATAGATAGGTTTCGTCATTATTTGTTTGGACATTCTCCTTGCCAAGATTACAATTCTTGTTCAAGATTCCTAACGAATCTTGTTGTGAGCTTGAACTTGGTAGATAATTCCAAATGTCATCGTCATCCTGTTCAACCTTAACATGTGATTCAGAGGGAACAGATTCCTCCAAGATGGGCAGATTCAACAAGGGCATATTATCGTCATCATCTACTTGTTGATTATCGGTACAATTCTTACCTGTAGAATTGTCCATCGATTGTAGGTAGGAATTCCAAAGATCATTGTTTTCGTTAATGTCATTATTCGTATTGACTTTAGCGTATTTATTGAAAAACTCGAGTTTTTCGAAATCGTTAAAGAATTTGATCTCGTTCAAATCATCCATTTTTTCCTTCACCTGCAATCTGGTAGGCAAGGAATGGTTTCTAATTAACGAGACTGAATCTACTGGAGAAAAATCTGCTGGAGAATCAGGGAATGAAGTCTTATGAGAGATCTTGTGAAAATTTAAATTAAGACTTAAATCTTTTGTTAACTGTGGTACTGGAGTAACCGATGAAGAAGTTGAGGATAAAGAAAGTAGATCAAAGTCGTTTAATTTTGATTTCTTCGTAGGTGGTGCATGGACGACTGAAGAAGAATCTATATGGTGGTTTTTTGACAGTAAACTGTTGTGAGCAGCGATGGTTTCCACGTCAGTGCAGCTTTCATCGTCCATGTATTCTGATTTTTTTCTATTTCTATAGCTTGAATAAGATGGAGATGAGACGGAAGAGGCAGAAGAATGGAACTTTTCGTTTTCTAAGTCGTCAAACTTCAAGAAAGCCAAATAGTTTGAATCGCTTATTAGCTTTTCATCGATAGTCTGGATATGTCTTGGCTTCCTCTTTTCTTTGGAGGCTTGCTTCCTGTTGGAAGCAATGCTGTTATTACTATTATTCCTGCTGTTACTGCCAACGTTCAGTATATTGTTAGTGTTGTTGGAAGGCAGGGAGTTGTGAGCAGATGATCTTCTACCAGGTCTTGGTCTAGGGGGTAGGACCCAGTGTTTAGAAGTTCTAACCACCAAACCAGATTTTTTTTTCTTTTTGTTGCTTTCATTTTCGAACTCCGACGAATTATGGTTATTATGATGATGATGCGTATTCGGGGCGATCGGTACAGGGGCTAATGGAATATTATTATGCTCATTTTTGAAGTGGTTACTACGAGGACGACTATTGGATGTCTGTAGTAGAAAAGCCTTTGCGGTCATGATTCTTTTTTTTTGGGTTTTTTTATACTAGAAGATATAGGCAGAAAAAATCAGCAATCCATTAAAATGCGTATTAGAATAGTGGCAGACAAATAAATATGTGTGGGAAGAACTGAAAAACAATGTTTTAGATTCTCTTTTTATGCGTCTAACAATGATCTGCACGAATAAATAATGACCCTTTCTTTAAATTCTTGTTTTCTTTACGAAGATATTATTATACTATTAAGCGTAGAGTGGACTTGTAGATAGCATATAAGATATGAAACTTGGTATTGCAGGAATAAGTAAATCAAAAAATAAAATAAAGAGGAAGATGAACCTAAGCAACCACACGGGGTTAAGTAAGAACATAATAAAATAGAAGAATAATTAATAGCTTTCGAATATATATAATTTATCTAGAAACAAACTCATTTCTCATAATTTTTTTTAAAGTAGTCTCGGAAAGAAAATGGCAATTCCATTCACTTTGGAACACTCTGTAAAGTCAATACATGACACTTGGAAGCAGCTTGAGAAAGGCTACGGCCATTGCTTACCGTGCGTAAGATCCGTAATATAGAACTTTAGTCCTTGATGAAAGAGATTTTTCGTTTTTTTCCAGGTTCAGCGGGAATATCCTCATTTGCCGCCTCGGCCCCGCTCTACTGCGCTGGCTCTCTGTACGCGGCGGGTTTCCTACCCCCTTTGCTCCTTCTAGATTAAACTTTTAGACTTCGGACCCCTGCCCGGGGGTTCTCTGAACGCCGGGGTAGGAGTCCAAATCCCACGAGACGAGTGTTTCCACTCGGCGGCATCTGAGTTAATAAAGCCCGCAGAACTTCTCATTTTTCCGGGCTGCACGACCGAATCACGGTCGTCGCCGTGTTGCTCCGTTGTTCCCGATTAAGTGTTCGGGGCCGACTCGCTTTTTGGCCAAGAAAATTCGAAGAGAACCGGAATTGCGGAGAAGTTTCTTATGTTTTCGTTGTGCGATCAACCTCCGGGGCGCAGGCTTTCAAAATTCCGGCTACTTTCTATGCCTAGTTTCGGGAAAGCTTCAAATCAAAGGTTTTCCCGTAAATAAATGGTCTTTGCCTGTAGTTGCCCGCAAAGCAGTGATTTCATGGCACATCACTACCGCCAAGTCATCGGCCTAGACAATGAACGTAGTTGTAAATAACAGCGTATTTCTGCTTCTTCACAAACGGACATTTGAATGTTTATCGCCGCTTTTCCACAGTATTTTCGTAAATCTTGCCCTGCGCGCGGAGCATGAGCGATCCTTCGCTTTTTCACGTGATGAGAATTGCTCCATTGGTTATCCCGCCCTGTTTTTATCCCGCATATAGTACAAATTAATAACATTTTTTTAATTTATCATAAGCTTTCTTTCCTTTTCGTCTAACACGCCGCGAAAAAGCAGTACCATATGTGCCATCGCTATCATCCCTTGAAAGAGGACAGGCAATAATCACATTGGTTCAGATTCGCCCCGCTTAATAATGAGCTTTCCCACACCAGATGTAGATAGAGCATACTATAGTATACTAAAATTACATAATTTTTCGTTTTTCTGTCCTGTTTCTCACCTTCAATGCTGCTTTGTTTACGTCGCTTAAACTTTATGCAAAAAAACTCTGTTTCGTTTCTTGAACCCCTTGCTTTCGCAAGTAAAGTTCGACATATACGAACAGAAACTGGGGAGAGTTTCTCGTTGTACACTTAAGCAACCCCCCACTATTCATAAAAGTTTTACTAAGTCAAGGCACACCAGTGCCGTCTTTCTAGGTACGACAAGCAGGTTTGTCCCGATTCTAGGTATTGCATTACATAATTATTAATCCTTTTGTGTTTTCTTTGATTTTCCAAAGAAATATCTCATAGTAACTGAGAAGGAAAAGGGCACAGTTTGAGAGAACAGGCACATTTGTATGTATACAAAAAACATGACAAAGAAAAAGCAAAAATAAGACGAGAAACCACTGAATTGATTCTATAATGCCCAAAGCTGTAGCTGTAGCTGTAGCCATGGCCATAGCCATAGCCATAGCCATAGTTATATACGGAAACAGCAGCTCGCAAATCATTATGTCATACTTTTTACACACTATAATATGCTAAAAACAGCATGCATGAACGGTGCTCTTGATGTAAACACATTCTCTCTTCGTGGAGTGAAAAATTTTCTCTCTTTTCTTTTTTTATGACTTTTTTCCCCATTTCATCATCCTCATCGCGATGAAAAAGAAATGAGAAGCTGTTAACGAACAGAAAAAATGTTAAACAATAACATTTCCAAAATTGGTGTAAAGACCTTGCAAGACTACCTAACGATCTCCCAAGCGTTTCCAGAAAAAGATGCCACTAGTGCTTTTCACAGGATATCCATGTAGTGGTAAAACAACGCTCGCCAAACATTTAGTGCAATTAATACAGGCCAAAATTGATGCAACCCCATCACTGAGTAAATATTCCATAACTTATCATTCTGATGAATCTCTCGGCATACAACATTCAGACTATATAACTTCTCAAGACGAGAGGAAATTGAGATCGGAGATCATTTCGGCGGTGAAGAGAGACTTATCCAAGAATAAGATTGTTGTTGTAGATTCTTTAAACTATATTAAGGGTTTCCGGTATCAGCTCCACTGCGAAGTGAAAAATCTGTCTACGACATTTTGTGTGGTTCAAACTTTGTGTCCGCCAGAAACCATTTTCAAATGGAATAAGACTTCGAACGCGAACCCTTGGGAACCTGAATTACTGAACCAGTTAATCCAAAGATACGAAGAACCTAATTCAAACAACCGTTGGGACTCTCCACTGTTTGCTATCCTTATTCCTCAGGACAATATAACTGACTATATCGATGATATTTACAAAGTGGTTTTCCAGACTTCTAAATCTGCCAAAAACAGTGGGCACAATGATCCGTTGAGTAGAGGTTTACAGAAACCCAATTCAGCGACGGTACTAAAACCTGCATCACAATCCAACTTTATCCAGATTCTCGATGTGGAAACTACCAAGATAATAAAGATCATAATGAACCACATTAAGAGTCTGACCTCTATTGGCGGGGTAAGCAATGGAACAAGAGTCATTGTGTCTGAAGGCATTACCGACATCAATGATGATGGCTGCTTTTTCGTGGACCTACCCATTGGTAATGTCGTCACTCTGGCGCAACTGCAAAGATTGAAAAGACAATTTATCAACTTCAACAAATTAAGAGATATAGATCAAGGCAGGATCGGTGCCCTTTTCGCTGATTATCTCAACAAAAATCTAAATTAAGGTGAATGCATATATAAAGATAGATAAAATAAATCGAAAGAAAATGACAAAACAAGAATTTGTTTGTTTTATAATACAAAAAAATACATAAGATGAAATACATACTTCAGTAGGGGCAGGAAAATATGGAAAGAGTGAATAAATAAAAAATATGAGAGAAAGCGCTCATCTTCTTAAGTGGATAATTACCGGCCTCTTAATTCGGGTTGAATGTTTTCGTCAGAAAGGTCTTCTTCTTCTTCTTCAGCTTTCCTCATTAACCCAGCAACATCCTCCTCATCGTGATGAGGTTGGTTGTGGTGACTATTATGACGGTGATTTGGGCTCTTGTTATACTGCGATTCGACATCCACATCCACCATTACATCGTCCACTTCATCATCGTTGTTTTGATGTAAATTTTCTACCTCTTTCAAATGTGATGACAACAACCTCAACTGTTCCGCTACTTCATGCGGTAGTTTGTCATCTTCGTTTCTCTCTTCCAGCGTGATATCCGATAAATGTTGTCTCTTCGACTTGTGCGTATCTTCTGAATCCATATCATTTATCAAGTTTTCATCTACCACGTTTCCGGAAGAGTTGTTGTGGTCATCACCGTTCTTATCACCAATAGATCTCTTGTAAGAGTTGATCTTATCTATGGCCAGTTGAGCTGTTTCACGAGCTTCTTGTGCATCCACCTCCGCTAAAGTCGGGTGAACATTTTCATCACCGCCGTCATTTGATTCGTCTAATCCGACCATGGATACATCGGAATGAGTTATTTGATCTGGTTTGTTCCATTTGTTAATGTTTTGCATCTTCTTGGGTTGATAGCGGTGACTAGATGTTTTATCTAACACACCTTCAATTAAATTCGAAGCATCATTATTATTGTTGTTATTATTATTTTCATTACCGTCATTTTCGTTATTAGTCATGTTATTCTCGTTTTTGATTGTGCTTGATGAACTCCCTGTACTCGAAATTTCCTGATGTTTAGAATAACTAATAGAATCATTTCTCATGTTCGTGTTAGAAAGCTCATCATCGTTACCATTATTGTTATTAGAGGATGAAGAAGATTGTAGGTCATTATATTCGCCCATTTTCTTCTTTTTCAAGACAAACCTTGCTTTATACGTAGTTATACGTCTGGCAATTTGAGATAGTAATCTTTTTTCGAAATCCTCAGCCGTTAACCCGTATCTTTGCATCAAAATGTCCAAAAGACCAGACTCCTCCACGTAATGTGAAACTTTGAATTTGCTTACAGTATGATTAGAATTGTTGTAAGAACTTTCTAGTATTTGATCAAACTTCAAATCGTTTTGTAAAATCTTGGGAATCTTTGTTAGGATAAACTTCCCCAGAGATAAGTTATCTTCGAGAGGATGACTATGATAAGGTTCAATTTTGGTCACAACAAATGGGCCTGGTATATCGTCGGTAGCAGAATTGAAGACGTCTAAATTCATAGAAGTGTCTCGTATTGAAGAGGGTGAGTGGGCTGAAACACCCTGGCTACCAGCGTTGTTATTACTATTGCTGTTGCCGTTGTTGTTGTTATCATTATTGTTATCATGGTCATCATTGTTACCGGTGGTATCATCGTCTTTGCCGTTATGCTTGTTATTTGATTGAGAATCTACATTGGCAACAGCATTAGCAATGGCAACGTTGATATCCTCATCATTCACAACGTCGGAATAGTTCTTCGTCATTTGAGTATGGACGTCATCGTCATCGTTGTGATGGCGAGTACTGCTGTCATTAACGGCAGTAGAACCATTAGTGTTTTCCAAGTTCTGATCTATAGAAGACTTATTTAGTGAGTCAACTTCATTATCATTCTTGATTGTAACACCTTGCTGTTTAAAAATATTGTTAGCATCAGCTTCATCGTCATTGTTCCCACTCACATTATCATTTCTTGACTCGATTTTGTCATGGGCATCGTCTGGATGAGTGTTTGCCAGATGGTATTCAAGATCATCTGTAACGAAGTCCAGTTTGCTGTCATTGCTCACCTTATTATTGTCATTGTTGCTATTATTGTCGTCATTGTTCATGTTATTGCTGTGGTGATGAATATGATCAGCGGTGTCCAATGGGTTCGTATTGTTACTTGCAGAGGGGGATGAAGTCTCTGAAGATCCGGAATTGCCAGCATAACTTAGCAAAACCTTAAACGGACAGTTCTTCAAATGACAGGCAAATGTAAAATGTTTATTTCTGTGAGAGTTCTTTAAAATAATAGGGCAACGCGTTTGAAATTCGTACTCATTAATAACATCATACCAAGCACCCAAAGTCGGAAATTTCTTGCCGCCATGGGCCCCAATGGCCAGATCCTTGTTGATTATAGGGTGCTTGTACTCATAGTAATTCACGACTAATTTGTCCATCCTTGTACTATTGCTAATGTGGTGATTTGAATCGTTCCTTAGTGCAGGAGGATTACAGATAACGTATAAAAGACGTAGCAGTTAACGGTCGTCTCCAGTTGAGATCTAAACAAAATGCTGTCACTGACCGTAGTATTAAATGACACACTTTGGTGACTTTCGTTAATGGGGATGTGATAATGGCTATTGCCAATAAACAAAGAGAACTGAGAAAGAAGTAGAAAGTGATATAAGTTTGCTTGTCGCTTTTCATTTTCCACGAAAAAAACAGGCGAAAAAAAAAGGTTCGGCTAGTACCCGGCTGGTGTACACCTCGTTAGATGTGATAATACTCCCTATGGGGCACCTGGAAGGTGAATTTCGACGAAAAGGAAGAAATGTGCCATCACGTTGATTCTGGATATGATTAATATCAACACTCTTGATAATATACGGGGCGGCGGGTCCAATAATCATTTACTTGCTGTAATTCTGATTCTTTTAACGCGTTTGACAATTTTGTCCACTGACATTTTTTTATGGGAAAGGCGACGCGTCACACCGCCCTGACAAAAGATTTGGTGTATTTCCTCTTAAGATAGTCTTCCTTTATATGCATAGATGGGAATCATTGTCAGTGGGCTTAAGTAAAGCATAATAAAAGGCCTCCAGAAAGAAACATGGGTATCAAAGGGTTGAATGCAATTATATCGGAACATGTGCCGTCTGCTATTAGAAAAAGTGACATCAAAAGCTTCTTTGGGAGAAAAGTGGCCATCGATGCTTCTATGTCCCTATACCAGTTCTTAATTGCTGTAAGACAGCAAGATGGTGGGCAATTGACTAACGAGGCAGGCGAAACCACGTCGCACCTGATGGGTATGTTCTATAGGACGTTGAGAATGATTGATAATGGTATCAAGCCTTGCTATGTCTTCGACGGAAAACCTCCAGATATGAAATCTCATGAGTTGGCCAAGCGGTCTTCGAGAAGAGAAGAGACTGAAAAAAAATTGGCAGAGGCAACAACCGAGCTGGAAAAAATGAAACAAGAAAGAAGGTTGGTGAAGGTCTCAAAAGAACATAATGAAGAAGCCCAAAAATTACTAGAATTAATGGGTATCCCATATATAATAGCTCCAACAGAAGCTGAAGCTCAGTGTGCTGAGTTGGCAAAAAAGGGCAAGGTGTATGCCGCGGCAAGTGAAGATATGGACACCCTTTGTTATAGAACACCTTTTTTGCTGAGACATTTAACTTTTTCAGAAGCCAAGAAAGAACCGATTCATGAAATAGACACAGAATTAGTTTTAAGAGGCCTCGATTTGACTATAGAGCAGTTTGTTGACCTCTGTATAATGCTCGGATGTGACTACTGTGAAAGTATTAGAGGTGTCGGCCCAGTGACTGCTTTGAAATTGATGAAAACGCATGGGTCCATTGAAAAAATCATAGAATTTATTGAATCTGGCGAGTCGAATAACACCAAGTGGAAAATTCCAGAAAACTGGCCCTACAAGCGGGCAAGAATGCTATTCCTTGATCCTGAAGTTATTGATGGTAACGAGATAAATCTGAAGTGGTCACCGCCAAAGGAGAAGGAACTTATTGAGTATTTGTGTGATGAAAAAAAGTTCAGCGAAGAGAGAGTTAAATCCGGCATAGTGAGATTGAAAAAAGGATTGAAGTCTGGGATTCAGGGTAGGTTAGATGGCTTCTTCCAAGTAGTGCCTAAAACAAAGGAACAACTGGCTGCTGCGGCGAAGAGAGCACAAGAAAACAAAAAATCAAACAGAAATAAAAGTAAAGTAACGAAAGGGAGAAGATAAGACCAGCTTTTTCTTCATTTCCTTCTTATACTATATCTATCTGGCATATATGTAAACATAAGTATTTATATACACGAACTTTTCATCATTAATGCTTCTCTTCTTTTTCGTTCTATTTTTCTAGAATTTTGAAAGTAGAATTTTTCATCTCTGATCTGGTTCCTTTTTTCTTCCTTCTTTACATGCTGAATGATTATTATTGAAAATAAAAGATGGTAAACTCTAGATTAGAAAGACAAAAGGCAACTGCTCTCCGTATATTGGAACCGTCGCAATGCCCTCAACATCTACTTTTGTTAGGTCCGCTGTCTCGAAATATAAATTTGGTGCACATATGTCAGGTGCCGGCGGGATTTCCAATAGTGTAACCAATGCATTTAACACAGGTTGTAATTCATTTGCAATGTTTTTAAAATCACCAAGAAAGTGGGTTTCTCCACAATATACACAAGAGGAAATAGATAAATTTAAGAAAAACTGTGAAACTTACAATTATAATCCACTAACTGATATTTTACCGCACGGTCAATATTTTATCAATTTGGCTAATCCGGAAAACGAAAAGGCAGAAAAGAGTTATGATTCATTCATGGACGATTTGAACAGATGTGAGCAACTAGGTATCGGCTTGTATAATTTACACCCAGGCTCTTCTTTGAAAGGCGACCATCAATTACAGTTAAAACAATTAGCCTCCTATTTGAATAAAGCCATCAAAGAAACCAAATTTGTCAAGATTGTGCTGGAAAATATGGCTGGTACTGGGAGTCTTGTAGGAAGTTCCTTGGTAGATTTAAAGGAGGTTATTGGAATGATTGAAGATAAATCAAGAATTGGCGTTTGCATAGACACGTGCCATACGTTTGCGGCAGGATACGATATCAGTAATGCAGATTCGTTTGACAAATTCTGGAAGGAGTTCGATGATGTAATAGGGTTCAAATTCCTTAGTGCTGTTCACCTGAACGATTCTAAAGCTCCTCTAGGAGCAAATAGAGATTTACACGAACGCTTGGGTCAAGGTTACTTAGGTATAGATGTTTTTAGAATGATAGCTCATTCCGAATTTCTGCAGGGCATCCCTATTGTCTTAGAAACTCCATATGATAATGACGAAGGCTATGGTAAAGAAATAAAACTTTTGGAGTGGCTGGAATCCAAGAGTGAAAATGAATTATTAGAAGACAAAGAGTATGTTGAAAAGAATGAAACGCTGCAGAAATTGGGTGCTAAATCACGTAAAGAGCAGTTAGACAAATTTGAAGTTAAGCAAAAGAAACAAGCTGGGGGTGGTAAGAGAAAGAAGGCTACTGCAGAACCAAGCGTTAATGATATCTTGTCTCAAATGACGAAGAAAAAAAAGATTAAGAAAGATTAAGAAAGAATAATGTGAGCGAGAAGAATTTCAGCTGCGTATTATTTTTTGTAGATAATTCGAACGTACGTAACTTAATGTGTCTTTTCGTTGCCCTAGAAAATATTGCCTTGTCCTGCAAAGAGCACTTGCTTGCTTCAGTGATCTTTCGCGTTTTGCTTCAAAATAAAGGCAGCCTTTTTTTTTTTACAGTTTCATTTTTTCACATACAGACAGATTAGCAGACGAAAAAGGTGAAGTAAAGTATAATTCTGTAAGTACACTAAGAAGGCTGAGGGCTCAATATTCCTATGGAACGTTATTCGTAAGCATAGAAAGTTTTTCGATTGTTATCTTCTAACGTGGGGTGTTTATTTCATCTTTTTTTTCTGTGTATTTTAACTAGTAATCTTTCGAGATAGTAAGCTCAGGAACTATATTTGCACTTTCGATTCAATCCTACCGGCAATAACTGTTAGTTTATAGAGACAATGGATGAGTACAGTAGTATATATTCACAACCAAAGACACCTAGGTTGAAACAAGACGGATTTCTGGGCTCTACTGACGATCAACAGGAAAAGATATTAACTAATAGGAATGGCGAGGAAAATCAAAAAGCAGCACCTATTGAAGTAGTCACAGGGGGATCTCATAGTACACCACTGACTGTGTCTATTCCAACTTTTGAAAATGTTCAAACATTGCCTACGCCGATGACGTATACCCCGTTATCTCCAGGAAATCTGTCAATGTCACCTATAGACCAGTCTTTATTGAATGTACCGAAAAGACGAAGTCATGTACGGCTATTGGATGATATGCTCTCCATTGCACAACCAAAGCAAAGAGTTGTTTCTGAACTTGTCGCACCAGCAAATCTCTCACCTCAAAGGGTTGTTTCCCTACCAACAGTCACTGAAGAGTCTTCAATAAATGATTCTTTTGACAGTGATAACCACAATAGAGAATCATATTTGCCTGAAAGCGGCCTCATCGAAAAAAACGATGATGATATACTTCAGGGCTTCCTTTTAGACTGCTGGGATCAACCGTTATTATGGAAAAAGGTAAGACCCATTGGCACAGGAAATTTCAGTAATGTGTTTTTATATGAATTGATGGATCAAACTAATCCTAAATTAAAACAGGTGGCTATTAAGCGACTCAAATATCCCGAGGAATTATCAAACGTCGAACAAATGAACACATCATTACGATATAAAGAAACTTTATCCCGTTTGGAAAATTCCCTGACAAGGGAATTGCAGGTGTTAAAATCGCTAAGTCATCCATGTATAGTCAAGCTACTCGGAATTAACAATCCGATATTTGTTACTAGCAAGAAACCTTTACGTGATTTAATCAAGAAAACCCCAAGGGTTCTGCCGCCTTGTGATATGATTATGTCCTATTGTCCAGCTGGAGACTTATTAGCCGCCGTCATAGCCCGTAATGGTGGATTAGAGCTGTGGCTAATTCAGAGGATTTTTGCAGAATTGGTACTAGCAGTAAAATATTTACATGGAAATAGTGTTATCCATCGCGACTTAAAGTTAGAGAATGTATTATTGAAATATAATTTCGATGATATCAATAACTTTAAGGATGCCCCCATTTACTACAAGCAAAATTTTATTGAATTAGCAGATTTTGGTCTCTGCAAAAGGATTGAGGACGATGAGATGTGTACAGCAAGATGTGGATCAGAGGACTACGTTTCCCCAGAAATCCTTATGGGAGTTCCGTACGATGGTCATTTGAGCGACACATGGGCCTTAGGAGTCATGCTTTATAGCTTGTTGGAGGATAGATTACCATTTGATCCTCCTCCAAACGCTTCAGCGAGACAACGTAGTAGAGCCACGTCACATCGAATTGCTAGGTTTGACTGGAGGTGGTATCGATTAAGTAGTGATGAAGACAATGAATGTAAAAAAATTGTTGAGAACACGCTAACGAGAAAGAACCAACGTTGGTCGATCAACGAAATTTACGAATCTCCATTCGTTAAAACGATCGTCGATACCCTAGAGTTTTCTTGAACATCTCCACCTGATGAATTAACTTTCGCTTTCTCCCCTATTCTCTTCACCCGACGGTTACTAGCATATAAAATAATCCAAGAATACTTCCTAAATTTTCATTATTTGATATCTGCAACCCCGCGTTCTGCCTCTTCATTTGGCATCCGAATACAGCTTGCATCTTCCTCGCACTGTCTTTAATAATGTATACTATATAGCAAAGATAGTTATAATAAAATATTATACTGATACCATGATATTTGGTTACAGAGAAGAGAACAAACAAGTAATGAGTTATGTAAAGTGTATACTTCCGACTTTTATTCGAAATTGTTCTTCTAGTTCTTCAAATTTGATTCACTCTTCCTTTTAAGCTTTCACTTCAGGTTCTATTTCCTCTTCTTCATCTTCTTCATCGTTTTCTTTGAAATCTCCCATATTCAAATTACCACCGCTTTGAGCCAGTAATTGTTGTAATTGAGCCATATCTGGGGAGCCAGCACCGCCGGCACCACCCATCATTTGACTGAAGTCCATACCACCGGCACCTCCAGCGCCACCCATCATTTGGCTGAAGTCCATACCTCCAGAGCCACCAGCACCACCAGCGCCACCAGCGCCACCCATCATTTGGCTAAAGTCCATGCCTTGAGCGGCATCGTTTCCTTCAGCTGCAACTTCATCCTGTTCATCTTCATCAACCCATTTATCGAAGTCGGTCTTAATATAAGGGTACTTTACCTTTTCTTTTGTCAAGCGTGGCCAGTATTCGGATTCCAAATCCTTCTTATACAATTTTAGAAAGTAGTGCTGGCCATTAGCAACTTTATGCATCGTTTTTTCAGGTATAATTTCCTTGTATAAATCAATGTGCAGTTGATAGTGATGGGCAGTCTCATCGCCAACATGAGGTTTTGATTGAGCCTTTAATTCGAGGTAAGTTGGCTTGATTGTTAATTCAGGGGCATCACAGTCAGCAATTGACACAGTCATTAAAATATAATTTCTTTCTGGATCAGTGGTGCTGGACCTTTGAGCCCATGCGACTTGCGGATTAATAACTTTAACGGACATGACAATTATGAAATGGTGATCTTAAAGAGTTGTAGTTATGATCGATCGTGATGAGCAGCTTCTTCGAGTAAGTTCAACATTGCCACCCATTTCGTCTTTTTATGCTTTTTCTCACGCCAATCCTCGCTCTCCACCGCCCCTTCAAAAAATACTCTGAACGGGTAACATATATATGTTGAAAGATTATGTTGGCAACTTTTGTAGGTCTACACATTCAATTCATTCATAAGTAACCTATTTAATTTTTCTCCGTTCAATATTATGATATTTTGATACACAGTATTTGTCTTTAGAAGGCAGACTATATCAGAAGAATTAAAATACTAACAAAAATTTGGACGAGTCCGGAATCGAACCGGAGACCTCTCCCATGCTAAGGGAGCGCGCTACCGACTACGCCACACGCCCTATTTATTAATGACTTGATATTTTTCAGTGTTTTATCATTTCCATTATGATAATCATTCACTCCATATATATAAGTTGTTTTATTCAAGGTGAAGTACCAAATGAGTAACCTTTTGACGTGAGCTTCATCTTGTTTTCTTTGTTCGTATCCTGCTTCGCACAAATCTTGTACTTTATAACGACTCAAAGATGATGTGTGAGGTGTTTGAAAACGAGAAATGAAAATAAAGCAGACCTTACATAAAAAAAATCTGGAAGAGAAGCTGAAGTGAGAACGGCATATTTGAATTCTTTGTACCGCACAAAGACCCTCTAATGTTTGAAATTAAACTGAATGATAAAATAACTGAATTTCTGCGAGAGTTCAAAGATAGTGCAAGATCAAACAGAAATATAGATGGGGACATTGATTTGTTTCTGCAGCAACACGCCATCCCTATGCGTTCGTTGCTTTTTTATCTAAAAGAATACAGAAAGGTATGTAATTTACCTTGTTCGATAAGAGAACTGTTGAGACCGTTCGAGTTCGAATTCAAGCCGAAGAGTATAAGAGGTTCACATTATTCAGAGGACTTTAAGAAAAATTTAGAGTTTTTGAAATATCAACAACAAGAATATGAGTACCAAACTATGGTTAAGAGAAACAACCCAACCTTTTCACTTCGAGACGAGGATGAGCTAACTCCTTCACAGATAAATAAGCAAATTAAGGAACAAGTTACCACTGTATTCAACGTCCTTGTAAGCGTCGTTTCGGTTGTTGTGGCTATCTGGTATTGGACCGGAACTTCAACAAATTTCCCAGTGCATGTTCGTCTTTTGCTGTGCTTGTTTTTTGGAATATTAGTTTTAGTGGCAGATGTTGTTGTCTATAACAGCTATCTGAAAAAACTCGAAGAAGCAAAGGTAAAGGAAAAAACAAAGGTAGAGAAGAAAAAAGTTTTAAGCAAAATCACACTTTAGTTATCAAGTTTTCTATAGATATAGACTGCGAAATCTCAGGGCTTATGATTTTGAAACTGGATTATGGTGAATGATATTCTGTATGTTTATAATTACGTTTATAAAACTATAGTGTATGAATGTGAAATAAAAAATGCTCTATTATCCTTAATGTTACATGGTTAGAAAAGAGTTGTAACAAAACCACTTCTAAAGTAGAATTTTTGCCGGTCGGTAAAATTTTAAACCTCCATGTTTTTATGAGTATTAATTATGCCCTAAAACTCTCGACTCTACCGAGTAAACCAGTTTCATTGTTTGTTCCATAAATGTCAAACACATGATTGTATGAGGAGCAATTCTGAACACTTGAGCTGCAAACCCCTTATATAAAGCGGTGACACCTTCAATTTTAACTGTTTTGACCAAACAATCTATAGGCCCCTTGTACAAGTCACCCTTCTGATTATAAATTCTTGTTAATATGACATCCCAAGGATTCATTACTACGGCAACACCTAACCCAGATATAGTACTTGCAGTTAAATGTAAAGCTGGACCGTCTTTCATTAAATCATTTTTGACTAAAAAGCTTTTCGCGGTGTTGTAAATAGGTAGTTGAACGGAGGAACCAGCACCTGTTCTCAAAATGGCAGCATCAATACCTCTGAACAAACCTTTAACACCTTCGGTTTTGAAAATGGTAACCAACCCATTCCAAACACCAGAATAATGGGTTTGTTCACCAATTTTTATGAATTCGGAATACGATTGAAGTCTTGTTTTCACCAAGAATAATGGAGAACCAATCACTGCACCAATTATACCTGATGCGGCACCAGAAAAGACGTTAACTCCTACACTTTGTACCTTATGCGGTTCTTGATCAGGGAAGAAAAGCTGATTTAATGAAGATCTGATTGGTTCATAAAACCCCAATCTGGAACCATTTAGTCCAATTTGATAAATATAAGCAGCATTTAAACCTTTTTGTAGACCTTTTATACCTTCGTTTTTGAAAATTACTGCCATACCTTGGATTGGATTTTTGTAAACTTTCGCAGCCGTGGCTGACATTTCACCTTGAAGTTGCATTCTGATCTTTATCAATTCAATCGGATTGGTGACAGTAACAGCTATACAGGCTGCTAGGCCACCTGCCACGAAGGAACCAAACTTCGATACCTTTTGAGCGGCTGTTTTTTCGATTTGTTTCTCTTGATTCGAGTTCTCAGATGACATATTTCCTTATGCTTTGATTTGATGAGTGTACTTGTGTCTTAGTTGCTACAGCAATCGAAGAAAATTATTTCAGGTGAGATCTTGGGGGGAATCATCGAAGGGAAAAAGCAAATCTTAATGTTGCATATTTTAGTATAGTTTATATATATGCAATATTTAGCATTTGAGAACTTAGTCATAGCTTGAAATATCAGCGGTGCTTAACGTTCTTTTTTTTTTTTTTTCGCAACAGAAGGCCGATCCCGCTGTAATTCAATGAGGTATTAAGTACCGGCTTTGCTTTCGTGACCTTCTTTAACACATCTGAAAACCCTTACTGATAACCGGATGAAATTAAATATAGGCCAAAACATGCATTAACCCTTATTTCACTTGAGGGTGGAAAACGACCTCGTCCGTTTACTTGTCTCTTAAACTCTAGATGATCTCTAACAGGACCTGATAAAACACGTCACTTCTTGGTCCGTTCCCGGCGTTTTTCGGTATATTTGATTATGTGACAAATGTGTCAATAATGAAAAATAATATAATTGCTATAAAAAATAAAGAAACGGTACTATACTATTGAAGGTACGCTTATGCACCAATATTTAAGATAAGTGGAGCATATTTTTGCCTGATAGCTTTTTTATCTGAAATTATTGAGGATTGTACCACAATCAGTACACGTGAAGCCACTATCAGCGCCGGCAATCGGGTTCTTTGACGCACATTCAAAATTAGATCCATTGCAGACATCACATTTCAACTTCGGAGCTGTAGTAAAACTTCTCGGAATATCTTGCGGCCCAAATACCGTGGAGTTTGCACTTTCGCTTCTTGACTTTAAAGATATGAAACTTCCATTGGATTTATTGAAGATGGAGTTTTTGAAAATAGCACTGGCTCGTGAAGGCATGCCAGAAATTACTGGGCTATTACTCGAATGCTCGTCATAGCACTCATGGCCTGGTATGCTTTCATGTCTATTTGAAGGTGAGGTAGTAGCAAACTCACCATCTTCTGCCGGGCTTCTTTCATCCATTCCATTGTCTACTATATTGACATTATTGTGACCGTTTGTTTTACTAGCAGCATCGATGTGAAACAAAGTGTAGTCATGATACTTATCTATTATTTTCTTTCTTATTTCCGGTAAGACGTCAGTCCTAAAAACACGAATCAAGCCTTGATTATCCGTCGTTATAAGCACAGTTCCAACGTTGTTAACGACATTCGATAGATTTGAGCTGAATCCTCCTGTTTCTTTGATAGGGTAATTAGGTTTGCTATCGTTTGCCTCATTGAGTTCCATATTTTGTTGATTCAATTCCTTAAAATACTGTGAAGTCAGTTCGAGAATTAAATCGTTTGATAAAGAGAGATTCTTAATTGCAACGTCGGGAGCAATCGAAGCACATGTAACGGGAGCATTATGGGCATGAAATGATATGTAGTGGTTGTTTTTGATAGCTTGACCGCCAACAGATTGAGTTTGAGAGGCATTTTTCGATTTAGAGATAGCCGTGCTGGAGCCACCTTGATGTAAGGTTTCTGTCTGTACGTCGTCATTTGTACTCTTATTAGAAACAATTCTCAACAGCCCTTTCAAACTCATATTGCCGCTTAGCCTTTTTTTCCTATGCGGAGCAGCGCAACTCACTTCTGCCGATAGATTGAAGGATTGCATTCTCCAGGCATAGAACCAATGATCATCACTACCCGTAAAGACAATAGGCTGATTTTTCATGTTTAAATACTGGCCTTTATGCCGTGAGGAACCACTTTGAAATCCTTTAAATATTTCTAGAGGTTTTTTCTCATTCAGATCAAAAACTTGAATTTTTGAATCATTTGTAGTAGCTATCAATCTTAAATTTCTGCCCACCTCAGAAAAGAAACATTGTAAGCCAGTAATTCGGGGCCCATGCTGGGCTTTACCATATTCAGAGGATGGATAAAAGCTATTTTTAGTGGATCCCTGAGTATTTTTATCGACTACATGAAATGAAGAAACAAACTTTAACCCATGTGTCAATAAAACATATATGTACCCATTAAACGTACCGATAATTGTATATTCTCCATCGGGAGGAGATAATGTCAAGGATGTTATCAAATCTTTACAATCGAATGCATAGGAAACTTCGTTGTCCAGTATAGACCATAATCTGCACCTGTGGTCTAAGCATCCTGTTATTATAAAACGATCGTCGCTGGGGAAAAAAACTGCGGAAGTGACAAAATCTGGGTGAACAAATGTTTTCAACGAGTTTTTTCTCTCAGGATGCCATAGTTTTGCAGTTTTGTCCATCGAGGCTGTTATTAGAAATCCATTTTTGGACCAGTTTGCATCTAAGATATCTAAAGCATGTTCCGTGAAGACTCTACACACATCAGAACAGAAAACCGGCGCGTATAAATGTAATTGTCTCGAGGTTCTTTCAAATTCGTCGTTTAGTTTCATGTCATTACTTGATATGGAATTGTTGTGAGAACTAATGCTTGCCAAATGTCTTTTTATTTTTAGCGAGTTAGCTCTGGTTGCACTAACTGCTTTTTCCGATCTCCCCATTTCTGACCTCTTTACTGGCGAGTTTATGACCTTCCAAAGATGTAAAGCGCCGTCTTTGCAGCCAATGACCATATACTTACCATCGTGACTGAATGTACAGCAACATATTGAATTCTTGAAAAGCTCAGAGTTAGCGACTGCAGTTTCTCCTTGGTAAGTCGCAGATTTGTAAACATCAGGGATTTTCAATTCTTGAGCCAGGAACATCCTATCAAACTGTTCTAACTCTTCTTTTCTTTTGAATATTTTAATATATGCAGGTTCTTCGAGATAGTTTTCAAAATACTCTCTATCAAATAAATCAAAATACCATCGGTCGTTCTCACTGAGATTATTGTATCCATTTGATACCACCGAGTTTCTGTGAAAGGTTCTTCTCAGTCTTGCGCTGTAGTCTATATTGTCGATAAATTTTAATTGAGCGGGTATTATGTCAGCAGAATACCCTCCATCATACTTAGTAGAGCTTATCTTCGAATCCCCGATAGAGGAATGTCGGCTTCGACTTTCGGGTATTTTTAAATACTCTACTTTGCTCGTTTCTTTAGGTTTTATTGGGGCTGTGTTGTGATCACTTATATCGGAGTTCAATGTTCCAATATAACTTGGGGCGCTTATTTTCGATTTGAACATCCTACAAGCCCCCACGGTACGAATCGTGACTCTGTGTTAACGTGAGTTTGAAATGGAAACCGATCAACAGTTACAATTGATGTCTTCGACAATTGCTGGTTATAAGTTTTACGTACTCTTGTCGCACCGTTGAGACAAAAGCTTCTTTAAGATTGGTTCTTTCTTCAAATTGTGCGAGACTTTTGCCAAAAGTCAGTATGAGCCTAGTTGTTACCTGTTATATGTTCCAAAGCCGATCCTTACTTGACGCAATTCCCCTTTTATAAAAACTCCTTTACTCATTTTCAAATTATTAGCGGTGCATAAAACGGGATTTTTCGTATTGTATTGGCGATTATGCTAAGTAAAGGAAAAAAGGCATCTTGAGATCCTAAACATGTTTTCAGTGGAATAGTCTAGTTTGTATCATACATCTTACCGTGGACTGGATTTATAACCTTAGGTTTGTTGAGAATGACTTTTTGTGGCCTTGTTTTTTTTATATTTAGTTTTAAAATCACGAATATAAGAAGAAAAAACATTTATAGGACAAGAGAAAAAGTAATTAATTAAAAAACTTTCAAAATCTATGAATATATCCTGCCCATACAGCAACACAAATGAACGGATGGAGCAAGACAGGCACTAGAGTCAGATTATTCATACCAGTAGTAACATTGAATATACCACTATTTAGCTTAAAATTCAGTTGTAGTCAAAAGGCAGGGTAAGCTATAACGCTCTAGAAAAGTAAAGATTTGACTATTTTCATGAGAACAATGCCAAAAGTTCAAAGTATGCTCCATTCAAGTGACTTAAATCGAACCGTTTCCTAACACGGACAAATCACGAGATCATACCAAACTAAGAATTATGTCCATGAAACCCATTGACAATTTCATTATGAGTAGTGTTCGCCTCTTTGAGGTGAATCCGTCTCAAACACTCTTTTCTATATCGTATAAACCGCCTACACTGAAGACTGACACCAAGGTCTCCTTTAGAACCCATAATCCGCACTTATCCTCGAACTTTAAATTCACCACTAACAAAAGTAAAGATGTTTCAAGGTTGCTTAGTGCGTTAGGTCCACGAGGTGTTTCTGTAACTCCAGGAAAAATTGAAAAAATAGCACAGTTAAAAAGGAAGCAGAACGGTAAGATAAAACAGTTAAATAAGAAAACAAAAAGTAAAAATATTCAAGATGTGGTCGGTCTGGCCACTTTGATGGTCAATGTAGATGTTAAAAAGAACGATCCTGTGGCCACGAAAACCGTTATGGGACAGAAACAACGTACCGCCGCTGCGCAAAATAGCGGTGGTAGTTCTTCTTCAGCTTTAAAAAAGAAAAAGAACAAAAACAAGGGCAAAAAGAAGCGTTAATAGATCCATGTACACTAGAAGAAGATTGAATATGAATGAAGTATTTTATATAATTATTTAGATAATAAAAACCATCTAAACTATTGAATTGAAGAAAAGAGCCAGTAGGAATATATGTATAGTGTATGCATAAACTGTGGTTGAAAAGAACTAAATTAATAACGTCTCTCTATCTTCTCGATTTTTTTTTCCTTTTGGAAGCTTTACCTCTGTTTTTTTGATGTTTTTTGCTAGATCTGTCTTTAGAGCTCTTATTTAGAGCTGCACCAGAAATCTCACAGGGGGTATTAGAACCTGTGAATATTTTATTATTATCATTTTCCAGTAGTGGTGATGTTTCACCAAAATCAGCATTTTCGTCATTATTGTTAACGTTATTATTGCCGGTTACAAGATTATCGTCGTAGACATTGTTTTCTCTGTCAAAATTAGAAGAGATTCTCTCGTATGCTCCAATCGATCGTAGAGGTCCACTTGCTTGGGCTACTTTTCCAGAAGAAGAACCTTCCTTCACTTTCATGCTACCGAAAAAATTGTCAGTATCGGCATACTTTGGTGGCAGCTCTTCTCCCTTCTGTAAAATAGTGTCCTTGTTAATCTCAGTTCCATTATACGCCGGAGGAATTCCAATTTGGCCATAAACACTTCCAAATGCATATTTCTTCACATTGGCTTCTATAAAGACGAATCCAACTTGACCTAAATTAACGTGTAATTCAACCTCATCGGACGTAATTTCATCACTTTCATCATGTGGATCATGAACTCTTTGAAGGTCTTTGGTGACTGAAATATCCTTACCCTCTGACAGTGCCTCACGGAAACTAACATTATCCGAGTCTTCCAACAGTCCATCTTTCGTATATGTTCTTGTATAAGCGGCATTGAACGCACCAATTCCAATGAAAAGATCGATTCCAATATTCTGCGTCACGTCCATCAATTTTTTCCCATTATGTGTAATGAAGATGGTACCCGTCTTATATCTGTAACCAAATCCCACTGTATCACCTTCTTCCAACTTTGGTAATAATGTGCTGGCTGTAAAGGGGTTATTTATTCTTAGTTTGCCAGTAGATTCGTAAGCAATCGAATATTTAGCCATACCTGGTACCCTGAAATAAGGATATGGTACAGTTGTCAAACCTATACTGAATATACTATTGGATTTTTGAATATGTCTGAATACTTTAACTTCGAAATATACTGCATCTTTCCTATTATGAGGTAGGGGATAATTCATTACAGTGGATGAGCTCTTATTGAATTTTGAAAATTGTATGTCTAGTTTGTCTTGAACGATAAAACTAGGTAAAAAATTCCCGTACTCGTCTATATTATCATTAATACTGGGTAACAAAAAGTAACTTTGAATTCCACGATCTTTGATAAACTGTTGATCATCATTATCCAAATAAGTGCCGAATTCCTTCACCATAGGCGGGCTCATCATTTGAAATTCTTTCGCTCTTATATACAACTCAACCTCATATGCTGACATCTTTGGCAACTCTTCAAGTTCTCTTTCTTGAAGAGCAATTTCATCGTCGAATCCACCAGGAGATGCAAAGCTGGAATCCAACAAGATGCCACTATGTTTTTTACCAAATAAGGAATGTAAAGTTCCTGAAGTTCGTGTGCCTAGGGTATTCTCTTCGTCGTATTCGGATTCATCATCACCACAAAAGGTAACATAGGCTGCTATTACTACCAAGATAAGCATTAATATTGCAAATGTAATTGAAAGGCTTATTAGGAATGCCAGACTAATAGCCGTGGAATCCGAGTCCATAGGAGGCGTTGGCACCATGTTAGGGTCGCCTGCCTTGAAGTCATGGTTCGGACTTTCTAGATTACCAAACGAAGTGTCAAAAGCATCATCAAAAGTGACATACATTATTCTTGTACCCCTTCAAGTTTTTGTCTTATTCCTTGATACAGACAAAATAGACAAAAAGAACTGCTACTGCTTCACCCGTTTGCTTTGTTTAACAAAACCTACTATTGACTTAGCTGAGTGCAGAAATAGTCCATATAATATGAATGCATTCTCTTCGGATAACTGAAGTTTTGATTCAGAAACCCCTCCCCCACAGAAACTCTTTTTTAATATGCACATCAGGTGTGAATACAAATCGCTTACGTAACAAGTGATGATAATGAAAAAGCTTTCTAAAATGCTAAAGATCGTCAAGAATGCATTTTTTAGAAAAATCATTAAGGCTTTATAGTATCTAATATGTGTTGAATGCATCTATGCTAAATCTCCACTTCAATTGCTAATAGCATGGTCTTGCTATGCTATAAGCTTGTAACAGACGTGTCTCTAAGATATCTTATGGAAAAAAGATGTTAGTCATCAGACCCGTCACTTTCATATTCACCGCTCGCTTCACTCCATTCTATATAGTATTCCTTCATTAAAATTTTATAGTTCTTCAAAAACAAAGGATCAAATGGGAAGTAACTTTGTAAATCAATAAACTGTTGTCTAGTAGCCAACGACCAGGAAGATGATGCAGTGTTTACCAGCGCTGCACTTTCCTTTCTGTCACTATCAGCCTTACCGATAATACCTCTTAATCTTTCATTATTGTTGTTTTCAATTATACTGAAGCAATACGCAACGCTTTCTTGTTGGGCAATACGAGCAAACATTAGCATAACGTTTTCGTTGCAAAACTTTAATGGATTAAATTTTGAAATAACCATTCTTTGAAAGAATTTGTCCAGTTCACACTCCCAGTTACCATCAGTATCTCTAAAGATGCTATGTCTGAAGCAGAAAATGTAACAAAGTGCTTGAAATGCAGCGTAGAAATGTTTGAATCTCTCCATGCCTCCACGTTGATCCACTTCTTCTTCTCTTTCAATAACATACCTATTCAACCATGATGTTAAATAACTTGCAACGAAAATGATTTGAGTTCTAGAAAGCTTCTTGGCCCTCGCAATATATGATCCCAAATATTGTAATGACTTAATCTTCTTTTCTGCAGCTTCATTAGCAGCAAAGGAAATATCTATAAGTGTGACTAAAAATGAATCCATTAGTTCTAGTTGTTGTTGTGAAACATGAAACATAATATATTGAATTGATCTGGTATAATACGTGGGTAGAACATGGGTTTTGAATAATGTTGTTAACGTATTAAATACCCCTACGCCTTCACCATTTTCCAAGCTTTCTGGTGTTACCTGCTCTTCCACGTGCATGCTTACTAAAGTTAAGATGGAGTCCAATTTTGTGGACAGCTCTTTAATGCCTTGCGTCAACTCCACATTATATTCTTCAGCACCGTCCATACCTTCAATGATGTCCATATCTTCACTGTCATTTTGATTAGCGTCAAGTATTCCAGAATTGGACTCATCATTACCACTATTTTCACCATTTTCATCATTGTCCTCTCCTGAGTCATCGTCCAAATCGTCCTCATCCTCTAAGTCAACCTCCTCTAGATCATCATCATCCACCTCGTCATCCAATTCATCCAATTCATTTTGTAATTCAACATCAATCGAAATAATCTTTTCTATCAGTAAGGACCAAATTTGGAACCCTAGTTCAGAGCAGTAGCCTCTCAATTTCAACAAATTTGAAGTATAATTAACCATCTTTTTCCGAGTGTCATTTTTATTTGGGAAAAATTTGGCCAAATATGTATCTATGAAGCCCATCGAAGAGGGGATCATCCTTAAGAAATATTTAAGCATGTCATGATGACACACTGTCTGTTCGACTGGTAAAATAAAACAAGATACCAGTATCATTGAAACGTCTTGCCACCATTTGGGTATACTCGAGCAAAGGATTTTAATGAAATATATATATTTACTTAGAGTTTGTGGAGGTAATTCCCACCACTTCTCAAAGTTTATAATAGATTGTATGAGGAAAGTTCCCCTGGAGGATTCTATCCTGTTAATGTTACTAGATAAGATATCCAAAAGAATATTGAAGTTCTTATCATCGATTCTTTCAGGATTCTTTTTCGGAAGCGCTACTTGATTGGCAATTATGCTGATCTGGGTTGAATCATTCTTATCCAGATCATCTATGGCAGATTTCACAAACCTGCTATACATGGCTATTGAAAACACATCATCTTGTATCTCCTCTGATTGAAGGGTTACTAGGCCTGTACTATCTGAAAACTGGACTTTTCTTTTCTTTGGGTCCATAGGGGCTACAAAGTCCTGGGGTGATCGCTTACTGGTATTCTCAAATGCCATCATCTTTTCAACTGTCGTTTCGCACAAAATTGTATATCTTTATCAAAAAGTGTATTTGTCCGTTGTTAAGGTAAGAATTTTAAAGACCGGAACTTTTATTACCTTGAATTAGGCATTGGTTAAGAGAACCTTATATTTAAAAAAAAAACTACTCCAAACGACAGATGATCATCAAAAAGTCTTTTATACAAGGAGAAAATTTTCAACACCTTTTTTTTTTTTAACTTTCTGCCCTCTCATCGATCCAGATGCCGGAAGGGTAAGGGGGGAGGGAATCTTTATCTAATCATAATAAGCTGAGACAATAAGCAATGACCATGAGAAACAAGCCACACATGTGAAAAGTATTGCCACGTTCAAAATACAGGCACTGTAACATATATTACACCATATATACTATTTTTGCTTTACTTCAAACAGGTAAATGAAGAAAGAGAGAACTTTTTCTTATATAAGAGTATTTCACGAGTAAACTAATTGATGACGAATTCACTAACTCTATCGAATGCTTCTGCCTTGCACCATTGAGCTACCCAGTTGTTCATTCCCAACGTATGTCCAGCCACCAAATTGCTTTTGAACACTTTCGCTTAAATATTCATCTACTACACTATCGATTGGTTTCTCCCTAGTAAACTCCTCGTCAAAATTACTAGTATCCATAGAATTACTAACAGCCGGTTTGTATGGCGGAATATAACCCTTCATCATCAAACGTTTCCAAGACAATTGGCTGAAAAAAGGATGATTACGAATCTCGTCGGCACCGTTGTAGCCTAATCTTCTTGTTGGATCACGACTCAATAAGCCGATCAGTAAATCCTTCGCATCTCTATCAAATCCGTCTGGGAAAACTAGCGGCTCCTGAAGAATCTTCTTGTACATCTTAGGAACATCTTCATCATAATAAGGAGGAAGTCCTGTCAGCATCTCGTATAATAAGACCCCTAAAGTCCACCAATCTACCGCCTTTGTATAACCCAAACCTAATAATAGTTCTGGTGCTAAATATTCTGGGGTTCCACAAAAGGTGTCCGTCTTATCATCATCCTTCATATTCAATTTACACAGTCCAAAATCACAAAGAGCAATGTGGCCTTGATAATCTAGTAAAATATTCTCCGGTTTCAAATCACGATAGATGACATCTAGTTTGTGCAAGTTGTCTAGTGCACACAATAACTCTGCAGTATAAAATCTAGCACGTGATAAATCAAACCTCCCTTCCTTTTGTAAATGATAAAACAACTCACCACCGTTGATAAAAGCTAAAACGAAATATAACTTTTCTGGTGATTGAAAAGAGAACTTCAAGGGCACGATAAATGGACAATCAACGCGTGCTAAAACTGTTCTTTCTGCCAACGTATGGGTAACTTCTGATTTAGACACAATGTATGATTTTCTAATTGCTTTCAAAGCATAAATTTTTTGCGTATCTTTCTTTCGGACTTGCATAACTTTGCCAAACGAACCTTTACCGATAACCTTCAAAAGGTCGAAATCATCGATGGATAAGGGTTTATTCCTTGAAGGTTTGTAGTCAATACTAATATTGATCTTACCTAAACCATGATCTAAGGTAATCCAGTGGTGATTATACAATCTAATATTGGCTGCAGAGTCAAAACTCAAGTTAATGGGTAGATGGAAAGAATCTAAATGTATATCCTGATTGGAATTAATTTTATCAAAAATGGTCTGAAGTTTGTCGTCTTGTAAACCCATTTCCTGTTGCCATGACTTCGATGGCAAAAGAATGGATGGGATTCTTGCAAATACATCAATCTTTAAATATGGCAATTTTCTGGTGACATCAAATGTGGATATCTTATTAAAGCCAGGTTTAGCGATTGTGCCATACTCTGCCTCAATGGTGGCAACTGTGTTATCAAATTCAATAGTGAAATAAAGTAAAGGATTCAAAGTCGAAGACCCTGGTAACATGATAGTAGATGGAATGAACTTTGCTGCTGACTCACTAGAAATTAGGTCCTCATCAGCCGGACCCTGATTCTTTAGCTGAACTCGAGACAGTTGCGCGATTAAAGTATCTACTTCTTGAGTTATTTCCTTATGTGGCGGTGGAACGCCCGAGGCTAATAGCTTATTCAGTATTTGCTCGCTTGAAGTAATAGGAAAGGGTAAAATAAAGTCATCACCATTATATACTTTAATAGTCATCATCCCTGAACTTGAAGTAGCATTGTTGGGTGTTCCTGTAGACCCAATATTAGCTGTTTCATCAATATTTTGTGATGAATTGGTGTTCTCTGTATTTCCACCGTTCGAATCTCGTACAGTAGAGGTTGATGAGGATGCATCGCATGAAACACGAACCGGAACCACTGATGAATTTGACGGATTTATCGTGCCCTTTCTGTCTAAAGATGAACGCGTAACTGAAACATCCTGCTCACCAACAGTTGCATGATTACTCTGTTGTTCTTCTTTTTTAGAAGAGTGGAAGAACCCACTATGCTTAGTTTCTTTTTCTTCTTTTGATTTTCCAAACTTAAATTTCGATTTCCAGGAGTACATCTTTAAAAACTGTATAAATCTTCGATAAGTATGATACTAACTTTGTGATGGTCGAGTATCTGTTGTGAACAAAGGAGCTGTGAAATAATATATTAAAAAGAATAAAGGCTTTAATAATTTAACCAAACACAAACAAACCAAACCTAAAATATTCAAGAACAAAAAAAGAAAATTTCAACTGTTGTCAAAGTGGAGATACTGTTGGCTATCGCTGGTTCGTTCGGGATAAGAATTTTCTAAGCCTTCCAATAGGGGCATACCTTGATCTTCTTTTCTTGTAGCGCGGCTTTTCCTGGAAAGAAGTCGCGAGTAACGAAAAAACAACTACTTTCAAGTGCATTATGAAGTCAGTTGATAACTCAACAAACAATCATCGATATACTAAACTTACCTTCTACGTATATAAGTATTATGATGCACTCATCTGCTTTGGGAAATTACGGGTCGTCAATCCTTATACTTCTATGTGCGAACTGTTGGTTCCTCTGTTCCTAAAATGTCGTTAAATTTTAAGAATTTCACAACCGAATTAATGACTGGTTTCAAGAAGATATCAGCGGTCTTGTCATAATTCTCCTTATTACCAGAATACTTCTCTATGTATAATCTTATCGTTGCACCAGAACTACCTGTACCAGACAATCTCAGAACAAACTTAGCCCCGTCTGATAACTTTACGAATAGGCCTTGCTTTTCGGAAATGGAACCATCTAAGTCGGTATACGAAAAATCTCCACAATCGGTTACTGTCAAAGACTCGTCACCTGGAAACTGAGAGCCAACAATATTTGGCTCTGTCACAAATTTATTCAAAAGGGCTACAACTTTCTCTGCCTGTTCGCATTCGATATGCTCGTAATCATATCTCGTGAAGAAAGTACGGCCATACTCGTTCCAAAATTCGTCTTGAATTGTTTTGATTGAAGCCTCTTTTCCAGGGTTACGTTTATTGTAAATAGCCAAAATATTTAACCAAGCGACAATAGCCCATAGCCCATCCTTTTCCCTGATATGGTTGGAACCTGTACCAAAGGATTCTTCACCGCAAATTGACAATTTGTTAGCATCAAATAAGGCACAAAAAAATTTCCATCCGGTTGGCACTTCATAGCACTTCAACCCCTTCTTTGCTGCAACACGATCAATGGCCGAGGATGTAGGAAATGAGCGCGCTAATCCGTAAATACCATGATTGACGAAGTAAGGAATATCTGGCGCATATTGGGCAATAATAGCAACGGAATCACCAGGTGAAACAAAAGCAGGTCCATAACCATAGATCATATTCCTGTCACCATCACCGTCAGAGGCTGCTCCAAATTCAATCTTCTCGCGGTCAACTCTATCAACAAGAGTATGAGCATAGGTTAGATTGGGGTCGGGATGCAAACCGCCAAAGTCGGGTAGGGGGTGCCAGTTTTGGAGCACTTCTTCGGCTGGTAAGCCGAATTCGTCAACAAATAAGGCCTTACCATATGGTCCTGTAATACCGTTTAAAGAATCGAACAGCAGCTTCCATCCTTTGGCTCTACGCTGTTCCTTTAAGAAGCTTCTAATTAAATCAAAATCAAAAATTTCCTTCAAAAGTTGAACATATGCCTTCGCCGGGTCAATGATATCTACTAGTAATGGCCCATATTTTTGATTTTTACCAAGTTTATTCAAATTCAACTCAGGGAAGCCCTTGATAATCTTGTAATGAGTTAGCTTTTTAGACGCCTCCCAGATAGCGTTTGTAACACTCTCCGGAGCTGGTCCACCATTAGGTAAATTGTACTTAATACCTAAATCATTTTCCGGTCCGCCTGGATTGTGCGATGCAGTTAAAATGATACCACCACCGCTACACTTATCTTCATATGTTCTAATTACATGGGAAGCGGCTGGCGTCGAAAGTAAACCGCCCTGACCAATAACTAACTTTCTAACGCCGTTAGCAGCACCAACAGCGGCAATCTTGTTCATAATAACATCGTTGTAGAAACGACCGTCTCCACCAACTACTAAAGTAACCCCTCCTGGACCGTTAGGAATTGATTCTATCGTTGCTTGGATAAAGTTCTCTGTGTAGTGGGGCTTATCCATGAAAACTTTAGTCTTCTTACGTAAACCGGAAGTACCCGGTTTTTGATCCTTATATGGAACTGTTGGTACAGATACTATTGAAAATGACATTTACTATCGAATTGAGTCAGTCAGATTCTTTTGTTAGATTAAATTCAAAGTGGACGTGATAGTATGTTTATACACAGACCATTATAGATGTGATGTGCTATTTTCCTTTTTGCATCCGGCAATATAAAACGCGAAATTTAAAACGAAAAAAAGGCCCTAAAATAGCTAAAGAATGTCAGCGCTAGAGCATCCTTCCACCTTTACACGCATAACTTGTATAGAAGGTAGCTTCTAAATACCTTCATTTCTATGAGGGACTGAGGATTATTGGGGCCCTTTTCTCATAGTTGCATTTTTTTTTAGTATGCTAAATATGCGGCTCATACTTTGCTCCATAAGATATATTCAAGACGTAAGATTTCGAACCAATGTCAATTCGTATAAACAACCTCCTACCTATTCTTGTTGCAAGAAACGTTTGACATGCTTACTCTTGAAGTAAGAAGTAGGAAAAAAAGTAATAAAAGCCCTGTAGGGGGCTCGAACCCCTAACCTTATGATTAAGAGTCATACGCGCTACCGATTGCGCCAACAAGGCTCTTTTATTGGATGAATATGAAGAATCATTATATTCTCATACGTAAAAAATACGACACTGCATCTTAAAAAGTACAGCATCTCCAACATCAATTTGAAACGTATTCGTAACTTGTTGCAATAAGAACTGACTACTATCTATCAGTTTGTATTATTGTTGGTAGTATGTTGTCATATACGGTGTTTGAAGATGTTGATAATTAGTAGTTTAGTATGTTGTAATAATTATGAATAAGTCGTTCTTTCTTAAATTATATAAGAAAGGTATATAAAACGCACGCTGTTTGGTTAGATTAGACCCAATGGTTCAGAAATAATTCACACATTCATGATAAGATTTTGGCTGTAACTCATCTTCTTATATACTAAGTTCTGGTCAATTAATAGATCCTTATCTTACTATTGCTATATATTCTATTATTAGAATTTGTTTACTTCAATGTAAATGGTATCATCATAAGAATTTTTAAGTTCACTTCCCAAACATTATTAGTATCACTTTAAAAAAATGTCCGTATTCACCTAGTCCAAGTTATACGAAGAAATATATAGTCGATGTCACTTATTCCAACAGATCGAGAAACAGTCATCGATTTTAGTGGAAGCTGAAACGCAAGGATTGATAGTGTAATAGGATAATGAATGACAACGTATATAACAAGAGAACATATAGTTATATAATTGTGCAGAATTATCGGTTCCGTTTTGTGAACTCTTATATCCTCGAGGAGAACTTTTATTATATTCTATGTACATGATAATATTATCTTGATCAAAAATAGTACCCAACAACTATTTCAAAAAAAAAAATTCACCATCTCCTCAAAACTCAAGTGAAATAGCTTCACCCTATGACAAAAGACATTAAATATATTAGGCAATGCTCTGCTTCTTTAAATGGACTACCTAAAACGTATAAAGAGCTTGACAAGTAGTCTACATCGGAGATTTAGTGCTTGTGTATTGGCTTCTGTTAATTCGAGGAAATTTCTAATCATCATCTGCACCTTTGATGAGATTTCATCAACAGAGAATATACTACTAATCCCTAAAGTCGCAATTGATCAGGATCAACATTCATCTTTTGCTGTAATAAGTGCGTGTGTCATTTTAAAAGACAAAGCCGGACAACGAGAAGCTCAGGGGGGTCAAGAAAAGTTCTATACTCAAATATAAGAAAGGAAAGTCATATATAGGGGCATGAGCTTCCGCTCCATGGTTATGTGTCCTCTAAATGATGTCTGGTAGATTCGACTACGATGCAGTTGGCAAATTTAAGTTAAGCTAATTTTCGGGCGTTAATATTGGAAAAAGAACAGTAAAAAAAACTCAGTTGCAGAAAAAAAGAAACGTCGAGAGATTTCCATGATATTTGTTGACATATTTCCAAGACTTCATTTACTCGAACATAACAGCCTCTTTCTAATAATGTCACTCAGAGCACTCCCAGGATATTTTTCTGCATATCCAAATGAAGCTTTCCAAGGATTAGACTCCACAAAGTATGATCACTTACAATTGATCAACCATAACGATTGGAAGGAATTATACGACGCTATTCCTAAAGATACCAGAAGTTGTCATTACAAGCTGTTGATTTTAGCTAGGCATGGTCAGGGATATCACAATGCTGCTATACTAAGGTACGGGATGGAGGAATGGGATGCATATTGGTCATTGCTTTCAGGGGATGAACATGGAGAATGGCTTGACTCTAGATTGACACCTTTGGGTAAAGATCAAGTTAGAAGAACGGGTTCAAATGTCCTACTACCGATGATAAAACAGCTAGGTATGCTGCCTCATGTTTTCTTCAGTTCTCCAATGAGAAGGTGTCTCGAAACATTTATCGAGTCCTGGACACCAGTATTGACTGAGGTGCCAGAAGAATCAACCGGAAGAGAAGTTTCCACACGCATTATAGAAAGCCTAAGAGAAACCTTGGGATCCCACACTTGTGATAAAAGGGTACCCCACTCAATGGCAGTAAACGAATATCAAAATTTCCGCACAAAATCAGGCCACACGGTACGTTGGCAATACGTGCCAGACTACCCAGAAGAAGATGAATTGTGGTTAGTGGACCACCGAGAGACGTGTGCAGAATTAGACAAGCGTACACAGAATGGGCTATCCGATTTGTTCAGCCAACTGTCACGCGAAGAAAAATTCATCTCACTCACTTGTCATTCAGGTGTCATTCAAAGCGTTTTAAGAAACTTACAACATCCTCCTGTTTACAACTTGGAGACAGGTGAAGTTGTCGGTGTCATCGTAGAAGTACCAGTCAACACTGCCGGTCAAGGCAGGCTTTGAATTGCTCATCACCTCATTCATAATTAACAAATAGAGGTAATTCACATAACTTTATAGACAATAGAAGGTGAATAGGTACGTTTTTCTCAAATGATTGAGATCGAACTCAAAAGAGAAATGTTTTTAGTATTAATGCCATGTAAAAAGATTAATGCTTAGAGTACAGGTGAGAAGTATTTAATCCCTTTTGACTTGTCACTCTTTCTACAGCCGGGGCAATAACCAACACTCGAACTCAACTGTAAAAAAAAGTACCAGTGAGTTTGTATAAATTTGGTGCCTGGTTAAAGAATATTCTCGTAGTGTTTTCCGCCCTATGCTCGTTCTTCTTTATTCTTCACAATCCAATGCTCGGAAAATACGCTTAGAAATAACAAGCCCCCTTCATATATCTTCGTTCAAGAAAATGAGTACTACAAAAGAAATATTTAATGGTTTCACTGATTCATGCGAAGAGAGCCTTCTAGAGTTTATTGGTACTATCACAGAGTAGCAAGGTACTACCTCGCTTGTTTATTTGAGTTTTATATATATATATATATATATATATTTATAGAATGGTTCAATTGCATCTTATAAAATAAAACTCGGTAAAAGCTTTACCGAAAAAGGAAATCGTTTGCTGTGACAAGCAAACAAAAAGCAATCTGTTATAAAGGGTTGAACCAATTTAGAATCAATTGATCATAGTCCATTTGATATTCAGTTCTTATATGAAAACAAGAATTTACTAATTACAATAATAAATCAAAAAACAGAAGAAGTACTCATTACCGCCAATGGCTGTCATAAAAAGGGGAGCTCGTAGAAAGGACGTTAAGGAGCCTAAGAAAAGGTCTGCAAAAATTAAAAAGGCCACATTTGATGCAAACAGAAAAAAAGAAGTAGGTGTTTCTGATTTGACACTTTTATCAAAAATATCCGATGAATCTATCAACGAAAATCTGAAGAAAAGGTTCAAAAATGGGATAATTTATACTTATATTGGTCATGTGTTAATTAGTGTAAATCCATTCCGCGATTTGGGAATATATACAAACACTGTGTTAGAGACCTATAAAGGTAAAAATAGACTTGAAGTCCCACCACATGTGTTTGGTATTGCCGAATCAATGTATTACAATCTTAAATCATACAATGAAAACCAATGTGTTATTATATCTGGTGAATCTGGTGCCGGCAAAACCGAGGCAGCCAAGCGTATCATGCAATATATTGCAGCTACATCCAATAACCACTCAGAGTCGATTGGAAAAATTAAAGATATGGTTCTCGCTACTAATCCACTTCTCGAGTCTTTCGGCTGTGCTAAAACTCTGCGGAACAATAACTCTTCGAGACACGGGAAGTACCTGGAAATTAAATTCAACTCCCAATTTGAACCTTGCGCAGGTAATATCACAAACTATTTGCTGGAGAAACAAAGAGTTGTTAGTCAAATAAAAGACGAAAGAAATTTTCATATTTTCTACCAGTTCACTAAAGGTGCCTCCGATGCATACAGACAAGCGTTCGGAGTAAAAATGCCTGAAGAATATATATACACTGCAGCGGCTGGTTGTACTACTGCAGACACAATCGATGACATAAAGGATTATCAAGGGACCATAGAGGCCATGAGAACCGTTGGGTTGGCACAAGAAGAACAAGACCAAATCTTCAGGATGCTGGCGGCAATCCTGTGGATTGGTAACATTTCTTTCATAGAAAATGAAGAGGGGAATGCTCAAGTAAGGGATACATCAGTGACTGATTTTGTTGCCTATTTATTACAGGTAGATGCTTCATTGTTGATAAAGTGTTTGGTAGAGAGAATTATGCAGACAAGTCATGGAATGAAGAGGGGTTCAGTTTATCACGTGCCTTTAAACCCAGTTCAAGCTACAGCTGTGAGAGATGCTCTCGCCAAGGCAATTTACAATAATTTATTCAACTGGATTGTAGAAAGAGTTAATGTATCTTTACAGGCGTTCCCTGGCGCTGATAAATCAATTGGTATTTTGGACATTTACGGTTTTGAAATCTTTGAACATAACTCTTTTGAGCAGATATGTATTAACTACGTTAATGAAAAGCTTCAACAAATTTTCATTCAATTGACTTTGAAGGCGGAACAAGAAACTTATGAAAAAGAAAAAATCAAATGGACACCCATAAAGTACTTTGACAACCAGGTTGTCTGTGATCTAATCGAAGCGAAAAGGCCACCAGGTATTTTTGCTGCAATGAATGACTCAATTGCAACTGCTCATGCTGATTCGAATGCCGCTGATCAAGCCTTTGCTCAAAGACTTAACTTATTCAACTCGAATCCTTACTTTGAACTGAGAGCAAACAAATTCGTCATTAAACATTACGCAGGTGACGTAACCTATGATATCAATGGTATCACTGATAAGAACAAGGACCAACTTCAAAAGGACCTAATTGAGTTAATTGGTACAACGGCAAATCCATTTCTTTCCACAATATTTCCCGATGATATTGATAAGGACTCAAAGAGACGACCTCCCACTGCAGGTGATAAAATCATTAAAAGTGCAAATGAATTGGTAGAAACTTTATCAAAAGCCGAGCCTTCCTATATTAGAACAATTAAGCCTAATCAAACTAAATCTCCAGATGATTATGATGATCATCAGGTACTACATCAAGTGAAGTATTTAGGGTTGCAAGAAAATGTTCGTATCAGAAGAGCAGGATTTGCCTACAGACAGACTTTTGAAAAATTTGTGGAAAGATTTTATTTGCTATCTCCTGATTGTTCGTATGCCGGTGATTACACTTGGGAAGGAGATACGCTCGAGGCAGTGAAACTTATTTTAAGAGATGCCATGATACCAGAAAAGGAATTTCAGCTTGGAGTAACGAGTGTGTTCATAAAGACTCCGGAATCTCTGTTTGCTTTGGAAGACATGCGTGACAAGTACTGGTATAATATGGCCGCCAGAATCCAGAGAGCATGGAGAAGGTATCTTCAAAGACGTATTGATGCCGCAATAAAAATTCAACGTACTATTAGGGAGAAAAAGGGTGGAAATAAGTATGTAAAGCTTCGTGATTATGGAACCAAACTCTTAGGGGGTAAGAAAGAAAGAAGATCTATGTCACTACTTGGATACAGAGCCTTCATGGGTGATTACTTATCTTGTAATGAATCTAAAACGAAAGGATCTTACATTAGAAGACAAGCAGGAATCAAGGAAAAAGCTGTTTTTTCAATGAAGGGAGAATGTTTGCATACCAAATTTGGTAGATCAGCCCAAAGGCTGAAAAAAGTATTTATCTTAACCAAAAAATCATTTTACATTATTGGACAATCACGAGTGCAAAATGCCATGAAATATACGCAGGATTATAAGATTGATCTAAGCAAAATAAAACAGGTGAGTTTAACGAATCTCCAAGATGATTGGATGGGTATTATTCTTATAAACAGTGCACAAGCCGACCAACTCATTAACACACCTTTTAAAACAGAATTGGTGACTCGTATGAAAAAGTTAAATGAAAAGATAACAATAAAGATTGGCCCGACAATTGAATATCACAAACAGCCTAACAAACTTCACGCTGTTCGCTCAAAAATTAGCGATTCGGCACCCAAATCCGGTGACATATACAAGTCAAGTACGATATATGTGCGTCGTGGCCATCCTGCTAATTCCAAATCGAACAAGAAACCTAAGAATCCAGGGGGGTTGAGTGGAAAACCTATCAAAAGCAAAAAAAGTAAACACAAACACACTCACAAACATTCACATAGTCATAGAGCTCATAGAAATACTGCAAAAAAGCAACCGCTACCTTCACAAAAATCCACAGCTCCGTTATCTTTAGCAGCTACGGCCGCACAGGCAGCATACAATCCTAAATCGGATAACACTGCATTATCAAAATCATCTGCCAATCCTGCTGCCAAAATTAGTTCAAAAAACAACTCAAAAACTCCTCTTAAGGAAAAAACCATACTAAAGAAGAACACTGCAAATAACGAGACATCATTTAATAAAAAAAATTTGGTATCAATACCATCTTCAAAAAAGGTTAATGAAAATGAAGAAGCGTTGAAGGAAGCAACTACGAGCATACCGATCCCACAACCACCTCCCCCCATGGACCATACAGAAGATCCAAAGTTCGAAGCAGCATACGATTTCCCAGGTTCTGGATCACCTTCGGAGTTGCCTTTAAAAAAGGGGGATGTTGTATTTATAAGTAGAGTTGAGCCAAGTGGTTGGTCTTTAGCAAAACTTCAAGATGGAAGTAAAGAAGGCTGGGTTCCCACCGCGTATATGACACCATATACCGGGACTAGTGATACTATATCTGGAGTAGAGGCGGCGGAAGAGAACAACGCTATCAGTAAAAAATCAAGCTGGATCAATAGTACCATATCAAGTGTACAAGAAAATGTGTCGTTAGAAACTGCAACTGTTGAGACTCCTAGTAATAATGAGACCAATCCTATGGGGTCATTTAGCGATGGCTTAGCCTCTGCATTGGCAGCAAGGGCAAACAAAATGCGGGCTGAAAGTGCTGACGATGATGATGACAATGGGAGTGATGACGATGATGACTGGTAGTTTATATAAATATATAGGGTCTATCTTACATTTCATAGAATAATTGTTTATGTGTGGCTCTAAATATATCAATGTATGTTACGTTTATCTCTATACAAACTTGCACCGAAGATCAGAGTCCTTCTTCTCTTTGTTTTTCATTTCTTGTTTATATCTTCCGGTTTGAAAAATTCACATTTCAAGTCAGGACATCGTTCACAACAAACAAACCTTCAATATTTTGAAGTAATATCTTTCCTCTCTCTAAAGATATCATTTCTTGGAAGGAGAAGGAGCATAGTAAACCTTATTAGTTTCTCTTTTGTATAATAATAAGTGCTTCAAAATGAGCACAGATAAAGATATAAAGGTTACTTCTGAAATCTGTGAATTAGTTGAACAAATATTAGCCTTACTCTCCCGGTATCTTTCATCTTATATCCATGTCCTGAATAAGTTCATCAGTCATTTGCGAAGAGTGGCCACTCTACGGTTCGAGAGAACTACTTTGATTAAATTTGTTAAGAAGTTGAGATTTTACAATGATTGTGTATTGAGCTATAATGCATCAGACTTTATTAATGAAGGTAACGGCGAATTAGATTTGAATGCTAATTCGCTTGACAGGGTGATTTTACCAGTAGCTTCAATGTTTGTCAAATGTGTCGAAACATTCGATCTACTGAACTATTATCTAACGCAATCATTACAGAAAGAAATTATATCCAAGACTTTGAACGAGGATCTAACATTGACAACAGAGTCCATATTGGCTATTGATGATAGTTACAATCATTTCGTGAAGTTTTCTCAATGGATGATTGAGTCCCTGCGCATAGGCAGCAACCTATTAGATCTAGAAGTCGTCCAGTTTGCCATCAAATGCGCTGATGAGGACGGTACAAATACTGGAGAAACCGATAATATCTTCCTACAAGAAATCCTTCCTGTCAATTCTGAAGAGGAATTTCAGACCTTGTCAGCTGCGTGGCACTCCATTTTAGATTGTAAGCTGAGCGTCTTGGACGATGAGTTTGATGTTGTCGCCGCCAAGTGGCATGATAAATTTGGCAAGTTGAAGAACTAAGGCCTTCATTCTTAGTCTTCCAGACAAAGTAATTAACGACAGTTTATAAAATACATATATATGTATGAATAGTTTCGTCACATAGCACCAAAAATACGTTTCTCACATAATAATGATCGGCTCTTAATTAACGTGTTCATTTTCAGCGCTCCAAACCGCGCTGTTTTTTTCCTTATTATAAAACAATAGGTGTGCAAAGAAAAAAGGCAGATAGCTCAAGAAAAAAAATGAAAAGAATAGAGCCTCAAATAAAGTGTCTTCTAATATTTGAGGGGGTTAGTTTGGGCCAACAATGATTTTTTGATTTACATTTTTGTTCTTTTAAAGAATTGAAACAAGTGAGTATACTCTCTTACAATTTTAGTGTAAAAGAAAACTACTTGTTTAGTTAGTGGAAAAGTACCCAAGCAAAAAATGGATGATATAAGTTCAGAACAAACGTTCCCTCGAATAAACCGTTTGTTGGAGTACGTTGGAAACCCCCAAGATAGTTTGAAAATCCTTCATATAGCCGGAACAAATGGTAAGGAGACCGTGTCCACTTTTTTGACATCTATACTGCAGCATCCGGAATCACAGCGGCAAAAGGTCTTGATTGGTAGGTATACTACGTCTTTCTTGCTCAATGCTAGAGAAAATATTTGCATAAATAATGAAACAATTTCCTTGACTGAATATACTAGAATTGAGAATAAGCTAATCGGAGTGAATGAGTCTTTAAGTTTAGGGTGTAACAATCTCGAACTGCTAACCAGTGTAGCATTAGTATATTTTGCCAAGAATAGCTGCCAGTGGTGTATAATAGAAACAGGATCAACGGGGAAACAAGACCCTGCGAGTATAATTGCTGGTCAAAATAGGATTTGTTGCATGATTACCAGTGTTAGTATAAGCGATGAAGCATTTTTACGCAAGTTTTTGTCTCAAATTACGGACTGCCATTCCAAAAATATCAATTATGTTACACCATTTACGGTATTAGATGGGTCGAACGATGAAATTGTTCGAACAGCCATAACAAAAAGATGCTATGACGTCGGTTGTCGATTAAAAATCACTGATCCTTCTCTTGGTGATTGTAATGTACGTACAGACTCATGGGGCACTCTTGAAATTTATCACCTACCATATAATGAAGAAGAATATCAAATATTCAACCTAAGAGTTGCAATTGCAGTTTTAGACTTTCTGAATAGGGAAAAAATGATTACTGTTTCGAGGAATCAACTGTCTAAGGGTCTGATATCTATCGATTGGCCAAGAAGTTTGCATCGGTTGAATTACTGCTATGAATCTGATAGTGGTAAGACAATAGCATTGCTACTAGACAACGCAAATAATGCGAAGGCAGCCCAAAACTTAGCAGGCCATTTGAGGGTCAAATACGGTGAGACGCCCTTAACGTTTGTCATTGCTATAACATCTGGGAAGAAAGTACCACCCTTGCTTGATCCGTTGATACGTTCGCAAGATCATGTAATAGTGACCAGATTTGGATCTGTGGTTGGTATGCCGTGGATCCAATCTCTGGAACCAATGCATCTTTTTACATTCATCAAAGATCGATACACAAGGAATGTTAGCATACAGCCCGACCTTCAAAGTGTTTGGAAATTTCTTGAAACAACTGGATTGAAAACGGTAGTTCCCGTTATCGTGTGTGGATCATTATATATCTGTAAAGAGTTGTTGCGTCTACACAACTGTCATTTGCCAGTATGATGTAGGATGCATTTATATTCAACAATCCAGGCAACTTATACTGATGAAAAATCAGTCTACTGGAGATATGTAGAAATGAAGAGACTTTCGGTTTTTTTACAACGGCATATGACTATGCTTTCTTCTTTAAAGTACGGCATCATACTCGAACTTCTCAATTACAATAATACATTATTTTTTTAAAGTTTTTCTTTGACTAAAATCTTGATTTTATCTTAATATAGAAACAAAAATAAACTGTTTCATAGAGCAGTTTCCTTTATCTTTTTCCTGATAGGAAGACCACCAAAGAGTTTTGAGAGCATTTTAGTTTTTACTGAATAGTATTTGATTGGTATATAATGGAAAGTGACATACGGATACATGCGGCCTGTCAGCCGCATGATAATTTCCAAGAAATCATAGGAATTAATCTTCTGAAATACATAGAATGAACAGAGTAAGTGCATACAAAAGGAATTTACAATAATAATTTGACGAAGAGCTATAGAATGTGGAAATACATGCACAAATCACTCAAAAATGGCTGGGTCATAGAACAGCTCACTACTCTTAACTCGGTTACTAAATATAGGTCCAAATTCTATTCTACTTCAAATGAAGAGAGTTTCTGGAGAATACCATTTAAGAGAAGGAGCAGATTTCAGAAAGGTGTGTTATTGACGGTTATGACAAGTTTCATTTCCTTTAATATATGGTGGGTTTATTGGCCGCATCATACTTTTCCGAAGCCTGTGGCTAAAATACTTAGGAAGGGGTTACATTTAGAACTCAAGAAAGAAGGTGCCAATCTCCAAGAAAGTCTTCAATACTACCTCGAAGCTTTAAAAGAATGTAGAGCTCAAGAGATGGATTCTCTTTCAGACGAGTATACCGGTATTGAGATCAAAATTGGAGAAATGTATGAGAAATTACATTTATATAATGATGCAGTAACTCTATATGAAGGAATGTTGAAAAGATTCTACGATGAATTAAAAAAATCTAATGATAGATCTCAAAAGGGAAAATCCTCATTGTTAAAAAGGGACCTCCAAATTTTGATAAGATTCATTGAAATAAATAAAGACTCCGAAACAAATATTACTTTACTGATAATGCACCTTTTATTGGCTCAGCGAGAGTTTCTGGAAAACTCACCGGAACTAAAAGAGGTTTTTGTCAAATCAGAGCTTCTAGAAAGTCAACAACTTGATTGGAAAAATTTCCAAGGACTACCGTTCATAGGAAAATCTAAAGTTGACTATCAAAAACATTTGAACTCCAAAAATAAACAGGATTTGAAGATAAAGGAAGCTCAAAGCGAACGATATATTTTTTTGAAAGAACTCTTAACTGCAAGAGAGCTGTATACACGTTATTGCCTCACAAAGAATAATCTCACCGGAGCATTGAATAGCAAAATAATAACACTAGAATGGATGTTAGTAACAGATAGTCCTCTTGATGAGCTATTACTTGCTCAGGCAGAGCTTGGATCGATTTTCTATCTGAGTTCAGAACAATTTGAAGGAAGCATATATAGTATTGACCAACAACTGCATCGGAACTCTGATAATTTAGAAATTATGCGATCCAGGTTACAGGCCAATCAAAATGCTTGCTTACAATATTCGGCTGACTGCTATAAAAGCATCATCAGCTTTGCAGATGAAAATAAATACCCAAAGATCGCAACAGAAAGAGAAATGGATCAGAAACTACTCAAAGCGTTATGTCTTTCCTACTACGGTGTTGGTGTGATAAGTTTGCATATAGGACATTTAAAGGCATCTCGAAAGCAACTTAAAAGGGCCATTCGTGTTTCAAAGATGATTAATTTTGATGAACTGATTAAGGAAGCTGAGCGCGAACTTGAGAAGATTAGTAATACATTAACTTAAACCACAGATTCATATATAAACCTTTACCTATATTCTAAATACCGAGGTACCTTGATCGCTTCATTGGATATGGCGAGTTTTTATGTCACCGCCTCACAAAGTAGCGAGAAAAACATATATATAACCTCAAAATAGAGGTAGATGGCGGGTTCATTTTGGATAGAGTGAATATAAAGGAATGTGTCAGAACACTAAGTGAGAGATACTCAGGATACAACACCGGTAATGCTTCGCACCATACCTTTGAAAGGTGGGCTCAATGTTTTCGTACCGTCGCTTTTGCCCCAAAATCAAGTACTTAGGTTCTTTGCCACAGCTGGTGCTCTCTCTAGAACTAGTCCAAAAAGCATTAAAAAGATTTTTGATGACAATTCATACTGGAGAAATATCAATTGCCAGGATGCTAATAATAGCAAAATTGCACAGTATCTTTTTAAGAAGAATAAAACCGGGCTTTTCAAGAACCCTTATTTGACTTCCCCAGATGGTTTACGTAAGTTTAGCCAGGCTTCTTTGACGCAAGCAAAGGAACTCCTCAAAAAAATGAGAAATGACTTTAGTGAAAATGGTGAATTAAGCTATATTATGAATCTGGACAGGTTAAGTGATACGCTATGCCGAGTTATTGATTTGTGTGAATTTATCAGATCAACACATCCCGAAGATGAATTTGTTAAGGCAGCCCAGGACTGCCATGAACAAATGTTTGAATTCATGAACATTTTAAACACTGATGTCTCATTATGTAATATGCTAAAGTCCGTTTTAAATAATCCTGAAATATCATCAAGACTAAGCGAAGAGGAGCTTAAAGTTGGTAAAATCTTACTGGACGATTTTGAGAAGTCAGGAATATATATGAACCCTGATGTTAGAGAAAAGTTTATTCAGTTATCCCAGGAAATCAGTTTGATAGGCCAAGAATTCATCAACCATATAGACTATCCTGGTTCGAATTCCGTGAAGATCCCATGTCGAGATCTGGACAGCAGCAAAGTGAGTACTTTTCTATTGAAACAGTTAAATAAAGATGTAAAAGGACAAAATTATAAAGTACCCACCTTTGGTTATGCAGCTTATGCTTTACTAAAGAGTTGCGAAATAGAGGTTGTAAGAAAAAAGATATGGACCGCACTACACAGTTGTTCTGACAAACAAATCAAAAGATTGGACCGTTTGATCAAACTGAGGGCAATTTTGGCCAACTTGATGCACAAAAGAAGTTATGCAGAATATCAATTAGAAGGCAAGATGGCAAAGAATCCGAAAGATGTTCAAGATTTCATTTTAACCTTAATGAATAATACTATAGACAAAACAGCAAATGAATTAAAATTTATAGCTGATCTCAAAGCCAAAGATCTCAAGAAGCCATTGACTACGAAAACGGACGAAATATTAAAACTTGTGAGACCCTGGGATAGGGATTACTACACTGGTAAGTATATACAGCTTAACCCGTCAAATGTACCTAGCGCCAAAGAGATAAGCTATTATTTCACATTAGGGAATGTTATTCAAGGGTTGTCTGATTTGTTTCAGCAAATATATGGTATTAGGTTAGAGCCAGCGATCGCCGATGATGGCGAAACATGGTCTCCAGACGTTAGAAGATTGAATGTAATATCTGAAGAGGAAGGAATCATTGGTATAATATACTGTGACTTGTTTGAAAGAAATGGCAAGACATCAAATCCGGCACATTTCACAGTTTGTTGTTCTAGACAAATATACCCTAATGAAACTGACTTTTCAACCATTCAGGTTGGTGAGAATTCAAACGGCTCTTACTTCCAATTACCTGTAATTTCACTCGTATGTAACTTTTCCCCTGTACCCATCGCTTCTAAGAAAAGTCTCTGTTTCTTGCAACTTAGTGAGGTTGAAACACTTTTCCATGAGATGGGACATGCTATGCACTCAATGCTAGGAAGAACTCACATGCAGAATATAAGTGGTACAAGGTGTGCTACTGATTTTGTTGAGTTACCAAGCATTTTGATGGAACACTTTGCTAAGGATATACGAGTTTTGACAAGGATTGGCAAACATTACGAGACCGGAGAAACCATTCAGACAGGTATGTTACAGTGCTTCATGAAAACTACAAACTTCCTTCAAAATTGTGAAACATACTCCCAAGCAAAGATGGCTATGCTAGACCAATCATTCCATGATGAAAAAATTATTTCTGATATTGATAATTTTGATGTTGTTGAAAAATATCAGGAACTAGAACGACATTTAAAAGTCCTGGTCGACGACCAGAGTAATTGGTGCGGAAGGTTTGGCCATTTATTTGGATACGGAGCGACTTACTACAGCTACTTATTTGATAGGACAATAGCTTCTAAAATCTGGTACACTTTGTTTGATGATGATCCGTATAGTCGAAAGAATGGTGATAAATTCAAAAAGCATTTACTAAAATGGGGCGGCCTGAAAGATCCTTGGAAGTGCATTGCCGATGTCCTAGAGTGCCCTATGCTAGAGAAAGGGGGCAGCGATGCTATGGAATTTATTGCACAATCTCACAAATCTTAGGATACGAAGCAGTTATTTCATCGAGCCCATTCTGGCAGACGATGTTAAGTGAATTCAGACGAATTACGTTATTCAATTTTCACTGAATAAAACAAAATATTCGCATAAATCTTAAAATACTAAAACCTATTTATTAATAATGGTTTGTAAATCATTGATTACATGCTTAAAAAAATGCATAATGTAAATAACGCTTCTAAACAAAATATAATCTAATGTTACTCGTCAATATATCATATATATTAAGTTACACCTTCGATTTAGCGTACATAATGATATTGAGAAATTCCACCTGTGTAATAATACTAGAAATAACTGTTTCCAGGTTAGAAGGCTTACAATATAAAGATACTGTTCAGGTATTAAAACAATACCTGCTAGAGTTTTTTCGTTGCCATACTTGGGTTACCTAAGCGCAATTTAATTATCTAGTCCTATTTTTTTTCACCTCTTTCTCCTTTTAGACAACAATCTCAACTATGCCACCATTGGATAAGAGAATTAAGAAGTTTTTAAAGGACTCCATTAGAATTGCGCCCAAAATATCCAGTAAGGGTGAATTAGGTGAATTACGAACCGGATTGGTTTCTCAATACCCACAAACTCGGAAAGATGCAATTAAGAAGACGATTCAGCAAATGACATTGGGAAAGGATGTCTCTTCGCTTTTCCCTGACATATTAAAAAACATTGCTACGATTGATGTCGAGCAGAAAAAACTGGTTTATCTTTATGTGATGAATTATGCTGAAACTCATCCTGAGTTATGTATTCTCGCCGTCAACACATTCATTACAGATGCACAAGATCCTAATCCCTTAATTCGTTGTATGGCAATTAGAACAATGTCCATGATAAGAGTCGATAAAATCCTTGAATACATTGAAACACCTCTTCGCCGTACTTTGCATGATGACAATGCGTATGTTAGGAAAACCGCAGTTATATGTGTCGCAAAACTTTTCCAACTAAATAAGAATTTATGTGTTGAGCTGGGTGTCGTTGAGGATTTGGTTAATGCTTTAGATGATTCAAATCCTCTGGTCATTGCAAACGCAACAGCAGCATTGATTGAAATTTACAATATGGATATGGACGCTGTTGACCTTTCAAGTTTGATCCAGTCTCATGTGTCACAGTTTCTACTAGCTTTGAATGAATGTACAGAATGGGCGAGGATTACAATACTAGGAACTCTTTCTGAATATTCAGCAAAAGATTCCTTAGAGGCACAGGATATTATTGATCGAGTGACTGCACATTTGCAACACGTCAATCCAGCGGTGGTCCTGGCTACTATAAAGGTGATTGTAAGGAATTTGCCGCTAATCGAATATTCTTCAAATAGTCTGATAATGAAAAGATTATCATCTGCTTTTGTATCATTAATGTCTACTCCACCTGAGATGCAATATGTGGCTCTAAAAAATATTAGAATTATTTTGGAAAAGTATCCAGAGCTGTTAACAAAAGAGCTAAGAATATTTTATATCAAGTTCAACGATCCACTTTACGTCAAATTGGAGAAGATCGATATTCTTGTTCGACTAGTTGATCCTTCTAATTTGAAACAATGCACTTTATTATTGACAGAGCTGAAGGAATATGCGATGGAATACGAGCCAGAATTTGTTTCAAGAGCTATCCAAGCTTTGTCTCAATTGGGTATCAGGTATGCACAAGAATCATTTGTTGCTAAAGTTTTGGATATAATTTTAGAACTATTAGAGAGACAAGATACAATAAAGGATGACTGCTGTATATCATTATGTGACCTATTGAGACATTGCCCCGGAAATGATGAAATGGCCAAGCAGGTTTGTGCAGTATTTAACACTTGGTCGAATCCAGAAGAGCTATTGCAATCTGATATCGCGAAGTGCAACTATGTTTGGCTGTTGGGACAACATCCTAATAATTTTTCCAATTTAGAGTCGAAAATCAATATTTTCATAGACAATTTTGTGCAGGAGGAATCTTTAACGCAGATGTCTTTGTTAATGACAGTAGTCAGATTACACACCACTTTAACAGGCAGTGTGCTACAAAGGGTACTGGAACTGGCCACACAAAAAACACATGAATTAGATGTCCGAGATATGGCTATGATGTATTGGAGATGTCTTTCAATGCCAAATAGTGAAAGTTTGGTTAACGATTTATGTCAGAATAAACTCCCAATGATTTCCAATACACTGGAGAAATTCTCACCAGAAATTCTCGAGAAACTATTGATGGAATTGGGTACTATAAGTTCTATTTATTTCAAGCCTAACTCAAACAGAAGGAAAGGAAAAAAATATGTTCAAAATATAGTTAAAGGGAAGCATATAGAGGAACTAGAAAGTATGGCAAAAAACGAAATTTCTAATAAGGCTAATGGTGATGTGCTGCTAGACTTTGATGATAGAGATGATGCAATGAATACCAGCACAGGAATGCTGAATGCTTCGGCCACTCTAGGCGATTTGGATGACTTGTTTGATTTCGGACCATCTGAGGATATTACAAAAACGAATATGAATGGTTCCAAGACTGTACAACGATTGAAGGAACTGAAACTAGGTGACAATTCAGACGATATATCCTCCAACGGGAGAAACAATCCGGGCATTTCGGAAAACAATGTAGTGTCACAGGATCTGCTTGATTTATTTTGAATATATTGATTAGTTGCAGTGAATGTAAGTGTTATACCATACATATATACCCTTTATATCAAAATCTCCTTTTTTGTTTTTCGAAAATACGTATATAGTTTATGTACAAGTGTGGGTATATTCAATAATTTCATAAAACAGAATAATAAAGCACCAAACGACTCTTTTTATTTTGCCGAGTTTTGCTTGTGATATAGTTCTTCAAGCTTGCTGATTTTTCCTAGAACGATTTTGTCTCTTTCATCATCAAGATACTTTGTATCTGTTTGGTAAAATAAGAGGCACGATTTCATTTCATCTCGTTGCTTATCGCAAGCAGGAAAAACTTTCATTCCATTCGCTTTAGCACAATCTGCCATAGCTTGTACAAAATTTGCACATTTCTCATACGTTGTCGTCTTCAAGTTCTTACGAGCCTGTTGTTCTTCACGGGGGCTTAGTACCCATATAGGTAATCTCGTGCTATGTTTTGAGATCATCTGCGGATCCTTATTTTGCTCCATCTTACCAAACCTATTGATTTAATATTAGCAACACGGAAGTGGTCAGTATTTTGGTGTCTTTAACTTATGTATTTGCTAAGTCTTACTAAATTATTGTATTTATACTTGGAGGATTCCTTTTTCAACTTTATAGCCGGAGGGATACAAAAGATTTTTAAAAGTTGAAGAGATTCTATACAGTAGTACACCAGAGGAAGCTGAACGAAAAAGATATAGGCTCCTTACACTAAAGAAGATAATCTTCACAAGGTTATTCAAGTTAATACCATCCTAATGTTTGGCCCATTCAAATTATCAAGCCCTGCCGCTGGTGGCCTACTATGGAAAATTCCATGGAGAATGTCAACACACCAAAAACACCGTCAAAGGGAAAGATTAAGAAACGTTGACCAAGTAATAAAGCAATTAACTTTAGGTCTGCACGTTCAGAGATGCCAGGATAAAGGTCTCACTTATCAGGAAGCCTTGGAAAGCAAAAAAAAGTACAAACCAAGAAGTAAATCGTTGAGATTGTTGAACAAGCCATCTGTTTTCCCAATGGAAAATCAAATGTCTTCTAAAGATAAATATTGGACTTTCGATAAGAAAGCCATTGGTTATAGGAAGGGTATTCATAAGGTACCCAAATGGACAAAGATTTCCATTAGGAAGACTCCGAAATTCTTTTAAATAATACATACACCATATTTTATCGATATAAAGTTCAATCTGTATATAGTTCAACCATTGAATGATTCGATATGTATCTTTATCAAGAACCCGATTTGCGTTGAGGTTTTGATGTTTTGTGTTCCTTGTATTGTTTCAGGTTCAGTGAAATTGTTGTTTTTCTTGTAAGGATGGCAAGATCAATAACATGAACTACAAAATACAATACTATCCCAAGGCACTTGATCTTCAAAAAAAGAGGAAACAAGAAACAATTATTGAAAGAATGAACGCCAACAAACAAAGACAGTACAACCAGCTTGCCCATGAGCTTAGAGAGCTACAGACAAACCTGGAAGAAACGACAAAACAGTTAGATATCATGTCAAAACAGTGCAACGAGAATCTTGTTGGCCAATTGGGCAAGGTTCATGGAAGTTGGTTGATCGGGAGTTATATTTATTACATGGAGCAGATGCTTGGAAAAGCACAGTGAGGTGTAGATGTCAAGAAATACGCAGTCGGACTAGTGCATGTGGGGTTAAATAAAAAGGAGTACTGAATGCCAGGCGGACAATTTGCATACGAAACGATTAATTTACGAAGATTACAGATTGTGGGCAAAAGAACCTTTTCTATTGATAGGGCGTTCAATAGTCCAACTGGACAAGTATCATACGTGCAGTTGTCGTGTGATAAATAAACTATTATTATATTTTGTGTCTACTTATTTTAATCGACTACATGTCCTTATTTATCATTAATAGTGATATTACTACTACTACTATTATTATTATTATTATTATTACTGTTGTTAGCCTTGTTGTTAGCGTTGCTTGATACGATGGTAGAACGCTTCTGTTTTCTTGCCAACTTAACTTCATATTCGTGACAACTTACTAATCCATCAAGAATCAAAGGTTCAGGCCTAGGTTCCTCTTTAAAATAATCGCTTTGTAAAGCTTCCGTTGCAGTAAACCTTTTTTCCTGGTCGTAACGTAACAAATTTGTTGCCAATTGTAGACATTTTGCGGTTGGCAAAATACTTTCAAATTTCTCAGGAAAAGTATTGGTATATTTCGTAGTTTGTTGTGGCATGATCATGAAAAACCATGGCATATTGTAAAGCGTTGGCCAGCTATTTATTGTAGGAGTTCCCATAGTTTTGAAAATCGACTCTATTTGTTCTAATTCATTAGAGCCTTGAAAAATAGCAGTTTTGTTAAATAATTCCACTAGGAGGCAACCACAGCCCCACATGTCAACTTCCGTTCCATAATTTGTAGTCCCTAATAACAGTTCTGGCGGCCTGTACCACAATGTTATGACACGATTAGTATAATCAGCCCGGCGGCTCATTTTCCTCGCTAGGCCAAAATCTGTTATTTTTAAATTCCCCTGGTTGTCGATTAAGATATTGGAGCCTTTAACATCACGGTGTAGAATTCTATTATCATGAAGATATTCCATTCCTAGCAGCAGTTGCTTGAAGATATGCTTGCATTGTGAATGAGAAATCTGAACCTCTTTATTCAATAATAACCCACTCAGGTCATTGTCTGCGTACTCAAATATCATGTATACGGTTTTTTGAGATTCAACCATTATCTCTTTTATAGTAGAGACATTAGGATGATTGAAACCTTGCAACAGTTTGATTTCTCGTATAGAGGTTATAGGGAAACCTTCTCTCTCCCCCTGCAATCTTAATTTTTTCAGTGCTACTAAGTTCTCTGTATTTGTGTTTTTAGCCTTGTAAACTTTACCATAAGTTCCTTCTCCCACTTGCATTATCCTTTGATAAACCGAAGTGCTTCTTTGCTGTGTTAGAACTGAAACTGGTACTTTCTTAGGCACGATAGATCGTATTTCCTGAGCCTTGTGGTTATAGTATTTTGAAGTGTGACTGCTATTTTTTGGATCGCTACTATTAGGGATGGATGAATTATTATACCTCGATGTCTCTACAGATTTAGGGCCTTTTGGTAAATGAGATAAAAATTCAGCTTTTCCTTCATCCCTTTTCATACCTGTAGCTCTATTCCCATAGGATGTGTTATTATTGTATCTTGAACCCTGATATCTAGAATTTGTTTGAAAAGAAGTGTCACTATAGCGAGATAAACTATTGCTACCGCGACTTTTAGTATGACCCGATTGCTCATTTAAATTCACACTATGAGACGATGTATTGTCTATATCTGACTGATAACTATTATCGGTCCGTATTCTTTTTGGTGGCGGAGGCCTCACTAGGGATTGGGGATGTGGAGACCTCTTTCCGAACAAGGGTCTTTTATTATTTCTGCTATAGCTTTTTGAATAAGTGTTGCCATTATTGTAGGACATTGTCGAACGATAACTTATGCTGTATGGTTCCAGGATTATTCTAGTATGGAGTATAATGTTAGTTTGTTTTATTTACAAAATACACTTTCTAAAGTATTAGTGGAACACAAGTCTTTCAAAAAATTGATAATACACGAGGGACAAATACACTGGTGAGTACGTATATTGTTTCTTGAAAAGTGCTTTACTATCCGATCCTTTCATCGACGTCACATTGGCAATCAATATGCAATGTTACCTTATTATGTAGAGGTTTCTCTCTTCCATCAACGAAAAAAAAACTGGAAAAAATAAATCGGCACGTGACTTCTTTTACCTGAATAAACAATAACGCTGAAAGGAAGTAGTAATTATTCCGCTACTTTCCAATGAGCACAAGTATAAAGATCACATCTAGTGAGTTTTCTCAACATCTCTATTTACTGTATACTAAACATACGTATGTTATTTCTTTGTTACACCGTTATTTTTATTATCATTTGTATTCTACAATCCGAGCAAATAATGCTTTAATAAGGGTTCTCTTGCAGCTTTTTTATTATTTACTTAAAGCATCTAGTGCGGTCGTTGAAGAGCTGGCGTCTAATTGTCGTAGATCATTAGATGACTCTAGGTAAGCGCTCAATCTTCTTTGTTGCTCCTTGTGAATTTCATCCTTTGTACCATCTTGATGCTCATTTTCGTTGTCCTCGTCTATAGCACTAGTTGAGAACACTCGTCTTAAGAACCTTCCATTATCAGTGGTGAGATTTTCATCTACTTCATCAGCCTGTACAGACAAAGGAGAACGATCTACCGAATGAGTTTTATAGCTAAAGCCATGTGTTTGGTGGGATGTCTTCCATGTCGTACTTGGCAATTCTTCAACCAAATTAGCAGATGGTAGTAACTGATTGGTCTTCAGTGAAACATTTCCAGGGTTGAAAAACTCAATGAATCTTAAAACTTTTGCTATTACTAAAGTATCCGTGTCTTTGCCCCATATCAAATCCAGGTGTTCATAATTGTCGACCTTTATGTCAAAGACAGAGTTGAAAGGTAAATTCTTTTTCATCACCTCAATGTCAACCAAAGAATCTATGCCGCCATAAATTAAAAGAATAGGAATTTTAATATTTGTTCTAGTAGGGAAATTAGCAATTTGGTAAGGTCTAGTCAATGAATTTAGCATATTATCGGATTCTTCAAACATTTGAAATTTCTGAGATCTTAATATTTGAAACCAGTGAACGATAGATTTTACACTGGTAGTCGAATAAAGTTTTGCGTAGGAAGCAATTTTTTGCCTTGGTAGTATGTTAAAGGATTTCCAATTGAAGAGAATTTTGTTAGCTACATCGATGCACAAATTGAAAAGTGTTGGATGTAAAGTTCTTTGCCAAATGACTGCAGAAGGTAACACAATTTTCCTACCGAAGAAAAGATACATAAAACCGGGCGACGATTTTGCTAGAGTATCAACAATTCTGTTGTGCAGGCCTTTAGGAGTCATGGCAGGGGCTATAGCTATGAAATGAGACACCTTTTGATTCAGTTTTTCACTTAATGAAAATGCTGCAAACATTTGAGCAGAACCTTGAGAGAATCCGATGCATATAACCTTGTCCACTTTTGTTATATCCAAAACAAACTCAATAGAGTTTGGGATATCAAAAAATGCAAATTCATCAATAGAGAAATCCCAAAACTTTCTCGATTTTGGTGGCTTATTCAGGTGGGCGGTAGAGTATTTATTGCCTCTATTATTACCCATCCAAACGTCATAACCTAAATCATGTAATACAAATGGCAAGTTTTTATGTCTCTCAATATTACAACACCAAACATCAGAACACATCAAAAGACCGTGATGCAAATAGACCACCTTATTGTTAAACCTGTTTTTGGAAATTGGTGGAATTCTATGCAATGTCAGAATGTAATTATCTTCAGTTCTTACTAAATGATCTTCAACAGATATATCAAAAATTGCACACATTTCATGGATGGTTGGAGCAGCCCTTAGCTTTTCTTCGATGGTATTGTCATCCGAACTCGTTGAGAAGTTGATCAGCCATTCTAAAAGGCCAATCATTGGTTGTGGTATAAGTTTAAGCACTGATGAGATAATACTTTCGATGTACACTAGGACGACTATGATGTAATCCGTTATTGATAATCTGCCTAAAAAGGGGAAGTACATTTCGCTAAAAAACGGTTATAACAATGTTAACAGCAGCAGTAATGAATTTTTATGTCGCCTGTTTTTCTTCCTCTTTGCTTGCTACGTGATATATCTTCACACTTACTTAATCCACGAAAATGATTCTTTTGTTTTTAGTTTAAGTAAGAGAAAAATGAACCGCTTATATTTGCTTCTCTTCTTGCTTCAAGTAATCAATAATGGCCTCGAAAAGTATTGGAAGAAAATTATTCTGAGACCGCCAGTGTCACTTTTATTTGTTCAAACTTGCTTATCTTTAAGTTATCTACTTTTGTCTTCTTTTTTGTTTGTTCCTTTTATTTTCTCTATTGTTCTCAATAGAAAAGGAAAAAAAGAAGTACCCTCAGTAAAAATAGGCTTCACTAATTCGACACCTCAATAATGGAGATTTGAAAGAATAAATAAGTGCGGTATTGGATCATATATATAGGCAAGTATATAAACGGTTATTTGTACATATGTGTAAAAAGGTAAGTCGCTTTCAGAAATCATAAAGTTAATAAATAAGTGCCGAGGACGGCCGTGAAGCCAATAAGTGCGTAACCAGTCCTGTAAACGCCTTTCAGTGACAATTCCTTAGCGGTGTCCCATATCAAGTGTCTAATAGCACCACCATAATGGACTGCAAATAGGTAAGCAAAGGAGCCCTTGATGGACCATTCGGTTATCTTGGAAAACTTCTGATGGTACCAATTAGACACCTTGTCAGTAGTCAACCCAAGACCTAATAAACCAGAGACCCCAAAGAGTATAGTGAACAAGTAGAATCCTAGTCCCATGAACACCAACGAGATACGGTGCAAAGAAGATAGGTACCAGGTCAGTTGGGGTTGGTAAATAGTAAGATGTGGAGAAATAGGTCTCTTCGCCCTCTGTTTATTCAATAGCTGTTCCTCAGCAATGGCAGCTTTGGTGTTCATCTCAGTGGCCATGTTCTTCAGTAGCGAGGTAGAAATGAAACTAGTTCTAGCTGTATTAAAAAGCAGCCTCCTCGAAGAGCTCAAGGTGGCTGCTCTTGAGAAGACAGAAGGTTTCAACAGCAGAGCAGATTTATTGAGTCCTAGCTTGAGCATCGTGGCAGACATCGTTCAATTGTAGTACGACTTATGGTTGACAGGCTCGAGCTGTTTCTGGAACCTTTATGCGGGGATCTCAACAGGATAGAGCCATTGCACATTTATATCTACACCAGACGCTTTGCGGAAAAAGGAGCGGGCTACCGCAGCCAATCAGAACGGACTTGCTCAAAAGGTAGATGATGTTTAAGGATGTAGAAAGGTATACATGGTGGTAAGTTATAGAAATGTAACAGTATACAGGCTCGAACACATACAATAAATAATAGTCTGATTGAAGGAATGTGACTTTTATTTCTTTTTTCACTTTACTTCTCTTGCTCTTTTTCACACTAAGGTCTTTTGACTTCAATACCACGGTAATATAATATGCGTAAGTTTCATTAAAAACTGTTTTATAACATACTCTAAACTATAAACAAATACGGGAAATGATTCTGAAATTCAGGCTCAGTTGCTCCAATTTTTTTAGTTTTCCATTTTTTGTCTACCATATTTCGGTTCCTCTTCTAAGGGATAGACCAAGGTAACGAGCAACATCATTAAATGCATCGTCAAGATCATCTTTGGAGAATTTTTCCAATTCCTTGGAAATCTCTTCATCAGTTGTTTCATTAATGTGAAAGGCTTCCACCTTACCTTCCAAGAAATTTTCAAAATCTTCTTGTTCCTTTAATGTTGGTGGTAATCTTTCGTAGAATTTAGCGAGTCTTACCAGATTCAAGTCCGGAATGTTTCTAAATTCCTTTAATGACTTAGGGAAGATACCATCAGAAATGACGGGAATATCACCATCTGCATTGGGTAATGGCGCTACAACATCATCGTCCTCTTTTTTCAAAGAGTTGACAAGTCTTCTGATGGAACGTTCCTCGATGAAATTCAGTTCTCCCTGTAGTTCTTTCACCAATTCCACTAGATCTTCGTTTGTAGCAAAATCAGTCGCATCGAATTGGGCGGTGGACCCTGATTTCTTCGAGACGGATTTGGAGAATTTCGAGTCGAAATCAGACACATCGTGCTTTTGTTTAGCTACTTGCAACTCAAGGACCCGTTCTCCAGTCTTTGAAATAATCAGACTCTGCTTCTTCACCAACTCCTGCAATTCGGAAACTTGCTTCTGCAGTAATTCAATTTCCTTAGACATTTGCTTACTGGCTGTTTATATATATACGTATTATTATCCCCGATAAAAGTACTCTACCTCTCCAATACAATTAGTGTGACAAGAGTGTAATTTTAATTCTTATTAAACTGTGAAGATTCTAAAACAGCGCACGTCGGTGTCTTTATATCATAGCATCGACATGTTTGAACAACAATAAAAGGACCTCCTTCCTCCGCCCCCTTTCTCCGAAATCCACAAACAGCACCGCCGCGTTAGGCTAACTTTTACCCGGTACATGGTGCATTTTTGAGCATGAATTATTTGACTACTTATATACATCTATATAGTACTTATATGGTATCTGTATCCCCATATCGTTTATCTATTTCTTTAAAATCTCAAGCTGCCTAGAGTATTGGTGACTTTTTCAAGTTTCTTCTTTTCTTGTCTTTCACGATTTCTTCTCTGGGACAGTTTACCTTTACTTACTTCATCTGCTGCCTCCTTCAGTCTTTCAATTTCTTTATCCTTCTTAGCCAGCTTACGACCACCGCTCTCTAGTTCATAATTGTTTAAGAAGTCATCAAGCAGTGATTCGAAGTCTGATCTTTCTGCTGACATGTCAAACGTTTGATAATTCTCCTCTTCATCTTCTTGTAGCTCTTCCTCGTAGTTTTCATAGCCGTTGATGATTTGGTCGTACTGATCATCCAGCACTGTCATTGTCTCTGTACGGGCAATAGCACTTGAACTCATGGAAAATCCAGACACATCCGACATGGCGCCTTTCTTTTGACGGCTTCTCCTTTTCTTTTTTCCTGCCTTGCTTTTGTCTTGGATAGAAGGCAAATCCCCCAGTATATCTTCCTCTTCGGAAGGGTTTACGCTTTCCAAATCGGCATTGGAAAACTCGTCATCAGAATTGTACTTCTCTATAGGAGATATATCCTTTTGAAACCTTCGAACATCAGCTTGATAATCAATATTTTCTAGGTCTTCTAGGTTATCAATATTATCAAATTGGGCCATTTCTTCAACGTAATTTTCATTTTCAAAATTTTCCACATTATCGATATCCCATTCATCAAATTCACCTTCGAACTCATCTTCATCCTTTGCTTCACCGCTTCCTAATAATTGCGCAAAAATATCGTCTTCTTTTTCTTCATCATTCTGAAGCTGTACTTTTTTCTTGGGATCTTCGACTACAATATCATCATTGACAACATACGCTTCATCCTCCAATGCTTCCAACACCTCCCTTAATGCTGGATTCAAGTCAGGTTTAAAACCTTTAATATCGTCGGTGGTATCTTGTTGGTGCAGTAAATATTCTGGCTTAGCCATACCTCGTTGAAACACAGGTGGGGCATTATCCTTTTCAATCTCATCCCGTCTATACTTAGGTTCGATGAATAGGTCTTCAATATTCTTTTTCTCAACCTTCGGTTCTTTATCCTTGGAAGCTATAAAGATAGAGTTCTCAGGATCAAGGCCTATTGGCCTCAAATGTTGTGTGTAATCATATTTGGAATCATCAAAATCAATGCCATATAAAGCTGCTTCCCCAACATGTGCTATGTTATCCTTTGGTTTAATGGAGGCTTCCTCTTTTTTTCGAAGATCTGCTTCAGTAAAAGGCTTATTTGGATTAGAGACTGGAACCAGAACATGCGCAGATGCATCTGTATCATAAAAGGAAGGATCGTCATGAGGTCTGTGCACCACCACATACCTTTGGGAGTTTTTAGAGCTGAATTTCTTTGACATACTTCTACCTTTTCATACGTCTATAGAGACTTCAAAAATCTTTAATCAATACGCTTGAAGTAACAATTTGAAAAACACCTTGATTGGTTGCTCATATAATATTATCATTCTACCGATGCTCATCGCTTGAATTTTTTATTTGATAAATTTTCAGTCGCGTTATACGGAATCGTTAATTTCACACCATAATAGCGAATATTCAGATCACAAGTATAGATTTATATTTCAAAAGATTATTGAAAAGAGAAGATTATTGCCGAAGTATAAAGAGGTTGGGTGTCCTTGTTTAGACTAGAGAATATGTTTATTCTTTCAAAGATTGCTGACTTAGTACGAATCCCGCCCGATCAATTTCATCGTGATACAAAATCGGCAATCACTCATCAATTAAATAATAAGTTTGCCAACAAGATTATTCCTAATGTCGGTCTTTGTATTACGATCTATGACTTATTAACTGTTGAGGAAGGTCAATTGAAGCCGGGTGATGGATCATCTTTCATTAACGTTACATTTCGAGCCGTTGTCTTTAAACCGTTTTTGGGTGAAATAATAACGGGATGGATCTCTAAATGTACAGCAGAAGGTATAAAAGTTTCATTATTAGGTATATTTGATGACATATTCATTCCGCAAAATATGCTGTTCGAAGGATGCTATTATACGCCTGAAGAAAGTGCATGGATCTGGCCTATGGATGAAGAAACGAAACTGTACTTCGATGTAAATGAAAAAATAAGATTCAGAGTCGAAAGAGAGGTTTTTGTTGACGTAAAACCTAAATCACCCAAAGAACGAGAATTGGAGGAAAGAGCTCAGTTAGAGAAAGAGATTGAAGGCAAAAATGAAGAAACTCCTCAAATCGAAAAACCCCCGGCGTATGCCTTATTAGGTAGTTGTCAAACAGATGGAATGGGACTTGTTAGTTGGTGGGAATAATAGTTAAGAATACTGTTACCTCAATAAAACATAATAGTAGGATATAAAAACAACAACAATAGTAATAATAATAATAATAGCATAGAGTAAGCGTAAGTTTTTTTTAGCATTACATAAACTGATTTCTTTCAAGGACGTACCCTGTATTTTCTATATTTCAACTTTGTAGCTGTAGTTGTATTTGTTATTTTTATTAATTCTTCTCATAATATATAATAAAAGAGTACATGAAAATCAATTGTATTGCATATAACGAGATGTGGAGCTAAACTTCTTGTACCCGCTAATAACTTTATCAACAGCCTTTAAGAAATCCTTTTCAGTGGCAACCTTTCTTCTTGCCCTAATGGCAAACATACCAGCTTCCGTACAAACAGACCTTAATTCTGCACCAGTAGAGTTTGGACACAGCCTTGAGATAAGTTCCCATCTGATACCGCGCTCCACACTCATTGATTTAGAGTGGATTCGGAAAATATTAGCACGACCTTCTAGGTCGGGCAATGAAAACTCTACTTTACGGTCAATTCTACCTGGTCTCAATAGGGCAGGGTCTAGAGTGTTAGGTCTATTTGTCGCAAACATCACTTTAATGTTACCACGAGGATCAAACCCGTCCAATTGTGTAATCAATTCCAACATAGTTCTTTGAACCTCATTATCACCACCGGCACCATCATCAAAACGAGCACCACCAACGGCGTCGATCTCATCAAAGAATATAATACATGCTTTTTTGGTACGGGCCATCTCAAATAATTCTCTTACCATACGAGCACCTTCACCGACATATTTTTGCACCAGTTCAGAACCAATGACCCTGATGAAAGTGGCATCTGTTCTATTAGCAACAGCACGAGCACATAGTGTTTTACCAGTACCAGGGGGGCCATATAATAAGATACCTTTTGGCGGATCAATACCTAAAGTAGCAAATCTTTCCGGAGACAGTAAGGGCAGTTCAACAACTTCTCTCAGTTTCTCAATTTGATCTTTACAGCCACCGACATCGCTATATGTAACATCAGGCTTTTCTTCAACGGTCATCATGGTAACTGATGGATCAATCCTTGGAGGTAAGGGAAGTTCGATATTATATTTCGATCTGTCAACACCCACACGCATACCTTCTTCGATATCTGTTGGAGAAACACGTTCACCTAACCCGACAACAAATTTGGCGATTTGCTTAAGATTTATCACGTACTTGGCATCTTCGTCGTCCTCATCTGCATCAGTAGACTGCTGATTGCTATTACTGTTATCATTGCCGCTGTTGTTATTATCCGTTGTAGGGTCGTCATTTTCACCATTTCCCTTGATTATTTTCGTGCAACGAGCAACTTGTAAGGGATGCTCTTCACCCAGTCTTTGTCTGTCACCCATAATATCCCAGAGATGAGAGGGTGCTAATCCTGTATCACTTTCTTTGACACCAGCTTTTTCTTTGATTCTCGCTTCAATGTCCTTCAAGTCACTCTCTGTTTGCTTTAGTTTAGCTGCGTATGGTGCAGCACCGTAAGATTTCAGTACTTGAATGTCACCTTCTGTTAAGGGTACAATCTTATCATCATTAGGTTTTTTATCATCGTCTTCCAAAGGTGCCTTATACTTTTCCCAATCCTCTTTTGGTGGCATTTGTATAGTTTATAACTTTTCTTAATTTGTTAGTTAGTTTCCGAAAAAACTGCAATTGAACTTTTCTTTATATTCTCATCTTCTTCAAAAGGGTATTTAAAGCTAGTCCTCTGTATGGTAGGCTGTATTCGAGTTTAGTTTTCACGGGTGGCAAAATTGGTAACTCCACTCACTATACCTTTAAATCACGTCCGGGTAAATCCAGCTGTTTAAAATGAACATGATCAATATACGGCATATCTATATAAAGTATGATTAAAACAAGACTTGCGTCCTCCAGGTGTATAAAAACAGTATGCTATACATAATTATATATGTGGACTGGTACATAAATGTACGAGACTAAATGAGGCTCATTACTCGCTCCACATTTTTATGGTTTGCCATGACGTGTAGACCATGACAGCAACTCCAAACCCTATGACAATTAAATCCAGGAAAAGTCTTGCCCTTGAAGTCCCAGATATGCTGGACGCCTTGTAGTGTAGTAATGGCGGGTATATGTAGATCAATGGGATACATGCGAAGGAGCCCACAAGTGATACGAATTTGTCTAGATCATTGGCGCCTACCCATGCAAGAACGGATGTCAAAACGACAATAGCACAACGAAAATAGTTCTTCAACCATTTGACTTTCGGGTTGTATTTACCGGATGCATTTGAGGGGAAAGTCCAATTTTCCAAAATACGTATTGCTGGAAATAACTGCAACGGCGTGGATAATAATATAGCTAATGCATACAGTAATTGAACGGTGAGAGTATAGGAAGTATCCTGCGGAAAGTTTAGTAAAACGACGGTTTTAACATCTGACCCAAATGCTGCATAGCACAAGAGACCACAGGATATGAAAACCACCGCTACAATACACATGACTGCTGAGAGAGATGGGCGGAAATGGTTTGGGTGCTTCATCGACTCCTGAATGGGGATAAGTAGACCTATGCCTTCAAAGGTGAATATAGCGGTACCGATGAACAAAGACCAGTCCGCCTTGTTGAACATGAGCATTGTATCCGATGCAATTCCATTAACAGCGATATAATAAATGGAGTAAACGTAAACATACACCAACCCCAGAAGAATAAATAGGTCCGCTATCAACGCAGTCCCACTCAATTTGGCTATGTTTCTTGTCAAAGAAAGTGGAACAAAAATGAGTACTTGTGCAAATATATAGGTGGCCAGGTTGATGCTGCCCGGCTTCAAATGAAAGAAATTCTCACAAAACACTTGCAAATTAGTTGCAGTGAAAACTGTATACGCAGCAGAAAATCCAATTTGTGATAAGGCAATGGATAAAAGAATGGCAAATTTCATCTTGGGCCCATAGAGAATGCGGCCCATGTCACCATACCCATCAACGCCTACCTTGTCCTTAGTAGTGATCAACGACACAAAACATCCATAAGAAACGAGAGCACATGAGAGCAGACAGATGGCGCTGAACCCCCAGCCACCGTTATGAAAAGCCTTGGGTAAGAAAAGCACACCTGTCCCAACAAATGACTTCAGCAAAAGCAGCACCGCTTTCACCGTTGAAGATTTGTGAGGATGGCGCTCGTGTTCATGAGAAATCAGCTGAGTGCTTTCCGTTTCCAAGGCCTCCTCCTCCGGCTCCTCTTCAGTTTCTTCCTCCTCTTCTTCTTCCGATAAGTCTTCACCGGCAAAGTGGCCATACAAGGTCAAAAACTCAATAAAGTTCTTCGTGAAGAAATTCGGTATGGGGGCATGAATGTTGTGTTTCTTGTGCTTTTGTATGATAAAAGATCTTCTGAATCCACCAGGAGCCCTCATCTCTTCGTGCGTCATCGACGTGGGTGCCAGGCCAATTCCCGCTAGTGTATTTGTATTCGCCTCTAAGTTGTTATGGAGATGAGAGGACGATGTTATAGAAGCGGCAGAAAAACTCATCGATCTTTTGCGGTTCGAGAATGAGGGTGCTTGTGAAGGTATAGAGGTGGAAAGGGTAGGTTGGTTCGGGTACTGGTACTGTGATGATGACGAAGGGTGTTCGTTCGTCCACTTGTATAGATCCCTCGTGATGTCTCCACCTTGCAACTGCAGGCTGTTGGTCGGATTTCTAATCAAGTGGCGTGCCACAGCATCCACCACCTGTTGATCAGGATTGTTTATACTCACGTCAAGCGTACCATTGTTACCGGTCGTGTGTGACGCCGCGGGCACGCTGGCATGCACCGCTTCATTGTTTACAATAAGTGGTGCGTTTTTCAGTAGACCGCCTGCAGTCCCACTAGATTTTCTGCTCCTGCTTCTACTTCTGCTATTGCCATTGCTGTTTCCACTGCTGCCTCCAATTACAGCATTGTTATCGTTATTTTCGTTGTTGTTGCTCTGCATTCTTCCAGAGTCATTAGAAAATTCCTTATTCTTCATAACTGTTATGCGAACTTCTCTTATACTTACTTCCCTGACATGTTCTTTTTCCCTTCTTCATACTAATCATCGATCGTTCTTACTTCATAGCCTCGTATGAGCACAATATTATTCCAGAAAATACTTCTACCGGGTAATAGTGTTCTATCTGCAATCAATATCTTCCCATAATAATAATGCCAAGCTATATAAGGTTTCGCTTACCTATAGTCCCAAATACACCGTTTTGCATTCTGAGTACACACCTTAACGTAGCAGTTGTTGACGATAAATGTGTATGATAAGGTGCCAAGCTCGTTGGTAGTCGTTATGGAGTCACGGCTTTGAGGGCGGGGTGGACCAATCACAGCACAGAACGCGGCGCCGAGCGACCACTGGACCAAGGGATCCGGGCCTCTTCTATTGGTTGTTTGTTTGCACAAGTCCGTTATATATTCTGGTATCCTCGACCCTGAGCTTTTGCCACGTCTGAGAGTTTTGAAACTTGGCTTACATGTACTAGATTACTAAACACAAAGCAACTAATCAATAGTATTTCGCCCTCTCGCCTTCATACTTTTTCACTAACCTCTCCCTCCATCCCCTTATTAAAAGTTAAAAGAAAAAAGGAAAAACAAAAATATCATTATAGTAAAGAAGAACGAGAACAAAAATGCTATCGCTAAAGAAATCAACGCTCTCCAAGTTGGCTTTACTTAGGAGCGCAAGGACATTCGCATCGTCAGCTTTGGTGCGCCAAACACAGGGCTCTGTAAATGGCTCCGCATCTAGTTCTGCGGACGGGAAATACCACATAATAGATCATGAGTATGATTGTGTGGTAATTGGTGCCGGTGGTGCTGGTCTTAGAGCCGCATTTGGTCTTGCTGAGGCGGGCTACAAGACTGCCTGTATATCTAAGCTTTTTCCTACCAGGTCTCATACTGTCGCTGCTCAAGGTGGTATTAACGCCGCGCTGGGAAATATGCACAAGGACAACTGGAAATGGCATATGTACGATACTGTAAAGGGGTCCGACTGGCTTGGTGACCAAGACTCTATTCATTACATGACTAGGGAGGCACCCAAATCGATCATCGAGTTGGAACATTACGGTGTACCTTTCTCAAGAACTGAAAGCGGCAAAATCTATCAAAGGGCTTTTGGTGGTCAGACCAAAGAGTACGGTAAGGGTGCTCAGGCCTATAGGACTTGCGCTGTCGCGGACAGAACAGGACATGCTCTTTTGCACACACTTTATGGCCAGGCCTTAAGACACGACACACATTTCTTTATCGAATACTTTGCCCTAGATCTATTGACACATAATGGCGAGGTCGTGGGTGTCATTGCTTATAATCAGGAGGACGGAACTATTCACAGATTCAGAGCCCACAAGACTATCATTGCCACTGGTGGCTATGGTAGAGCATATTTCTCTTGCACTTCTGCCCACACATGTACTGGTGATGGTAACGCCATGGTTTCACGTGCTGGTTTCCCCTTGCAAGATTTAGAGTTTGTCCAATTCCATCCTTCAGGTATCTATGGGTCTGGTTGTTTGATTACAGAAGGTGCCCGTGGTGAAGGTGGATTTTTAGTTAATTCTGAAGGAGAAAGATTTATGGAGCGTTATGCTCCCACAGCCAAAGATTTAGCTTGTAGGGATGTCGTATCGAGAGCAATCACTATGGAAATCAGAGAAGGTAGAGGTGTTGGTAAGAAGAAGGACCACATGTACTTGCAATTGAGTCATTTGCCTCCAGAGGTTTTGAAGGAAAGATTGCCAGGTATCTCTGAAACTGCAGCCATCTTTGCTGGTGTAGACGTTACCAAGGAGCCTATTCCAATCATTCCTACCGTACATTACAACATGGGTGGTATTCCTACGAAGTGGAATGGTGAAGCCTTAACCATCGATGAGGAGACCGGTGAAGATAAGGTCATCCCTGGTTTAATGGCCTGTGGTGAAGCCGCTTGTGTTTCAGTCCATGGTGCTAATAGATTAGGTGCTAATTCTTTATTGGATCTTGTTGTGTTTGGTCGTGCTGTTGCACATACAGTGGCGGACACGCTACAACCTGGGCTACCACATAAACCTCTGCCTTCTGATTTGGGTAAAGAATCTATCGCAAACTTAGATAAACTGAGAAACGCTAATGGTTCAAAATCTACGGCTGAAATAAGAATGAATATGAAGCAAACAATGCAAAAGGATGTCTCAGTTTTCAGAACACAATCATCTTTGGATGAAGGTGTGTGTAACATTACTGCTGTGGAGAAGACCTTTGCTGATGTTAAAACCACAGACAGATCGATGATTTGGAATTCAGACTTGGTTGAAACTTTGGAGCTACAAAACTTGTTAACTTGTGCCTCTCAAACTGCTGTTTCCGCTGCTAATAGAAAGGAATCTCGTGGTGCTCATGCAAGAGAAGATTATCCTAACAGAGACGATGAGAATTGGATGAAACATACTTTATCTTGGCAAAAGGACGTCACTGCCCCAGTGACTTTGAAATACAGGAAGGTAATTGATCACACTTTGGACGAAAAAGAGTGTCCTTCGGTCCCCCCAACTGTAAGAGCCTATTAGTTTAAACTTTTATTATATTCCATGGAGAAAGAATGACATACCCTTTTTTAACTGCACTCTTTTGTGCATTTGCACCTACTTACCACCGACTCACTAAATCGTGTATATTTATTTACATACATTTACATAAAGTTTCTTCTTATACATACTCTATTTATTTAGTTATTTATTAACTCACTATTTATTTATTAAGTTTCCAGTTATTCATTTATCTACTCCTTTGTTTTAATTTAAGACGAAACATCTCTCTACACTGTCGTCGCAGTTTTCCTTTTTTTTTATCATTGGCCAATGTGTGTTCTTCAAGCCCTCAAAAAAAAAGAGCTGTACAAGGCCATACGGACAATGGAAATATATGGCTGACAATGGATGTGAACAAGCGTATATCACATTGCTCATGACTAAACTACGAATTGCTGTACAGGGATGTTGCCACGGTCAGCTGAATCAAATTTATAAAGAAGTTGCACGAATTCACGCGAAGACCCCCATTGATTTATTAATTATTCTTGGAGATTTCCAAAGTATTCGTGATACTCAGGATTTTAAATCAATAGCTGTACCACCGAAATATCAAAGGCTTGGTGACTTTATATCATATTACAACAATGAAATCGACGCTCCCGTCCCTACCATATTTATTGGCGGCAACCATGAGTCGATGAGACATTTAATGCTTTTGCCACATGGTGGCTATGCAGCAAAGAATATTTACTACATGGGGTACTCGAACGTTATATGGTTTAAAGGTATAAGAATAGGATCACTAAGTGGGATATGGAAGCAGTGGGACTTCAATAAGCAGCGACCAAATTGGAATGATCTAGAAAATAATAATTGGAGAGCTGACATAAGAAACCTGTATCATGTGAGACTCTCTGATGTTGCTCCCCTTTTTATGATCAAGCATCGCATGGATATCATGTTGAGCCATGATTGGCCCAATGGAGTCGTTTATCATGGTGACATTAAACACTTATTAAAATGCAAACCTTTTTTTGAACGAGATATTAAAAAGGGCGACCTAGGAAGTCCAGTGACTTGGCAATTATTAAGGAATCTGCGTCCTCAGTGGTGGCTCAGCGCTCACTTGCATGTCAGATTTCCAGCTTCCATCAAACATACTAAAAGGAGCTCCAAAACACCAAGCAGTTCAACGTCAAAGACGAAGAAAAATACCAATGAAATTGATTTAGACTTGTCCAGTGACGACGATGAAAGACCAATTATGGTTAATGACCTGGAAGAAAGCGAACGTGATCTCAAATACGATGAGACCCGATTCTTGGCCTTGGACAAGTGCTTGCCAAGGAGACGCTGGTTAGAAATTTTAGAAGTAGAACCGGATACGTCACACATTTCTTGGAAGGATAAGGATCACCGTATGTTTTGGGACCCAGAATTCATCAGCAATTTGATAGTTTCGCAAAAGAATGAGAATTTATTGAACAGTAAACCATTTGATAGCATCGATTGGATGGAACTATCTCAATTCAATCGGAGTGAAGCAAAGGAAATTGATTGGGAGAATTATGCCATTCCTGAATACACTTTGGACATTCAGAAAGACGAGATAGGCCAAACTACAAAATTTATTTCTAAATTCATCATTTAAGAGTTATTACTCTGTTAAGCGTCTACCATGTCAAAACTTCAAGCTAAATTTTCCTGAAAGAATTTTTGAGCGTATACATGAATATATATATAGTCGTATATATTTACTAGTTTGTTTTGACTAGTCAAAATGGACGAAATATAATCCTTTTCTTTCTCATGCCTTAAAACTTGAAAACTTGATCCTTAGAGTAGCCTAAATTGTTCAAGATACCAATCAACTCGCCTTGATCTTTGGGTGATTTCTTTTCACCTGAGTAAGCATTCATGAATGGTGGTGGACCGCAGACAAACAAATGTGTGTCTTCCTTTGGACCTGGAACATGCTCTTGAATGAAATCTTTGGAAATGAAACCAACTTCACCATCAAATTCTTGAACTTCTTGCTTGTCATCGACAAAGTAAGTAACTTCGAACTTATCAGGATGCTTCTCCTTCAAAGCATCCAACTCCTTCTTTAGCAAAATATCTTGAGGCGTCTTGTTCCCGTATAATAAGTTAACCTTAGTCTTATCGTTAGGGTTTTCGATTATATGGTGAGCTAATTGGTACAAGGGGGTGATACCTGTGCCTGCGCCCAATAACGTGATTGACTTGAATTGGTTTGGTTGCCATTTCCATTTCATGATAGGACCTTTAAAAGAAACCGTATCGTTTGGTTTTAGACCAAATAGATGTGAGCTCATCTTACCACCATCATAATGTTTGATGACTAACTGGAAATGGCCTTTTTGGGAAAGGTCACTAACAGGAGTATAGGGCCTAACCACATTAGAACCTTTTGGTGTAACAAACTTGGCGAACAAAGCAGATGCTAGAACTAACCCCATTTCTGAGTCTTCAGTAGGTAGCTTAAAAGTAAACCTTCTGGTATCATGGGATTCTTCCTCGATTTTGGATATTGGCAAGTCGATCCATTTGTCGTCACCCTTGAACACTTTGTTTGATTCATTGAAAACAAAGGAGTATTGATTACGGTTGGCAAAATAGAATGCAGTTGCAGCTGCTATAGCGGCAGTACCTAGAGCAATCGGTAGTGCTTTTGAGTGAGATCTTGATAATCTGGAGAACATGCTTGTTTACTTGGAATATTATTCTGATATATTGCTATATACGTTGTATTGATGATTGTTTGTTTCAAAATCACTAGTAGTGAAACAAAAGGTAAGTTTATATAGGGCTAGTAGACGTTGCGAGCAAATTGTATTCTTATATACGTATCGTTCTTGATAAGACACCAATCAAGAGCCCTTATTTCTCTTCTTTTTTCTTAAGGAGAAGACTCCGAGCGATAGATCCTAGGCTTGTCTAGCTTCAAGCGTTTAAAGCTTCAAATATCAGGGGTAGCAACTTTCTTCTCAGTTATAGGCGTCATAATGGGGAGGAATAGTTGACAAATATGTGGAAGGGGTACTAAAAGTCATCGCAATCTATATTAATCCATCCATTTATTGTTGCCGGTCCCCATACTGCCAACAGCAACTTTTAAAGTCGCCAGAAGGACACACCCACACATGACTCCTTTATGCTGTACAGGACAGAATAGGGAGGGAGTAATGTGATGTGATATAATGGGTATTGGAACATGATTTATTAGATATATATGTAGACGCCTAGACAGATATATAAAGGTTTACGAAAACACATTACTACCATAGACCTAGTATCATCCCTACTATATAACTTAATATGTTGGCAGAACTATCTCATAGAGAGCTGATAAAATTGGCGCAGAAAAGATGCATACCACCTTTATTATCTAAGTTTCATAAGGGACAATCCGGCGGGAGGGTATGCATAATTGGAGGATGCGAAGATTATACAGGAGCCCCATATTTCAGCGCCAATGCCACGGCTTTGATGGGATGTGATTTGACACACGTCATCTGTGAATACAATGCTGGTACGGTCATTAAGTCATATACTCCAAATCTAATGGTCCATCCGTATCTTCGTATGAGCAGCACCAAATTAGATATTGATATGGACGAACAGACAAAGAAAATCAATTCTATATTAGATAGGATCCACGTTGTAGTAATTGGACCTGGTTTGGGTCGAGACCCGCTAATGCTAAAATCGATCAAAGAGATCATCAGGTACATACTTGAAAAACATGAAGGCATGATACCACTAGTCATTGATGCCGATGGATTGTATTTGGTGAGTTTGGATAGCGAGGTTAAAGAAATGCTGAGAAGCTACCCTAAAGGTAGAGTCATCCTGACACCCAATGTGGTAGAATTCAAAAGATTGAGTGATGCTATAGGCAAGAAGGGGGACTCACACACCGAGATGGGTAGCTTGATTGCTCAGGAACTGAACTGTATTGTGGTGGAAAAGGGGCAGTCAGATAGGATCTTCTCCCCTTGCGGTGAAGAAGACACGTTGACTAATACCGAAGAGGGTAGCAACAAGAGAGTGGGAGGACAAGGGGACACTCTAACGGGAGCCATATCATGCATGCTTGCATTTAGTCGTGCTATGTATGATTTTAAAATTTGCGAGCAGGAAGAAGCAGTAGATTCCGCTACTGATAAAACTTTAAGAAACTGGATAGATTACGCCATGCTGAGTTGTTATGCGGGCTGCACAATTACACGAGAATGTTCTCGTCTTGGGTTCAAGGCTAAGGGACGTGCGATGCAGACTACAGACTTAAATGACCGTGTCGGTGAGGTGTTTGCCAAAATTTTCGGCAAGTAAATATACAAAGGTGCACGCGATGGATTTGATTACATATATATATATATATATACATAAACGTATAGCCTGTAGTAAAATGGAAGGGAACATATATTGATTATCTCTCAATTTGGGAAGTGAGGCACATATGCACCCACACATAAGCTTCCACTTTTCTCGGAAAAACAGGATGCTCACAAACGGGATTCCACTTTCCTCTTCCGACCAGTTGGTGGAAAAAGATCAGTGGAACGATGAAGAATAAAAAGAGATCCACTGAGGTGAAATTTCAGGTGGCAGCGAGTTTCATGATCGTGATGAACAATAGTACCAAGTTGTGGCTGTTGGCAGGGAGAGCATTTCTCATATTTTTAATGTATGTTGGAATTGCTACTTATGTTTGTTATATAATAATGAAGAAATTAATATTTAATCTTCTAATTTTTCTTCACACTTCTTGTTTTTGTGTTTTTCGTTCACTTCACATGTTTCTTGTTTAGTCCTTAAAAACTCTAAGCAAACACATACATATTACAGTAATGCCAAAGTTAGTTTTAGTTAGACACGGTCAATCCGAATGGAACGAAAAGAACTTATTCACCGGTTGGGTTGATGTTAGATTGTCCGCCAAGGGTGAACAAGAAGCCGCCAGAGCTGGTGAATTGTTGAAGGAAAAGAAGGTCTACCCAGATGTCTTATACACCTCTAAGTTGTCTAGAGCTATCCAAACCGCTAACATTGCTTTGGAAAAGGCTGACAGATTGTGGATCCCAGTCAACAGATCCTGGAGATTGAACGAAAGACACTACGGTGACCTACAAGGTAAGGACAAAGCTGAAACCTTGAAGAAGTTCGGTGAAGAAAAATTCAACACCTACAGAAGATCTTTCGATGTTCCACCTCCACCAATTGACGCTGCCTCTCCATTCTCCCAAAAGGGTGATGAAAGATACAAGTACGTCGACCCAAATGTCTTGCCAGAAACTGAATCTTTGGCTTTGGTCATTGACAGATTGTTGCCATACTGGCAAGATGTCATTGCCAAGGACTTATTGAGTGGTAAGACCGTTATGATCGCTGCTCACGGTAACTCCTTGAGAGGTTTGGTTAAGCACTTGGAAGGTATCTCCGATGATGACATTGCTAAGTTGAACATTCCAACTGGTATTCCATTGGTTTTCGAATTGGATGAAAACTTGAAGCCATCTAAGCCATCTTACTACTTGGACCCAGAAGCTGCCGCTGCTGGTGCCGCTGCCGTTGCCAACCAAGGTAAGAAATAAGTCTGAAGAATGAATGATTTAACGATTCTTTTCCCTCCATTTTCTTATCGAATATATCAATGATATAGACGTATGTAGTTCATTATTTCAAGGTAAGTAGCTATATATAGTCAAGATAACGTTTGTTTGACACGATTATATTTTTACCCTTTTTGCGCTTTTTTATATTAAGCCAAATGTTCCAGTTTTGTCGACATTGATTGTTAGAGTAGCAGTTGATAAAAGATGACTTTAACACCAACACGAACGTTCTCTACTAAGGACTAGAAGTATTGAAGTACTATCGTCTGATATCTATATGGTAAAGAGCGAAAATTGTATTATAAATGACCGAACTCTATTAATATACAAATGATACACGTACGGATTGATTATGAGTAGCTAATTACCATTATCACTCTATGTCGTCACGTAATCGACTTAATTTTCAGAGCTTTAGCGGAGCTTCAGATTTAAATTAACTTCTCCTGTTGCATTTCCATATATCAAAACTATGTTGTGGTCTGGCGAGATACTACTATTTATTATCAGTTGCCCCCAATTAGCCATCTAGGTTCATGAGTGTCCATTGATTCAGATCTAGTGCGCAAAATGCTTTTTTTTTTCAATATCGTTAGCTAGGAGCTGGACCGTGGTATTAATTTAGAATAAAAGTAGATTTTCATGTACTGTATAAGATACGTTACTGGAACAAGAATAGTGACTATAATAACAGCATAGTATCATATACGGTGTTAGGTTGTGACATAAATGATGAGTCATAGTCGTCGAATTTAGTGGAAACTAATATGCAGGAATTAATAATGCAATAGCGAAATGAATGACGACGTATAAGACAGAAGCAGATATAGATAAAATACCATATAGAATTTTAGATTCTCTTATGTGTATTCCTATATCCTAGAGAAGAACTTTCAATATATCTTCTATACATAACAATATTACCTTGATCAAAAAAGGAAATCGCAAAAATTATCACCAACTTCACCTAATCATTTGGTTGTTTAACAACAGTTTTATAAACGTTGTACCTCGTCCCAGATTATGTACTGAGATGTATATATTGAGAATCTGGTGAATTTTGAGACAAAAGATGGGATTCCATTGTTGATAAAGGCAATATAATTAGGTATATAGAATATACTAGAAGTTCTCCTCGAGGATATAGGAATCCAATAAATGGAACTCGTAATTCTACATAATTCTGTATATGCTTTTATTGTCATTTTATATGTTGTCAGTCATTATCCTATTACATTATCAATCCTTGCATTTCAGCTTCCACTTATTTCGATGACAGCTTCTCATAACTTATGTCATCTTCTAACACCGTATATGATAATGTACTAGTAGTATGACTACTAGTTGATAGACGATAGTTGATTTTCATTCCAACACGAACATCCCTATTGAGATGTTAAGAGAATTCTGATCTAAATTAAGACTTGCTGTTCTATGTCATGTATTCCCTCTGTATTGTAGTTTCCCAGAACACTAATAATTAAATATTTTGGTTGACTTTACTGCCTTGGGTAAATCCTCTACGTTCGTTTCAGGTATGGTTAGCAATTACCATTTCAGTAATTGCTAATGTTTCATCTATAACAGTGTCGTTACTGCTAACGTGCGCTATTATGTTGTCAACCTTAGATAATTCAATATAACATATGCTCGCGTGGCGTAATGGCAACGCGTCTGACTTCTAATCAGAAGATTATGGGTTCGACCCCCATCGTGAGTGTTTTTTATTATTTTGGAGAATGAGTTGATTAGGTATTAACAGCTATTGTTGTTGTAGTTTTCATTGAGTACGAAAAAGTTTGGGCATACTTGTACTTTCTTTCAACTATCCATATTTTGTCTAGCCTATAAACCAAGATTATATTACAGTTTTTCATCTATCCATTGGCGCCATTCGGAAATTTTTTTCTTATTAACACTTCCCTCAAGAGTAACAACAGATCCTTCCAAATTTGCGAATTTGAACCCATTGGTTGACTGTAAAATGTCTAGTACATTCTCTGCTTCTTCTTCTTCCTCATTAACTTTTCTTTCAACCTCATTTAACGATTTTCTTTTTCTTTCAATAACTTTTTGAACCTCATTCTCCAAAGCATCTTTGATTTTTAATGATGGTCTTGCAGTGAACGATTCGCTTTTATTGCATGCGATCAAAACGTCAATACCATTATCGCTCCTCGATTCAGTGATTGATAATATGTCGACCAAGAATTCAGCAGTTGTGGTTAATTTCTTAGGGTCAATAGTGGCATCTACCATAAATATTAATCCTTTAATGAACCTGGCTCTAGTTTTCAAGTATTCAGAGAGTTTATAGCGCAACTTTACATGACCTGGAAAGTCTACCAAAGTGACGTTAGAACTATCATAATTCGCTGCTGATAACAGTTCCTGAGACACAACAGTTGGTCTTACGGAATCAGTGGTCAATAACGTAAATAAGCTGGTCTTGCCAGAATTTTGAGGACCTGTTATGAGGATAGATGGCTGATAGCTTTTTTGTTTGACCCTTCTCTTGGGTAATATCTTTTGCACTGCCACCAGCACTACGGTAGTTACTATCACCAATAAACAGGCAATAATGATTGTATTGCTTAGCATCGTGATCCTGTTAGATATTATGCTTATTAATAGCAGCTGATAATAGGATAACTTTTTGATCGGCACAGACACTTATAGCCCGATGCTTTCTTTTTTGCTGCTTTCTTTTCTTTTCTACTTTTCTTCTTTCTGATGATGGTTCATCTATGTTTTCCTATCTTTCTTGTTTCTTTTTTCCGCCACTACATAAAAAAGGTAGATACTGAAAAATAGAGAAGAGCATTGGTAGAAAACCCTTTCAAGATGCTAGGACGTAAAATAGCCCGTTTAAATCAGGTACAATGCTGAGAAGATGCGTTAATCTTTTACTAAAAAATGTCCGATTTAATTCAAAGTTCACTGATATAAATTTACGAAGCCTAGATTTGGCGGATTTTATAGATACGAAGAATAGAGGTATCGATGTCCTTCCATCGAACAGAGATGAGGCTACTAGTTCACCCAATGCAAGCAACTCCAAAGAAGCTAGGCTTCTTTCAAAAACTCTTCAGGGCCGGTCGCATCGAGATCAACTAGAGTTGAACCCTGAGGTGAGTAAGGTTATCAACAATAATATAATGGCCATACATATTCCAAATAATCTTAGAAGAGTTGCCACAAATTATTACAAAGAGATTCAGGAACCGAACTCATTACACCGAGCTTGTAGAACTAAAATGGAGGTTGACGCTCATATAGCTTCTATCTTTTTACAGAATTACGGTTCTGTGTTCCAAAGTCTGAAAGAATTACAGAAAAGGATAGGCAGTGAGAATTTCAAACCTCGGAGGGTCCTTGATGTTGGATTTGGTCCAGCTACTGGTATAGTTGCGCTGAATGACATTCTGGGCCTAAGTCATAGACCAGATGTGAAGGATGCAGTTATCCTAGGCAGTACTGAAATGCAGAAAAGAGCCAAAATTATTTTAAGCAGACAACTCAACGAGGTGCTCGATGCCGTAGAATTAAATCAGTCTACAGATAAAGAAGTGGAAACGATCGAACGGGGCGAGACCTCTCATGAAGATGAACTCATCGGAGGAGTAATGACAAAAAAAATAAACATCATGACCGACTTGCAATCTTCCATTCCCGGATCTAAGGAATACGACTTAATTATATTAACCCACCAACTCCTTCATGACAAAAATCAGTTCCCAATTCAGGTTGACGAAAATGTAGAGCATTATTTAAAAATGTTAGCGCCTGGGGGCCACATCGTTATTATTGAACGAGGCAACCCAATAGGATTCGAAGTTATTGCCAGGGCAAGGCAAATTGTGCTTAGACCGGAAAACTTTCTAGAAGAGTTTGGTAAGATACCAAGACCGTGGTTAAGGGGAATGACAGTTGGAGACAACAATGACGCACAGTTAACGAACAATTCAAGTAATTATTTTTTAAAGGTGATTGCTCCTTGTTCGCACCAAAGAAAGTGCCCTTTACAGGTTGGAAATCCTAACTTTTACACCCATAAGGAAGGTAAAGACTTAAAATTCTGCAATTTTCAGAAAAGCATCAAGAGACCCAAGTTCAGTATAGAACTAAAGAAGGGCAGACTTCTGGCTACATCCTGGGACGGTTCTCAAGGAAGTACATCTAGATTAAAAGGAACGGGAAGGATAAATGGTCGAGACTATGAAGTTTTAAATTATACCTATTTGATCCTTGAGAGGTCAAATAAGGATGAAAAAACACTAAAGGAGATCAAGAAAAAACGCGATGAAAATGTCAATGGAAAATATCACATTGGCTCATTGGGCGATGACACGCAAAATTCCTGGCCAAGAATTATCAATGATCCTATCAAACGTAAAGGACATGTTATGATGGATTTGTGTGCACCATCAGGCGAGCTTGAAAAATGGACTGTTTCACGGTCCTTTTCCAAGCAATTATACCATGATGCTAGAAAGAGTAAGAAAGGAGATTTATGGACATCAGGGGCCAAAACGCAAATCAAGGGATTGGGTGATTTGAACGTTAAGAAGTTTCAGAAACTAGAGAAAGAAAGAATCAAGCAATTGAAAAAGGAGGAACGTCAAAAAACTAGGAAGGTTATGGAATCTTATAACGAATTGGAGGATTCCCTTCAGTTCGATAATCGTCAACCCTCAAGTGTTGAGGTCATGAAGGAGATGTCTGCTTTTCATGGTCACCATTTTCTACAACATGTAAATAAAAAGTGAAAAAATGTTGGCAATTAAAAATAAAGTAATAAATATACTCAATACTTTATTATTGTACATAAGTGAATATGATATATATAGTACAGTTTGTTACAGCGTTTTAGAAAAAAGCCAATAAAGATGACAACTGAGCGTATATTATATATGATAAAACCTACCCTGCTGGTTCCCTAAATGAATCACTTTATCAATGCTCTTTTTTGAAGTAAAATTCGTATAATCTTTCTGTGATTGAAGTTACTTTCTTCTGAAAGATGTACCTTCAGAAAGCTTTGCCTTACCACCAGTTGGAGTGCACAAGATTGTTGAGCAGGATTCGCAAGTAACTGCAGTTTGAGCATGGGAAAAAACTGTAGTAATATTTAAACAACCTGGGCATTTAACGTCTAGGAAGTAAGATCTTGGGCCTTGGACCAGGGTCTTTAATTTGTGCTTTCTTGCCTCAGAGGCTGCGGTTGGATGCAATAAGTCTTGAACTAAAACCTGTTATAAATGAAAGGAATGAACCGAATTGTTAGTAAATATTTCTTTCTCCTTGACCTTTGCTCCTAAATGATCTGATACAAGCAAAATGAGAAAAAGCAAAACTTCAATCTATCTGAAAAGGTGCTATTACCCAAAATTTTAGTGCTTCCTTTCTAATAATAACGCACTCATACATTCGTCTAAACTTTTGGTTGCCATGTCCCCAACTAGTAACGATTAGCCTTGGACGCTCCATTGGCTTTTCTTCATGATTTAAATCTTCTTTGGTGGCAATTTTTCGAGATACATCGATTCTGCACTTGTTATTTTACCCATCATATGACACCAGTCACTTGTTGCTTTCCCTGTAATTATTGTTTATTCACATACCATTTTTGAATGTCTGTATTCGCTTTCTTATAGGGTATTATGTGGAAGTTATATTGTTATCAAAACTCTATTTCGCTTATACATAGATAGCCTAATATTGATACTTTTCAAAATTCGAAGAACCGGCCCTAAGAATTCCTCACCCGCTCGATGAAAAATCACTTGAATTCTTTGAGAATAAATGTTTGGTGTTATGTACAGATTTATTCCGGGTTCATGGGTTTAAATGAATAATCACTAAATTCTGAAGCTGTACTTTTCATTCATCTGTGTTAGTGCAAGCCTATTAAGAGAAAGAATAAGCTTAGAAGAAGTAATATTCGACAGTATATACTTTCCTATTTTAGAAGATAAAAGATAAAAGTTATGTCGAAAAAGTTCAGTTTTCTAGAAGTACCCATTTTCCTTTAAGTACTTGTTGATTACATCACGATCTCTATTGACCCACTGCGCTTTCGAAGTAATGGTGTCCAGTGATTGAGCTAAGCTTTGATCGAAACCTTTGGTAGATTTAGTGACGAAGAACTTCTTGATCTCATCTATTTTTTGCAAAGAAGTAAAACCGGAAGTACCTAACGTAACGACGGAACCTAGCATTGAAAGACCGGGAGGCAGTCTCTTTACAAGTTCATCCCAGTTCTTTTGAATCCAACTCCATAATGCCTTGACACCTTCCTGGTGGGCTCTCATGCCCTGCATTGGTATGTATATATCTTGATTCAAGATAGTACCATCGAACAAATAGCCTAAGGTTCTTTCTAATAATTCAGGTTCTTTAAACCTACCTAAAGATCTCAATGCGGCCAGTTTCTCATCGTTAGAGATAGGATCCAAGTAAATTTTATAAACTTTTTCGTAGTTTTCTCTACCACCAATTCTTGCCGCAGTGTTGAATACAATTGGCTTAATTAAGGCAGGAATAGCATTCTTATTACCATCACAATAATCAGTAAACATTCTTAGGGCGGCATTTTCAACGTGTGTATCTCTTGCAGCACAAGCAGCACCAAACATGGTCACTTTCAAGCGTTGAGTGGAAAATGAGTCAGAGGATTTGAATTCCCAACCCAAGTGGTGCGTCATATCACTTATTAGTTGTTTCGTGAAATTGTCAAGTGCATTCTGAGTTTCCTTTGGTTCAAACAGCCAAGTAGACTTCAGTGAAGATATACTGTTGATAATTTGCTCCCAAACAACAAATGATTTCTCCTTATTCCATTTGGAAACCAAATTCATGAAATTAATAGTGGAAGTATAACCAGAGGCAGACAATGTTTTGACATCAGCAACCAGACCTACACGATCTTCAACAGACAACAAGTCAGATTGTTCCCCTAATTTTGCCCATCTTTCATCACTGTAAGATGTAATGTAGATACCAGACTGGTCACTGTTAACCTTAAAGAAAGTTTCGTCTTCTAATTTAATACTTTTGCTTCTTTCACTCAATACGATAGAACTATCGACTCCTTTTTTGGTCTTCAATGCCAAAAATACAGGATAAATGGTCTTATCTTCGTCGTCTTTGACGTCAGCTGTGCTTAAGTAACGGTTTTGGCGGAAAGTTATCTTACCATTACCGTCTTCGCTAACCGAGATGACTGGAAAACCAACCTTTTTAGTCCAGATATTCATTACAGAGCGAACGTCCTTACCAGAGGCATCAGCTAAAGCATCCCACAGATCTTCAGTTTTCGCGTTACCGTACTTAAACTTATTCAAATACTGTGACACACCTTTAATAAAAGTTTCTTCGCCTAACCATTTCGAGATCATCCGCAATAAAGAAGCACCCTTTGAGTAAGAGATAGCATCAAAGATTTGATTAATCTCATCAGCTTTTTTTACAGGTACCTCGATCGGGTGAGAGGACCTCAAAGAGTCAAGACCTAAAGCATGTTGTAAGGTATCAGTAACATACTGTTCCCAAACTTTCCATTCTGGTTGGAATTCATTACATGAATACCACGACATCCAAGTGGCAAATCCTTCATTTAGCCATAAGCCTTCCCACCAGTCCATGGTAACTAGATTACCGAACCACTGATGGGCTAATTCATGTTGAACTACTTCAGCGACCCTTTGTATACGATCCAACGTAGAATTGTCTTTGTCCAGTAATAAATCAACCACTCTATATGTTACTAACCCCCAATTTTCCATAGCCCCCGCAGAAAATTCGTGAACAGCAACATTGTCCATTTTTGGCAGAGGATATTGAATACCAAAAGATTTTTCAAAAAATGCCAAAGTTTTGGCTGTCAAGTCAGCGGCAAACTGACCATGTTTTTCATTACCTGGAGTAGCGTAAACTCTAACAGGAATACGAAAGTTTTTAGATTCAACATACTTCAATTCAGCAACGATGAAGGCAACGAGATAGGTTGACATCTTAGGGGTTGTATTGAACAAAGTGAACTTTTTTCCGCCCTTTGTGTATTCTTCTTTGACATCCATATTGGACAGATGAGTTAGAGATGGGTCCGAGACTAAAGTGATGGCAAAAGTAGCTTTCAAATTAGGCTCATCGAAACAAGGAAAAGCTCTTCTAGCGTCCGTAGGTTCCATCTGAGTAGTAGCCATATATTTAGTTTCACCAGTTAACTTGTCTTCATATTTTGCTCTATAGAAGCCTGCCATGTTATCGTTTAAAATACCAGTAAACTTTATATTCAAAATTGCATTACCCTTAAAAGAGGACATGGTCCCTTCAGGAAACATGAAACCAGTGACTTGTTGTTCTTCCTCGTTGGTAATCATCGAAGCCGTGACATCACCAATTTTGGCAGAATGAATGTCGATATCGACGGTGTTCAATTTCACTGCATCAATTGCAGGATTGTTGATTTTTAGCTCAATGTTAACTGAGCCTTCGAATTTGAATGTTTTAAAATCAGGTTCCACCGTTAAATCGTAATGTATAGGAACGGTATTATTAGGAAGAATTTCACGTTTTGGGGTGTTACTGGACATGTTAATTGTTTTTTGTACTTTAGGGTACAAATGGTAGAAAATATAAGTTAGTAGAAACTCAAAAGTTGACAGAGGAGGCAAAAAAAGGTTAACAGGATATCGTAATTCAATTGAAATATTACCTAAGCTGTTTCAACCACGATTGTATCAACCCAATCAGTTGAGTAAATCCCTTTTCCCCTGCTGCAAAAGATAAGAACATGAGGGTAACAAGAATATGAGAACTCACTTTGTAACTACCAGTCGAAGAATGGTAAATGATACTAATAATATTTCCTGGTATTTCAATTTCATGTACAAAATGACCAAAGGTAATTCGTGGAGTATATATTCTTTCCATGTCTTCGTTAAGCTTTTGTGTAAACATACTTTAGTGATAGTGCCGTTTTTTGACATTTCGCACAGGCGTGGCTAGTTTCTGTGAACAGGCGACGTTTACCAACAATGTTTACATGTTGGAGGCTTGTTAATTTATCCCGCTTCCAAGCTTCATTGATGCGCAGTTTTGACCTGTTGACATCTACTTGTGATGAGGATGCATTATATAAATATTTTGAATGTGTGGTAATAAATCTTAAAGAAGGGTGCAGTTTCTTTATCAGAGAAGTACCACTACTTGCACTTTTTAGTGACAGCCGCTGAACAATTAGCATACTACCCAACCTGTGTGCTTAGCTATCCCTTTTTATCATATTTCTTAAATTATCGCTTGACTGCCATTACTTAACACAATGTTTATATGATTTCTCAATTTACAACGCGGACGAATTAGATTGAAATTAAAGCAGGTCAGCTCAAGTATTCTATAAATCAAGAACCGCAACGAATATGCTGCATTGGCTACTGTACTACCACGAATAGGCGCAGCTTCTATTATTAGTAAATACGAAAAGGGTTCTTATTATGTATTCCCAGCCTCGTTTCATGGATAACATACACCATTTGCAACTCAGCAACCCTGACGCAAGGTTGTAATAAGTTTCAAGAGGCTTTGAAATTATGCTATCTTGTCATTTGACCGCTAGTTGCGGTCAGCTGTAGTTACTAATCGGCCCATTCAGAAGACCCTTTCCGCTCAACGACTTCTATATAAGATATGGTTTCTTTTCAAGAACCTGATAGTTCTATAAAAAAGAGGGCTGAGGATATCAAACAAGAAACAAATTGGTAAAAAGTACACAGACGTGATATGGATAAGATTATTACGGATACAATTATCATAACCTCAAGTAAATGCGACATTGTTGATAATGATAATGTTGGAAAAATTCAGGCTTGGCTCTCCAAGAGAATCTTAAAGAAGTTTCAAATCAATGAGAATGATCCAATACAATTAATTATTTTGAAAAGATTTAAAAGAATTTTGTTAATCTGCCCAAACCATGATATATCCCAACATGTTATGAATGCATCTCATACTACAGAAGTTGAGAAATTCAACTTTAACTATTCCTTGCAGGATGGGCATAAAAATATAGCCAAACAATACTTAAAGGTACCAGAGAGTGAGAAAATGTTTTTGATATCACCTCCAGCATCACCCCCTCCTGAATTTGATTTCACAAAATGTGAGGATGCGCCACAGAGGCACGTACAAAGTCTTATACAACAGGAGCAGCAGCAACGAATGGAAGCGAATCATCTTTTGCCTAGCGGCGCAGACAAAGAGAGTAATGGTACTTTCACACTGTTGAAGTCAAAAGCAGGTGCAATTACAATTGACAGATGCCGTACGAATGATGGAGATGGACAGATACGCTTAGCAGATCATGTTAAAACAGCCTTCCCACCAAAATCCATATTCGATACCGATAACAGTGATGAAGAAGACGAAATAATGTAATCGTTGAAAAGACACAAAATCCCTTATGAGTTACTTTAAAATAAAACAAAATATATACGACGTAAGTAAATATTCTTTTCTTCCAAGACTGGATTATTCATCGTCACTATCTACCAAGGCACCTCTACCTCTTTTTACTTGCCCTATTCTCTCCTCGTCAGAGTCTACCTCTTCTTCATCGGAATCTATTTCGCCACGTTTCTGTGTTTCTTGCTCTGAATCACTTTCATAATCACTATCAGAGTCTTCATCACCATCGTCCGTGTCACTTCCACGGCCAGAATTGACTTCTTCCACGGCATCAAACCAATCACTATATACATCAACAGGCTGTGATAATGAATTTATACGTGTTTGGAACGACTGACCACAAATCTTGCATGACAAAGTTCCTATACTATTCTTTTTATCCAGAGTGCATGATACTGATTTTTCATGATTACAAAATAAACAATTGAATTTCGTATCTAACTTTTGTACCAGTCTCTTGGTAGGTTTTCTTGTTGACTTCTTTCTTTTACCCATAGCTCGTTGACCGTTTTAGATCTTTTCCTATGATCTTCTTCCCTCTAATTCTACCTAACGCTACTACCAATACTCTTCATCAATTTGTATATTATTACATTTCCAGTGTTCAATCGTTTTGAACGTTTTTTTGTTCTCCCAGTATTTACCATTAGTTTCCAAGAAAGGTTTTACAAAATGATAATTTCCGATCTATTTCAAAAATGAAAAGAGAATATTTCAAATATGGTAACATTTTCTAGAAACAAAGCAATCATTTCAATGATTACCACGACATAACATTGAAATGCATGAAGAACGACAAATACCACAAAACCTTTGTGGAAATATGCATACTAAACAATTTGAGACGTTTGTTTAAAGTTTGAGCCAATTACGTATCAAAAGAATAGATACACAATTACATGGGGTTGCTAAATCTATATCAAACTAACACTGGATGGAAAAGTCTCCTGTTAGTTTAGTTTGGCTCCCTAAACAAGCTTGGAAATACACTGAGCATTGGAAAGTTCCTCTTGATTGTAGTTTGCTACTTAATGTTATATCATTTTGTCTGGAGCTCCATTTTTCAATACCTCTAGTTTCCATTAGAACGATAATTTCAAACAAAAATGTACTTTATGTCACATTTTTCTGATAGAATTATAACATAAACCAAAATATTATTGCCTATGTATGCTATATGGAGGTAATAGTTTCATGTGAATTTGTTAGCAGTGATACCTATCATTATTTACAGAGCTGCAAAGATTATCTGAATGAAAGCAACTATGTGCAATAATACAAAGAGGTTACCGAAACGGAAAGAAATTGCATATCTCATCCCATAAAGTGCCAACTAGAGCAGTACCAGATATCTTCACGAAGTTGTTTGCATTATAGTTGAATAATGTCCTTTGCTGACTTCGAGGCTATTTAAAAACTCTAATATCGCACATGATATCTCATGAAGTCTTAAAGGACGCAATAGACACGGTCGGTTGCTTCTTGACGTAAAAGTTTGATTATTTTTTATGAATGCTATCTCCTTGAAATTCCAGCTATATGAACAAATAAATCGATTAAAATGTCCAGCGAATAAATTAATGTTTGACCGCGAAAGATCATTTTGTTCACGGTACTATTGTTATAAGTGAATAAACTTGCCACAAAGAATGGTTGCTGCTAAATTAAAGAAACTGTCTGTGATATCAATTTTTGTGCCATTCTATTAAAGAACAGCACAATAGCAGCTTTCATACGATACCGCATTTTGATGAAATGATCGGATACAACAACGAATATCCATTATATTTTATCGAGATAATACCTCTTTCCTCCTTGGCATAGCTAAAGATATTTAGGACGAAATCTTTAAACGATACTTCAGAACTCTTTTCTAAATTTCTCAAATTTGTGTACTTTGTTGTCCTCTTACTTCTTTATTTCACACCAAGGTCACACACACGAAAGTAAGGCATGTGATACAGCAAAGCGTTATTTAAAATACCTGAAGCAAGCAACTTCCTGGAAATATTCGTACTTTCAATGATGACGCATGCTTTAAGATAAAGCTGTCTTTATATCTAGGCTATCTTCCCCTTTTAGTTACAAAATACTCTGGTGAGCTCGTTAACAGCATACTCAATTAAAAAAAAGTTACTAATAATTCATGATAATATTACATATGTTTAAAAAAATGTTAATATTAGCCATCCCGCTCCATTCTCTCAATCGTCATACCTTTTTAACTGAGCCCTTCAAGCGTGACATTTTAGGATATTCTTCATTTTTTATGTGCATGCTATTGTTTTCAGCCAAACTTTGTTCCTAACGAGGGTTACAGGCCCCTAATAGTATGAAAACTTATTCAATAACTCTTAGTTAGTATTGTTTCGAAATTGTCTTCAATACCATAAAGATGCTTCCTATTCAAAGAAAACAATCCGTATATCAAAATATCAGTGATAAGCCATATCGAAAAGATAATCTGGTCTTCATCACAGAACACTGTTCCTTCTTTTCAATTATTATTTTTGTGCATATCAACATATTACAGGAGACTTTATAAGAATGAACGGCTAGTTGCAATCAAGGCCTTTGCATGGTTGACTGAGATACCGAAGGGCATTTCATTTTCTGTTCAATCTCCCTTAAAGTGAAAAGTCGTTAAAAATAGACGCTACGATTTCTTCAGACAGCAAGGCGTCATAAATAGAAACGGAAAATTACAAAAAATAAAAGTATTTATTCCAGCATGACTATACATCATTTAAACCCCTTTCATTATTTTCACTTTTTTGTTGATATGCGTAGTTATTGAAGGCAGCAAATAATTTATTACAAAGTCCGAAAGAAGCACCCGTAAAATCATTCCAGTTAATAATAATCTCTTGCGCTTAATTAATGCATGAGGGACCGTTGAAATCGGCAAGCCCTCATATTATCATTAAAAATTCCATGAAAACAGTTTACTGGCAGCAGTAGAAAAGTCTTACCAAAATCTTAATGATCTCCGAAGATGACGTACTTTCTTACAGGGTATCTGGTGCTTTTGACCAAAAGAAGGGAAAACTTTGAGGTATTATGCAACATTTACTTCCCACTCAGAATCTGCAAAAGAAAAAAGTAGAGATCAGTGCGGGCGACTTACAAGTCATTTCAACACCGCTCAATAACATTTCGACATTAAAGAAAATTTAACGATTAAAGGCATATTAGTAGTTCTTTCGAGCAAAGTTTATGGTAAGTAAGCACTTTCCTTTGACAAGTAAAACATGATTAGTCAAGACTCAAATGGCTTTATTTGTTCTTCGATTTATACAGAAACGAACAAAGTTAATACCAGCGCTATCAAGAAAATAGCCAACGCGTTTATTACGAATTATTTTGTAAGAAAACCTTCATGAATTAGAACTACTAGGAAATTGCAGGGATATAGTGCCCTTTCTGATACTTGCACGATCGTCTATCCTAATGGAGAACTAAATCGAATTTACTTATACGAGGAAGAAGTGGAATGTGATCGTTGCCAATTTTTAAGACCCGACAATACTTGAAAGGTTCACACTTCAAGACCGTCATATATCATATATTATAGGCCCTGAAGTACACACTTATATCGTTCAGTTGGTAACATAGCAGGGACTCCTTTTGAGGGCTAATTAGGTACAGCTAATTCAGAAAGTTGGCACTGTTAAAAGAAATCCCAGAGTTCGAAACGAAAGGATTACCATAGACAAGTCATTATAACATCTTTTCTTATCGGTGTACCACGATGAGCCTCATGCAAGCACCATCTAGAATTGAAGTCAAGCCCATCCGAAGTACGGTGCAACTAAAAGAGCAAGTCATTAATGAAGTATTCGATTTTAGAATAATTATTGGGAAACATCCCATTGGTGGCGTTTTCTATCGTCATCCTGATCTTGAGAGGACGCCAATGCCTCGAAAGGTTATAGAAGTTCATTTTTTAAAAAAAATCAACACAGTTGAAACTCTGAATTTTTATATGTAAACAACTCACATCACCGACTACAACCAATCTAAAAAGAATATGTAAAAACAGATCCTAGTCCATTTCCTGGTGTCAATTGTAAAGGAAGCATGTTCAAACGAAATAATCAGTAGAACAGTAAAAGATTACTCGGTTAGCTTGTTAATTCGGACAAGCAAAAATGAGTCATTTCATCATCACTTTCAGGGCTCAATAATAATGACTATTATGGTATATATAAGTGCAAATGAAGGTGACAGTATCATTATCTTTTATGACTTGAAAAGATACTTATTGTTCAAATTGAACCGAGAGTTTTCTAATGAAAAGCGTACTTGTTCGACCGGCACATACGTTATTTTTTAATAAATCTGTATAATGTTCGTTTATCTTCTCAAGGCTACTAGCCAATACTTCTAATGTTACAAAAGAAAGATTTCTCTCGGTTGTATTATTGGCCTTTCCGAAAGGCGGAAACGCTCAAGATGCGGGAAAAGCAGGATATGACCTTCGTGTAATTTAGCGATGATCCGGACTCCAATATAGCCATATTAATCGGTTTCTTTAACTTTCATTTTCCATCTTAATTGTGTTCCCGTACTTTTCCAACACAATTACTTTCATTTGAAGTAGGCATCATAGGCAGGAGCAGATAATGAAAAGATTCTTTCCCCTTAGGATCCAGGTTCGTTCAAAATCTGATTACCCACTACTTTCTTTCGAACAATTGGTCTCCACAAATGGAATAAAACAAGGCCAAGTAGGGAGAATTTCTTGGAGAGATTATATAGAGTGGCAGAACTTCCCTTACATAATGAAAAGAGAAAACTTCTTTACGCAAAAGAAACCAGTGCCTATGGCAACCAAAAACGACCCCTTTTTATTTGATAACATTCTCGATTGTGACCCACTATTTAGCAAGTGCCTTGCCAAATGGCTGCTGGTAAACTACAAATTAAACGATTATCCTTACTACGACCTTAACATCGTGCACATTTACACAAATTTACCTCAAGGAATTCAAATATGCAAAAATTTAATGACATATCTACAGTCGACACTATCTAATAACATGTTCCAGAAAATAAAGTATTTCATGGTTCCTCTATACAAATGTGACAATATACCATCAAAGATCTTAGACGGAATACCTGGATCAGTTAGCTTGATACAAGATTATCCGGTATGTCCGAATTTGTTACAGAAGAAATTTATCACAGAGGACCCCATTCAAATCATGATGCTCAACGACGTTGTAAAATACACAACTCATGATTTGGTGAGGTACTCCTCACATGACGATGCTTGGCAACAATGTTTTGTAGACATTAATAAGAACGGAGAGAAGAGCAAAATATTTGATAGTAATATGGATTACTCATGTAAACTTGCGTTAGAACAAATATTCGACGATCAATCCCATATAATTTCTGACAAGGAGTATTACATTCCCACTAAATTAATTGAGATACTGACGACAATCAAGAATAACATCCCGGAACATAGAATTTTCACTGTGGACACCCCACAGAGGTCAAGTCCAAAAATAATATCACTCCTGAAGAGATTATTCACCCCACGATCGACAGGGTCCAGTCAGGTAGTACAATCATGTTCGGATTCGATTCTTTCAGATAAACGCAATGAAAGAATATACTTCATAACGAATTTTTTACAACTACGAAACATTTACAATGAAATAAACAGTTCTTCTAATAGTTGCGAAGTCGAAGATATGGCTGATTTTGTTGAAAAATGGATGAGCCCTAGTGAAAGAAACAGAAGCCCACTGTCTGGTGAAAATAAGCCTCAATTAAAAGTCATAAAGAATAGCTCCTTAGCAATACTTCACTCCACATAATTTCATCTTTTCTGTCAAGGAAATCTTAATCCATGCTCATATTATCTACATCTTTTACGTTTTTGATTCAGTAATCCGTAGGCAGTAAACAATTTTTACAAGAAGTATACAACACGCACTACCATTTTCTCGCCTCACTCATAGATGCGAATGCCGTTCTCTCATTAAATGTACCCCCAGGGGCACTTATATGTAATAGAATATTAAATAACACTAGAAAAACCCTAACGACACTCTAATGCCGCACTAAGCCTAAAACGTTGAACATTCGTATAATAATTACGACTAGAAGGGAAAAGTGTAAGAAGAGAAAAGTCTTCGATTAAAGGATTATTGTTAGCTTAATTAAGCGGATTTCACTAGCGCGTATCCTTAACTAAGTAGAAACAGCTTCTTACACGAGCTTATGTCCGTATCGGGTCATCGTCTGCCTTCGTGCCTTCAAAGGCAAGAAGTTTTGGGAACGTTCTGCAGAGTTTTCTGCGTAGGTGGATAAGGTGTACTCTTCTTCGAAGGTCCCTGTCGCAGAAATTGAGTGGATCTTGTAAATTGCCTAATACGTCAATAATTGATTCGCGTCGTTTTCTTTTCGTTTTATTAACGCGAAACTAAACGGTGGATCCAAAGCCCAACAAACATTGTGAGAGATTTGATCACTATTCAAAGAAACAAACTCTGATTGATATGTTCGGCAATAGAGATAAACGTGCGTGACGTACGTAACGTATATATGCTTTAACCCATGATTTTTTAACCTTACCACCTTCTTATACTTTACCACAAGTCATGTTTTTTACAATGGTGTCTAATTTTTCTTTCTTAAGTAGGCTTCTTTTTGATTTACAGTAACTGAAAGATTGACAGAACAACTTGATTATTAAGAAATACTTCGACCTCGTAGACGATATGCAACTGAAACACTTCGGCACAATTGCAGTTTCGCTAGCAGCTGTTAGCGCCCAAGGGTATACGCCAGGTGGGAAATGGTCATCATTAACACCTTCTGCTACCTTTTCATGTGCTGCTACTGTATTCACTTCTACTTTCGGTATAGCTGTCCAAACCATTTCAACCGATTCTACCAATGTTAAGGGAGATCTTATCTCTCAAATCGGTGATGGTCAAATTCAAGCCACAGCTGTCCCTACTGATATGGGATTGATTTTCGTTGGTGACAATGTAGATATTACAACCACTTTAACTAGAACTTTTACTATTACAATCAGAGAGAGAAACATTGCAACTAATGTTGGATACAAGGCTAGTTCTTTAAACAAAAAACCCACATCCACCTTATTCCCATCATCGAGTCTTTCCTCCTCTTTTGCTTCTACATGCAAAACTACTACTGTTGTTTCTTTAGAAAACAGTTCTTGTAGCAGTAATAGTAATTTTGGAGTAACTTTAATGGACGGTATTTTGACTGACGGTAAGGGTAGAATCGGTTCTATTGTTGCTAACAGACAATTCCAATTCGATGGCCCCCCACCACAAGCCGGTGCCATCTACGCGGCTGGCTGGTCTATTACCCCAGAAGGTAACTTGGCCCTTGGTGACCAAGATACATTCTACCAATGTTTGTCTGGTGACTTCTACAATTTGTACGACCAAAAAATTGGAGAGCAATGCAGCCGAATTCACTTGCAAGCTGTCTCCTTGGCAAGTTGCTGAAATCGTAATTATCACAGCTGTTTATATTTTATTTATCATACCCGCCTTCATAGTATCGTTTGAGGAGTTTCTAGAAGTGTCATTAACTAGGTAATGCAGAAATTATCGTCAATAAATTTATTGACGATAATTTTTGAGATATCAACAGGCCGTAAATATAGATAAATCGTTAGATGAGGGTAGAATCTGAATCATCCTTAAATATATTATGTATAATAAAAAAAAGAATCTCTACAATGAAAAAAAGTACTACATGTGAAGCGTAAAAAATTCTATAATTATGTTTTATTATAGTGACGAACAATAATGTTTGAAAACGTGATATTTTTTCGAGCAAACGTTCAACGAATGCAAAAAAACAAGGAAAGGTTTGAAGATGACGATGTACCAAAGGAAAAGGTGCCATAAGATGTATTTATTTGTAGGGAACGAGATTGGCATCTAATCCGCGACGTTAAAGGAAAATGGGTATGACTAATCATCGGTTAACAAGAAATCAAATCTATAGCTTGTAAGTAAACTTCATGACACTGTGAGCCAATATGTTTATCGTACAAATTGTAGAAGTTACCAGACAAACATTGGTAGAATGTATCTTGGTCACCAAGGGCCAAGTTACCTTCTGGGGTAATAGACCAGCCAGCCGCGTAGATGGCACCGGCTTGTGGTGGGGGGCCATCGAATTGGAATTGTCTGTTAGCAACAATAGAACCGATTCTACCCTTACCGTCAGTCAAGATACCCTTGCTTAAATTCATTGCCAGCGTACCATTATTATTGCAGGAAACAACATCAACTGGATCGTTTGCGTCCTTTACTTCAGAGGTGGCTTGGACTTGACCATCACTCACTTGACTAGCGCCATTGGTAGTTTTTGAAGCCTGTATCTGACCATCAGTAATTTGTGAGGCAGCTGCTTTAGTAGATGTAGTAGCCTGAACTTGCCCGTCTGAAATCTGAGAGGCAGCAGCGGCAGTAGATTTAGCAGCTTGAACTTGACCGTCGTTGATCTGGGAAACAGCGGCAGCAGTAGACTTAGCAGCTTGGATTTGACCGTCGTTAATCTGAGAAACAGCGGCAGCAGTAGACTTGGCAGCTTGGATTTGACCGTCGTTAATCTGAGAAACAGCAGCGGCAGTAGATTTAGCAGCTTGAACTTGACCGTCGTTAATCTGGGAAACAGCGGCAGCAGTAGACTTGGCAGCTTGGATTTGACCGTCGTTAATCTGAGAAACAGCGGCAGCAGTAGACTTAGCAGCTTGAATCTGACCGTCGTTAATCTGAGAAACAGCGGCAGCAGTAGACTTAGCAGCTTGAATCTGACCGTCGTTAATCTGAGAAACAGCGGCAGCAGTAGATTTCTTAGATACTGCAGCGGTAGTTGTAGCAGCCTGTACTTGACCATCACCTATCTGAGAGGCAGCTCTTTTTGCTTTGGATGAGGCAACAGACGAGGATTTGGAGGATGCGGTAGTAGCAACAGCTTCAATTGCAATGCCGAAAGTAGAAGAATAATCAGTTATACCACCCTTGTAAGTCGCTGATGGAGTTAAAGTGGACCATGGATCTTTCGGAGCATAGGCAGCTAAAGATGTAGCAGCTAAAGCAGAGGCGACTAATGGCTTTTTATATTGCATTCTGATGTTTAGAGTATACTTAATTTGTGAGATGTCCTCTTAATACTGTAATAACGATAGCTATCTAACAATACGTAAAAGTAAGCGTTCTATTCTAAATCAAGCAAAAGACACAGGTCAATACAAAATGGTAAGATGAAGATAATCTTATATAGCTTTACTTTTTCGCATATCCCACTGACTAGAGCAAGGATAAATCTGTACATGCATAATATATCCCTTCTATTCCAGTCGAGGGCGAAATATGCCAAATTTAGAAAATTTTCGGACATTGATTCTAAAATTAGTTTACTAATCGTTTGATATCCTTTAACTTGCAATATCTTTCCCCGATAGGGCAAAAACATAGCTTAAGCGCCAAGAAATTGCGCGGGGCCAGAAACCAAATTTAGAGGAAGTAGAGAGCAACAAGGGCGATTTACTCCTTCTGCTACTGTATTTGGAAATAGTTCCTCGGCTTCAACTAAAGTTTCTTTTGTTTACCCACCGGCTCACCTTACCGATTTATGCCTGTAAAGTGTTTTGTTATTATATATTGTACAAAAGTTGTCTAATTAGATGCGTTTTTTTCACATATTTGTCCATGGGTTTCCGAAAACAAAGATCATCCCTTTACTGGCTTGGAGTTGCAAAAAAATATGTGGGCAAAAAACAATAATAGTAATGTAGCAGGGACCGAATGCAGTATTAAAATCCCAAATGGCTACACATCTAGAAACAAACCTCGGTAGCACATAAAACGGCATACAATTACTTAATACTTAAATAGTACTTGTACAAAAAGGCGCATTGTAAATTATCACCAGCAAGATAAATTCACAATTTTGCTTTATTCCTGTTACCAAAACCAAAGCAATATGATCCGGTCATAACTTCTGTCGATCCCACTACATTGTTTTAATTTGTACCAGCACTTTTTTAGACGATTGTTTTTCTTATTTTCAATTTATCACAGGATTTCCTATTTAGGCATTATTTCTCGAACAAGACGCCTTTTTCGGCCTTTTTTCTGGCACTTGAGGCTCTTTTAATGAAATGGTTGGTTTCCAAAAAAGGGAGGTAGGGTGTTCCTCTTATAAGAATATGCAAACCATCCCCGACGAACTGTGTCAAAAAGCGACGTGGCTTGGATGCATATAATGAGGAGAAGATTGGCTAGCTTGTTTTTGATTATATCATCGGTCCTATTATTAGTAGTCTTGCTGGATCCCACCGTTATAGAAGCGATGCTAATAAAAGAAATTGAGATGGCGGATGCAGATCATTTTCCAACTTGAATATTTGCTTCAATAACACAACGGGCAGTAATTTACAGCTCATTTGTATGAGGGGCATAGAGTCTCCTCGGTAAAATTTTCCTATGCAAATATTAGAACGCTGGTATACTAATTGTTCTCTTTTTGTAACGTAAGAACTGCAACACTAAGACTGTAACATATAAAAGGAAGTCAAGTATCTATAACTTTACCCATGATTGTCGTTTCATTTAATTTATAGTCTAAGTACAAAATCATCAAGAAAACAAACTTAATACTCTGGTATTAGCAAACAAACTTTAAACACTCTCCTAAAAGTATATTCTCAGAAAATGCAATACAAAAAGACAATAGTCGCCTCTGCTTTAGCTGCTACATCTTTAGCTGCCTATGCTCCGAAAGATCCATGGTCCACTTTAACTCCATCAGCTACTTACAAGGGTGGTATAACTGATTATATTTCTACTTTTGGTATCGCTGTTGAACCAATTGCTACCACTGCCTCCTCCAAGGCAAAGAGAGCTGCCGCTATCTCCCAAATCGGTGATGGCCAAATCCAAGCTACTACTAAGACAACTGCTGCCGCTGTCTCCCAAATCGGTGATGGTCAAATCCAAGCTACTACTAAGACAACTGCTGCCGCTGTCTCCCAAATCGGTGATGGTCAAATCCAAGCTACCACCAAGACTAAAGCCGCTGCTGTCTCCCAAATCGGCGATGGTCAAATCCAAGCTACCACCAAGACTAAAGCCGCTGCTGTCTCCCAAATCGGTGATGGTCAAATCCAAGCTACCACCAAGACTAAAGCCGCTGCTGTCTCCCAAATCGGTGATGGTCAAATCCAAGCTACCACCAAGACTAAAGCCGCTGCTGTCTCCCAAATCGGCGATGGTCAAATCCAAGCTACCACCAAGACTAAAGCCGCTGCTGTCTCCCAAATCGGTGATGGTCAAATCCAAGCTACCACCAAGACTAAAGCCGCTGCTGTCTCCCAAATCGGCGATGGTCAAATTCAAGCTACCACCAAGGCCACTGCCGCACCAGTTTCCCAAATTACTGACGGTCAAATTCAGGCTACAACTTTAACTTCTGCAACCATTATACCTTCTCCTGCTCCTGCTCCAATTACAAATGTCACTGACCCAGTAACCGCTGAAACATGTAAAAGCAGTGGTACTTTAGAGATGAGTTTAAGCAAGGGTATCTTGACTGACGGTAAGGGTAGAATCGGTTCTATTGTTGCTAACAGACAATTCCAATTCGATGGCCCCCCACCACAAGCCGGTGCCATCTACGCGGCTGGCTGGTCTATTACCCCAGAAGGTAACTTGGCCCTTGGTGACCAAGATACATTCTACCAATGTTTGTCTGGTAACTTCTACAATTTGTACGATGAGCACATTGGAACTCAATGTAATGCAGTCCACTTACAAGCCATCGATTTGTTAAACTGTTGATTGAAGGTATACGCCTAATTCGCATGAAAACATGAAGTCATCGCAGCATATTCTGTACATTAGTCATCTCTGTCCCCAAAGGACATATTTTGGGTCGGTTCATTTATATTTTCTTCATTCGTCTCTTCGTTCCATGAAATTTCTTTTAGAAGTCTACGAAACGAATTTTACGGTTCTTCACACACTTTTAAGTTTGTCTATTTTGTTATACTACTACATAAATATTTCTCAAAAATCATTCTCAATTACGTTAAAAATATGCGCTCGATCTCCTTGTCCATACTGTCTTTACCATTAAGGCCTGAAACGTTGGTTATTGTTATGCTCAGTCAGAATGAAGACTGGCTCTATTTCAACTATTTACTAGGACTCCATAGGTGAGAATTGATTATTAGTGAGAGATTGGTGATTTTGATACAATTTTTAGGGTTCCATTGTTGATAAAGGCAATATAATTAGGTATATAGAATATACTAGAAGTTCTCCTCGAGGATATGGGAATCCAATAAATGTAACTCGTAATTCTACATAATTCTGTATATGCTTTTATTGTCATTTTTATGTTTTCATTCATTATCCAATTATATTATCAATCCTTGCATTTCAGCTTCCTCTAGTTTCGATGACAGCTTCTCATAACTTATGTCATCATCTAACACCGTATGTAATAATACACTAGTAGTATGACTACTAGTTAATAGACGCTAGTTGGTTTTCATTCCAACATAAGTAGTGATCACAATCAACACATACAAGAAGTAGTACTCCCCGAAACTTCAATGCAAACTGAACACATAAGAACTGTTGGAATGAAAATCAACTATCGTCTGCTTACATGATTTGCTTCAATAATTACATAACTTAATATTCAAAAAGAATAATTATTAGTTTGTTATCCGATATAGTGTAACGGCTATCACATCACGCTTTCACCGTGGAGACCGGGGTTCGACTCCCCGTATCGGAGAAATTTTAATTTTTTTCTTTTCTCAACAGGTATTGTTTTATTCATTACTTGCCATATACTTTTTAGATTGTTGGTAGTGTGATTCATTGACAAATTTGCATGACGTATGTGTCTTTTCAACCTGGAGTCCATAAGATGAATCGCTGAATATGTATACTCTAATGCCACGTAATTACGTCTTCCTTTTACATCGCTGTCATTAACGCGAAAAAAAAACCTTAAAGGTAAAGAAAGAGCCCTTTGCGTATATATATATATATTCAACAATCCATTTTCGAGAAGAGCATTGAAGAAATTAAAGACTTGCACCACAGAAAACACCATATAATGTGGAACAAAACCAGAGCGACGCTTCTGGCTGTTGGCGTTCTATTTCATTTGTTTTACTTATGGTCTATTTTTGATATTTATTTCATTTCACCACTAGTCCATGGTATGAGCCCATATCAAAGTACCTCAAACCCTCCTGCCAAGAGATTGTTCTTGATTGTCGGGGATGGTTTACGTGCGGATACAACTTTTGATAAGGTCACTCATCCAGTGACCGGCAAGACAGAGTTTCTGGCACCATTTATTAGATCTTTAGTAATGAACAACGCCACGTATGGTATTTCGCATACTAGAATGCCCACCGAATCCCGCCCTGGTCATGTCGCTATGATCGCTGGGTTTTACGAAGATGTTAGTGCTGTCACAAAAGGTTGGAAGTCAAACCCTGTCAATTTTGACAGCTTTTTCAATCAATCCACTCACACATATTCATTTGGTTCACCTGACATTTTACCCATGTTCAAAGATGGCGCTAGTGACCCAAATAGAGTTGACACCTGGATGTATGATCACACCTTCGAAGATTTTACGCAATCTTCTATAGAACTAGATGCTTATGTCTTCAGGAATTTAAATCAACTGTTCCACAATTCCACACTAAACTCAACATTAGATTATGAAATTAGACAAGACGGTAACGTATTTTTTCTACATTTACTTGGTTGTGATACTGCAGGTCATTCTTATAGACCATATTCTGCTGAGTACTATGACAATGTTAAGTATATTGATGACCAAATCCCTATTCTTATAGAAAGGGTCAATAAGTTTTTTGCTGACGACAAAACTGCTTTTATTTTTACTGCAGACCATGGTATGAGTGCGTTTGGATCACATGGAGATGGACATCCTAACAACACAAGAACTCCTCTTGTTGCTTGGGGTGCAGGTCTGAATAAACCAGTGTACAATTCTTTTCCTGTATTTGACAACTACACTGACAATTGGGAGCTGTCTAACATCAAAAGAAATGATGTCAAGCAAGCTGATATTGCTTCCTTAATGTCATATCTGATCGGTATAAACTACCCCAAAAATTCGGTTGGTGAGTTGCCAATAGCATATCTCGATGGCAAAGAAAGTGATAAGCTGGCCGCGCTATATAACAATGCAAGAAGTATTCTAGAGCAGTACTTGGTCAAGCAAGATGAAGTTATTGACTCTCAATTCTTCTATAAAGAATACTTCAAATTTGTCGAGAAGCCTCACTCGCATTATTTGAAGGAGATAGAAGGTTTAATTCAACGTATATCTGAAGGCGAGAACTATTTAGAACAAGAGGCAATTTCGCTCACTGAAGAACTAATGCAAACGACTTTGGAGGGGTTGCACTATTTAACAACCTATAATTGGAGGTTCATCAGGACTATTGTTACGTTTGGATTTGTTGGCTGGATTTTCTTTTCTTTTATAATTTTTCTGAAATCATTTATTTTGGATAATGCCACCGGTGACCAAAAAGCATCGCCATTAACCCATGCAGTATTTAGTTGCATAGGAATTGTGTTGAATTGGATTTTGTTTTACCAACATTCACCTTTTAACTTTTACATGTATCTTCTTTTCCCATTGTATTTTTGGAGCTACATTTTCTCAAATAGATCTGTACTTCGCTCAGGTATAAAGGAATTTTTTAAAGGCACTTCTCCTTGGAAAAGGGTTTTAGTTACAGTTTCCATTATTTCGATTTACGAAGGGATTGTCTACGGATTTTTTCATAGATGGATGTTCACACTAATTACAATTTTATTGGCATTTTATCCTTTTATTTGTGGCGTAAAAGAAATAGCTGTCAATATGTGTTGGATTATAACCAGTGTACTTTTATCTGCGTTTACCTTATGTGACGCTGTCAAAATAGAAAACTTGAGCCAAATTCATTTAGCAGGGTTTCTAATCATTATCAGTGCCTTCTCTGCTCTTTACAAAATACATCCTAACATAAATTCCTATACCCGTGCTATATTCACCATACAGATTTCCTTAGTAGCAGCCATGTTGGCTGTTACCCATCGTTCAGTTACTTCTCTGCAGCTAAGACAAGGATTGCCCAAGGAATCTCAGGTTGCTGGATGGGTAATATTTTTCGTATCTCTTTTTGTGATGCCAATTTTACATTACAGGAAACCAAACAATGATTATAAAGTAAGACTATTGATCATCTACCTAACTTTCGCGCCATCCTTTATTATTTTAACGATATCATTTGAGTCCTTGTTCTATTTCTTGTTTACTATCTACATGATACAGTGGATTGAAATTGAGGATAAGATCAAGGAAATGAAAACCAAAAAAGATGAGAATTGGTTACAAGTGTTAAGAGTTTCGGTAATCGGATTTTTCCTCCTACAAGTTGCGTTCTTTGGAACTGGTAACGTCGCTTCTATTTCTTCATTTTCATTAGAGTCTGTTTGTAGATTGTTGCCAATTTTTGATCCTTTCCTAATGGGTACATTATTGATGTTAAAATTAATAATTCCCTATGGGCTGCTATCCACATGCTTAGGTATACTAAATTTGAAACTAAATTTCAAAGACTATACAATTTCATCGTTGATCATCTCTATGAGTGATATTTTGTCCTTGAATTTTTTCTATCTTCTAAGAACGGAGGGTTCATGGCTAGACATTGGTATAACAATTTCCAACTACTGCTTGGCCATCTTATCATCTTTATTCATGCTAATTTTGGAAGTCATTGGCCATGTGTTGTTAAGAAATGTCATTATACAGGATAAAGCCAAAAAAATACAATAGCTTCACGCATCCACCATCATGTATATAGTTTTCTATATGTATATTAAGGAAAAGACGCGGGAATTCTACCTGTTGAATAATTCTATGAGAGCCTTCAAAGGGGAAGCAAATTTTATGACAAACGCAACTTGTAATTCGGTGCTTGCGAGTCGAAATACACAAGTGACAAATGCGATTGTTTTTTGTCACGTCATTATGGTTTGAGTTTTGCTTTAGTGGATCATATAGGAAAAGGCGAATATTGCTGAGAAAACGAAGAGGGAATCAAGCCATCGAAACCATTCTAAAAGACCAATAAATTGGCTATAGTAAATGAATTTACACAATAACCAGCTAACTTTTGTTGAGAGAGAGCTTCGATGCAAAATAAACCAATGTGACGTTTTCAATTGTTGAAGTTCACCAGAAGTTAGCGAAACCGGAGTGCAAGTTTTCAGTCCCTTACACTCAAAGTAACAAACAAAAATATTGGTTAATGGTATGGTAACTACGCATGTCAATACTTATGTGTCAAAAAACAAAACCTAGTTGGTCTTTGTTATATCGCTAGATTTTAAAAGGGCAGGGGCTCATGACTACAAACTTGCGTAAAAAAGCATCGACGTTACCAATTTTGTGTGTTTATTTGAAATATAACTTTCATCTTTCAACAAAATTGTTTTACCCCAATCGATTGAAATGGTGCAATAAAACTTCGACTTCAAACAGGTGCCCAGTACAGCTGCAGTAGGAAATAAGTAGAAAATGCTACGAATAGCAAGCCTCAGAGCAAACTTATACGACGGCACGAAACGATATATTATCTTTGAAAATGGGCTGTCACTCAAGCCTACTTCTTATCCAAAACTCAAGATTAATCGGTTGTTACTGCCCATATAGCAACTTTCACAATCTTTTCATTACTGCTGCGTGCTTCGTCATAGTTGTGCTATAGGATTGTGATGCAAAAAACCTTCCCCATTAGTAGCGTTGCAATAATACCAAAATACTGTTCGTGAAATGTGCACTTGAAAGTATTGCGAGATTCACCCAGAGGTGGGTCAATGTCTCATCTCTGTATGGGAGAGGCTGACAAATATCGAAAATTTACCCTTACTTTTATGGGCTAAAAAGACCTACTAACCACTAAAAGATTGAATACTTAATATTCGAAGATGTGTGACTATTTTTATGGCTTTTTACTAATTTGGCCAGCTCTATCTAACAGTAGGTTCTCTTTACCAACGAAAGGAAAAGAGCAATTGCAATTGTTTTAGGAGTGAAAAAAAAATGATTATTTCGGACTCAAATATAGAAAGATACGCTATCTTGAGAGAGATAATTCATTACTATGATAGTACTTGTGAGTTAGTTTTTTTTAAACGCATACGAACGTATGCAATAATTCATCCAATTTCTCAATAATTTCAAAATTTTGTCCCTATAGATTCACCAAGAAGCATACTTATCATTCTGGCCACCCATTCTAACGTTTTCCTCTTCATTATTTTTACTATTATAAAACTAAACAAAACTAAATGTTATTAACTGTGCAGAAAGTACCGGCTGAATATTATCGGATGACATTACGGCCCTTCACAGCAAAGCTGGCCAATATTCCGAGGGCGCATGCACCCGCAGTCGCATTCCCGCATCTGGTCACGACGATGACTTTCACCTACTGGCTGTCTAGACCTTTCTATTTCCTATTTTTTCCAGAAGAACAACCGCTCGATTCGTTCTAGGACCATTCTTCGAAAAGTCGTTCCAGGTACGGGTTCTTCAAGAAGGCATAAAGAAAACCAATTATCGGATTCTCACAAAATTGCGTTAATATTCGAGAGACTCTTCACTGCACAAGAGTGTGTTAACTTCTATCCATATTGCCATGATTATTAACACTCAGTAGACATGTAAGTACCTACATACTTATATAGACCCTAATGACGTTCTCTACGCATACAGCAAAGTTCTTGTTTTCTGGTGAATAGCCTCATTATACAGTTCCCGGTATTTTTTTTTCCGCTGCATTAGCTACGGGATTTCTTCGATGTGACTGAAAAATAAAGTTGTGGCTCAATGAGAATATGGAAAGAAAAGACACTTTTTACTAAGGTGATCTTTGAACTTTTGTTAGACTTTCTTAATTCTATCGGTAAGAAACGTGAGTGGACATACGAGAAACCTTGTGCACTTGGCGGACAGAATTTAGTGGCGATCACTCTTCAACAATAGAATAGTTTCACGTATAATATTGAATAATACATTGAGAGTATTGTCTATTGGTGGTTGTACAAGGAAGAGCAAACCTGCGCAAAATGTATGTTGATCCCATGAACAACAATGAAATCAGGAAACTAAGTATCACCGCCAAGACGGAAACGACTCCAGTTGACGTTGGGCAAGACATTCCCGTAAACGCACGTTCGGTGCATAAGGAATGTTCTTCCACTACACCAGTTGCGCTAAATGGACAAGACAACGAAAAGATGAAAGAAGAAGCAACTGCAGGTAATATCTTGTCTAAATCCATGCTGCAATATAGGGATACCTCAGGTAAGTATTCTTTAAGTGATTTTCAGATTCTGAGAACTCTGGGTACTGGCTCCTTTGGGAGAGTTCATCTAATTCGCTCCAACCACAATGGAAGGTTCTACGCCTTAAAAACATTGAAAAAACATACTGTGGTGAAGCTGAAACAAGTAGAACACACCAATGATGAGCGCCGAATGCTTTCCATCGTTTCGCATCCATTCATCATTAGGATGTGGGGGACGTTCCAAGATTCTCAACAAGTTTTCATGGTAATGGACTACGTTGAAGGTGGGGAATTGTTTTCATTATTACGTAAATCTCAGAGATTTCCCAACCCAGTAGCCAAATTCTATGCCGCGGAGGTCTGCCTAGCATTGGAGTATCTGCATAGCAAGGATATAATATATAGGGATCTGAAACCCGAAAACATCCTTCTAGATAAAAACGGTCACATTAAAATAACTGACTTCGGATTTGCAAAATACGTTCCCGACGTCACATACACATTATGCGGTACTCCAGATTACATAGCGCCTGAAGTGGTCAGTACCAAACCATATAATAAATCAGTAGATTGGTGGAGTTTTGGTGTGCTGATATATGAAATGCTTGCAGGATACACACCATTTTACAATTCCAATACCATGAAAACCTATGAAAATATACTGAATGCTGAATTGAAGTTTCCGCCATTTTTCCACCCAGATGCACAGGATTTATTGAGGAGGTTAATAACCAGAGACTTATGTGAAAGGTTGGGAAACCTACAGAACGGAAGCGAAGACGTTAAGAACCATCCATGGTTTAATGAAGTGATATGGGAGAAGTTGTTAGCCAGGTATATAGAAACACCGTACGAACCGCCAATTCAACAGGGTCAAGGTGACACTTCTCAATTTGACAGATATCCTGAAGAGGAAGTCAATTATGGGATCCAAGGAGAAGATCCATATATCGATCTGATGAAAGAATTTTAAGAACTGTTCAATAGGATAGTTGTAACTAAGAGAGAATGGAAAAAATAAAACATGAGAAATCACAAAATACCTGGATATAGATTCTTGGTGAATCTAACAGGGCCATAGTACAAAATGACACACGCATATATATATATTTATACGTTATCCATTATAGACATATGCAGATAAAGAAGTAGCATATTTATATACGCTATATTGTAACTAACCATTTACGTCCTCAGAAGGTTTGCATGCGCGTTCAAAGTGATCCAACGACTTTTCGCCTAAGGAAAACTGCATATCAGTTAAGAATTCGCCATACTTAATCGGTAAAAAGAAAAGTTGCAGAGCATAAACGAGTCTGTTACGAATAGGAAATGTCTAAGGTTACGCAGCAACTGAAATTTTTGAATAAAATTAGCGCCACTACCAAGCTACCGCAGATTCTTGTAGATCCGAAGAAGTATTCAGGACTTAGATTGACTTTTCAGACGAAAAATCACAATGGACATATGGGTGCTAGAGTCTTTTGGCACAACTATTTACCCACTTTACAATTTTACAATCCACAAATGAAGTTTGATGTGATAAGAATCAAGAATGAGGACAAGCAAAAAAGCGTTCCATGCATGCTAGAAGTTTTATCTCATGAAGGCTCTGTTGTAGAGACCATTGATATGCGCAATAAAATGCACGAGGATATAATGAAAGACCTACTTGACAAGATTGAGCACACTCCCCTTCCTGAGAATAAGATTGTAAGAGTTGGATCGCAAAAAGTAGTGTAGAGTAGTTTTCCTTCGATAAAATTCGTTCATGTAGATATCAAACAATTGATTTGTTGATGAAACTATCAAACAAACACCTTATTTATGTAGCATAAGTACGTAACCTAGAGCACACAAAGTATTATACTGCTGAAAATTTATCAGCCTTTAGGACCCTTTTTGTCCTCCGCGTATTTGTCGTAGAAAATAAGGAAACCTCATTCCCACTCACTCTAGACAATATAGTTTTATAACGGCCCAAAACATTTACAATATCAATGATGATGCAGGAAGAGGAAAAGCGCCAGAGGCCTATGGCAAGGAGAGTCAGGTCATTTTCCGAGTCCTTTAAATGCCTTTTTAAATCACCTCATTTAAGAAGTCCGAGTCCTCCTAATGTCACCAAAATCCCTTATCGTTCGTCGTCTGCCTCCCCCAAGAGAAGCTCCAAGCCACTTAGACGAGCAACCATTTCTGCGCGGTTGGATCCAAAATACTCTTCAATGCAGCAACGTGCTTATACATTAAAGCGTCACTCCCCAGATATGTCGCACTCCCTTGAACGCACAGAAAGTGGTGCTAGTGATATCCCCGACAGGTATCGTTCTGCTTCCAACAAAGAGGAACTAATTATAGATGAATCACTAGAAAACAGGAATTTGAAATCTAATGGCCTTCATAGTACCCAGAGTTCACATTTAAGGAGTCCATACATTTCGTCACACGATAGCTCAAGCACAACGACAAGTTCATCAGGCAGCCAATGGGCCATGGATTCGTTGTTGGACGACTCAGATAACGACGTTATACCGTATCGTGGCTCAGAGAAAGGTACACTCCAGAGCAAAGACTGGGCCCAGTATAATTTTATAGATAATCCCGATAAGGAAGCTTTACGCAGGGCGACTTCTTATCCAAACCCTCACCCCTCTAGGCAATTTTATCACAAAGGGTTATACATCAGGGGTTCACATCCGGACGAAGAAAGTTTGGAGAGCTTACCTCAGCTTGCGGAAGCAGCAATAAGATGTATGATCGAGCAAGATGGCTTTAAGGTTTACGAAGACGGAAGTCATGAACATAATATAAAATTATCGGGACTAATTACAAATTTAGAGAAAAGCAACCTCCTGCCAACCCATTGGCAAGGATCATTATCCAGACCAAAATTAGGAATTAGTCTTTCTGGTTTATTCAAACATCATAAAGGTGAATGCGACATTGAAAATGCGCTATCCCTTTTGCCAACCGAAGAAAAACCTGAGGCAAACCATGAGAAAAAAACTGGTCAAAGTTTTGCCGATGGAAACGACAGCTCTCTGATTCAAAGAAAAGATGATGATTTGAAAATAGTTAATCCTGATGCCTCCTTAGGAAGTGATGAGCTGAAGTTAATCAATTCTTTATCAAGCAAAATCCATAAAAGTTTACAGAATTTTTTGCAAGAAAAGAATCTAAAGCCTGAAGATTCTACCAGTGAACAAGCTCATACCTTTCAAGAAAAATATGGTCATCCTGTTGGAATAATCGGTGCAGGTGCCTATGGTGAAGTAAAATTGTGTGCTAGATCTAGAACTGATAAGGATTCCCCCCCATTTGAGACCTATCATGACAAAGAGTATATATATTATGCTGTGAAAGAAGTAAAACCTAAAGCAGACAGCGACCTAGAAAAGTTTTGTACAAAGATTACCTCTGAGTTCATTATTGGGCATTCGTTGAGCCACTACCATAAAAATGGTAAAAAACCAGCTCCCAATATTTTAACAGTATTTGATATTTTAGAAGATAGTTCTTCATTCATTGAAGTCATGGAGTTTTGCCCCGCTGGCGACCTTTATAGTATGCTCGTTGGTAAATCGAAATCAAAAGGCCGGTTACATCCGTTAGAAGCCGATTGTTTCATGAAACAACTACTTTACGGTGTTAAATTTATGCATAATCACGGTATTGCTCATTGTGATTTGAAACCTGAAAATATTCTCTTTTATCCACATGGTCTATTAAAAATATGTGATTTCGGTACGAGTTCTGTGTTTCAAACTGCTTGGGAAAGAAGAGTTCATGCTCAAAAAGGTATCATCGGATCAGAACCATATGTAGCCCCGGAGGAGTTTGTTGACGGTGAGTATTATGACCCGAGATTGATTGACTGTTGGAGTTGTGGCGTTGTTTATATAACAATGATATTAGGTCACTACCTTTGGAGAATAGCCTCGAGAGAAAAAGATATGTCTTACGATGAGTTTTATAAAGAAATGAAGAGTAGTAAAAAATTCAAGATTTTCGAAAAATTAAAGCACATGAACTCAGAATTGGCCACAAATAGAAAACTCGCACTATATAACATATTCCAATGGGAACCTAGGAAGAGGATTTCTGTTGACAAACTATTAGATTCACCGTGGATGAGGCAAACGAATTGCTGTCTGATATATGACTCTACATAAGGATTTTGTATTCATTATACTTGGAAAATTTAACCATCGGAAAGACTCATCATGTAATTTCACAACTAACACTTCAGTAGCGCTGTCTATGAGTTTGCAAAGCAAAAGTCACATATTTAAACTTGAGAATTATATACAGGTGATCAATTAAATAGTAGCAAATGAGCCTTGTTTTTAGATTGAGTTTCGTTCAATATGTCCTCAGTAACTGGGAAGGATCTCTTTTATGTTATTCTCATATGACCCTGCTAGCTAAAGAACATATCTTATTGAAGCCCTTGTCCCTTAGTGTTCTATCTACACAACCATCATTAGCCATAATTCTTGTCCCTAGAGGTTCACCGGTATTCTTATTAATCAAAACACAAGCAGTGTCTCCAAATGCAATCGTAGAGCCATCCTTTCTGCACATATTGCGCTGTTTAGATCTCACAATAATTGCATGACAAATGTCACCTTTCTTAACACGGTTGGTATTGGCTGTTCCTGTGATATTTTGAGTTAGTGGTTTCGCTTTCTGAATAACACAGACTATTCTGTCTCCTACAATTGCTGGGCTCTTAGGAGAACCTTTTTTTATTACTTTAATACATTCAGCTAATTGTGCTCCTGAATTATCGATCACTTTTATAACAGATTTGAGAAAAATCATGTTGCGATGTTAAGAATATATGACGTTATTTTAATCTCAGACAGTTGATTGGTTACTGTTCTTCAATTCCTCTATGTGAATGTCCACACTCCAAAAGTCTATTTGGTCCCTATCAATGGCGCCTTTTCTTCAATGTGTCGTTTTTCTGAAACGTTTGAAAAGCACTCCAAAATCTTTGAGAAATTGCGCATGTTGCACGAAACACAACAATAAGCACTAAGTGACCGATCAAGATACTAAGAAGCTAAGAATATTGGATACTCATTTAACTGACATTCTTGCAGTTAGTTATCTACTTATTTTTATAATAGTGAATGAGTTCATTATAATTTATAAAGAAGTGAGAAAGAAAAGTACAAAGAACAAATTTCATATGTTTGTTTTTTCAATGCAAATCAATATCATCAATCGTAAGTCATAAGTCATAAGTCATAAATCATAAGTCATATGCCTTTTTCAATGTTAATGGTCTCGCTTAGTTCCATTTCATTTTTGAGAACCTCATCTATTTTTTTAAGATCCCATCTCTTGTCCAAATCGATAGTCAAACATCCAATAACTGTATCATACAAGCCCTGACCAATACTTTCCTTACGTTTTCTGTCAAATTTACAGACTTGCGCCAAAGAGAATCGGTCAAAATCACCTGCTTTAATGAGAGAGCGTAACCTCGGTTCGAACTCATGATTAAAAGGTAATTTTCCTACTAACATGGTATATAGCATTACTCCGAAGGCCCATATATCAGACGCTGGTGCTAATGGAGAGATAATACACGGTGAGTCCGTTGAAGAATTTGATGGTGAGTTTACAGTTACTCCAGATTTGTTGACTACAGATGCATTTGCCGAGGATGATATAGAAGAAAAATTAGAGGAAGATGATGATGCTGCGCTAATTTCCGACTGAGAAGAATCCGGCGAATCATAAATATGCATTTCGATCGATCTTGAACGTCTCGTATCCGAATATTTTAAAAGTTCTGGAGAAGCGTAAGGTAAGGATCCAATATATTTAGAAGGTTCGGGCCCCAAATTTGGAAAAACAGTAGTCTTATGCCTCTCGTGAAAGGGACTCCGGTGTTGCGGTTGAGGCTGAGAAGCTGGCTTGTGAAACAAATTAGAAGATGATGACGAGGGTGGTTGATTGAGATGCTTTAGTGAGCGTGAACTGGAACTAACCATTCCTTTCGGCGTAAAGGACTGATGTTGTCGATTCTCAAATTGATATTTTAAGTCGCTCACATCAAAATCGTTGCCTAACTCGTCAGGTAAAAAATTTGTTGTGGGATACTTTACCAAATCCGTTTGTTTACCGTTTTTTCTTTTTCTAAGTCTATTACCACTATTATAATTCTCATCAGAAATATCGTCGGGATAAAGATGATTCTCGTCGAAATGACAGCTCATCCCAAAATCACATAGAAACGCCTTCCAATCCGATTTTTTTTGTTCCTTTTGTAGAAGACAGTTTTCTAATTTTATATCACCATGAACAATACTCTTGGAATGCATGTACTTTAAAGCGGATATTAACTGTATACTCAGAAAAACGGTCATTCTACATCTCTCTCCAAATGGTATTTTAGAGCGTTTCGATTCATCCCAAGATATTACCAAGTCGTACAAGGTACCATCATTAATTCTTTCCGTTAAACAGTACATTGCATATTCCTCAATAAGCTTCCAATTCAAAAGAGGTAGTATTCTATTGTGCTTCAAAGTCCTCCAGATCGCTACTTCTCTCAACACATGCTTCTTAATATTTTGGTGCCCTTTAAACTTTACAATTTTTATCACTCTATTTACACCTGTCTCAGTATCAAAACATTCACGTATGATCCCCCATGCTCCAAAACCTATGATCTTACCGAGCCGATGGCCTAATATTTCCATACCTTTATCGTCTGGTCTTCCACTACCACCGGCGCTCCCACTCAATGAGTTTGAATTCATTTTAGCTATTGACGTCATGGAAGGTGAAAAAGAACTTAGAAATTGGGATGCAATAGAGCCGTGCCTAGATCTTTGTAGGTGACGCCCATTTACGTAGTTATCATTGCTATTATTGGATGTATCTCTATTATTGATGTTATTGTCATTAATTGTCGTCTCTGTAACCGAAGGATTATTGGCGAAACCAGCAAGAGAAAAATTGCTTCTAGAAGATGTCAACATGAATTTTTTAACCAGTGACATCATAGCTTTGTAGTCTTGGTAGGGTGCATGTTCAATAATGACTTTTTTCCTTTGAGAGTAAGGCAAATTTAAAAAGTTTCTGGGAAGTTTCTGAATCAAATCCATCATATCGTTGGGGCTTATTTGCAGTTCTGATAAAGTTGATAATGTCGTAGTCGGAAGAAAATTTAGTGATGAAGCATTCGAGTCAAACGATGCGGGAACTGCAGAGCTTTGAATCGGAAGCGAATATTTCAATTTGGCGAGGGAAAATTTATTATTCTGCGTTATACTATTATTATTACTACTAGTTGTGTATGAGGACCGTCTCTCTGCCTCTAAATTGGAGAGAGGTGTAAATATTGGTTGGCCGCTCCTAGGCAGAGGTATAGGCTTGACCTTAGAGTGCAAATCCCTTGATAAAAGGGAGCCTTCCGTACTTAACGAATCACTGTTTTCTTGCAAAAAACTGTTCCTTCGAAATTTGTTTGGGCTTAACATTGCATCCGGTGAGCTCCAAAGCTCGTAGTTGGTTTTATTATTGTCTTTGATTTCTACCTGCGAAGTGGCGCTACTTCTGAACTCATACAAATCGTCACTTGACTTCTGCCAATCCTTTACTAGCTTAGTGAAGTCTAAATCTGGAACGTACTCCGCCCCCATAGTGTGTAAAGACTGTTTGCTACACGGATCTCCCAACTCAATGCCTCTGGGCCCGTCTCCAGATTTCATCTGATTATTGCCGCCATCGTCCGGCTGAGATCTTGTATGAAGCTGCACCAGAGTAGATCGTGATGGATGCTCATGTTCCATCTTATAGATTTTTTTGGGCCTGAAATAGAGGGTATCGCTGCTGTTTACCCTGTTAAATGCGGACTCGCTTGCAGGTATATCAATTCCTACCAAGCTCCTTATGTCCCTTCCATAGCTGAGATTTGAAACTGGAGAGCCGGATATTGGCGACGCCTTGCCAGAAGAATGTTGTGAAGAGTGGGATGAGTGTGATGATGATATCTGACTCCCGCTTTGTCGAAGTTGTCGCTGTGACGTAAACATTCGTTCGTTTAGACCGTTCTTGTTGAAAAGACTTCTTTCCTTAAATAATAACAACTCTTGCTGGTGAACCTCTCACTCACTTCTCCGATGACTCAGGGAGAGTGTAAGATCCCCCACTGGTAGTTGTTGATTAATTTAATTATCTAATCTGTTCCCCACACAGAGAGATCGCAACGCCATACACAAAGTTCCGGGGGGCTTTTTACCACCCGGATAATAACATTAACGCCGGGATTAGGGTATTTGAGAAAAAGAATGAGGTCCTCCCAGCTGGTTTCCCGCGACTTTTGCAGGGCTGGATAATGGATTCCAGGGCTTCTTTTGCTTTAGTTCTATTTTTATATTAGTATACAAAGAGATGATAGATAGTTTTAAGTACTCACCGTTTGAAAGTTGCACGGTGTCCTTGATGACACATAAAGCTTAGAATCTTCTAGTACGTCTACTCTTTCCTGGTCTATTGGTCTTACCTTTCATTTTCTTGGAGGAATATCCGGAAACATCAGCAGAAGAGTCAGCATCGTTCTTCCTCTTGAATCTCTTCATACCACCTTGTCCATACTTGGCATTCTTCGCAGCTCTCTTTCCGTTAGGCCTGGTTCTATCGGACCGCTTTCCTTCCACTTCTTCTTCTACACCTACGTTAAACTCGGAATGGTCGATCTCGTTATGCTTCCTTTTGTTTTTCAAAGACTTGATCTTGTCTAGTGTTTCTCTCTTTTCCAATTGACGTTTCTGCAAAGTAGCATTTTGAACTTGCTTACCAAATTTCTTTAATTGTCGCTGTCTTCTGGCTTCTTCACGTGCCTTCTTATCACTGGCTTCTTCGATTAGCTTACCCTTGATCTTATCCATGTGCTCATCACTTTTAACCATCTCAGCAAAATAATCCAAAGGTCTTTTAAAAGGTACTTTTAATCGTTTTAACTCGTCGCGTGCCACTAAGACAGCGTCTAATGATTGCTTGTAAAATGCTAACTCCCTCTCGGTATCGTCGTATATGTCCTTGATCTGTTCATCCGTGTTGGTTTCAGAAGTGACACTTTGATGCTCTTGAAAAGAATGTTTTTTCCAGGGCAATTGTACTCTTTCCAAGGCATGCTTCATGGCTTTGGTATTGTTGATGGTTAGTTTATGATGTGGAACAACATCTGCATCAGAATCGAATTCTACATCGGACAATGGAACGTCCAGTTCCTCTTCCTCTTCTTCCTTAGTTTCTTCTTCGGCAACTACATCAGCACCCTGATCTTCCCCAGACTCATCGTTAGACTCATCGTCAGACTCAGAATCACTCTTGGCCAATTTTTCAAGATCCAGCCTTCCATCCTCATCATTATCTTCTTCGTCTTCCTCATCGCCGGACTCATCCTTTTGAGCCTTTGTGGCTTCCTCTTCTTGCATCTTTTTTAGTTCTTTCTTTAATTTTCTTCTCTCCTTTTTAGACATGGCCCGGCTTTGATATTCTTCGATGGTAGAGACAACTTCTTTATTATTATCGATCTGCTCCTTTTGCTTCTCCAGCTTTTTCAAATCAGTGGCTGAAACAATGGTTGGTTCCTCTTTCTTCAAATCTTGGGATTTCTTCTTTTTTAGATCATTTTGAAGTCTGTCAGCTTTTTCAATGTCCTTTTGGTGCGAAAGCAACTCCTTCAATTTAAAACCTTTTGCCATTTTTTATTAACTGCTGTTCGCCGATCTATACTTTGTTCCTATTCGACTACTCAGTAGGATGGAATTTTATGAAGCTCATCTCATCTGTATTTAGACAGAAAATGAAAAATTTTCAACTTCCGATGGGCAATACAATCACTAATTACGAAAATACATAAAAGAGTTGCCTTTACAACTACTATCTACACATCATGCATAGTCTATAAATACTCTATGAATCTATGGTATCAGACCATTTTCTCTCAACTGAACAAATAGTTCAGTGCTTATATACTTTTCTAATGTCGGGCCATCATTTGACATAAATCCACCGGTAGAAATACCCTTCCGCCTTCTTGTTTTCATCACAAAATCACGGCTTAAACTATTGATAGGTGCTGCCTTCAATTTTGGAATAAAGGCATCTTTATCCATAACATCGCCAGGCACCTTTCTCCAGATCTTGTGCCAAAAGTACAACTGGCACATACCAAGACCGTTTGTACATAATCTCAAGTCTGTTTCGAACCCTGGAGATTCGATAACTGGGATTTGTCCACGAATCTCCATCAACGGCGTTCCCACCACTTTTATTGTCTTGTATATCCTGCTTCCACGCCTCTTCTTAACGAGCTCTTCTACTATTGGCAATAACGGAGCATGAACTGTGATGTTAACTTCATAAACAGGTTCCAGCAATGCTGGCGTTGCTGTTAACAAACCAACATAACAAGCTTTCCTCATTAACGGAATGATTTGGCTTTTTGTAATGTCGATGTTTGTATCGGACGGTACCGTGATTGATAACAACTTATACTGTACGCCATAAATTGGCTCTTCTGCTAAAGGTCCCTCTTTCACGGCCCAGTAAAATCCTTGTATTATTTGTTGTTTATATTCAGATAACAATTCAGGGCTGACTTCACCTGGTAAAGTGTCATTAATTAATACATTTCCATTATAGAACGACCAAACGTTTCTCGATGCCAACGAATCCCACCCATACTCTGTCCTCAATATTTTGGATAGTTTCCTTGGGTTGTCAATTATTTCATCGATATTCAAACAGTTTTGACCCTTTCCTAACACGTTCTTGCTCAAGTCTTGGATCATCTTAAAGTCCAGTGGTTCGGCAGTAACACTAATCGATAAGCCTAGCGGGTCTTCATCATTCAGGCGGGATATGGAATTGTTTACGGGTATTGAGGCGAACGATTGATTTAAGCAACTTTCCGAAAAAACAGTCAAAGGATCTGATGTTTTGATCTCTATATCTGCATACCTTGTCCTTAAATCATACAGTAAACAATCCATGTACAACTCACCATTCCCCAATATCACATGTTCTCCAGATTCCTCGACTTTGACAACAACACCTGGGTAGTACTTCGTGACTTTGTTGAGGGCATGCAATAACTTTGGCAATTCTTTTGGTAGCAAAGGCTGAAGAACAATTTTGAAAACTGCCTCAGTGATATAATCCAAGGGTTTGAAGTACTTTAGTAGCTTCAGGTCTTCCATACTATTCACAGAATACAACGTAGCGGATTTAATGTATGCACTGGATATACCTTTTATCAGTACTATCTGTCCTTTGTGCGCTTTATTAAGCGGGTAGACATACCTACCACCTAATAAACCAATTTCCTCAACCGTACATATAGGTGTTTCGTCATCATCACTATCCCCCTCTTTGTCGAAGCTTTCTATCTCTGTATTATAAAAAATTTCCCTTTTTTGGCGTAATTCAGATTGCGACGTGTCTAGTATACGCACTTTCTCCCCTCTCTTCAGAAGGCCAGAGTATATGCGAACAAGAGACCATTCTGTTCCACCATAATCCAAAGTCTTCAACACATGAGCCCATAGGACATCTTCTGAAGTATTTTTTCCTGGACTTGAAAGATAGTTTACTTTATTATCAGTTAATGTAAGTGGCTGGTGACATCTTGTTATGGAATCCACAAGACCAGTTTGTTCCTTGAAGATTAGCTGTAAAACATGTTTCAAGAAAGGTTGTGGATCATACTTGAGAACTTCATGATTTAGATCAATCTTAAAACTCCTCCTCAATAGATTCTTCAATTTATCTTTTTCCATAGACAGAGTGTAGGAGAATATTTTGTAGATCGGATTGAGAATAAACTCGACGAAGGTTGGGTACCCTTCCACACTATCAAACGGTTTTGACTGAAAGCTGCCCTTATAAAAGTAAACGCTACCCCATAGCCGTGCGATAAAATCATTTATTTTAGAAGGAGGAATTGAGTGCGAGTAGTAATAAGCTACAAATTCCTTGACAGTAAAAGTAAAGCCCAGCTTTGCCGAGGCAAAAATTATATTATTGCGTGCCGGTGAAAATACCTGCCCATTGGTGAGTAAATTGATATCTGTAATTATGTGATTTAACTTCAAATATGCGTCCATTGGCGGTAACTTCAGATCTAAAATCAGTCTATCTAGTTTATTGATAACAAAACACATCGCTAATTTATTTCTGATACTTTGTTTTATTAGTTGCTCCACTACGGAACTAACACCTTCTACAACATCTATCACAATCAAAGCCAAATCACTTGCAGCAAGTGCCACAGCCGTTTCATCCATAAAATTGGCGTGTCCCGGAGCATCCAAAAAGTTCATTATATTAGACTTCGATTCTAAATTGGTGCAAAGTAGAGTGGAACCATTAAGTTTAATGGAAATTCCCCGATCTATTTCTTGTTTCATATTATCCATATATCTTAATGGTTTCCATCCAAGTTCCATGTTCCTGGACATACCTGGGATGCGTTTGTGCGAATCAATTACTAAAAGATCCATAAGAGAGGTTTTACCTGAATGAAGGGGCCCAATTACGCCGACATTTATTATTCTTTCTGGGATATCTGTCATTGAAAGCATGTAATCTCGATTGTATTTAGTTTTTGGGATGTTTTTCTTTAGCTGTGTAAAAACTGTGTGCTCTTGCAACTTAGTTCGCTCTGCCACTGGCTTTACCAATGGAGTCTCTACTGACTGTGTGTTCGCGGTTTCTATTAATACTTCCACTTCCTTGTCATAAGAATATTCCAAGGAAGTCCCAACTTCCTTGTCATTTCCTACTGAGATAAACTGACTGGCCTCAATTCCATTCTTGTCACCGCTTTCCCCAATTATATCTGTTTCGTATCGTTCCTGCTTATCTAGCACTTCTTCTTCTTCTTCTTCTACTTCTTCATCAGAATCAAAAGGATTAACTCCGACTAGATTCCCGAATTCGTCAAACAAATCATCGCCTTCCATATTGCAAGGCTAGTCACTTTTGTATACAACTTTCAGAGAAAATCAGTCAACTACCTTCAGCCGTTGGTGAATAATATTACAAAGCCTTGTTTTCTGCTACTTTTGAAATTTTTCAGGCCTTTCCGGCATTAAAATTTCCGCAATGAGGCTTTAACAATAAATTATCATCATATAAGGATAACCAGAAAGAACAAACTACTACTTTTATTAAGAATATTGCTCTGAGCATTTGTCTGTCGCTGAACTATAGAATCAAGCTAAATAAATGGAAAATGCCAGAGTATACACTACTGGCTGATAATATAAGAGAGAATATTGCCCATTTCGATCCGAATGATATATTTGATAACTTGCACACCATTGTTCATGAGGATGACGACCAACATAATGAAGAGGCAGAGCATTTCAATTATGATCAGGTGTTGGATAAATCCCTACTGTCAAGGGGTTCTATTGTCGGACTCGGTTTAGGATTAATGAGTCCGGTGCTAGGAATGTGCACTAGTATGGCTATTGGCCTAATTAATGGTGGCCCTTTAACTATAATGCTAGGCTTCTTAATTAGTGGTGTGTGTATATGGTTTTCTTCACTTTCTCTTGGTGAGATTGTTTCTAAATTCCCGATGGAACTACACGTTGGTAGTGCCATGTTGGCCCCGGAAACCCTGAAATTGGTGTGTTCATGGTACACTGGTTGGTTAATGCTCATAGGGAATTGGACAATGAGCACCAGTATTACTTTTGCAGGTGCTCAATTAACTATTTCTTTGATTTTGATGACAAATTCAGATCTAATATCTGAAGCACATCTGATATTTTACACAGTCATTGTATTCTACCTGGTCGTGACTGTCGTGGGTCTCGTGAATTTGAAATTCGCACGATTCATTGAAATAATAAACAAAGTGTGCGTTTATTGGATCATATATGCCATTATATTTATCGATATTCTTCTACTGGTATTCCACAAAGGTAAGTTTAGGTCGTTGAAATACGCACTATTTCACTTTGACAACAATCTGTCGGGGTACAAAAGTGCATTTCTTTCTTTCATTATTGGATTTCAACAATCTAATTTCACATTACAAGGATTCAGCATGTTGCCTGCTCTAGCTGATGAAGTCAAAGTTCCTGAGAGGGATATTCCGCGTGGTATGTCGAATGCAGTATTATTATCTGCGTTTTCTGGAGTAATATTTCTTATACCAATAATGCTAATTCTTCCTGATAACGATTTGCTTTTCACAAATCATAAGGTTCTGCCAATTGTGAACATTTTTACAAAGTCAACCGATTCAGTGGTTCTATCCTTTTTTTTGGTACTCTTAATTTTAGGAAATTTATTATTTTCTGGAATTGGCTCGATTACTACGTCATCTCGTGCTGTCTATAGTTTTAGTCGTGATCAGGCTATACCATATTATGATAAATGGACTTTTGTGGAGCCAGATTCGCAGTCAAGAGTGCCAAAGAATTCAGTTATATTGAGTATGATAATATCATACTTCTTAGGACTACTTGCGTTGATTTCAACGGCTGCATTCAATGCTTTTATAGGGGCAGCCGTACTATGCCTTTGTTCTGCAACTTTCATTCCGTTGGTTTTGGTGTTGTTTACGAGAAGAAGAGCTATTCGAAGTGCGCCAGTGAAAATTAGATATAAATTTGGTTGGTTCATCAACATTGTTTCTATCGCGTGGCTATTGCTGTCTATGGTTTCAGTTTGTTTACCAACACAGCTGCCTGTAACATTCAAAACGATGAACTATGCCTTAGTGGTTTATGTATTCTGTATCTTGGTTATTACTGGTCTTTATTTCAAATGGGGGAAGTACAATTTTAGATTGCCCTTGGCAGATGATATTAAAGCTCCAATTCCCAGTGATCCGGAAGAAACTGTTTTTGAACTGGAGAATAGTAACGTTGAGAATACTCTGAACTCTGAAGCGACAGTAAAAGCATCTGTGGAAGATTTTTCTGAAGAAAGCTCAAAGAAGCCTCATCCTAGAGGTAGTTATGAGAATCCCTTCGAAGAAAATGAAGAGAATGTCATAGCCGATTATAATGATGAGCACTATAAAGAAGAACAAGGTTTTGATCTTGCTGATGATCGTAGGCATGACATATAATCACGATCATGGACCATTATATTTTGGGTGGAAAACGGTTTACATAAAAAGAAAGAATATACGTGTACTTAATTTATCAAGTGAATAGGGCACTCGCCAGAATTAGCAAAACACCGGCACAGCACCATTTCAAACAAGTCGTACCAGAACTATGGGACTGTTTCATTTCTTTATCACCTTCTCCTTGATGATGATGATGTCCATCGCTAAACCCGATACCAGTTTGGAACATCTGCAAACCGATTACCAATAGGAATCCTGCGGTGATGCTTAGTAAAAGATCCATATTGGGTTCGTCTTCCCTAGGAGTACTGCCCCTGAAGATGAAATAACCTATTAATGCACCCAATGGTTGAGAACCACCACCAAGAACAGTGGTTATTAAGATAGCGACCCATTTAGATTCAAAAGCAGTGTAAAATGGTAAAGTCATTGCAAACCCTTCGACGAAATTATGAATTGTTAAACTTAAAAAAATGGAAAACCCTAGGGACTTCGACGAGTCTGATCTATTAGTGTAGAAAATAATGAACCCTTCCGGGAATTTGTGCAATGCAAGAACTAGACAAGTTTGCATACCAATAGACAACAATTTAGAAAAAGGAGTCTCTAAGTGGTGATGGTGACGGTACAAAGAACCATTTTCTGAGTGACATTGTGTTTCTGTCAATGAGGTCCGATCCTCGGCTATATCATTTTCCAAAGATGATGCTGAAGAGTGTGATAATTGGTTGGAACCATAATTTCCAGTAGATTCAGAGGGATTATGATGACGGCTGGAAAGAAAATTTCTACGGTACAACGATAAATTTTCTAGATCATATCCAACATTATTTTCCATACAGACAAGACCACGATGATCCTTATTATCGGGTTGTGAATTATCATCAACCGCATCACACCGGTGTGGTACATTTCTTTCACTTTGAGAAGATCTTATAACTGGTGGAACACATGCGATATATTCTGGTTGTTCTGATTGCAAGAGCGGTGTGCACTTGTCTAGGTCGCAGCACGCACCTTCCGATTTCCTTCTCGTTAGCAAGTCAATCAAGGACACCTTTCTTTTCATTTCCGGCCTATGGCTATCCTTTGAAACTAATGGATCATTTTCAGAAGCACTTGAAGAGGTCAGATACCCATGTTCAGGGCGGGAACTCTCTAGGCCATGGTCAGTGTCGAGATGTGAATGTGAATGAGAGAGCGATTGTGCATGTATATGAGAATCGGGGCTATGATCAGACTTATCAGCACAGTGTACCAACGATTCGCTGGCGAAAGCATGAACAAGGTAGTTTAAAAAAAAACTGAGGCAAATACCCAGAAGCAACCCAGGAAATACCTTGAACCGGTTCGATTTTTCGATTCGAGGCAACAACATATATAGCGATGTAGTGATCATAGACCCGGCACTTAGAGAAAGACCGTAGTTGACCAATTTAGATTGACTATTCCGCCTGCTATCAAACGCGACCGATAACAACGGCACACATAGGGCTCCTAGTATGCATAGCACTGACGATATTAAAGAAAATAGCAGCCACCTGGGAATTCTTTCCATTCTTCTTTACTTTTCTCTACTATAGCTCCTCACCAACAGTGGGATACACTAATCTTCAGATTCTGGGATTGTCCAGTACTGTGCATATATAATACATCAGTGAGTAGGAGCATCATTCATAATATTGGAAAAAGTCCATCACCGTTAAGGTAGTTATCACAATTCACGGAACTACTTTAAAGGTGCGTACTTGAGGGAAAGGCAACATTTGAACTATTTATCGACTACGAGGACCCATAGTATCATCGAGTTGGCGAAAATGGGTGTGCAGTGGGTAATGCGATGCCTTCTGTAATCTATCATCCTCAATTTCAGGTTAAACATGTGTCAAATCTAAGGCGAGTGTGGTGCACGGAGCTTACCTTCCATTATTAAGTAATCATTACAACGTTTTTTTGTTTGACGAATGTGGTGAGAAGAGAGAGGTTTAGTGGTGATCCTTGAGGAGTAGAATACAAGTGAGTTGTATCTAGAATTCGTTAATAGGTGAGTGTCTTTCTTTGCATTAGTGGGTAGAAGTTATTATTTGTTTATTTGTTTGTTGTCTCTATTTTGGATAGACGTGCGTGGTTTTCCTAGTGGATGGTTTGAACAAAGCAGGCTCTCAGGATTGATTGATTAATCTGCTTTAGTGTGTGACGTTTTGCGACTAGCTTTCGTTGCCACCAGGAAATAAAAAAAGAAGGGTAGTGAGTGGAGCGTCTTAAAGCTTGTTGGTGAGAGCCTCCAGTACCGTTTGCGCATTAAAACTGTTTTGTAGGGCAACCTTGTAGAGAAGGTGAAGAAGGTGAGCTTAAATGTTAGGTAATTTACTGAGAAATAAGACTAGTTCTTCTGTATCCGAGAAGAGTTCACAGCATTCCGATTATTCCTCGGTAGTGCCCAATGTCCCTGTGTACTGTAAAGCGGCGAGCACAGGAACTACCAAGACCGCTGTTGGCGCTCTTTTAGATACCGCAGTCAATGTGGAAAAGCATTCAGAAATGCTTTCGACAACTTCCCCGCCCATTTTAGATCACATATCAGATGATTTGAAGCTAAAGCTTTTTGGATCCAGGGATATTCCGTATAGTCGACCCATTGATTCACTTCAGAAAAATGGGGTTGTCAACACAGAGAAAATTACCTTTATTAATGAGAAGACGTATGTATTTAGGGTTTTAATCATTGAGGAAGCCGGTCAAATGGCGTGTAGAAATAATTACCGTGATATTTTTGATTACACCACGTCGAAAGCCTCGAATTCGATGGAGCAAATAAGGCCGAGTGAATTAAAGGAGTACATATTTGGTTCTCCTGTGAGGTCCTCGGATTTGACGCAATGTGACAAAATAAGGACCATTCCTAACTCAGATTTGGTACTTATAACAAGAATATTCTATTATACACATCAATACAACCGCATTGCGGTCAGCTTGTGTATACCCAAAATCTTGTTGCCCGTAGTTGCAGAGTCATGGTCTTGCATTTCATCATGGTTGACCCAAACTCAAAAAATGCTCATCAATTTCCTGACTATAAACCGTACTATGCAAGAAAATACTGGTAATTACGATAATAATTCTGTTATAAAATTGTCGAATATAGATATTAAAACACATTATCCAAAAGAAATTGAAATTATGGTTCAAACTTTACAGAAAAGAGTTATCCCGTGTTTACGTTCTATGTCCGAGATCCCTAGGCTTTTCCTGTACCCTGAGACATTCAAAGAGTTTGTTCACGTTTGGTTCAAAAGCATATTCAATTGGATTGAAATCAAGGATGGTCCTAAATTAGGTTTTCTTCCACTCCTAATGGCAATGGTTATTTCTGATTACAGATATACTATGAAGGAATTGAAGACATCCAAGATCGTCATTCTCTCAGGAAACATGGTGGTTGCCAACAAATTACTGTTTATCTTATCGTCCTTATTAGAACCAAAGTACAAAGGACAAATAACAATACGCCAGGAAAATATGAGGTCAGATTTGTCCGCTGCACCAAGAGATAAATCTAATAACAATTTTTCCGACAGATCTGAGACGGAATTAAGTACTTTAACTTCTAATGACAATCTTTTGGGTCGTGCAGAGAACAACAGTTGTCATAATATCTACAACAGTAATGCCAATCCCAATAACTTTGGATCTCCCAATTACCATTCTTTAAGGAAAGGGTGGCAAATACCCAATCGGAGGAACTCGAATACCTCTGTTTCAGTATCTTCAAGCGAGTCTTTAGCGGAAGTTATTCAACCATCTTCCTTCAAAAGTGGGAGCAGCTCATTGCATTATTTATCGTCTTCTATTTCAAGCCAACCTGGTTCTTATGGATCTTGGTTCAATAAAAGGCCGACACTCTCTCAATTCTTTCAACCAAGCCCTTCTCTTAAACATAACGAGTCATGGGAAAGGCTACAAACAACTAATGGTAATTTACAGAGAACTTCGAGTTCTTCCTCATTGCAACAAGCAACATCTAGGCTATCCTTAACCACCCCGCAACAATCACCATCCATCAGTGAATATGATGAATATCCTTGGATGGGGACACCAGGCTCTCCGAATGTTGGAGATGCATCTCATGCACCCCCCTTGATAAAGAATATTTCATATAAGTTTCCACTCAAGAATGTTGACCTGAAAAGAGATTGTCAAAGAATTTCTCAAGATAAGCTTTTGGATGAGGCTTTTGAGAAAATATGTCTTCCTTCCTTGAGTGATCTAGATTCCACCTACGAAATTTTCCCTGGTAATTCTTCATATGCAGATATTCTGACTACTGACTCTGACATTGGTGATGATTTAATGGACAAACCTTTAGAATTATTACCCAAGTATACAATGTATCTAACACATTTCAGTAACTTTTTCCAATTGCAAGCATGTCCTGTCGGTCAAGAATCAGAGAGCAGAATAACGAATTCCATGAAGATTGACCTGCTAAGGACTGATTACACGAGAAGTTTACTGGTTTCATTACGCTCGAGGGATATTAGGGATGTTGCATTGAAAAGGGAGTTTGCCGGTAATGGTAATAATAATAACCACGATATTTATGATGAACACTCTACCGGGAAAAGGAAATATGTGTTGAAACAGAAAACCAAAAAAATCTTTTCCTGTGGCAAAATTGGCAAGTTGAGTAATAGTTTAGAGAATTGCGTTAATTTTGTGGAAAGTAGTATAAAGAATGCAATGATGCTATATGATGATAATGGAATAAATGGCGATCTCCGTGATTCAGAAGCGCTACACATTTTTTCATCTCTTGTTCATTATTGTAATACACGTTAGCGGTTTTTTTTCGTCATTGTATGTTTAATATATTCCGATATACCTAAAAGGAGTACAATATGTGTTTTTTCTTTATATATGCTTTTTTATTCATTTATTGGTTTTTTTTCAGTACATAAGCGTTCTGTGTACTACGCAACTTCGACTTGTTGGCTTTCCATAAACATTTTCATCAAGAAAAATAATATCTGCTACATTTTCTTTTTATATTTGCCGTTCTTGTGGTTATTAGGAACTTTTTTGCAATATCGGAAGCCTACCAAGCAAGTCTTGGTGGTCTATCGCATTCACTGCTAATCTATGGCGGGGAGCGCTTTCTATAAAGCAGTAACTGCTGAAAAAAAGCGCTGCACCAAGTGAGTTCACACTAACCATCTCAGTGGTAGCCATTTCAACTTATGTTAAGATTTATCACTAGTTTCAAACACAGAACAGCTTTTAAATAAAATGATACAACGTTACTATTGCCCACATTGCCAATGTGTTAGATATCGTAGGTATGGGTGCAGTGACTTTCCTAGAAGCGTCGGTGCAAATTTTTCTGTCATTGTGACACTAATTAGGAAACTTTTCGACAATCAAAGTGTAATTGAAGAAGTAATAATGGAAACTTGAAACTTTGAAACTTTGTCGATAATTGCATCATTGTTTTTCGTTTCATTTGGCTGTTATCGCGGAGAGCATGGTTCTACACATAAATTGACCGGAGCGATTCTTTTGAAATGGCATACCAATATATAAAGGTGTGTGTGTGTGTGACAAGAATAACCTGTAAATTCCTAGACATTTGCTTTATCAGATATTGACACATTTATTTTATCTTCAGTTTTAGTTTGATTATAAGCAATCAATCCTGTGTAGAAAATAAACCAAAAATATTTCAATAAGATTCATGTCATACAAGTCAACAATAATAGGACTTTGTCTACTAGCTGTGATATTATTAGTTCCGCCTTTAGCATGGCATTCCAATACCAAAAATATTCCAGCCATTATCTTGATAGCATGGCTCCTAATAATGAATATGACGTGTATCATCGACGCAGCAATATGGAGTGGCGAAGATTTCCTAACAAGATGGGATGGTAAAGGTTGGTGTGATATCGTCATTAAGTTGCAAGTTGGTGCAAATATAGGTATATCCTGTGCTGTTACTAACATCATTTATAATTTGCATGCTATATTAAAGGCAGATAGTGTTTTACCGAATTTGTCATCATGGACAAAAATTGCTAAAGATCTTACGATCAGTTTATTGACTCCAATAATTATCATGGGATTTTCGTATCTATTACAAGTGTTTAGGTATGGTATCGCACGTTATAACGGTTGTCAGAACCTACTGTCTCCCACATGGATTACTACTGTTCTGTATACAATGTGGATGCTTATATGGTCGTTTGTCGGCGCTGTTTATGCCACCTTGGTATTGATTGTGTTTTATAAAAAACGTAAAGACGTAAGGGACATTTTACACTGCACCAATTCAGGTTTAAACCTAACAAGATTTGCAAGGTTATTGATATTTTGTTTCATCATTATTCTGGTCATGTTCCCTTTTTCAATTTACACCTTCGTCCAAGATTTACAGCAGGTTGGCGGACACTATAGTTTCAAAAACACCCATTCTAGCACCATTTGGAACACCATTATTAAATTCGATCCTGGTAGACCAATTTATAATATATGGCTTTACGTTTTGATGTCCTATTTGGTATTCCTAATATTTGGTTTAGGCTCTGATGCTTTAAGTATGTATTCTAAGTTCCTGCGTTTGATCAAATTGGGCTTTGTGCTAGATCTATGGAAAACTTTTGTTGATAGAAATAAAGAAAAACGTGTTGGTAAATTACTCACCAAGTTATCATCGAGTAAAGATTTCAATAATCCATTTTCCACAGACTCTGAGAATTACATTCCTACGTGCACAGAAAACTATTCTCCTTGTACAGGTACACCGATATCCCAAGCGCATTTCTACGTAGATTATAGAATTCCAGAAGATCTCGGAAGATCTCAGAATAAAAGTAAAAAAAATCTGTTCACTAGAGGGGAATCAGACTATATTCTTGATGAAATGGGACTAAAAGAAAGTAGGCACATGCCTTACGTCATACAAGGACAAAGCCTTGACGACGAGGTATCACTAGGAGGATTCTCAAAGGTTACTCTGGATTATTCAGAGAAACTTCACAATTCTGCAAGCTTGAATTTTGAGGGTGAGAGCCTTTGTCACTCTCCAGTTTTGAAAGAGGGAGATTCAAGTTCGATTGAGCACAGTTCAGAAGGTACTGCAGGTCTTTAGTAGGGGATTACTGCGGAAGGAGAATACACTATAATTAGTATAATATAATATAAACTTTATTTATTAAGAATAGTATTTTTCATTCTATACAAGCAAGCAATATTTTAATATATCAATTCTTCTGACATTATTTTTGGAACAATTCTTAGCGAATTATGTTTACAATTTTAATATCTTTGTAACTTAATCAATTCACGTGAGGATACTCATTAGAGATATACCATTTTTGTTAATAGTCAAAGAATGTTTTGTTGCTTACCATCAGAATCTCCTTTATCTTTATCCTCTACAAGCAAGATTGAAGATACTACTTGTGTCATTCAACAAAATTATTACTGTCATAGAGAATGTTACGTGAAAAATGATATAATTCTGGGGCTCATAAAAATGCCAAAGTAGTAGGATTGAGTACATAGAAGAATAGAACGTGTATAATTGCTTCACTCAGTGGCTCTTTTACCTTACTATAACATAATTGGGTAATGGATACATCAATATATTCCCATGCCTTGGATATCTGGGCCAAAGCAGATTTAACGAAACTTCAGAAGGAATTAGATGCTGATGTCATCGAAATTAAGGAAAAAGAGACCTTGTCATTAAATTCAAGAAAATCCTTGGCTACTGAGACTAAGAAGTTCAAAAAGCTCGAATCTGAGCAAAAATTGAACAATGTGAACAAAATTATTAAGCAATATCAGCGCGAAATTGATAATTTGACACAGAGATCAAAATTTTCTGAAAAGGTTCTATTTAACGTTTACGAAAAACTCTCAGAGGCCCCTGATCCGCAACCATTACTACAAAGTTCATTGGAAAAACTGGGAAAAATTGATGATTCAAAGGAACTTAAAGAAAAAATAAGTTATCTCGAAGACAGGCTAGCAAAATATGCGGATTATGAAACTTTAAAATCGAGATTATTAGATCTGGAGCAAAGCTCCGCAAAGACGTTAGCAAAAAGACTGACTGCGAAAACTCAAGAAATCAATTCTACTTGGGAGGAGAAGGGTAGGAATTGGAAGGAGAGAGAGACAGATTTGTTGAAACAATTAACAAATGTGCAGGAGCAGAATAAGGCACTAGAGGCGAAAATATCCAAAAATATTGATATTGGAGATAACGGAATTGAAGGGGATTATCCACAAAACAATCAAAAAGATATATCTACAAGGATTGCCGAGTATAATTTAGTAACTCAAGAATTAGAAACTGCGCAGGCCAGGGTTTATCAATTAGAGAAGAGAAACGAGGAATTAAGTGGAGCTCTTGCAAAGGCAATTAGTGAAGCAGAGAAAGAAACTGAATTACATGCGAAGGAACTCAAACTCAATCAGCTAGAAAGCGAAAACGCATTGCTGAGTGCATCCTATGAGCAGGAACGAAAGTCGACAACTCATGCGATAAGCGAATTAAGAGAGCAATTGAATGGGGCCATAGCAGAATCAGAATCTTACAGGTCAGAGCTGGAAACTGTGAGAAGGAAATTAAGTAACTATTCAGATTACAGTACGATAAAGGAAGAGCTTTCTGCTTTGAAAAAAATTGAGTTTGGAGTAAACGAAGATGACTCTGATAATGAGACCGACTCTAAAAATAATGATGATAAAACTGTCGAAAGCTCTTTACTATCTGCCAATAAAAAGCTTCAGGCAACTCTAGCGGAATACCGTTCAAAAAGTACAGCTCAAGAAGAGACATGTATTGAACTGAAAAAATCCGTAGATCAATTTAAACACCAAATAGCCGTCCTTGAAGAAGCGAATGAAAAATTAGAGAGGGATCTAGAAAAAGTAGAAAATGTTGGTCCTCACTTTAATGACGCTGCAAGTATGATGTCTGGTGTAACAAGACAAGTTAACAATCGAACCTCCCATAAAATTTCACCAACGACCTCTATAATTGGTATTCCTGAGGATGGGGAGCTTACTGGGAACCAATCAACCATTTTGCCAATAGTAACTAAACAAAGGGATCGATTCCGTTCGAGAAATATGGATTTGGAGAAGCAACTAAGGCAGGGAAACTCAGAAAAGGGCAAACTCAAACTGGAAATTTCCAAGCTAAAAGGTGATAATACGAAGCTTTACGAGCGGATAAGGTATTTGCAGGCCTATAATAGTAGTAATACCTCCGCTCATCCAAACCCAGAAGAGATTGACGTGGAATCTCAATACTCAAGGGTTTATGAAGAATCATTACATCCGATTGCAAATTTTAGACAGAATGAATTAAACCACTACAAGAACAAAAAACTATCAGTTCTAGAAAAATTGTTCTTGAGTTTTGCCAAAGTTATTCTACAAAATAAAATGACAAGGATGATATTCTTATTTTACTGTATCGGTTTACACGGGCTTGTGTTCATGATGAGCATGTATGTGATTAATATCAGTGGTTATATGACACCTGAGGTTGGTATAGTACAATCTGCAAAGTCTTCGGCAAACTCGAACGGAGGATTGAGTGGTGCCGGCCCTGTTCACGGTATAAATTGATAGATGCTTTTATGCACTAAATGTCAGTAACATGGCATGGAAGATATATATACTCCGTACTGGAGGATGAAAAATAACGACTATTATATTGATATAGACAGTAGCATTTCCGATCAACTTACCTATATGAATTTCTCAGTGTCACGAACACTCTTTATAATTTTGCTACTTCGAAAGGGGCTTTAAGGTATACCTTTCATTGGATTTCTTGAACGCAGAGTTATCCGATATAATATAATAATATTTAATAAAAAACTTATTTTGGAGTTATGTGATATGACGGGAAGATAAAATTACATAGATAAAAGATTAAAACTAATAGAGAATTATATTATCATTATTTTTCATCTTCTATTTAAGCAGCAATACGCTTTTGGGCGGCGATTCTACCTCTTTGTCTAGAAGTCAATCTGACGGCCTTCTTTTCAGCAGCCTTAGCAACAGCTTCTTCCTTTTCAGTGACAACTAATTCAATGTGGGATGGAGAAGATTCATACTTGTTGATTCTACCGTGAGCTCTGTAAGTTCTTCTTCTTTGCTTTGGAGCTTGGTTAACTTGAATGTGGGAAACGTACAATTTAGTAGCATCCAAACCTTTAGCCTGTAATAAAAAAATTTTTGGTTAGTAAAAAGAATTCAATCCCAAAGATCGTAAAGATGAAATAGAAAGAAAAGTATCGATCACGTTCTAAAACGGTCGTGAAGAAATATCAAAAGCATGCAATGGTATCTCTCGTCTGCTTTGTCCGTATAACAATTTATCAAAATCTCGTAATTCTGAAACTCCTCCCACAATGGATGTGGTGGCCGCATTTGATCTCTTACTCTTTATTAAATATATTCATGTGTTTCAATATTTCAGTTCATCTGTTTCATCCTATAATAAATGTAAAATAGTCTTTAACATACTTCAGCGTTGGCAGCAGCGTTTTGCAACAAACCTTGAACGAACTTAACAGACTTAGCTGGCCATCTAGCCTTGGTGACACCGAATTCCTTACCTTGAGCGGTTCTACCAATGGAAGAGTTAAATCTTCTGAAAGGAATGGCTCTTTGGTGGTCCAAAACTTGGTCCAAGTATTTTTGAGCCTTGGTCAATTCCCAACCGTTGATAGCTTGAGCAGTTTCTCTGGTGTTCTTGAAAGAAACACGCAAGTAGGAACCACGAGCAGAAGCGGATTTAGCAGGGTTAGTGGAAGTAGCACCGTATCTAGCCATTTTAATCTATTAGTAGTTCTTGAGGACTCTTTGTTTGCACTTCAAGATTTAGCCTTAAAAGCGTTAGTAATTGTTTTATGCTAGGCGTAGCAGCTATATTCTTTGGAATTTCCAACGTAGTGACAAAACAAACTAGGACAGTCCCTGTCAAAGCTCATGGGAGTAGGCGGGAGCGTCTCATTCTCCCAATTGGAAAAGGAGGAAAGTCCCCTGAGGATACACTGAAGCGGTTTTCTTTAGGTGGGCTGCTCCCCCGAACAAGTTTCCATATTACGAATTTGCCCCGCCGCCGGCATGTTATTCCAATTTCAATTTCCGAAAAATGCAACATCATGAAGTGTATGGGGTTTGATAATGTTAGGATGTTCAATAGTCCGAGCTCTCATCCGAAAGTGTAGATTACCACTGAAACCTAAAATGTCGCATTAGATATTGAAGTTATAGTTATAGATCGAAAACTGCAAAAATTGCCAGCTTATCATAATAATATTGAAATTTAATTGAAGGATTCTGTACTGCTAATATGTATTCTTAAGTAGATAACAAAAAAGTTGCACATTATTAACCCACCCAAATTCTTATATTTTATACTTTTGTAGATTTGCTGATTTCTAACAAATATACAAAGTGTTTTGATAATCTATGTCATAATAAAGGGATAATATATTACTTACTTACGCTCTCATTTGGCTCATAAAGCTGCTAAAGAGTCAAACAACACTGAAATACTTTCACCATAATGATCACGACGAATACATTCTGCGAAAATTGGAGATACATCGATAGTGACCAATTTTTTGGATCCCGCTATGCGTTCGCCAGAAATAGGGTATGTGTTTGTGACTACAATTGTATCAATAGCATCTGATTTTTCAAGTTCTTCCAAACAGTCGCCAGTGAATATACCGTGGGTAGCCACAACATACACCTTCTTGGCACCACAATTTTGTACTAAATGTTCAGCAGCGCTAATAAATGAACCCGGTCTATCGATCATATCATCTAAAATAATGGCAGAACGGCCACGAACGTTACCAACCAATGTAATTAATTGTTCTCTATAGAGAACTGGAACTTCTTCTTCATCTTCAGAATCGACAGCATCGTATGTACCGCCCAAACCATGCGAATCTAAAGCGTCAATAGAATTCAGTTCACTGTCAGATTCCAAAATGGCGTCCTCATCGTCGTCAGCCTCATCGTCACCGATAACGTGACCGTTACGGATTCTAGCAGTTTGAATTCCGTTACTCAAAATAATGTTTTCCTCTTCATTTGGATGATCGCCCTGTCTAACGATCGGTCTATTTTTCCTCAACATTGATTGCTTTCTTAGCTTTAACTGCTGCAAATCCTTGTTTTGAGAGTACAGATCTTTGGAACGACGACGATCAGTATGGATCATAGCAAAATTTATCTTCAAAGAATCTGCAAGGGCTGTAACTCTTTTAGTACCGCCTGGATTCTTGGAGACAACTACAGCGTCTTCATAGTCTTCAACATTTTCTCTAATCCATTTTGCCAAACTTGGGCCCCCGTATAGGTTATCAACTGGCTTGGTAAAAAAACCTTGCATTTGGGAAGCATGAAGGTCCATGGATACAACATGATCAGCACCAGCCATAACCAATAGATTAGCCAACATCCTCGCAGTAATAGCACCTCTATGTTTTTTCATTTTACATTGCTTAGAGTAAGGGAACTGAGGAATGACTGCCGTAATTTTCCTGGCAGACCCGCCTCTGCAGGCAGAGACCAAAATCAATAGTTCCATAATGTCATCATTGATAGATGGAGAGCCCGATTGAATGACATAGACATCTTCGTCACGAACAGATATACCAATTTGGACTGACGTTTCACCATTGGCGAATTTCTTTAATGTACATGGAGCTGGTTCGATACCCAGCCTCTGGCAGACCATATTTCCCAACTCTGGGTGAGAGTTACCAACAAAAATTTTACACTTACGCATTATGCTTCAATTTAGAATATCGTTATCAGACGGTAGAATCTGCAAATATGGGATAGTAGCTAAATCGTGAAGACTCGATTATTTCAGAAATGTGTGGATAAACACTTTGTTTCAACTTTCGAGCAGGGAGTCGAAGTAGCAATTACACTAATAAATGGAGCTGTTTTTAGAGCTAACTTTTTTAAAGCAGAACTTTGTTAATCATCAAGGCCATCGATTATTTTTGAATATTGTTAATTTTCAAATATAACCAATGGAACAGAAAATTTTTTCTCACCATCTGCCCCGCCCTAGCCAGTCTTGCGGCGGAAAAAAATATAGATCATTACTTAGTCCCTACACAATATCAAGAAATCGTTCAAGCAATTTTCTTAACATTGAAAACTAGAATCGTAAGCCAGCTTTATTGAACATTAGTATACAGAAATTTCGTAATTAAATAAATCTTACGCTTATACAATCAATTGAGAAATCAGGATTGTTCATATTTTTCCCAGTTGTCGATGATTTCTTTGATAGGTTCGGAGCCAGTCAAATCATAAACATCTTGGAAGTATTCCTTGGTAACTTGGAATGGCTTTGCGGTCAAGTTTGGAATATACTTGCCCGCTAATCTAGCAACCTTCACATTTTCCTTGATGATATTCTTCTTCAAGAAACTCTTAAATGGCTTAACACCGTTCATCAAGTAAGTAGAATGGAAAGGAACGGAAATACCTACTAATGGGATACAAGCAAAGCCTCTTTCCAGTTTAAGTGGGTGAGGTTTGACGGCAGATTTCTTAGAAACTTCATCAATGATTTCAAACAAATGACCTTCAACTTCTTCCAAAGACAAGGACTTTTGAAGTTCTATGATATCAATCTTTTGCAATTTGATAAAGTTTAGAACGTTAGTAACAGTGTCTAAAGCTCTTAGATCACCAGCAGCAACATATTGTTGGTTTTCAACATTATAGTTGACGATTTCAACCAACCAACCAGTTCTCTTATCAACTCTCTCAACAACATATTGCAAAGCTTCCTGCGAAAATGATGCAGCGACTCTACCTGGATTAATAGCAATCATACCATAGTTAGATCTGCCCAATTCATCTCTCTCGACAGCAACTTGCATAGTCATACCTCTGTAGAACACAACTTCAACTAATGATTCGATAGACATAACGTCAGCTAAAGAGGCTAACGCAGCATACTCACCTAAAGAGTGACCAGCAAAAGTAGCATCAGCCGGAATCAAACCTTTAGATTTTAAGTCTTCGAAGGCAGCCTTTTCCATCAAAGTTAAAGCAGGTTGAGTGAACTGAGTAGCAGACAACAAACCTTTTTCAGATCTAAATGTGTAAGAAGTGCTGTGCTCATTAATTTCTTTGAAAATTTTCTCAGTCTTCAATTTTCCATCAACAATAGTTTCAAAAATCATAGCAGAATAATTCTCTCTGATCTTTTTACCCTTTTCACCACCGAAATGGATTGTTAGGTTGACTGGATTGTTAATAACAATATCTAGGATAGAGAAACCGTAGGTATTCTTGAAATGATTGTCGGCTCTATTCCAAACGTCTTGAGCAGCTTTTGATGTCTTGTATAAGTCCATACCCATACCTTGCTCTTGAGAACCTTGACCCGTAAATACAAAAGTAGTAACAGGTTGTTCAATTTCAGCTTCACCGGTCAAAACAACAACATCCTCTTCATTCCTGGTCTCAAATTTGATCAATTTTCTACCATTAATCATACCAACATGTTGAATAGATGTCTTCAAAGCTGTATTAGGCAAAACCATATCAACAAATTGACAAGTGTAACCGCGTACTCTGGATGAAACACTGTCGGCAGCCCAATTTTCTATCAAGGCACGGACAGAGGCAGACGAAAACATACCATGCGTAATGGTACCTGGCAAGTTTGCGTAAGAAGCAAAATGACGTGAAACGTGAATTGGGTTCAAATCACCAGAAACCCTAGCGTATGGCTCATTGGTACTTGGAGTGTATGAATCAAGTACAGCAATTGGAATAGGATTTTCCAAGTTAACTTTTTGCTCCAAAGTAGAACCATTTCTCTTCAAGAAGTCAACAACTGGATTACCATGAGAAGCACCAGCTTCATAATCAACAATACCGATTTCAACGGTTTCTTTAGTTGGTAATTCCACTTTGATTGGACCAAAACATTTCACCGAAGAGAAGATATTAGCATTCTTAAAAGTTACCTCAGTTTCGGTTTCAAAAGTCAAAGTTTTATTCAGTAGTTCAAAATCTTCATCGTCCAATTGGAACCATTCCTTGGAGCGCAAGACGGCTATATCTTTAGAGGTTCTGATATGCATTTGGTAAACGGGTTCAACAGTCTTTTGGAATGTGTTCTCGAAGTCAGTGTAGTTGCCTCTGTAGAAGAAAGAGGAGGTAACTTCCATAACTGGCTTACCATTTCTGGATAAAGTGCCTACAACATCAACAATCTTTCCTGTAGGTTGGTTTACAACAGATTCAATAACGGCTGTAGTTGAGACAACATCACCAACTTGCAATGGCTTAGCGCCAGGAATCATCTTATAACCATTAGATAAATGAACCAACTTCAATAGGTCACCATCAACTGTGTTGGGGAAAATAGCCTTAATGATGGCTCTCCATCCAACAACAATAGCAAAGTCCATTGGAGCCAACATCGTTCTATCGGGTCTAGAGACAAAATCTTCACAATTGTTTCCAACAGCATGGGTGAAATCATAAACTTCTTTAGCAGTAATTTCAAAATCTTTACCTTTAATAACATCTCTAGGATCAAAATCCAAGTTGAAAGGTTCGTCAATCCATAATTTCCAGTACATTTCTTTGATTCTTTGGTTTCTGTCTTCCATGACTTCAGAAATTGGGGCAAATCCGTTATCAGGATTGAAATTGTATAACAATGGCAAGCTAACAGCCTTACCATCCATGGTTCTATTTTCAATCATTTCCATTTGAATCATGTTATCCCCCAATAACTTCAATATAACAGTTGGTTTTAGTTCACCTTGAACAGGTTCTGAAAGAGTGACGACTGTCTTTGAAGAAGTGTTGCCGTTAGAAATCTCAACAACCATACCTTGACTGGGTTTGAAAACTTTTCTAATCGGGTTAGAAACGAACATTTTATCCTGAGTGATGAAGGAACATAGGAAACTTGCGTGTCTCCAGTTGATTTCAGATCCAGCTAAAGCCTTGAACCAACTTTCCTCACTGGTAGAAGAGGTTGCTCTGAAAATAGCAGAATCTTCAGATACTGAAGAGGAATTCACTTGGCTTTGGGAGTCCACAGGGCTTTCACCACCGAAGTACTCAACAGCTGGAATCTTTGATTCATCGTCATTGTAGTATTGATGCAATAACATCTTGATGTGACCGTCATGAATGCCATCCATAATGCTTTTAATTGGTTCATCGATAACCTTAGTAAATTGTGCAGCAACAGGACCATGTAAGATACAAGTTCTTTGAACATCTTGGTCAACAACCGCTTCCAAGTGCTCAGATTGCCACAACGAATCCTTCTTGAAGAAGATCTCAAATCTACGGTCTAAAACTGGAACAAATGGTACAGGCTTTTGCATTGGGTTTTGACACATGCTTAAAAAGTGATCAATATCTTGTGCGTTTAGAAATTGTTCCTTAGCAGCAGGATAAGCTTTGAAAACTTTTTCAATAGCTTCATCAGGTTTGTTCAATAGAGAGTAAGATTGAATTAAAGACAAAGTCTTACTTTTGGTAAAACGTTCTTCGACACGACGTAGGAAATCACCAGTAAAAGTTCTCCAAGTAACATCAAACCAAGAGTTGGTAGATCTGATGAACATCAATTCTACTAATCTTTTGGCAACTTCTTCGTAAGTCATAGTGGCTAGGTCACGAGCTTCACCGTCAACGGTAGCAAACCATGGCTTTTGGAAATCAGCATTTAATCTTGAAATGATGTAATCTCTCTTTTCTTCTAAGGTTGGCAATAACTTGTTCTTTGGCAAGTTGAATATGGTTTCGTCAAATTCCTTCCATAGCATAACACCACGAGTGGCAATTTTGTGAATTGGTTCACCCATTTCGGAGCGAACAGTCACAATACCACCAGTTGGCTTCTTGTAAGTTTGTTCCCATTTATCATCGGTAACACCGGTACAAGCGGCAATACACTTCTTGGCATCAGGAGAGGTTTTAACTTCCTTTGCAATCATAACTCTAGAACCGAATAAGAAACCATCAAATGGCATTGGTGGATAATCAAATTTTGTGGACCATTCACCAGTTAGGTATGGGTAGGTATCGTCAGCAGAGCCAAAACCGGAACCGAAAATCAACATGATGTTTGGATGTCTTCTAATCTTGGAATACATTTGCAACATTGGAGTGTGAGCATCTTCGAAAGAATGGTGACCACCACCTCTACCACCAGTCCACTGTAAAGCTATTGGGAAATTTGGATGAGCTTTAGCAATGTTTATGACTTGTGAAATGGCATCGATGGAACCTGGTTTCAAACCCAGGTATTTCAAGCCTAATGTTTCTATGTACTCGCTAGCAACTTCCAATGATGGCACACCGGCACCAATCGTTAAGAATTGAATTGGATAACCTTTGGCTCTTAGTTCTTTAATTAATGGAACACCCCATTGCAACATGAATGGATTGACGTAAATCAAGTTGATACCGAAAGTGCTACCCTTTTCTATTTGCGAAACTACAGAATCAATAGCGGCAGTCATACCTGCTGCAGAAAAATAACCACCACCTGCTAATTCAATGGTGTAACCAGCATTGGTAGTAGCAGCAACAAAATCCGGTGAAACAGTACATGGTGTCATACCAGGAACTAATAATGGAGGTCTACCGATTAATTTGGAGAATTTAGTTTCGACAAAAATTTTGCCCGATTTATTTTTAATCAATTTTGGATGGTATTCTTCCAACCAATTTGGATTTTTCTTCAAACCATTACTAGTAACGTCGAAGATTTCTTGTTTGAACCCATAATCATCTTCTGGATTGATATCTAGCGTACCAGCAACGATAACACGAACACCGGTACCATCTTTATTACGATGAGTCAACACACCTAAACCAGAAGCACCACCTGGACCAAAGTCTAGTATGTGAGTGGCTTTGAACTGTGTGGTAGTTTCCCATTTAACAGGTAACCTAATGATGCAATCGACGATCCTTTCTGAAATAGAACCTGAAAGAACTCTTAGGTCAGAACCGTCAAAAGTGTCGTAAACTGGGATCTGAATATCTTTGGCGTTAAAGCTAACATTGTTTTTAACTAAGTCTTTGTTAATCAGATCTGAAGCTGGAACCAATAGATGGGAATGGAATGGTGATGCAACAGGTAAGAACCTATTGGAGAACTTTAATTTTCTTTCACTGAATGGAATTCTTGATTGGTCTAGTCCAGATGGGGCCTTGGCCTTTCTTAAAGTTAAGTTTAAACCGTATAGTGATTGTGGTGGGCCCGATACGACTAAATTCTTTGCACCATTGACTAAAGAAATTTCAACCTGTTTACCTGCTGGCAAATGAGAGTTAGTTTTATTTACGTAGTCTTGAACCTGTTCTTGAGTTAGGTTGGAAATGGATAACATTGGAGATGGAACACCTTCATTGTTTTCCAAAGAATCTTCCAAAATTGATGGTGGCAAGGAAGTGTTTGGATAAGCTTCGTAACAACGAACACCTATGAAGAATAATACAGTGATTGCTTTTCTTACTGAGACGAAAAAGGATTCCCAGGAATCTGTTTCAGCTATTGCGACAGCGGTAACCAACCCTTGGGAATGACCTGTAGCACCTTTTAAATAAGATCTTAACTCACCTGGAGTGAAACCCAAAAGCTTAGCAGTAACGACATAGTGAGCTAGTTGAATGACACCAATTAAGGGACATGAGATTGGAATGGAAAGTAAGTAGTCCTTGTCTGGGGTATTTGAAGGGGTTTCTAACCATTCCAATATGTTTAAACCTTGAGTAAAGACCTTTTCAGCATCTAAAGTAGTTCTGATCAGTTCACTTAAAGTCTCAGCGGAGAATTTGATTAGATCTCCCACCAATACATGATATGTTTGATAGAGGTCACGCAATTCCTCAAAGTAGTCATCGGTGTTACCTTGACCACCAAAAATAGCTACCAATTGCGCGCTACCCTCGCTGACGGCCTTAAAAAGAGCAGAATTTGATTTCTTGTCAAATGGTCTCTTAGCCATTATTCTGGCGGTAATATAGTTTTTAATTAATTCTTTGGTCTTTACTAGGGTTGTGTCGTTTTCTTGTAATAGTTTAGCAGCCAAAGCATGAATATCATTGCCTTCTAAATAACAGTTTTCGAATTCTGTTAAGCAAAGGTTCAAGACTTGATCGAATTGACCGACCTTGGAAGGTTCGACCAAAGATGATACGTAGCCAAGGAATTTCCCCACTAGTTCAGCAGGTGTGGTGGGCTCGTCATCTGCAGCAAACCCCTCGGTGGGTTCGGGCAAAATCTTACTGAATTGTTCTTGTAATTGCGAGGCAATGAAAAATGAAGCGGTTGGCACCAGAAGCACATGTTCTAAAGAACCATGAGATAGGGTTAGTGGTCTTGTGGAATAAGAATCCATGATGAGCAAATAATAGAGCAGTTAGGTGTGGCGAATAAATATACTAAAAAGAGCGGAATCCTAGTCTATAATCTGATTTTCCGGATGATGGTTTCTGTAGTTTCTTTTCTTTATATATTTTCAGAAATATTCAAAGAGCATATAAGAATATATTTGACCTTGAATTGTATGGAAAAAAAGAATTAATAAATTGAAAAAGGAAGAAAATTCGTTTGAAAAAGTTGTTTGTTCTTCTTTCTGTAGTGTAAATAATAACAAGTATGAAAAAGCCCAATGTACTTATTTATACTTTTTCCCTTGCTTCTTTTTCCTTATCAATACCTTTTTTTTTCTTAGTTTTTTTACTTTCCCCTATAACTTTGTTGAAAGCCGTTTTATATATAGAGATAATGATATATATATCCAGTTTAGTTGGTCCTGCAGAATAGAAGGAAAAAGGAAAATTGTTTGGAGGAAATGGTTCAATCGATAAAAAGTATGCCAAAAAATGCCAAAATGCCGACTGTAATCTCTGATTATTGTCGCAGTGAATCGTTCAACACTTTTCGGTGATTGGGAAAGGCACACTTACTGTCAGACCAAAAGCGTTAAATAGCAACAACGTATTGTTCGCGATTATTTGTATTTTTCAACAATTTCTTTTAACTTATGCGACGGAAAGATCGCTGTTGCGTAATTATGCTTGGCTGGGCGGCATGTGAAGTTTTTGCCGTCGTTTGTTGGAGCCTAGGGGAGTGGTTGACCGTGCCTGCACCTCGTGTATCGCGATTTGGAGCAGTTGTCTGTGTTACCCGCTTCTAAACGAGCCGTGGGTGCACGGGTGTGGAGGGCTGATGCGGATGTTCTGACGATTTTTTCACATGCTGCCGTTTGCTGAAACATCTTAACTAAGCCTTCACGCGGCCATACGGGTCCTCAAGACATTCATGACTTAGTACAGAAAGGTATATACGAAGGCAAACAATCATGTTTTGCAGATGAAGAGGCACATAGCGTACAGTAGAGCGGGATGTCCCACAATAGATGCTGTTCATTCGTCTCTGAAGTTCTTTTTGCCAGCAAGATTTTGATTTGCATAGAATTCCATAGACATACTTGCTTCGGGACCACCCTTAGAGACCACGTTGTCCATAAGGAGATCCCCATCTAGATCGTCTGCCAGCCCGTCGTTCTGGTATACGGGCGGCGCATGGAGGGTGTCTCCTAAGCCAGAGTAGGTGGCGTTGAGATCTTGCGCACCCTCAGACGCCATGTCCAGATCTTGGTATTGGCCTTGGCCTTGGTCTTGATCTTGATCTTGTACGTCGGTACCGTGTAGGTCCATGCATACGGCTAATGCTTCGTTACAATTGTTTACCAGGTCATCGCCCCTGTTCACGCCGAAGTTCTCGAAAGTGAAAAGCGTTTCGATTTCGTTGTTATAATGGCGATCGTATATTGAATATTTGGGCCTAATGGTCAGTTCTACGCTGCGCACGGTGAAGTCATGGGCGTCTTCTCCGTCGAATTGACTGACCGGTGGCGCAAGACTTTGGTAAAGCATGTTCAATACTTCGTCTCTTTCCAAAGTCAGTAAGATCTCTAGTCGAAGCCCTTCTCTTCCATCCGGCAGCCGTCTCGATGCATGGTACAAGACGCTACTGTAGGGAATTTCCAGCCCATATCCCAGCCCATTGAACCAAATTACAATGCAGCTGTTGAGTATAAACAGGTCTGTGCCATATTCATTAGGGTCTTCTGAGTCGGCTTGGTTGGATAAGTGAGTACTTGAACAAGGTGTCAAGGAGCCAAGTATTAAGTCTCGGCCCCCACCAAATAGTATTATGTATTCTTCATTATTCAGTGCGGAAAAGTTACCGTTGAATCGCGGTTGTGTCTTCTTGAAATGATTGTACGGTATGACGTTTTCGACTGATGGTTTTATCCTTGCAATTTGACATTTTGGTTTCTTTTCCATCATTTTTTTTCCTGCACCAATGTTTTCTTCTAAAATAAGTATGCGTGTATCACTGTGGTTATGATCTGTTTCGATCTGTATGGACGGATGCCAGGCAACTTGAGTTATTGACGTGTTAAACAATCTCGCTCTACTGCAACCAACTTCTTGGTATGAATATGCTTTCCTCTGTTTCTATGTTTAATTGAAACTTTTATTTTTGGTTCTTGTAAATGTATGTATGTACTTGCGTCCGGCTTTTGCCGAAGTTGAAAAGAAAAAGAGAACAACTTACCAGTTTAACAGTTTGATAAAAGATTCCGTTCTTTTCTACACAACACATGCTAAACATAAAAAAATCATATTGAAAATACTTATTTACCTAATGAAGCGTGAATATGAGCAGAAACACATGAGACTTTAGCCCAACATCGCTTTCTCACTGTTAAAAATAAAGCGTGTACCTTGGCAGTGAGTTCTCAAGTGCTTGGTAGCGATGGTGCATTAGCAGTTTCTTAACCTCTCTGTCTCTTTTATGAGCAAGTAGCAGTTATATATACCTCTTCTAATCAAATTCAGAGTCTATATATACTATATCTGCTGTCTGGTCAAACCCATTAAACTGAGTGGCAGCAGATGAAGTATAAGCGCCCAAGTTGGGAAAATAAAACCAATCGCCCACGACAACATCATGCTTCATATAATACTCTTTAGAAATACAATCCAAACCATCACAGGTAGGACCCCAAATAGAAACTTTGTATGGATAGTCAGCTCTTGTCTTATTGGTAGAGTCGAGGACTGCGGTAGTGGATTCAAAATCGTTATAATGGAATTCCGAGCCGTGATACAGGGTTCTTGGATGGGGCTCTTGATGATCAAATAAAATACAATTCATGTTTCCGTAAACACCATCATTAGTATAGATCATAGCTTCGTTCTCCGTCAACTTTCTCTTGGCAATTACGTGAGATGCCAACGTGAACGCAGTAGCAACAAAATATCTACCAGGCTCAGCAATTATATCAACTCCACAGCCTATAGGGAAATACTTTTCTAAGGCGAGACGCAGAATTGCTGTTGATACCTTGAATGATTCAAATTGGAATCCTCCGCCTATATCTAAAATCTTCAGAGGGGGCAGATTGTATTTGTTAGCAGCTTTATCAAATACCGTTCTTGCATCTCTAACAGCTTTGTATAAGCTTGTAAAATCAGAGGCGCCCGAACCCACGTGGAATGAGACACCAACTAAGTTTAAACCCAATTCCTTTATGCCCTTTAATAAAGAGTCTACTTTATCCATTTGACAACCGTACTTGGTTGAAAGCCGGCATTGAGCTGTAGAGTCATCTGTGGCAATCCTTAATAATAATTGAGAATCAGGATGAAACTTTTTTATCTTATACAGTTCTTCCACGTTGTCAAAAGTAGACTTCATCACACTTTTTGAAGCTGCATATCTAATGAAAGACGCAACCTTACAAGGGTTAGCGTAGATGATTCTATCTGGAGAAATGTTCATCGATAATACTCTGTCAATTTCTACCTTGGAAGCACAGTCGAAATTAACGCCCAACTCTGCTAGTAAGGGAAGAATCTTGGCGTTGGGGTTACATTTGACGGCGTAAAAAGGTTTAATTCTTGGAAGCTCTTTCATCCAATTATTAAATAACCTCTTAATCTCACCCAAATCACAGATGAAAAACGAGTTCTCTTCACCGGGATCGCACGTTTCATTATTAATCTTGCCAATACGAGACTTCAATGCTTGAAATATTGCAGGGTGTGCTTGAACATGCGGTACGGTTTTCAAGCCAGGGTCATTTTTTAATCCAAGCTGAAGGTCGTTGAGCGCCTTCTCATCTTTGGAATACTGGAATTTCTGAATAGGCGTAGAATTAGAGAAATCCACAGGTGTAGTACTGGAACTGGATAGTATATTTCCCGCTTGAGTACTGGACATCATGAGTTTGAAATGCAAAGGGTTTCAATTACTGTTAGAAACTCGCAGAACAGCTAAATAATGTTACCTACTTAGGTTAAAATAAAAACTCTACTGAATCCTGGATCACAAGCCGAGAAGCAAAAATTTTTTCCTTTCCTTTTAACGAGCTGCACTGATGACCAAATTTCAAGCTTGTTTGGGGCAGTTTTTGCTACTTTGATGCTACAGAAGCTTCTCTCATTCGGTTTCCAAATGAAAAATCAGGATTGCCCAATCTACTAGGCAGGAAAAGGATTGAGAATGATTTTACCTCGAAATGGGCGAAAACATCTGCGCGGCGCAAAACAAAATTAATCGGGAAAGAAAGTAATGATTCCGCGGGGGGTGGAATAGAAAAAAAGAATAATGATTTGAAGTTTATTTAATACTGATGAGTACAGAAAACGAGCAAGTTGTTTCGCGATAATGTCTCTTAAATACTGGTAAGAGATTCAGTTATCCATGCATCAATTCTCCACAGTTTCAGTTATATAATTACAGAATAAGCATCGAAACCCTTCAATTTCACAATTGCGTTCAGGAACGAATTCTTTATCTATTCCGTTAGATTTCATAATGTTTATTTCACCCTTTGTGGGGATCTTTCGACATAAATCGTTCAAACATCTTGTATGCGTTTTCTTATATCGCAGACCACAAGAATTACAGAGTTGGTCTTGCTTACGTGGTGACCAGGATGGTCTCCAACAAGGTGAATCACTAGAATGACATGATACACATACTCTCGCGTGGTGACGAGTGGGCGATGAACCACTAGATCTTCTGCTCCCCTTTTTCGTTATGCTTGAATTTGATGATCTTCGAGGGCTTTGTGGGGGGGATTCGAGAGCAAATCTATGATAATTGGGTGATCTGGGACTCGGAGTGTATGTCTTGGGGCGCACAGGTGAAGATGACCTTGATCTTGCCTTGCCGCTTTTCGTTGGTGTGGAAGGAGGTGGAGATGAAGATGCAGATACTGAGCCGTAACTAGGATTATCAAGTTTCATCACCAATTGTCTCGCAGTGTTTCCGAAAGTGTTTGATGCTTGCTTTGAGATTTTGTTCTTTGATGGTTTCCTTATACATGATTTGGAATTATTCGAAAGAATGTCTCTATCCGCAAGCAATTTCTTTATTTGTAAGGCTTTAAAACTGTTCGTCTTCTTGTGACTGGTAGTTGGTGTGAAGAATGATCCTGTCCTTAATCGTCTCTGTTGTTTAACTTCTTGAACTAACTTTTCACTAATAATAGGATTGAATATTGGGTCACAATTGCTGAATTTCCCTGCAAGAAAAGAAGCACCTGCCCCTTTAAATGTTGTGCGTTCCATGGTTTTGTTAGTTGGTGGACTCATCGGCGGGGTGACAGGAGGAGTAATACCCCATGCATTGTTGGAAAGATCTTTAAATTGATCTTTTGCTTCTAGAATTGAAGGAATCAGTTTGGTACGAGCAGAAGTATAATTAACCGGTGATTGGCACTTGAATGACTCCGTTGGCTCTAATTCCTTGCCATAAAGGCTTTTCGAGGTTTTAGAGCCATCATTATTTTGATTAGTTAAGTTTGGTATACTTAATGGCTTGAAATGAGCCAGTTCTTCGCGTATTTTAACATAATCTTGATAATTTGTATCCTTACACCAATGGGTAAGATCGGCCTTCCAATTAGACGTGCGTTGTGATGTATCAGGGAAACGTGCTGCATTGTCTTGTAGGAGAGGACTAGGTAATAGTTGTAGATGTCTTAATGATGGTAGAATTTGTTGCGGATGTTCTGGTCTCTTAGATAATGAGACCGATGATAACCTGTCCAGCAATGGTAACCGAGTTTGTGAATGAGAGGAAAGTCCTAAACCAGAGCCGTAATTCAAAGGATTCGTAAAACTGATTTGAGATAAACTTGCCTTATTAAACTCTGGTGAATTGCCCGGCGTTAATGAGGAAATTGGATTATAAGCCATATGGTGTGGCGAGGCAGGCGCAGTATTTGATTTCTTTCCAAGTATTTCGTTAGTTAAAGACATCGGAGGTAAAATTGGCGACACATTGAGCGAATGAAAGGAGTATTTCCTAGGACTAGCTGAATTTATGTTGTTTTCGGTCGTGATGTTGTTCTTATTATTGCTACTAGGTAGGTTGGAAAACGAAGGCAGTAATAGATTATCATAATAGGAGCCATTTGCATGAGATTCTGGACCAGCAGATAATGCATGTAACGGTGTTTTAATGTATAGACTTGACATTTTTTGTTTCTCTTATTGCGCTGAATGGTTTTAAGCCAGAATAAAATAATGGATAGTATTAGAATTGATGAGAATGAACGTGACAAAACAAAAAGCTGTGAAAATACAAGTGAAAAGGACAGAACGGGATTGATCGGATCAAGGAATGATTCGTAACTTTTTTCCCACTTTTTCTGAGCAGGATCCAGTCGTAATTAGAGAATTGAGTATGAGGATATTTTGTATTTTTTTCTAGAAAAATATCAGGCTCTTGGGATTAACGAAGGAATGAACTATTCTCTTGAATTGTGCTTGGCTTTTTAATCTATTTTAATTTCTTTAGCTACTTAAGTATTATTTTTGACGTGAACGAATGTGCAAGAATGAAGGCTTCTTTTTGTATGATTTCAAATGTTTGCAGAGTTTCATCTACCTGTGATTCATACTAATAAAAAGCTCTATGATTATATACCAATACTACGTATTAGAACACTTCGATCATGATCTGTATTGCTGGCTCATCCATGTAAGGAAAATGATCAGCCCAAAGTTCGAAAATGAAATGGCCTTTCTAAAATTAGAGACGTTAGTGTGGAAATCAGACGCTAGGTTGGCGTTCATATCCTAAAATGGAAAACTAATCAATTACATGTGTCTTTTTTGGGTAAAAAGGCAACCGACTTTTTTTGCTGGTTAGCGATGCCACAGTAACCGCGCATAGCAGGGAAAATAAGATGGCGGAGGAGAAAAGACTTCTTTTTTTCTATAAAGGAACTCTGTTGCCGAGTAAGAGTTATGATAGTGAGATGGCTGAATAAGAAGCTAATTAAAGGAATATAAAAGTGGATGCGCCCCATTTTTTGTGTATGATACGAAGAGCAACCGGTTAACGAAGAGATTTGTAACAGCATCTAGCTACGAACCAAGATCGAACATGATTACGCTCTCACCCTTATTCTCCAAAAAAAATTCTACGCGCTCTGCATTTCTATTTGCCTTCATCCTCTGATTTTGTCAGTTCTAAAACGAAGTTAGCTTGATAGACAAGTTCATAAATAATAACACGTTCCATTATAAATAATGATACGCTGCATGATATTTAAATGCTGTCATCAGTAAAATCAAAAAGAACAAATAAAGAGTTGAAAGAATCTTGTTATGATATATATTCCTATGTATTCATCCAAGTGTATCCATTCCATTACATAAGCACTTTCCTCTTGTAACGCGTGTAAATAATACCTCTCCAGCGAGTTACGTATAGAATGATTTCTACTAACGCTCATTGAAAAAAAAAAGTGTAAAATAGAGAACACTACGCTGCAAGTAGCAAGTAAACCATCCAGTTTGAAGAATATATACTTGATTCTACAGAGCCGAAATTCCGGCAAAACGGCAACACAACAACAGCAATAGCAGTATGAACAACAACAGCAATATTATGGTAATGAACGATGCAAACCAAGCGCAGATAACGGCTACATTCACAAAGAAGATATTGGCGCATTTGGATGATCCAGACGCCAATAAATTAGCCCAGTTCGTACAACTTTTCAATCCGAACAATTGTAGAATAATATTCAATGCTACACCCTTCGCGCAAGCGACAGTGTTTTTACAGATGTGGCAAAACCAGGTCGTACAAACACAACATGCTCTGACCGGAATAGACTACCACGCTATCCCAGGATCTGGCACATTAATATGCAATGTCAACTGTAAAGTCAGATTCGATGAAAGCGGCAGGGACAAGATGGGGCAAGACGCGACAATCCCTATTCAACCAAACAACAGCGGAAACAGGAATCGACTCAACGATATGAACAAGCCAAGGCCTCTATGGGGTCCATATTTTGGTCTTTCGCTGCAGCTGATCATCGACGACCGTATATTCAGAAATGACTTCAATGGTGTCATATCGGGGTTTAACTATAACATGGTTTACAAACCCGATGATTCTCTTTTAAAAATCCAGTGAGAAGAACCCCGTTTACTAAAAAGAAAAAAAGCTGTATAGAAACAAGTAAGTAATAAGTAATTACGAAAAGCAAAGAAGAATAAGGAGACCAAATACCCCAATTCTGTACTCTTTTATTTTAGAGTGATCGAAATCGGTGATAGAGAATCCTACCTTTACTGGTGGCAACAGTTGACGCAACCATAGTCCCTGACGGGTTTAGGAAACGTATCACGAGGCCATTGAGGGACGGAAACGGCTGAACGGGTCCGGCCGATAATCGTGATAGAGGCGTCACGCATACATAGAGTAATGAGCATTTACCCACATCAATGGGCTCACCTGCATGAAGGGTTAAAAAAGAAAACCAACATTGGAGTAAGGGCCTGGCATCAAAACTTAAAAACCGGAGGATGGTGATTGCGTGCCTCGCCAAGAAAAATTGTAGAGCGCATCGAAAGAAAGAATAAGGACTTTTTCCCGTACATCTTTAAATTACTGAGATTTTTGCGACTCTTACTACTCAAACTACTCAAACTACATTATATATTCTTATGTCTAAAAGTATTGAATTTGAGCGACACCCCGTAGAAAGATCAACCGGTTTAGTTGATGAAAAGCCCATAGTAAATTCTCCTTGGCTTTACCTTGACTGGTTCTATGGCACATTTTTTGTTGAGTTATACCCCGCGTGCTAAAAAAGGGGGGTAATAGTAGGAAAAAAAAAAAGCTTATTTGTGCATCCTGCGGAACATCGTTCGGAGCGGCGGAATCGAACCGCCGTGCTATCACCAGAGAAAAAAACTCGAAAGAATAAACTCATAGCGTACTATAACAGTATCATAACGGGTTGCAGTCCTTGCGGTTTTATTACCTTAGTCAGCTACTGAGGAGGTAATGCGGCAGCGTGGGTTGAAAAATGGCTATTATAGTCAAAGGGCACTTCTAGAAGCTGCAGTATCAATTTTTGGCATGGAATCGGTGCAATCATTTAAGTGGTTTCTCAAAGAAGGATTCGGATTGAGATTCTCGTAATTTCCGTATTATTGCCGATGATTTCGATCACTTTTCCTTCAAAAAACCCCAATATGTATTTATTATAATTGTATATAAAGCTGTTTGTAACAAATACGAACATGTGTGCTACTGGTTACTCCTCATGCTACCTACCCTATAGGAAAACTTATTTCGACGTAGAAGAAAAGTTCAGAAAAAACAAAAAATGAAAATCGGAAAGCACCGTGCCCCCCTATCGAAGGGGACAATTTGGACGATATTGTCTGTCTGTCTTCTTTTCATGTTCAGTACACTAATATTAGTCATTGTAGCTACTGCTGGTTCAACCGCAAACTACAAGCCCTTAACGAATATATATATCGGCGAGGCCGATATCAAACACATCAATGTGAGCAAGGTAATCCCTCAGATAGGTCCTATCTTGACCATACTGGGGTCGGCTTTAACGGCTCCAAACAGCTCCTTGGATGACATTTTTGGGGCCATGAAGAATATTGCTGATACTCCAGCACTAACGCCGTTATTGACGCTTTTATCTAATGCTGAGAACACCACTGTTACCATAGAATCATTGACCGAATTGGCTCCCTTAGCCATCAGCGGCAATCCGGCTTCCAGCACCAGACAATTGACGGAGATTAATGGGTTGCTGAGGTATTCAGACAATTCTACCGAGACCCTGGATGGTCTATCGAGGTTGGTTTCTGCTTCCTTATCTTCCGGGAGCTCTAACTCTTCTAGTGATTCCACTACTTTAGTGCTGGACTTGCTAGAAGATTCTGACAACCCACAAAATTCCACAGATGCATTACTAACTCTGAATAATTTGACGATGTCAGAGAAGGCGCAATTATTACCAGTTTTCAGGCTTTTCGCTCTGTCTACGAACCAAACCGCTACATTAACAGCACTGACAAGCTTAATGAACGCTACGATTCCGTCCTCTTTGGCTCAAACATTATTATCTCAATTGCAAAACACAATCTCGGATGGCGGATCATTGAATAGCACATTTAGTGCTTTACAATCTATAGTTCCACAGGCTAATGCCCCTGCATTTGGCGCAGTGCAGCTACTGCTAAACACAACTACGTCTTCGAATCAGACTTTGAGCACCCTGTCCGATCTATTAGAAAACAACGTTACTCAGTCGTCATCAGCGAAAGAGGCGTTTGCTGCCTTGAGCCAATTAATGAATAATTCAAGCAATTCAACCATGGTCGTCACTTCCGTCCAATCATTGGCTGCAGTGACCAATACCACCCAATCTACCCAACAACTAATTGGATTGGACGCCGTGATAAGCTCCTCGAGTAACACCAACGAGACTTTGTCAATCTTGTCAGAATTACAATCCGGACTATCCGGTAACTCAAGCAGTACACAATACATCCCATATTTGTTTAATCTTTTGGGAGCATCCAATAATCCTAAAACAACATTTTCATCCTTGGTAACACTAACTTCATGGGCTCAAGAAAACCCTCAGACCTTCTTACCCATTTTAAATATACTAGCAGACGCTAAGTCTGTCGAACCAATTTCCGCAGAAGAATTGAACATCATGACGCCGAATATTTTGGAGTACCTGAAAATTCCGATTTACTATCGTTTGTCCATTTTCACGCTGTGTCACGCCAACTTGGAAAACAAGATCCTAGATTGCAACTCCCCACATGCTGTACAAAACTTGGATTTTAGATCGATTATCTATGACGCATTAGTTACATCAGATTTCCAGCCATATTTAAACGCTCTGAATATTACCGCCGATGATTTATACTTGGAAGGGGAGCTACTACACAGAGAGCACCAATATGTGCCAGCAGTGAGATCTGTTTTGGCCTTGAACCTGTTGGCAATCATCTTCTCCTTCTTTACTATGGTTTTTGTCATATTACTGTACTTCAACAGGTATATGTTCAAACAACCACTGTGGCTAATTGCCCTAGCCTTACACGTTTGTGTCGGTGTAGCAACGATATTGGCGGCTATTATCATATCCGTTATGATTGCTATCATCAAGAGTGGTACGGCCGATGACAATTATGGTGTTGTATTTAAAGCCGGGCCCGCTTATGCGGGTCTGACATGGACCGCTTTCGCATTGTCCTTTATCGCTACAGGATTGATAATTTACACGTGGTGGAGGAACAGGCGGGGTGGTCGTTATATGTCCGGAACCGTAATGGATAGACAGAACGGCGAAAAGTACACATATGGAGATGGGGCTGCCATTACAGCGCAACATAACTTGGATGATGATGGTTATGAATCTGGTGTCGAAAAGAATACCAATCGTAATGAAATAACAGCTATTGAGGGTAGCAGTTCTGCCAATAACACTGATATCGAAGGAAGTATAAGCGATAGGATGGATCTAAGCCGCCCTGAAGCAGCTCCAAATGTTTCAAAAGGACCTACTCTTACCAATAACGAGCATGTAATAGTTTAATTTTTCTTTTCTAAATATTCTTTTATTACGTTTTCTTTTTTGAAATGTCCCAAACGTCTTTCAATCCTTTCTAATTTTATTACATTGAGTTATTATATGTACGTCATACAACCCTTCTTATCAAGTGGCTCAATCAAAATTTTTAAAAGAAATATCAGTAGCAATTAGCGAATTTCGTTCTAGTTGTGTTAACTCTTGTTTTCAAAGTATATTCTCGGTGTTAATTATTGCTATCACCGCTGTGTTTCTATTACCCTCAGGAAGATTTAAGGGCGGCAATGAAATGTGGAGTAAACTAAGTGCCAGGATGATGATGCTTAACGACTTGCATCTATCGACGGTTAATCTTATATTTAAATTCTTTCTTGCCCTCCAAGCAAATGTATAAATAAGTATATTCCGTAAAACTATCTGTTTTAATATTTGGTTTACTTATGAGAAAAAATTTCAAAGGGTACAAACACTATTACAAGTGATTAAAAATTGTTGTCATAATGATCCCAACGGCTTCTGTTTTTTATCGGAAGCATAGAGTAAATTTGCTGCGTTCCTCATACATAATATTATTGCTAGCCACACTTTACAATTCAAACTCGAGTTCTAGCAACAACAAAACCGGAAAAAAGGATTCCGAAGCAACAAATTCTGATAGTAAGAAGGTCAAGGAAGAAAAAGGAGCAGAAGAAGAAGAAGAAGAAAGTAGCAAAGAAGAGTTGACTATAATTTCTAAACATAGCACGGACTTAGAAGGTAGTACAATTCCGTTCAACAAAGAAAACAAGATTTACCACAAAGCAGTACAGCAGAAAGGAAAAGTAGACTTTTTGTTCAAACTGTTACTACATGATAAGAAGTGTCTCATTCTATTTATTACACAGGCCATTCTTTTAAATATTAGGACACTTTTGTCTCTTCGTGTGGCTACTTTGGATGGTCAGCTAGTTTCCACATTAGTAAAAGCTCAATACGCAAATTTTGCTAAGATTTTATTAGGGAAATGGATGATCCTCGGAATTCCTGCTAGTTTCATCAATTCTTTGATCAGCTATACAACAAAGCTGTGCGCCGTCACTATTAATAGGAAAGTATCAGAGTTTTTGTTATCAAAGTATCTATCTAATCATCATACTTTCTATTCCGTAGCCTCTGCTGAATCTGTTTCAGAGGTTCAGGATAACTTAACAAAAGACATCTACACATTTTCAATGAATTCATCTCTACTATTGAATCAGTTATTGAAGCCAATGTTGGACCTGATCCTTTGCTCATTTAAATTACTAACTTCAAACACTAGTGTTATGGGTGAAGGTACTTTGGCACTGGGCTTAATTGTCTATGCCTCCAATTCTCTACTAAAATTGATTCAGCCCAATTTCACTAGGTTAACAATGGCAAGCGCATCTTTGGAAAGTTGGTTCAGATCTCTACATTCGAACCTTCATTCAAGTAATGAGGAAATTGCACTACTTAGAGGGCAAAAGAGAGAGCTGGCCAATGTTGATTATTCTTTCTATCGTTTGGTACTCTTCCTAAACAGAGAAATAAAAGCAAGAGCTATTTATGACGTTGCAACTGCATTTGTCATCAAATATACTTGGGGCGCAGCTGGATTGGTATTGTGCTCGATCCCAATATTTTTCAAGAATACCCCAAGTGAGGACAACTTGGAGCCTAAAGAACCCAAGAATGACATGACAGCTGATTTTATCACGAATAGAAGATTATTGGTTACCGCATCTAGTTCTATCGGAAGATTTGTGGAACTAAAGAGGAATATTCAACAGTTACGCGGTATCAGGTTGCGACTAAACAATTTCAATGATTTATTGGATGCTAATAAAGGTGATAGTGATAAGAAACCAAAAGATGAAGGGTGCATAGTGGAATATGACGACTCAATAATAAGGTTTGAGAATATTCCTTTAGTAACACCTGCAAATCAAGTCCTAGTTCCCGAACTAAGTTTTGATTTGAAGCATGGGAACCATTTGCTAATTATCGGGCCCAATGGGTGCGGCAAGTCATCGCTATTTCGTATTCTTGGTGGGCTATGGCCAGTGAGGGCGACTCCCAATAAAAATCACCTATCAAAGTTAATAATGCCGCGTAGAACGGTGGATAGGGATTGCGCAATCTTTTATCTACCTCAAAGACCATATATGGGGAATAGATCAAGTTTCAGGGAACAAATCATTTACCCAGACACTATTGAACAATTTGAAGAAAAGTATGATGATAACTACGATACAGGTGATGCTGAATTAATAAAAATTCTTCAGTTACTAGACTTGGAGGATTTGGTTACCGAAAATATGTCGCTTGTATTGGCGCAAAGGACTTCCAAAAATGGTGTGCAGCAACCATCAATAGATGATAACCAATCGCCATGCACCATCAAGATTCGTGACGCATTTAGTATTGTAAGAAACTGGTCCGAAGAATTAACAATTGGCGTTCAACAAAGGTTGGCCATGGCAAGAATGTACTACCATAAACCTAAATTTGCCGTCCTCGATGAATGTACTTCTGCAGTAGCGCCAGAAATGGAACAAAAGATGTACGAAAATGCACAAAAATTTGGTATATCATTAATATCAGTTTGTCACAGAACAAGTCTATGGCATTTTCATAACTATCTTTTGAAGTTCGATGGCAAAGGTGGATTTCAATTTGGACCTTTTAACCCACAGGAAAGATTAAATAATGAGGAAAAACTGCTTGAGCTGAACGCCATATTAGATCAACAAGTGCCTCTATGGGAGAGGAAATTGAAGGACTTAACAATTGCTAAAGAATCAAACATCATTCGTAAATCAGAAACTAACTTAAACCTTTATGAGAGAATCGAAGAACCAAAGTCGTTGAAATCCAATCAGTTAGTTAATCCTAACAAAGAACATCGAATCAGGTCACCTACAGGGAAGGATATTAGCAAGAGGTTACCACTATTTTCAAAATCATCGTCCACAGCTTCTTCACATTTATTAAAAAACAATAAAAGCATTACTAAAAAGAGTAAGATCAAAAAGGAACAAGAAAAAGAGACGTAATCTATGTAATCAGAGAAAAATCTCATCTTTATATAAATCGGATAAATCGACTGTTTTATAATAGTTCAATATAATAAGAAAAACGCTCAATGTTCAGTGTTTGCTTGATTCTAAGCGCCATATTCAATTTGACTCTTCTTTCGCCACCTTTGGCATCTAGATCTTACAGCGCAACACGCAAATATAAACATCCGCACAATCCCCCCCCCCCCTTTTATGCAAATAGACAGTTTCCTATATATGTATATATGATTTTACTTTGAATATTGATGACCTACTGTCAAAAGACTTTTCGTTTTTTATAAAGTGATTCGACGTCTGTTGTTATCTTGAATCAGGTGTAGTTGAATGTGTCAAGATTGATGATTGGTTGTTCATTACCGATGATGGTGAGTTCATATTGTTGACGTTACTTGAAGATGTATTATTGGTAGAAACCTCTGTTGTAGAAGAAATTATGCGGGGCAAGGAATCAATTTCTTGGATAATGAATTCCCTTTCATCAAGGAATGTAGAATCCTGAGAATCTAAACCGAAAGTTTTAAAGTATGTCAGCAATTTGTCTCTGTTCTTAACAAGAATATCAAAAACAGGTTTTGACTTTCTTGGATTCGCTACCATCACTTTAAATACATTGAAAGCTTCAAGCTGTAAGTTTTTAGATTTGTCAGTCATCAAAGTCATTATTAACTTTAGATTTTCCGGAGAATTAATATATATATTCATCAACGCGTTGTTGGATCTTATCACAATTAATGACGCCAACATCTTGGTGCTTTGCCTCTTGGTTACATAGCTTCCATGAGCCATTAGTTTGTTAATGCATTTTATGAACCTGATAATATTACTCTCGTTACTAAAAAACTCCTTAGACACTAGTTTGGGATGTGTGGTAAATGCGGCACTTAATATTTGTAAAGATTCTGTGCTAATCTCAAAATTACCCAATTTTGCAAACTCAAAGAACTTCCATAGTTGAGGGTCCTTCAATATAATCCTACAAAGTTGTTCATACTTGATACATTCAATAATCATATTTCCTACCGTCAAAAAAATATCTTGGCAACCCTTTTGTTGTAGAGCTACTTCCGCAGTCCTCAACATTAAGGATATGGTCTTTGGTTGCGAGACTAAATAATCTACGGTAACAAATTTATTATCCTTAGAGTACCCGAGGCATATAGAGAAAATGAGCATACATTCCCTCCTTGCTTCAAATTCTAAGTCTACAAAATGAAGCAGCAACTCATGAAATACGTCAGCACGATGTATGGCAGTATAAAGCTCATCAATGGCTTCTGGTGTTGGATGTGGATCCGTATCTCCGACGATAAAATGTTTCGTGCCGATTAGATATTTGGTACACTCCTCTTGTACCTTTCTTTTATTATCCTGGGTTAATGAGGGAGAGCTGAATTTGTTTAGTTGTTCGATGATCAACCTGGCATAATCGGAGGGAGTCTTGGGGTTCTTTTTCCACCAAAATGCCATATCCAAGTCTTGGTTCTTGTACTTCTTAAACATTGTCTGCGTTTTTATGAATTTTTATGTCGACGATTAAGTGCAATAGGCTGTGACGAAGAGGAAATTTCCTTTGGCTTAACCACTCCGAAGTCAGACTATACTCCTTAAACAATGAGCTACCGACGCCTGTAAATATTGTGTCAGTGCCACTTCTGAAACAATCCTGAGACCAGAGTTTTTTTTTATTTTTCATGAGAGTAACCAGCGGACTTCCTCGTTGTTTGCGTTTGGAACAACCGTCCCATTTTCGAACACAAAAATTCAAAATAGTAGACAGTTTTAGTACATTAAACTCGGCTGAATCTGCTCTATTTACAAGCGATAAGATCATTCTTGTGTGGGCTACTCTTAATAGGTTTCTCATAAGGTGTTGTAGCTACTTGAAAAAAAAAACTATTGAAGGATGCGAGGTTCGAACTCGCGCGGACAACCGTCCAACAGATCTTAAGTCTGCCGCCTTAGACCACTCGGCCAACCCTCCACGTATTTTCAACTATTCTTTTATTAAGGGTGTTCCAAATTATAGGTTCCAAATTATAGGATACAATATACTTGATAACACAGCATACAGTTAGGCTTGCACTTGTAGGAATGAAGATCAACAATAATCTATCGGTTAGAAGCCATAGTACTAGTATACTATCAAAAACAATGTTAGAAGTTGTTGATAATTAGTAGTTTAGTAAGTTGTAATATTTAAGAATAAGTCGTTCTTTCTTAAATTATATAAGAGAGGTATATAAAACACACGCTGATTGATTATATTAAACCCAATGGTTCAGACATAATACGGAACATTGATGATAAGACTTTGGCTATAACTCATCTTCTTATATACTAATTTCTGGACAATTAATAGATCTTCGTCTTATTACTGCAGTAAATTCTATTATTAGAATTTGCCTACTCCAAAATAATTGGTATCATCATAAGAATGTTTGTATTGATTTATCCAACATTATTAGTATCATGTTAAAGAATGTTCGTCATCAACTACTCCAGTTTATTCGAATAAATGTATAGTAGTAATCACTTATTCCAACAGATGACGTAAGTTATTAGAAGCTGTCATCGAGGTTAGTGAAGCTAAAATGCAAGGATTGATAACGTAATGGAATAATAAATGACAACGTATAAGACAAGAGAATAAAAAACATGTTATTCTGTAGAATTATGGATCCACTTTTCTGGATTTATATATTTTCAAAGAGAACTCCCAGCGCATTTGACATAACAAATAATACGTTGATCAACAATGAAATACCAACAACTATCTCAAAATTCGCGTATTTCTCATCTTATAAATAATATTATACGCAATTATATCTCCGTGTCAAATATATAGTCTCAGCAATACCCAAAATAGTTCAATTAGTTCTCCAGGAATTATATGAGCTCTCACTAGTTCATGCTGACATTATAGTTACTAGTGTGACCAATGATGAACAACTTATTTTTACAGTGATTTTTGGTAAGCTACTTTTTTCATCCCTAACTTGTATTCTTGTTTTCCTGTTTTGTTATGCATGTATATATACATATTTTTATATATATATATAACATTATTACTAGAGCAAGTGTTCATTCCCTCATTGAGAAGTAACATCTATGTTCTTGTTTTTTTTTCACTAACGCTAGTTTATCTTCGTAAAGTGGAGCGTCTTCTTGTCTCAAACGTCATATTGTAATGTTAGACTCTTGGCAACTTCAGTGGTTTCGATAGCATTTTTGAATTCTTCAAAACTTAAACGTCCATCGCCATCGCTGTCATTTTCCATTATAGTCCTATCTACTATTTGCTGAAGTTGCTCATCATCCAGATTGGAACCTACCATAATCTTCAAAACAATGAATAACTCACCATTTGAGATGAAACCGTCTTTATCAATGTCGTAAATTTTGAACGCAAACCTTAACTTTTCGTCCTTAGATCCACGGCCACTAAAGATGGATAATCCTGTGATGAATTCTTGAAAATCCACGTCGCCACTATTATCAGCATCGAAAACCTCCATTATACGCCCGGCAAGGGGGTTTGATGAAACACCAGGAATGCTCATAAACTCATTTTTATCAATAGAACCAGAGCTATCTCTATCCAGTTTCATGAATCTCTTCCTCAACCTTTCAATTTCATCTCTATCAACTGTACAAAGTCTGATGTTAGTAAACCACCCCGCTTCTCCTTTTATTTCTTTCTTTTACTTCAACCTATACATACAGTTTGTATCCTCTAAAAGACCATCAACAATTTTGGAAGGAGCAGCACCCATGCTAAGTGAAAAAAAGTATTTCTATGGATTCTGATCACCATCAAGATCTGTAATAACTACTGGCCACTTAATTGTCTGCAAACACTTACTAGTAAAAAGGGCCTTCTTCATTGCATGTCCGGTAAAAGAAATTAGTGTTCTCTGGAAGGATACCCGGACGTATTATAAATCACGTCATACGGGGAACTCCATTTTCCAGATTCTTGGCGGTTATTCTCAAAGCTTTCTATAAAAAGAGTACCATTGTGACATTATTAAATAATTTGTAAGTTTAAAATTCGTTGGAATTCTGAAGTTAAATAGAAAAGCAAACACAAACCGTAAAAGTTACTTGTTCACCTTGTTTGTAGCGTCTTCGCGATCGAACTCATAGCCACGTGCGACTCCGGAAATACCTTCTTCTATATCAGCGCCAGCATCATCAACTTCAATTGAGTCGAAGTCACTCCCCAGACCCTTCCACGAACGATTTTGTAGTGCAGAGGCTGAAGTAGAAACAGTGCCTTTGATGACTGCACCTGATGCAGTGTGCCTTGTAGTTAGTTGTGTGGACTCATCGTCGTCAGCTGCCTCCAACTCCAAGTGCGTTAGCGCTCGCAGTGGTCTTGATGTGCTAGTATATCTTCCTGTCACTACATCAAACTCTGGCTCATCGGTAGCCGCACTAGCAGGAACGACGTCGTCTCCATCCAAGTTCTGCTCAATTTCATCAATGGCGTCTTTAAAGTCCACAACCCATTTTCCGGTCCATGTAACCTCTTCACTCAAAGCCAAGTTCAATTCGTAGGGTGTAATGATGGGCTTGTAAAACTCATTGAATTGGTCAACGATAATACCGCTTTGACTACAACCTAGGATGCACCAAATGTCAATGTCTTCAAAGTTTGCCAGTTTGGCCACGTTTGGCTTCCCAACAACAAACAAGTAATGCTTCTTCTCCCGAGCTTTGATGAGTTTGACCAGTTCGTTAATGGTTTCTCTGGTATTGCGGAGCGACAGTGTGTTAACCAGGATACCTATGCAACCCGCTGTTCTTGCCACATGCATGTACTTATAACGCCTCATTAGAGAGGGAAAGGGTCCTGTAACCAAACCAGATAAGGCCGGATCGAAGATATGGATGGATTGAAACATTGTGGACAGATACAGTAATCTTGGTTCCTGTGGGATGGTCAAATGGAAAAGATGATACTCCTCGGGCAAGATGCTTTCGGTTTTTCCATGTTGTCCAAATAGGACGCTATTACTTCCAAATGTACCTATCTGATCTACATCTTCAGGAACATGAAAGGTATCAAGTATAGTTACGAAATCATTTTCTGCCATAGAAGTGTTTATTTGAGAATATATGATATTTTTGTAGTGCAGATCGCACTTTAAAATACTGTACAGCTGTGCTAGATGCTTAGAAAAAGGAGCGTTTGCCATCAAACAAATTTTTGAGGAAAGATCCGGAAATGCCCTCCGGAAGTTCTCTACCACTAAAGATAAATCCAGAAATGGAGTTCCGAACGAGTAAACCACGGGTAGGTTTTGGATAGCGTTCAAGCACGCATCACCAAAATGGACAACCACGTTTGCATGAACGTGTTCAGCAGCAACTTCGTCTACACAGCATGCACTGTACGCTGTGTCCGCTAAAACCCAAAACTTAATTGTCTCGTGGGCAAATCTCGATTGCAGCGATTTTACTATCATCGAAGAGTCTTTGATCAAATCATCGGGAAACTGCAGGGTCACACTTTGGAACTCCTGGTGTTGTTTCAAGTATTTCACGAGAGCCTCGACATTATAATAAGTTAAAATAAGTTGTATGAGCTCATCACCATTGTATCCGGGGCCCAAATACGAAGACCTATCAATTTCGCGTGCATCTACTTTCTGGAAAGTAATATCCGACTGAGTGGTCGACAATGCCGGTGCAACTTCCATCTTAAAGCTTTCTATGCTTCTCTAATGTTACCAACAGGAATTTCTCACTAGTACATTTATAGGTTTTTTTACCTTGTAATTAGTCTTTTTTCTTCTTTTTGCGATGAGCTTCGCACTGAAAAAAAGAAATAGAAGAAAAAAGCAACAACAAAACGCAAACAAAAAATACGGATTTCATCCTAGTAGCACACTTAAACGAACCATTGAAACTCATAACAGTACTTAGCACGAATACCAATACTTTGTGGATGCTATCATCATTCCACTGTCTTTAATACATTGCTCCTAGGTAACCTCGTAACGTCTTATTAGAGTCACGTGCCAGATCATTTTCGACGGAGGAGACATCATTTGTCAACTGCTCATTTCTTCGCCCCTTCGAACGAGTTTTGAGTAAAAGAAGAAGGTGATGATGACGGAGAAGTAGGAAGGTATTCATACGAACAGTGCCATTACTACAAACAGCACAACACTGCACTACACCCGTCTTGCCATGTTTAGATCAGTTTGCCGCATTTCTTCTCGCATCGCACCTTCTGCGTACCGTACTATTGTGGGCCGCCCCGTTATTGCCAACAGCATACTCGCACAAAGGTTCTACTCCACCAATTTGAGCAAAGATCAGGTTTCTCAGAGGGTTATTGATGTCATCAAGGCCTTTGACAAGAACTCCCCCACCATTGCCAATAAGCAGATCTCTAGCGATACTCAATTTCACAAAGACTTGGGGTTGGACTCTTTGGACACTGTCGAGCTGCTCGTAGCTATTGAAGAAGAATTCGACATTGAAATCCCAGACAAAGTGGCTGATGACTTAAGAAGCGTTGGTGAAACTGTCGATTATATCACTTCCAACCCTGACGCAAACTAAGTGTTCACCTTCGCTCTATTATATTATATCGTGTCGCCTCCATGTTATATTATATTCGTACCTATATGAATGGTTCAATTGACCCGTATATATATATATGTAACCAGCCCTGTTAATACTATACTCTACTCTTTCCTCCCTTTTTTCTCGTAGTCAGCTATTTGGGCCCCGAGTTGTATATATTAAGTACTGTTGAAAAAATAAAATATGGGTGAATGCTAAGGAATGAATGAGCAAGAAGTACAGAAAACCGAACACCAACTGATCATTTGCAATGGACAAAGCTTCTGTTACCAAAAATACTGAAGGAAAAGATGAAGTACGCAAGATTGAGGTCTTGGACGACACAAATCTTGAATTCATTAGCGCAGATTCAGAATTGACGCAGGATTTGCCAGACGACATAGAAGTCATCGATTTGGTCCATCTTAAAATCAAATCGTTAGAAGATCTGAACCTTTACAGGTTTAAAAATTTGAAACAACTATGCCTGAGACAGAACTTGATCGAAAGTATAAGCGAAGTAGAAGTTTTGCCTCATGACAAGATTGTTGACCTGGATTTTTACGATAACAAGATTAAACACATTTCTTCTAACATCAGCAAGCTCACCAAGTTAACGTCTCTAGACTTATCTTTTAACAAGATCAAGCATATCAAAAATTTGGAAAATTTGACTGAACTAGAAAATTTGTACTTTGTGCAGAATAGCATTTCCAAAATTGAGAATCTCTCCACCTTGAATTCGCTGAAGAACCTAGAACTGGGTGGTAATAAAATCCAATTCATTGAACCTAGCTCTTTTGAAGGTCTTTCAAACCTAGAAGAGATCTGGTTAGGAAAAAACTCCATACCAAGATTAATTAACCTGCATCCCTTAAAGAATCTGAAGATCCTATCCATCCAGTCTAACAAATTGAAAAAAATTGAAAATTTAGAAGAGCTAACCAATTTGGAGGAACTCTATCTATCACATAATTTTATCACGAAGATTGAGGGTTTAGAGAAAAATTTCAAATTAACCACTTTGGATATCACATCGAACAAAATTACCTCCTTAGAGAACTTGAATCACCTGCCCGATTTGACCGATATATGGGCGTCGTTTAACAAGATAGATCAATCGTTTGAGAGCTTAGGCAAGAATTTGTCCAATCTATCGCGCCTAGAAACTATTTATTTGGAAGGTAACCCCATCCAATTGGAAAACAAGACTTCCTATAGAAGAAAATTAACTATGAATTTACCCTCATCTCTACAAAAGATCGATGCAACATACATAAGGGGTTGATGTTATGCAAGACATTAATTTCTTTATCCTTTTATATGTGCTTATATATTATATATATATATATATATATATATATATAAGTAGCCTATTGTCCCTTCGACGGAAAAAACGAAAACAAACTAGCTGAATTCGCCCTTAAAAACCTCGAGCTTGAAAAAAAAAGGCTAGCATAACTATATCAAGAAACTGATAAGCAATAGCAAAATACTCGCTCTTTAGCCGCGCAACATGAGAAGACAACTTTTAGCATGTCGTTATCCTCGTAATGCTTCTTGGGATCGAGTTTTCTATTCTACCAAAAAGGCCGCTAAGAGTGCTTTGTCGGCAACGCCGGCTACTATGACATCTATTGTATCTCAAAGACAGGATCTTTTCATGACAGATCCATTATCCCCTGGATCTATGTTCTTTCTTCCTAATGGTGCTAAGATTTTCAACAAATTGATAGAGTTTATGAAGTTACAACAGAAGTTTAAATTTGGTTTCAATGAGGTAATAACACCTTTGATTTATAAAAAAACTCTCTGGGAGAAATCTGGTCATTGGGAAAACTACTCCGATGACATGTTTAAAGTGGAAACTACTGATGAAGAAAAGGAGGAATATGGTTTAAAACCAATGAATTGTCCGGGACACTGTCTTATCTTCGGCAAAAAAGATAGATCGTATAATGAACTTCCCCTACGCTTCTCTGATTTTTCACCACTACATAGAAACGAAGCTTCTGGTGCATTATCAGGCTTAACTAGATTGAGAAAGTTTCATCAAGATGACGGTCATATCTTTTGTGCTCCTTCGCAGGTTAAGTCAGAGATTTTCAATTCTTTAAAATTGATCGATATAGTTTACAACAAGATTTTTTCTTTTGCTAAAGGTGGGACTGAAACAAATAACAACTATTTTATAAACTTTTCTACTAGGCCGAGTCATTTTATTGGAGATGAGAAAGTTTGGAATCATGCTGAACAAGTGCTCAAGGAAATTTTAGAAGAATCAGACAAACCATGGAAGTTGAATCCTGGTGATGGCGCATTCTACGGTCCAAAGCTGGATATAATGCTAACCGATCATTTAGGCAAAACTCATCAAGTTGCTACTATTCAGTTAGATTTTCAGTTACCTGAGAGATTCGACTTGAAATTTAAAGATCAAGATAATTCGTATAAGAGGCCAATAATGATTCATAGAGCTACTTTTGGTTCTATTGAAAGATTTATGGCATTATTGATAGATTCTAATGAGGGTCGTTGGCCATTTTGGCTAAACCCTTATCAGGCTATAATAATTCCCGTGAATACCAAAAATGTTCAACAACTAAACATGTGCACCTCTTTGCAAAAAAAACTACGCAACGAAGAAAAGGCAAATGACATGGAACCTGTTACTTTAAACGATTGGCATTTTAATGTTGATCTTGATATAAGAAACGAACCTGTAGGGTACAGGATCAAATCCGCAATCTTGAAAAACTATTCTTTCTTAATTATCGTGGGGGATGAGGAAGTAGAGCTACAGAAATACAACATTCGAGAGCGTGATAACAGGAGAAGTTTTGAAAAACTTACCATGTCCCAAATTTGGGATAAGTTTATTGACCTGGAGAAAAACTACAAATAAGATAGAATATTTAAAAAATTGTCATGTAAATAAAACGACGCACACTATTCCTAGCTGGGCCTGCTACGAGGACAAGACCCGCTCATTCCACCTATGCATTAACTCATGTATATTTTGACTAAATTATACAATACGTAATCATCAAACTAAGATAATATTACTGTATTTACATGTACCATCTTTTATACTTTTATACTATTACCTTGGTGGTTCTTGAGATTCAGAATGTTCATTTAACGGTTCTTTTTTAACGTCTGATTGGTCTGCCTTTTTTGCAGCATTTTCCTTTGCGTTCGATACATTTGGTGCTGATTCTACTGTGTTGACCTTTGCTTTATCTTGCGATTCTTCATCGTCAGATGTTTCTTTTAATTGCTCCTCATAATGCTCGGGGTATTTTCTGAAACAGTCTTGCATATGTTGAAATTTTTCAACACAATCAATGCCCTTTGGTTCAGCTTCAGAATAGACAAAGCATGAAAATGCAGATTTAAACTCCTCACCACAAGGACCATGGGCCATGCCCCCCAAACAAGGACAATCCCAATTGATCTCACCGGTATCCGGGTTATACGCACCCTCGTGTTGAACCTCTTCTTCGGTAGGACCCATTTGTTTTTCTTCTTGTTTTCTTAATGCTTCTTTACCTTCATTGTCAGATTCAAGTTGCTTGTTAATTTTTTCCGAATCATTTTGACTTCTTTTCGCAAATACCTCCTCTTCATTAACATTCGGAGTAACGCCCTTATTAAATTGTTCCTCACTTGGTTTCTCTTCATCTAATGGTTTGGAATCGTTCTCTTCAGATGATCCAGTGCTGCTGTTATTTTTATTACCATTAGTGTTCTCCTCTGAGTTCTCAGCACTTAAACTTTTGTCCTTTTCTTCATCTGAAGAGACGATTCTTTCATCAGATTGGTCATCATCTTTCAACTGGTCGTCATCTTTCGATGGTGTGTTGATTTTTGATTCATCAGTCTCAATATTTTCGCCTGCTTTTTCATCTTTCTCCGCTAGAACAACCAGCTCACCATCTTCAGCTACCTTCGAGGCACCGATCTTATCATTACTTAATGGAGCCCCAACTTCAGTTTCATCGTTCTCACTGCCTTCGTCCTCTTCATTGTCTGGCGATTGCTCATCATTAGTGGAGAGTTCTTCCTCTGCGGTTTTATCGGATTCTTTCTTCCTTGAAGCAAAGAGAGGTTTTCTATTAGGAGTAATGAAATATAAAGCACCAGCCATGGACAAAATCCCCATTATGAAACCTGCTGTTTTTTCTTGCTTGGAGTCATAGTTTCTACCAAACTGAGGCGATGAAGCCATGAGACGTCTTGTTTGGTGTCGGCATAGCCCTCTTGCTACTTGGATTGACGGCCTGTTTCTGCACGCATTCCTGACAACTAAATTGCGAAGCATCATACGAATATTATACACTCTTCGGATATGCCGATTCCTATATAGAAATAGACGATCAAAAGCTCTCACATTCGATATTTTCAACCCATATTCGTCTCCTTTTCCCTTTTTTCTTATTGGGTGGCGTGCCGTGCAGAACGACTGGCTTGCTATGAAATCAAAGAACAAGTACAATAGATATGAACATGAACAATGAATTGAATCTGTGGCACTCCTTGGTCGAAATAGACAAGGTTTGGCGTTGGAGAAGTTTTGCGTACTATTGTATAAGCTATTCTGGAAAATGAGAATCTATTACATTGGTGTATTTCGCTCTGGCGCAGAAAAGGCCTTAGAGTTAAGTGAAGTCAAAGATTTGTCCCAGTTTGGTTTCTTTGAAAGATCTAGTGTTGGCCAGTTTATGACTTTTTTCGCTGAGACAGTCGCTTCTAGAACAGGTGCTGGACAAAGACAAAGTATAGAAGAAGGCAATTATATTGGACACGTTTATGCAAGGAGTGAGGGCATCTGTGGTGTTTTAATCACTGACAAAGAATACCCTGTCAGACCAGCATACACATTGTTAAATAAGATATTGGATGAATACTTGGTGGCACATCCCAAGGAGGAATGGGCAGACGTAACTGAGACCAATGATTCGTTGAAGATGAAACAACTGGACACATATATAAGTAAATATCAAGATCCTTCACAAGCTGATGCTATCATGAAAGTTCAACAGGAACTGGATGAGACTAAAATCGTTTTGCACAAGACCATTGAGAATGTTTTACAAAGAGGTGAAAAGCTGGATAATTTGGTGGACAAATCAGAATCGTTGACGGCAAGTTCTAAAATGTTTTATAAGCAAGCCAAAAAGTCCAATTCATGTTGTATCATCATGTAGATGTTTTCATACAGTACATTACTAATCAGCGTCGTAGGTCTCTTCATCTGCTCATTTTAATTTAAGTGTGAATGACAACAGAAGGAAAAAAAACTACTAAATCATATGAATTGTTTAAAGAATAATGTATAAGCATCGAAATTACTGACTGTTTTCAATCAATGGCTGATTAAGGCCTGAATCATCAATTCGTTATTAAAACCCAAAGAGAAAAAATTAATTAAACGACCCCAGTGAGGGTTGAACTCACGATCTTGCGATTAACAGTCGCACGCCTTAACCAACTTGGCCATGGAGTCTCTTTTTTACGTATATTCTTCGTTAATGGAAGCAATAATTATCTAGGTATATGTTTTAATGTCTTCTTTTCTATTTTACACCTTGTTATCCTTTGTAGCATTATACTACCAATCCTTGCGTTTCAACTTCCGCTGAAATCGACGACTGTTTCTCAATACTCATTTTAACTTTAACAGCGTACATGATAATTGTTGATAATTAGTAGTTTAGTAAGTTGTAATAATTAAGAATAAGTCGTTCTTTCTTAAATTATATAAGAGAGGTATATAAAACACACGCTGATTGGTTATATTAAACCCAATGGTTCAGACATAATACGGAACATTGATGATAAGATTTTGGTTATAACTCACCCTCTTATATACTAAGTTCTGGTCAATTAATAGATCTTTATCATATCACTGCAGTAAATTCTATTATTAGAATTTCAATTTATAATGGGTGACAGGCGGTTCTTATTCCAACACTCCAACACTTCCCTGGTATGAAACTGTTGGAATGGAAACCAAATATGGCCTATACACTAGTAGTCATACTACTAGTGTATTCTCACATACGGTGGTACATGGTGACATAAGTTATGAGAAGCTGAAACGCAAGGATTGATATTGTAATAGGATAATGAATGAGAATATAAAAAATGACAATAAAAGTATAGACAGAATTATGTAGAATTACGGATTCCATTTATTGGATTACTATATCTCCGAGGAGAACTTCTAGTATATTCTCTATGCCTAATTATATTGCCTTTATCAACAATGGAATCCCATCAATTGTCTCAAATTTCCTCAATCTCTCAGAAACCTTTGTACGTCCATCCCTAACTTTTCTTATATACACGTGAAAAATACCAACTTAATACAAAGAAAAATTCTATTCAGTTGGCGTGAGTAATCACATTCATTGCGCTCTTGATGTAATTCGTCATCCTTTTCAATTAACCAGTTGTACGTGACCGTCTTAAACCCGACGGTCATCGCCATATCTTCTTATGCGTAGCCGCAATTATAAAGGTCCGAGATATCTCTCCGAATCAAGTCATCGTTAAATTTCTTCTGAGGAAGGTATTGGAAGAAAGGACAGCAATAATAAACGTCCGAGGAACTGTTCTTTCAGATGACAGCTATCAAAAGTTTGAAATTTGAGAATTTGAAAATCCAGTTCTCTAATTCCATAGCAGGAAACTTTTTAAGATTACCACATTCAATTATAAACGTGCTGGAATCAACTAATTATGCGATCCAAGAATTCGGTATAGTAGTTCGCTTTCATAATTCAGACACACCCATTGTTCATCTTGGTTGGGATGGTCATGATTCTGGGTCGAATGAGAACACTGTCCTCATCAATCCTATTTTAGCCTCTGTATATGACATTAACCAAAAGTCTCCGTTGGTAGACTTATACATCGAGCGATATGACCACACACGTTTAGCTACAGAAGTATATATTACACCAGAGACAAGCGATGATTGGGAGATAATTGATGCCAACGCTATGAGGTTTCAAAATGGGGAGATTTTACATCAAACTCGTATCGTTACTCCCGGTGAAACTTTAATTTGCTATCTAGAAGGCATTGTAACAAAATTCAGAATTGACAAAGTAATACCATCATTAACATCTGCGAGAATTACAGATGGGTCGTTGGTCGTCGTTGCACCAAAAGTCAATAGAACACGTTTCATGAAAGTCGAGCATGACCACAGTGATGATAACATGTCAAAAAATGATACTTTCCAAATTTTGAGAAAGGTGGTATTGAGAAGCACTATGTGCGAAGTCGACTGCACTAAAAAGGAACCTTTTGTTGTATATGTTAATAACGAAGTGCTATTGCCATCTCAAAAGTGCTATCTTTCCTTCATTCAGTGCAGTTTAAGACAATTAAAGAAAAGCGATTCTGATGACAAAACAGTTGATGCTCCGCCAAAAAAGATTGGCGTTTGTGTTAAATGTAGTAGTCAGGTACCTGAAAATCATATTTCCTTAAGCTCATTCCTTTGGGAGGCCTTTTTCGCACATCCAATTAATGGAGCTAAAATCAGATTAGAGTTTCTGCAAATAAGTCAAACAAACGTGATACTTGAAGAAAATGTAATAGTCATAATCAAGTATTTTGGTGAAGACTTTTCTTCCAAGGGTGAAAAATACTACAGAGATTTGTTGGAGGGAAGCTTGTTGACTAATAACTTAATACTCCCAAAAGAACAAATTATGATTGAAATAAGGAAGGGGAAATCTGTACAACAATTGTTTGATTTGAATGAAATACCTAAGGATACTATTCAATGGGAAGTAAAACAAATGGAAAAAGAAGAATTTAAAAAGCTTGTTGAAGGGCATCTACCTAAGGCTTATTACATTGAAGAAAATGATAAAGTTGCATGCACTAATAAGGTTGAAGATCATTTTATTACTGTGAATAGTATCAAGCAAGAAATGGTGGATTATTTAACGTCACCTGTCATTGCCTCGCCAGCTATTATATTAGACGGGAAGCAAGGTATGGGCAAAACAATATTACTGAAAGAGCTTATGGATGAAGTCAAGAAGGAGCATCATATTTTCGTCATATATGAAGATTGTGATACATTGCACGAGACGTCAAATTTGGATAAAATGCAGAAATTGATTGTGGAATGGTGCTCTTTCTGTTATTGGTATGGTCCTTCTCTAATTGTGCTAGATAATGTTGAAAGTCTATTTGGCAAACCTAAATTTAATGACGGAGAGCAACCCAAAAGTGGCCAATGGGATAATGCAAGTAAACTCTTGAATTTTTTCGTTAATCAGGTGGAGAGAATGTTTAGTAAGGATAATAGATGCATCAGAGTTTTATTTTCAGGTAAGGAGAAAACTCATATAAATTCGTTATTATTCGATAAACATTTTGTTTCTAAATTTTGGACTCTCAGAGCACCTGACAAACTAGCGAGAGAGAATTTATTGGAGTATTTTTTTTCGAAGAATACAGTCATGAAGTTGAATCGAGACGTGCAGTTCAATGATTTGTCATTGGAGACAGAAGGATTTTCGCCTTTGGATTTGAAAATATTCACAGAGAAGATGTTCTACGATTTGCAGTTACAGAAAGATTGTGATAATGTAGTAACAAGAGAATTTTTCTTGAAATCACTTGGAGGTTTTACACCTTCTGCGCTGCGTGGAGTGGAGCTAACCAAAAAAACCAACATTAAATGGGGGGATATTGGCGCGTTAGCTACCGCTAAAAGCATTCTCCTCGAGACCTTAGAGTGGCCAACAAAATATGAGCCTATTTTCGCCAATTGTCCTTTAAGACTAAGATCTGGAATTCTACTGTATGGGTATCCAGGCTGTGGGAAGACGCTCTTGGCGAGTGCCGTAGCACAACAATGTGGGTTGAACTTTATTTCCGTCAAGGGACCCGAGGTTTTAAACAAGTTTATAGGTGCCAGTGAACAGAATATTAGAGACTTGTTTGAAAGAGCACAGTCTGTCAAACCTTGTATTCTTTTCTTTGACGAATTTGATTCTATTGCACCAAAGAGAGGTCATGATTCTACTGGTGTCACAGACCGAGTAGTCAATCAATTATTGACGCAAATGGATGGTGCTGAAGGCCTTGATGGCGTGTATGTTCTAGCAGCTACAAGCAGGCCCGACTTAATCGATAGCGCATTGCTGAGGCCGGGGAGATTGGACAAAAGTGTGATTTGTAATATACCAACTGAACCAGAGAGACTAGATATCTTGCAAGCTGTGGTTAATTCCCAAGACAAGGATACGGGATTGAAAAAGTTTGCATTAGAAGACAATACTGATCTAACATTGATCGCTGAAAAAACGGCTGGATTTTCAGGTGCTGACTTACAAGGTCTCTGCTATAATGCCTATCTGAAATCTGTACACAGATGGTTGTCTACTGCAGGGAAACCTGAAGTGATATCGGCAAACAACGATATAGAATACTTTATAATTAACGAGAACAGACAGAAAGAAGAAAACAAACTACGGCTAACAACCCTCTTGCAGCAAGATGTGGTGCACAAAATGAATACAAACGTTTCGCATGCTTCCAAGAAAACAGCTGTGGTCACAATTAACGATTTGATAGAGGCTTGTCAAGAGACGAAGCCAAGTATCTCAACGAGTGAATTGGTCAAATTAAGGGAAATTTACGACAGGTTTCAGCAGGATAGAGATGGTGAGATGCCAAATGGTGAGAATTCCATTGACATCGGTAGTCGGCTCTCCCTAATGTGAAAGAAAGAGAAATTAAAAGGAACAAACGCGTTTCCCTTTAAAGGATGTTCTGCGGCGCACCTTTGTTTATACGCGACATAACCCTATTGTATCACGCCAAAGCACGCACGACGGAAAAAATAATGGTGAAATTACATAACACATTTTTTTGCTTGGGGTGAAAAGGAAAAACCCGAGAATAGTGCCACGGTAAAGGAGAAGCAAGGTTCAGATGTATTGAATGAAATCCGGGGTTGCATACATAACACGCATGCCTGCTGCAGTTTGCTAATTGCTCTAAGCCCATACCCACGTTTTCGTCTTCCTTTCTCCTTTTTCTCCTGCAGAAGTCTATACTGAAGAAGTATATATACATTTTTCCATCGTATACTACTGGAAACAAGCCTCCATGTTCTTATAAGCCCTGCCTTATACCAACAAATATTAGCATAAACATACAGACCATTTACCATTACTTCCTCCGCAAGTATCCTTATCGACTCCCACCGCAAACAAATGACTGCCTCCCACAATCATTCTACAAAGATATCCCAACAACCAATATCCTCAGTATCAGCATTGAAGTTTTTCGGCAAGAAGCTGCTCAGCTCAACCCATGAAAATAAACTGAAAAAAAAGGCTTCTGTACCTCCAAGTTTTCATTCTACAAGTACAAACAAGACCGAGCCCTCCAGTTCGAAACTGCCGAGCTCATCGAAAATATCCCGTCGTGCAAACTCCTTTGTTCACCACACAACCAACAACAACAACAACAACAACAGCAACAGCTCTTCGTCGCCTATCTCAGCCAAAATTCTACGCCCAGGTAGCGCCGGTATATCCATATCAAGAGGAAACAGGCATTCCTCCACTTCGCGTAATGCCTCCAACTCCAAATTCAGCAACGAACGCATGGTGTATAACCCATACGGTGTCTCAACCCCGAGTACATCGCTGTCGTCCACCTCCACTTCCATGAAAAAGGACCCTGATTTGGGATTCTATCTTCACGACGGAGATTCAAACATCCGCATGCTGCCGATCCCAATCGTCGATCCGAACGAGTATCTACCAGACGAGATAAAGGAGGCCAGCGTTCAATTTAGTGATAACTTCGTTTTTGATGACGAGAACAAAACCATCGGGTGGGGTGGCTCGTGCGAAGTACGCAAGATCCGCTCCAAGTACCGCAAGAAGGACGTATTCGCTCTAAAGAAGCTTAATATGATCTACAATGAAACGCCGGAGAAATTCTACAAACGCTGCTCGAAGGAATTTATCATCGCAAAACACTTAAGTCATAACCTCCACATCACAAATACCTTCCTCTTGGTCAAGGTACCCACCACCGTGTACACCACTCGCGGGTGGGGGTTCATCATGGAGCTTGGGCTACGAGATCTCTTTGCGATGATCCAAAAATCCGGGTGGCGCAATGTGGCTCTAGTAGAGAAGTACTGCATCTTCAAACAGGTAGCGCGTGGCGTCAAATTCTGTCATGACCAGGGCATCGCCCATCGGGATTTAAAACCAGAGAATGTGCTTTTATCCCCGGATGGTGTGTGTAAGCTGACAGATTTCGGTATTTCGGACTGGTACCACACAGATCCACATGATTCGTCAAGCCCCATTAAGAAGTGCGCGGGAATGATTGGCTCGCCACCGTATGCACCACCAGAGGTGATGTACTACGACGTTAAGAAACACTACGGCACAGAACTGCAACAGCCGTACGACCCACGCGCACTGGATTGCTACGGTCTGGGCATCATTCTCATGACCCTCGTCAACAATGTCATTCCATTCCTAGAGTCTTGCAGCTGTGACACAGGCTTCCGCGATTACTGTGACGCGTATGAGAACTTCATTCGCCTTCATAACCGCGGGTTCCGCGATCGCGGTAATCACCGCCCGGGGCCGGGAATGGAGTATCACTTGGCTAGAAACTTTAAGAATGGTCATGCGTCCCGCGTGGCGTGGCGTCTCGCCGACCCGGAAGCTTCCACTCGTTACACCATGGACGATTTGTTTGAAGATCCGTGGTTCCAGAGCATCGAAACGTGTGTAAATGCTGACGACGAATTTGTGTGCAAGAAACCTATTATCAAGACCACGACGTATGAGAATCTGCGCGGTTTCCACATCACTACAGACCTTCCGACAACTACTCCCACTTCAAATCCTTTTCTGAAGAGCCGTGTTCCCATTAGGTCAATGGTTGATATAGCCGCCCATCCTTCCGTTATGGCACCGGCACCAGTAGCACAGCCGCCGCCGCCAGCGCACGAGCGCGCTGGCAGCGAGGCCCTGTTTACGCTTAAAGAAACCCCACCGATAGTCGACGACACTTCCGCAGTTCCCGCAATTCCCGCAGTTCCCGCAACGCCCACGTCAACTCCCGCTCCACATAGGGCTGTCGTGCATCACCATCTGAACATCACCAGCAGCTTGGTTTCTAGCTCTAGTGCAGCATCTTCTCAGATCCCGGCGTCGACTTAACGAGAATGTGCAGCACACCGTAAATAAGATTCGATTTTCTCCCCACGCCCCGCCCGCCCCGTCCGCTCCTACCGTGTACTACATACAATCTCACCAACAACGAACAGTCAACTACGTAATACTCTATTTCCTTTCCTTTTCTACTCCTTATTTCTTTCGGGGCGCTCCGGTGATTCTCAGTGGCGGCGTTAGTTGCCGCGAGTATGTACTGCACTGCTCTTTGCAGGGAATTGTTCAAATGCCAAGAGGTCCTTCGGGCTAAGAAACACTATGTTATGGTGGATGGAGTTGGTCTTCCGTGGAATCACGGTTAAAGAACAAAAACCGGTGCAAAATTCCCTCTGCTAACGTATACGCTCGTGGTGCACGGTTTATCCACTCAGATTTTACTCCCCGTAACACCCGAGTCTCCTCGTCCATGACGAACATACTGCATCTAAAACCAATCTACCCTAGAGTCTAAAGTTTACGGAAGGCAAATTTATAAATAAAAAAAAAAAAAAAAAAATGATAAAAAGAAAGAAAAAAAAAAATGCCTACCGTTAATTCTTGGCTGAAATGAGCTACGCGATTACTTACGTGGCATCAAACCAGTATCAGCGCTCGAGCCGTCTTAATCTTCATACTTTATAGCTTGTTTCTGATCATTAACCATTAAAAGTCAATATATCTTTAGTTACTGTTCACTTCCCCTCCCCCCTTCCTTCATTCAACATATCAACTGCAATAATAAAATAAAATAAACAAATTAAAGAAGCACGTTTCCACATTTTGCCCTATTACCTGTACTTACTGCTAGATATACCCGCATCTCACCTCATCTTCACTACTCTACGCAGATAAACGTAACTAGGTATGCTTCAGTCAAAACCATCGAAACTCCATAGGCGGTTTTTATCTAGTTTACTGCGTGTCAAACGCTACCCATTAAGGCGGTTTCTGTTCCCGCTCATCCTGCTGCAGATCATCATTGTGACGTTTATCTGGTCGAACCCGCGCCAAAATAATGCATTCGAAGAAGGAACTGGCTACTTGCCTCATTACAACGATATCGACAGCGACGACAACTCTTGGTATGGTTTCCTGGCTTCGTCCCTCAAAGGCAATCTTAAGATTCAGTTTGCCAAGACGTTGTACGAGAATTTAAAGTTCAACACCGACCCTAGATGGGTCAATGAGTATACACTACAAAAAGACCTGCTTTTAGTAAAGATGGGTCCTCAAAAGGGCACAGTGCTCGAATCCGTCGACGACTTGAAGTTTTATGACTTTGACCCCCGTCTGACATGGTCCGTTGTGCTGAACCACCTGCAAAATAATGACGCAGATCAGCCAAAGAAACTACCCTTTTCCTGGTATGACTGGACTACATTTCACGAGTTGAATAAGTTGATTTCAATCGAAAACACTACCCTGCCTTGCACTTTCCTTTTCCAATCCGCCTTCGATAGAGAGTCTTTGGATGCCATTGAGGAAGAACTCCACGAACATTTGTTCCTATACGAAAGAAGCAAATATGAGAAGAAACTGTGGTATAAGGCCGCTAGAAACCAGGATAGAATCAAGGAGTCAAAGGAACTAAGCAAGCATTGCTCTAAGCTGTTTACTCCCAAAGGGGATGGCTCTCCCAAGGACTTGAAATTCAATACGCAGTTCCGGATAACGGAACTGTACGATAAAGTCAGGCCAGAAGTCTTTCAATTGCAGGCAAGAAATTACATCTTGTCCACTCAGTCGCTTCCGCTGTCCATTTCCATCATTGAATCGGACAATTCTACATACCAGGTGCCCTTGCAAACGGATAAGTCTAAGAACTTGGTGCAATCTGGTATGTTGCAGAAGTATATTACTGATAATGTCAACTCTACGAACAAGAAGAAGAAGAAGAAGAAGAAGAAGAACCAAGATGTGGAGTTCAACCACAACAGTCTTTTTCAGAAGTTTGTCTCCAATCATGAAGTTAACTCCTTGTATAAACTAAATATCAAGGAAACTGATAAATCTACCTTTGACAAGGATCTGGTAGAATTATCCTTTTCAGATTTTTCGTTCGATGCATCCAAGAGGATTGAAGAGTTGGAGTCGCAGAAGAAACTCGATCCAGCCAATTTTTCTGCACACAATGAGAACTACTTAAACAGTTTGAAAAACTCTATAAAGGTAAGTCCTGCATTGCAAAGAAAGTTCTTTTACGAAGCTGGTGCCGTTAAACAATATAAAGGTATGGGCTTCCACCGTGACAAAAGATTTTTCAATGGTGACACGTTGATCAATGACAAGCAAGAATACCAGGCAAGACTGAATGCGATGATTAGGACTTTTCAAAAATTTACAAAGGCCAATGGTATCATATCCTGGTTGTCTCATGGTACACTGTATGGATATCTTTATAATGGGATGGCTTTTCCTTGGGATAACGATTTCGATCTACAAATGCCCATCAAGCATCTAAATTTGCTCAGCCAATACTTTAATCAATCTTTAATACTGGAAGATCCACGGGAGGGTAATGGTCGTTACTTCCTTGACGTCAGTGACTCCTTGACAGTAAGAATCAACGGTAACGGCAAAAACAATATTGACGCAAGATTCATTGACATTGACACAGGTCTGTACATTGACATCACCGGTTTGGCTAGCACCTCTGCCCCCAGTAGAGACTACTTGAACTCGTATATCGAAGAGCGCTTGCAGGAGGAACATTTGGACATCAAAAACATACCAGAATCAGACGGTGAAACAGCTATCTTGCCCGATAAAGTGGATAATGGGTTGGTTAATTTGGCTGTTCTAAACATCACTGAATTAAGTGAATACATCAACAGTGACGAAAATAAAGAGCATAAAAGGATACCTACTGATACTGATCTGAAAGGTCTCTTGAAAAAGGAATTGGAGGAGTTGCCTAATTCGGGGACCATTGAGAAAAAGTTGAACCCAAAGCAAAGATATTTCCTCAATGATAAATTAAAACTCTACAACTGTAGAAACAATCATTTTAACTCCTTTGAAGAGTTGTCTCCCTTAATCAATACTGTTTTCCATGGTGTACCCGCGTTGATTCCTCACAGACATACGTATTGTTTGCAGAATGAATACCACGTCCCTGATAGATATGCATTTGATGCTTACAAGAATACAGCTTACTTGCCCGAATTTAGGTTTTGGTTTGACTATAATGACTTGAAAAAATGCAGTAACATTAATTCATGGTATCCAAACATCCACAGTATTAATTCATGGAATCCAAACCTCTTGAAGGATATCTCTTCGACAAAATTTGAGTCTAAACTTTTCGATGCCAACAAGGTCTCTGAGTATTCTTTCAAAAACCTGTCCATGGACGATGTTCGCTTAATTTATAGAAACATCCCAAAAGCTGGCTTTATCGAGGTATTCACCAACTTGTATAATTCTTTCAACGTCACAGCATACAGGCAAAAGGAATTGGAAATTCATTATTGTCAAAACTTGACATTTATTGAGAAGAAGAAGCTATTACATCAATTACGCGTTAATGTTGCTCCCAAGCTAAGTTCGCCTGCCAAAGATCCTTTCCTGTTCGCTTATGAAAAAGCGATGTGGGAAAATTTATCATATGAGATGGACAAGGCTACGCTAGAACATGTTACCAATTTAGTTCATGAAGAATATGCCAGGAAAATTATCGATTTGTCTGTGAGTCTAAAATATAGGAACTTTTCACTTTTCAATATCACTTCTGATGGAACTGGAAATATTCCAGATAGCGATACTGTTGATTATACACCTGCTAACAATGTCGATATAAATCCTGCAGATTTTAGATCGAGTCTGAACTTCAGTGGTAACGCCTTTTTGAATTTGAATTCCTACGGTTTAGATCTTTTTGCGCCTACTTTATCCGATGTTAATAGGAACGGTATTAGAATGTTTGATAAGGATCCAATTGTTGTATATGGGGACTATGCGTATCTGAAAGTACTTGAAGAAAGAAAGAAGAGAGAAAAGAAGAAGAAGGAAGAAGAAGAGAAGAAGAAAAAGGAAGAAAAGAAGAAGAAGGAAGAAGAAGAGAAAAAGAAAAAGGAAGAAGAGAAGAAGAAGAAAGAAGAAGAAGAGAAGAAGAAGAAAGAAGAAGAAGAGAAGAAGAAGAAAGAAGAAGAAGAGAAGAAGAAGAAAGAAGAAGAAGAGAAAAAGAGGAAAGAGGAAGAGGAGAAAAAGAAGAAAGAGGAAGAGGAGAAAAAGAAGAAAGAAGAGGAAGAGAACAAGAAGAAAGAAGAGGAAGAAAAGAAGAAGAAAGAGGAGGAAGAAAAGAAGAAGAAAGAAGAGGAGGAACAGAAGAATCAAAACGCGGAGAACTAAGTTGCTAGTTTATGAATCACCTCATTCCTTAAGCCTTCACCCACTTTCTATAGTTGTATTATATATTTATCGCCATCATTACATGTCACTGCATTTTGACACCAGTGATAAGTAACAAATAACCTCAACGGAAGCAAAATGCCGTCAACATCGCGGTTAATCAAATACATACATTGTTAGATCCACGTATAATCTTAATGATATTGGAACTATCTTTTTTTTTATTCTTGGGCCTTATTATATCGTATCTACGGCAAATGAGTTTCCTCGAGTCATGTCAGCTGATTTACCCGGATTCTGATATGAGCACTGAATATGTTTAAACAAGACTAGCATATGAACTGTAATTAAAACTTAAAAGGTGTAAGAACAGAAAGGGTGATCATAGTTCATCATTGAGACCGACCAATTCTTTCCGCATTCAAGTTTTATTCTTTTTTCCTTTACGAAAGACTAAGAATAGTAAAAATTACACACTGGGTGCATAAACAGCATAGTCATTAAAGTCAAAAAATCGTATTCTAAAAGACATTTCTAACCCTTATTTCGCACATATGAGAGATGAACAAATACATTAACAAGTACACCTCACCACCTAACCTATTGTCTCTGCGACAACGAGCTGAAGGCAAACACAGAACAAGAAAAAAACTCTCACATAAATCACTCTCTCACGATGATGAGATGTCAACAACTTCAAACACTGATTCCAATCACAATGACCCCAATGACCCCAGTAGAGTAATTACTGCTTCGACTGGCCATATTGGGAAAAAGTCATTTGTAGACTCAGAATTGGATACAACATTTTCTACTTTGAATTTGATTTTTGATAAACTTAAAAGCGACGTGCCACAAGAACGAACCTCTGGCGCTAGTGAACTAAGCACTACTTTGACATCATTGGCAAGGGAGGTATCTGTCGAGCAATTTCAAAGGTTCAGTAACAGTTTAAATAATAAGATATTTGAGCTTATTCATGGTTTTACCTCAAGTGAGAGAATAGGCGGCATTCTCGCCGTTGATACTTTAATCTCTTTTTATTTAAGTACAGAAGAATTACCTAATCAAACTTCGAGGCTTGCCAATTATTTACGTGTCTTAATTCCATCTAGTGACATCGAAGTTATGAGATTAGCGGCTAACACCTTAGGCCGATTGGCTGTGCCAGGCGGTACACTAACATCAGATTTTGTTGAATTTGAGGTCAGGACTTGCATTGATTGGCTTACTCTGACGGCAGATAACAACTCTTCGAGCTCTAAAATGGAATACAGGCGGCACGCTGCGCTGTTAATCATAAAAGCGTTGGCAGACAATTCACCCTACCTGTTATATCCCTACGTTAACTCTATTCTCGACAATATTTGGGTACCATTGAGAGATGCAAAACTCGTCATTCGATTAGATGCCGCAGTTGCATTGGGCAAATGTCTTACTATTATTCAAGACAGAGACCCTGCTTTGGGGAAACAATGGTTTCAAAAATTATTCCAAGGATGTACTCACGGTTTAAGTCTTAACACAAATGATTCAGTCCATGCTACTCTGCTAGTATTTCGGGAATTACTTGGTTTAAAGGCACCTTATCTCAGGGATAAATACGATGACATCTACAAGTCGACCATGAAATACAAGGAGTATAAATTCGACGTCATAAGAAGAGAAGTTTATTCTATCTTACCTCTTCTGGCTGCTTTTGACCCTGCTTTTTTCACAAAGAAGTATCTTGATAGGATAATGGTTCATTATTTAAGATATTTGAAGAATATTGATGCCAATGCTGCCAATAATTCAGACAAACCATTTATATTAGTCTCCATTGGCGATATTGCATTTGAAGTTGGTTCAAACATTTCGCCTTATATGACGCTTATCTTGGATAATATCAGAGAAGGTTTAAGAACTAAATTTAAATTCAGAAAACAGTTTGAAAAGGATTTATTTTATTGTATTGGTAAATTGGCGTATGCTCTGGGCCCAGCTTTCGCTAAGCATTTGAATAAAGACCTTCTTAATTTGATGCTGAATTGTCCTATGTCTGACCATATGCAAGAGACTTTAATGATTCTTAACGACAAAATACCCTCCTTGGAGTCTACCGTTAATTCGAGGATTCTGAATTTACTGTCAATATCCTTATCTGGTGAAAAGTTCATTCAATCAAACCAGTACGATTTCAATAATCAGTTCTCCATTGAAAAGGCTCGTAAATTGAGAAATCAAAGCTTTATGAGAAAGACTGGTGAACTCAATGACGATATTGCAGATGCACAGATTTTAATCCAATGCTTTAAGATGTTGCAATTAATCCATCATCAGTATTCTTTGACCGAGTTTGTCAGGCTCATCACCATTTCCTACATTGAACATGAGGATCCATCTGTTAGAAAATTAGCAGCACTAACCTCGTGTGATTTATTTATCAAAGACGATATTTGTAAGCAAACATCAGTTCATGCTCTACATTCTGTTTCAGAAGTATTGAGTAAGTTGCTTATGATTGCAATAACTGATCCTGTTGCAGAAATTAGATTAGAGATTCTTCAGCATTTGGGATCGAATTTTGATCCTCAATTGGCACAACCGGATAATTTACGCTTACTTTTCATGGCATTGAATGATGAAATATTCGGTATTCAATTAGAAGCCATCAAGATAATAGGCAGATTGAGTTCTGTTAACCCAGCCTATGTAGTTCCTTCACTAAGGAAAACTTTATTGGAACTATTGACACAATTGAAATATTCAAATATGCCAAAGAAAAAAGAAGAAAGCGCAACTTTATTGTGCACTCTGATAAACTCTAGTGATGGAGTGGCGAAGCCTTATATCGATCCTATTTTAGATGTCATTCTTCCCAAATGCCAGGATACTTCATCTGCCGTAGCATCCACTGCATTAAAAGTTCTTGGCGAGCTATCAGTTGTTGGAGGTAAACAGATGACACGTTATATAAAGGAGTTAATGCCCCTCATTATAAACACATTCCAAGACCAATCAAACTCTTTCAAAAGAGATGCTGCCTTAACAACGTTGGGACAGCTAGCTGCTTCCTCTGGTTACGTTGTCGGTCCTTTGCTAGATTACCCAGAGTTACTCGGAATTTTGATTAATATTCTTAAGACAGAGAATAACCCTCATATCAGGCGCGGAACAGTCCGTTTGATTGGGATACTAGGCGCTCTTGACCCATATAAACATAGAGAGATAGAAGTCACATCGAACTCTAAGAGTTCAGTTGAGCAGAATGCCCCCTCAATTGACATTGCACTATTAATGCAAGGAGTGTCACCATCTAACGACGAATATTACCCCACTGTGGTTATTCACAATTTGATGAAGATTTTAAATGACCCATCTTTATCAACTCATCACACAGCCGCAATCCAGGCCATTATGCATATTTTTCAAAACCTTGGTTTACGATGCGTTTCTTTTTTGGATCAAATCATCCCAGGTATTATTTTGGTAATGCGTTCATGCCCACCATCACAACTTGACTTTTATTTTCAACAGTTAGGATCCCTTATCTCAATTGTCAAGCAACATATCAGACCTCATGTCGAGAAAATTTATGATGTAATCAAAGAATTTTTTTCGATTATCAAACTACAAATTACAATAATATCTGTCATAGAATCAATATCTAAAGCTTTAGAGGGTGAATTCAAAAGATTTGTCCCAGAGACATTAACATTTTTTCTTGACATTCTGGAGAACGACCAGTCCAATAAAAGAACTGTTTCAATTCGTATATTGAAATCTTTAGTAGTTTTCGGGCCGAACCTAGAAGATTATTCTCATTTGATTATGCCCGTAGTTGTTAGGATGACTGAGTACTCTGCTGGAAGTTTGAAGAAAATCTCAATAATAACATTGGGTAGATTAGCAAAGAATATTAATCTTTCTGAAATGTCATCAAGGATTGTTCAAGCTTTGGTAAGAATTTTGAATAATGGGGACAGAGAACTAACTAAGGCAACCATGAATACGCTAAGTTTACTTCTTTTACAACTAGGTACTGATTTTGTAGTATTTGTGCCAGTTATCAACAAAGCACTGTTGAAAAATAGGATTCAGCATTCAGTATATGACCAGCTTGTTAACAAATTACTAAACAATGAAAGTCTACCAACAAACATCATATTTGACAAAGAAAGCGAAGCACCAGAGAAAGAAAAATATGAGGATGAATTACAAGTAAAGAAATTACCTGTGAACCAAAATATTTTGAAGAACGCGTGGTACTGCTCTCAGCAGAAGACCAAAGAAGATTGGCAAGAATGGATAAGGAGGTTATCTATTCAATTATTGAAAGAATCACCTTCAGCTTCCTTGCGTTCATGTTCGAGTTTAGTTAGCGTTTACTATCCATTGGCGAGAGAATTATTCAATGCTTCATTTTCAAGTTGCTGGGTTGAACTTCAAAGCTCATACCAAGAAGACTTGGTTCAAACTTTGTGTAAAGCTTTATCATCTTCAGAAAACCCTCCAGAAATTTATCAAATGTTGTTAAATTTAGTAGAATTTATGGAGCACGATGATAAGCCATTGCCCATTCCAATTCATACATTAGGTAAGTACGCCCAAAAATGCCATGCTTTTGCGAAGGCACTACACTACAAAGAGGTGGAATTCTTAGAAGAGCCTACAAATTCAACAATTGAAGCTTTGATTAGCATCAATAATCAACTTCATCAAACAGACTCCGCAATTGGTATTTTGAAGCACGCACAACAGCACAATGAATTACAGTTGAAGGAGACGTGGTACGAAAAGTTGCAACGTTGGGAAGATGCCCTTGCAGCATATAATGAAAAAGAGGCAGCAGGAGAAGATTCTGTTGAAGTGATGATGGGGAAGTTGAGATCACTTTATGCCCTTGGAGAGTGGGAACAACTTTCTAAATTAGCCTCTCAAAAGTGGAGTACAGCAAAACCTGACCTGAAGAAGGCGATGGCACCTTTGGCAGCTGGAGCTGCTTGGGGTTTGGAGCAATGGGATGAAATAGCCCAATACACAAGCGTTATGAAATCTCAGTCTCCAGATAAAGAATTTTATGACGCAATTTTATGTCTGCACAAAAATAACTTTAAGAAGGCAGAAGTTCATATTTTCAATGCAAGAGATCTTTTGGTTACCGAATTGTCGGCTCTCATTAATGAAAGCTATAATAGAGCATACAATGTCGTTGTTAGAGCGCAGATTATAGCGGAGTTAGAAGAAATCATTGAATATAAGAAGTTACCGCAGAGCTCAGATAAACGATTAGTTATGAGAGAAACTTGGAATATGAGATTATTGGGCTGTCAAAAGAATATTGATGTCTGGCAAAGAATTTTGCGTGTCAGGTCGTTGGTAATTAAGCCAAAACAAGATTCTCAGGTTAGGATCAAGTTTGCAAATTTGTGCAGGAAATCAGGTAGAATGGCGTTAGCTAAAAAAGTTTTAAACACATTGCTTGAGGAGACTGATGATCCAGATCATCCCAATACTGCTAAGGCGTCTCCTCCTGTCGTTTATGCGCAACTAAAATACTTGTGGGCGACAGGATTGCAAGACGAAGCTTTGAAGCAACTAATTAATTTTACCTCTAGAATGGCTCATGATTTGGGTTTGGATCCAAACAATATGATAGCCCAAAGTGTGCCTCAACAAAGCAAAAGAGTTCCGCGTAATTTCGAAGATTACACTAAGCTTTTAGCCCGTTGTTTCTTGAAGCAAGGTGAATGGAGAGTTTGCTTACAGCCTAAATGGAGATTGAACAATCCAGATTCAATTCTAGGTTCTTATCTGCTTGCTACACATTTTGACAATACGTGGTACAAGGCATGGCATAATTGGGCACTAGCAAATTTTGAAGTCATTTCAATGATGACATCTGTGTCAAAAAAGGAACAGGAAGGAAATGACGCTGCCTCTGTTACTGACATCAATGAATTTGGAAATGGTATGATTGGAGTCAACACATTTGATGCTAAAGAAGTTCATTATTCTTCCAACTTGATACAGAGACATGTAATTCCCGCAATTAAAGGTTTTTTTCATTCTATTTCTTTATCAGAATCAAGCTCTCTTCAAGATGCATTGAGGTTGTTGACTTTATGGTTCACATTTGGTGGTATTCCAGAAGCAACTCAAGCGATGCACGAGGGTTTCAACCTGATCCAAATTGGTACATGGTTAGAAGTGCTACCGCAATTAATTTCTAGAATTCATCAACCCAACCAAATTGTTAGTAGATCATTACTCTCGTTATTATCTGATCTCGGTAAAGCTCATCCGCAAGCCTTGGTATATCCGTTAATGGTTGCAATTAAATCCGAGTCTTTATCGAGACAAAAAGCAGCATTATCTATCATCGAAAAGATGAGAATACATAGTCCAGTTTTGGTAGACCAAGCAGAACTTGTCAGTCACGAATTGATCCGTATGGCAGTACTATGGCATGAGCAATGGTATGAAGGATTGGACGACGCTAGTAGGCAGTTTTTTGGCGAACATAATACTGAAAAAATGTTTGCTGCCTTAGAACCCTTGTACGAGATGTTGAAGAGAGGGCCAGAAACTTTGAGAGAAATATCCTTTCAAAATTCTTTTGGGAGGGACTTAAATGATGCGTATGAATGGCTAATGCATTATAAGAAATCCAAAGATGTCAGTAATTTGAACCAAGCATGGGACATCTACTATAATGTTTTCAGAAAAATCGGTAAACAATTGCCACAACTACAAACCCTGGAATTACAACATGTCTCACCAAAACTACTATGTGCGCATGATTTGGATTTGGCCGTCCCCGGGACTCGTGCTAGTGGGGGTAAACCAATTGTTAAGATATCCAAGTTTGAGCCTGTATTTTCAGTTATCTCATCTAAACAAAGACCGAGAAAATTCTGTATCAAAGGTAGTGATGGAAAAGATTATAAATATGTGTTGAAAGGACATGAAGATATCAGACAGGATAGTTTGGTTATGCAATTATTCGGTTTAGTTAATACGTTATTACAAAATGATGCTGAGTGCTTCAGAAGGCACTTAGATATTCAACAATACCCTGCGATCCCTCTTTCTCCTAAGTCTGGGTTACTGGGTTGGGTCCCGAATAGTGACACATTCCATGTATTGATTAGAGAGCACAGAGAAGCTAAAAAAATTCCATTAAATATTGAGCATTGGGTCATGTTACAAATGGCACCTGACTATGATAATTTAACGTTATTACAGAAAGTTGAAGTTTTTACATACGCTTTAAACAATACCGAAGGACAGGACCTTTATAAGGTGTTGTGGTTGAAAAGCAGGTCATCGGAAACATGGTTGGAGCGAAGAACGACTTATACGAGATCTTTAGCTGTCATGTCCATGACTGGTTATATATTGGGCTTAGGTGATCGTCACCCTAGTAATTTAATGTTGGATAGGATTACTGGGAAAGTCATCCATATCGATTTTGGAGATTGTTTTGAAGCTGCCATATTAAGAGAAAAATTTCCTGAGAAGGTTCCATTCAGATTAACTAGAATGCTAACCTACGCGATGGAAGTGAGTGGCATTGAAGGTAGCTTTCGTATTACATGTGAAAATGTTATGAAGGTGCTTAGAGACAACAAAGACTCATTAATGGCAATTCTCGAAGCTTTTGCTTTTGATCCTTTGATTAATTGGGGCTTCGACTTACCGACGAAGAAGATTGAGGAAGAGACCGGTATTCAATTGCCGGTCATGAACGCTAATGAGCTATTGAGTAATGGCACCATTACGGAAGAAGAGGTTCAAAGGGTAGAGAATGAGCATAAAAATGCTATTAGAAATGCAAGGGCTATGTTAGTTTTAAAACGTATAACTGACAAATTAACAGGGAACGATATAAGAAGGTTCAATAATTTGGACGTTCCTGAACAAGTGGATAAATTGATTCAGCAAGCCACTTCCGTAGAGAATTTATGTCAACATTATATAGGTTGGTGTCCATTCTGGTAATTTTTGGTTTAAAAATAAAACTATCAAAATGCCTTTCTTTGTTTATGTTTAGTTCAAGGTATTATTTTAAAGCTGTTTAATATTAGCTACCTTTTACGGAAAAAAGTGATACTTAAATACATGTATAAACAATAAGGTAGGTGATGAGGATAGGATAAAGAAGTATACGATACATGTTATATAAAACTCTAGACAGTAGAGATTTGGAAAAAGGAGCGTGATTTCAATAGTAAGTTCACTACCTTTTGTCGCTTCCTGTCAAAAATCCGCCTGTTGCGCATTTCATTTTATGTTCTTTTTAGAGTTTAATCCTGGTGGCAGTTGATTAGTAACATTTTTGCTATTGGCATCGATAATAGATGGCATTGGCATAGGCGAGTTCCTACCAAAGCCTTGTTGAAAATTAGGTGGGAAATTTCCTTGCAGCATCATATTCGGATAAGGGGGCTGTGGTTGTTGACCTGCTACTGGCAACATACCATTTGGTGGCATTGGGAACCCTTGCGGTAATGGTGGCATTGGACCGTTAGGAAAATTAGGATGCATCGGAAAAAACCCTGGAGGTGGAGGTGGCGGCATGTATTGCTGTTGAGGTAAATCTGTTGGTGCTGTTGTTGCTTGTTTTCCCGTGCTATTCCTAGATCCGTTGGCGTTCTTATTCTGCCTTGATTGCTCATCTTCCTTTTTGTTTACATCTTTAGAACCTTTCTGAAATTGAACAAGACCTGGTGGCGGTGGCATCATGTGCTGTGGAAAATTTGGTGGTACACCCATCATAGGATATTGTGGGCCCTGATGAGGAATTAGTCCTGGAGGAGGAGGTGGCGTGTTAGCCTCACTTTTGCCTTTGTTTAATAGCCCATTGAAAAACGCGTTATTATTAGGAGGATGCTGAGAAAATGCCAATGGTTGCATTTGTTGAGATTGATGGGGTTGCTGCTGGAATGGCGGAAGAGTCTGCATCTTTCGAGTATCTTTGTCAGAGGCTGATAACAGTTGCGATTCAGCATTTGGAGTACTCGATCTAGATTCTTTGAAGAATGACATCAACCTTGAGCCACTTTGATGCTGTGTGCCGTTAGCATCGTTGTTTGCTGCAGATACGTTTGGTGACGGCGCCTGATTGTCAGTATCTAATGAAGGCAATGAAGTCGCAGATTTATTGAAAAATGATGAAAAGCGAGATGAAGAACTTTTACCTAAATCTGAGTTAATTTCTAAATCATTCACTTGCTCTATATTGCCTTTTGAGAGGTTTGGATGCCCTGTGGGGGTGCCAGAAGTTTGTTGTAAAGGTTCTTCCCTTTTATCTTGTCTCTTTAGATTCAGAAAATCTGTTATTGAGTTAGAACCGCTTGGCATGGTAGGTCTTAAATCGATGGATGCTTCATGTGTAGCGGTTTCTCTAGGAGCAATGGCGGTGGAGTTGCTAACTCCTTTAGTTTTCGAGATCTTTTTCAGTTCTAATTCTTTCATCTTTGCCTTCCAGTCTTCAAAATCTGCAATTGAGTGACCAATATTACCCCCTAATTGAAGGTTCTTATCCATCTCCAGCATTTCTTGGTCAATTTTTTTGTCTTCATCGTCCTGTTGAGATCTCCTCTTGCTCCCTGGCACGTTTTTTGTCCTACTCATTCTTCTTTCATCATTTTTACCGTTTTTGTAACCAGCCTTCCAACTGCCTCCACCATTGTTTCCGTTGAAATGATGATTATTAGCATGCTTTTGATCTGGAGGTCCCATGCGCAATCGCCAGAACTTTCTCTTAGGCAGACTCTTCACAAGTTCCACAATAAGCGGGTTTTCTTCATGTGACGCACTTGCTAAAGATGGCTTCAAATGGTAAAGTTCATTCATGGAGTATGCATATGTCTTGTATTGCAGTTCCATTGGTTTGTAGTTCGTTATAGGGTCCGTCAAGCTGCTGAAGTTTAACATTGCGGTTTTCTTATTTTTTTTCTTATTGCTCTCTTTATTGTTGGTAATTGTAGCAGAAGAAGTGTTAGAACTATCGTTAGAAGATTCTACGCTGGCGATTGGCTTCTCATCCTTTTCCTTTTTAGCTAATTTTTGGAATAGATTGGAGATGGCTTGCTGAGATTTGTGAGTAGCGGCCGCAGTATCACTGTTAGGCAATTCGCCTGAAAACTGAGTGGTTGATATAATTGAAGGGTCGTTGAGTTCCATTATAAGGGTTAAAGTCCTACTATGATAGTTCTTTGTGTCGTGTGGAGGCCGAAACTTCCAATTACGCTCATGTCTCACCTGATCCTTTTTGAACCTTCCAACGATTTTCTTTGAAACTAAAAAAGTTAAAAACATGTCATTATTTACGTAGCATTTAATAGTATTTATGTAATCGCACAATACAGAATACTAGAGAAAGACATGCTACATCGTCCTTGAATGACTAGTTGCTGAATAAAGTTAACGATTAGTCTAATTAAGTACTAAAAATGTAAATATTAGTATAAATATAACTACAATTTCAGTTTTTTTCTTGCGTTTTTTTTCGTCTCAGTTTCTCTGCGTATGAAAAGCTACTGATCCTGCCTCAAAACAGAAATAAAATTATCTACAAACCATTTTTCGAATTGCTTTTGACCCACAGTTGTTAACGTATTAACTAATTGAATGGTTATTTCCTGGGGCAACTGTATTTGCGGAAGATATATTTGAGTGAGGTATTTTACACATTCGTTTTCGTTCGTTGTTGGATTGTTACTAACGATAAATAGTTCCCTTAGTAACCTTGCCAAGTCAAATGCCATGGTCTTGAAATTTCCCTCTTTGAAATTAAATTTGTATATTGGATTGAATGGAATTTCAAAGATTATTGGGACACATTTCATGATAAAATACTCGTTGAGACCATCTATTTTCAAGTTGGGATCTTTATTGATATCGTTATTGTCCAAGCAGGAGCCTTTCCCAAAACATTTGATGAAGTTACACAATACATTCAGTGATACTTTCATCATCGATGTTTCTTGAATCTCCTGCGGCGTGTAAGTGACTAAATCGTCCAGGATGATTGGCAATATCGCTCTGTTTATGTCTGACAATAGAATCGAAGTAACAGAGTTATTGGTAAATGATTGTAAAAACGTGTAGTAGGCCTTTTTTAATAGTATTTTATCTCTATATGAATCGGTAACCACAATATTTTTATTTGCGGAGGAAGTGGCTGTGACAGCAGTGTCTACAGGTTTGTTAATGCTTGATTGTTGGTCGTGTTGCCCATCAATCTCTTCGATAATGAAATGAACTTTGTTAATTAACGGAGTGAGTAACTGGTTGAATAACTGGTAACAGTCTATGTCCGTGTGAAACATATGAATGAGTTGAGATAAGAACCCGAGAAAATCAATCATCTCCCATGATTTTAAATCCGCAGATGATAAGATCAACTCAATCAACTTATTGATGAACGGTAAAATTTTATTACTTAGGATTGGAATTAATCTGGCAAAGGTAAATCTAGATGCATCACGGATATTCTCAAATTTATTGAAAAAAGAAAATGTTACCAATATGACCTCAGCTATATTAGAAAATTTATGGATTAGAGAGTCATTGATCAACTTTTTATTGACCATCATGTTGTTAACTTGATTCTCAGGTACCAAACCGATGTGCAAACCTCTAGCCAAAGTACCGATGGCCATTAGGATATGATGACATTCCAAAATTACCACTGGCGAAGCTCCTTGAGTAATACAGCGCTCTAGTTGGGTAAAAAGTGGGGTCAATATCTGGTCCAATATATCGTAATTCATGGTAGTGTTAGCAGTAGCAGTAGCAGTAGCACTGGTCTGTTCCTGACTGCTATTGTTCAGTGTGATTATAAACCCAATACCCTCAAATATGTACAATTGATTATCAAAAATTGTATCGTTGTCATCTGTTCCTTGTGCATTGATAGAGGTTACCTTTATGTGAAGAAGAGGACTTATTTTATTAGTTATTTCATTAACCAGGTTTTTATTGGCGAAAAGGATTTTCTTCAGGTTGATTCTTGTTAATTTCAAAAATCTTGTGAACAGATACCATGATCTAAGCCTAACAGTTTCTCTCTTGTTGAACATAGCAAAAGGGCTCGTAAAAATATTCAAGATCAACAAATACTTTTCATCATCATCAGTGGCGTTTGCTGTGTTTGCACTTGTTGAGAATATGAAATTATAATTTTTCACAATCAATTCCATGAACAAAATTTGAATTTGTTCGTTATCAATGGTCAATAAGAATTCTTTCATCATCAACAACTCATTCAAAAATCGTACCAAGGTTAGTGAAGGTTGTGAAGTCATAATTTCATTTTTGTTTAAACCGAAATAATTGTTCTTGATACATTCACTTAGATTAAAGATCTGGTAAATGGTTAGTTCAAAAACCTGCCAGTTTTCATTCTTACAATTCATTAGGTTTACAGAAATTTCTTGAGTGATGTTATTTAAGAATAGACTTGGATCAATCACCACGATAACCTCTTGGAAGTTTTTCAACTTGAATCTTATGGTTTCATTGAATTCCTCAAAATCATCTTGCGTAATTTCGTCGTCTGAAAACTTCATTCTCTTAAAGCAAACCTGTTGGAAATTATTTAAAAAATCCTTATGCAATGGTATAAAATTTGGTGAAGATGCTTTATACTTTTTTAGAAAAGCCAGATAGTTTGACCAGAATGGAAAAGTTTTTCCTGTTATCGAATCGAATTCATTATTCATAAATTCCAAAAGTATTGGTATTATTTTTTCCAATAAGATCGTATCGACATTTGATATTACTGATTGCTTGTATAAGGTATCCAATTTTGAGTCGTCATTAACTTGCTCAATAATAATAGTGAATTCTGTACCAAACGAAGTAATCAACTTGGTCAAAGTTTCCCATACTTCCAAATTATCGAAAGTAATGATCTGAGGATTCATTGATATGGTTTGATGGTAATAAGTTAATTCATTGGTCAAATTGATCATATTCAAAAAAGCTAGTTTATCCATTGGTTTCATTTTTTTTGAGATGATGGCCAGTATGCAATTATAACATGAAATTTTGGTTTCTTTATGATTTAAAAATTTATAGATTAATTGCAAATAGTAATTATTTGCATCAATAATTAAATTAATATCGATCCATGAAATGAAGCTCCCTATACAATCCAAAGTAGAATTGATTAATCCGGGATACTTTGAAACAACTTGTTCATCCAGTTTTAAGCATTGGAACCACACATTACTCAATTTCATGATATCATTATCACGCATCCAATCTTTTATATTATTGTTTTTCAACTGAGACTCCTTTGACCTAATAAAGCTTTGATCAGCAATTTCTGAATTAATCATCAAACAAAGCTTATTGAAAAATTCAAGGCCCAGAAAAATGTTATCATCGGTAGACGGACTGGTAGTGGATATGGCTGAATCAACCTGGAAAAGATTCATTAGATCGTCAAAAAAACTGTTCCACTGGTTCCCATTACAATCGCCATACATCAGCATGAACAAAGTAGTCAGTACTTCAGAAATCTTATTCATCAAAAAGTCTGGCAACTTTGTTTGCTTATTAGCCAAAACTTGAAACTTAATCCATTTAGTTATTTCAAACTTTATCATATTCAAGCCGTTAGGATTAGCATTTAAGCCCTCCGTCATTAATTCGATCAAAGTTGATAGCCCATAAAACTTCAGCAAATCATTCGAGTTCTCATTGATGACCAGTGATATAAAGATTTCCAACGCATTCTCTGATGATTTAATTCCATTTAGTAGCTCGATGGCCTGTCTCTTAGTGGCCACATCCGAGCGTGGATCATTCACTGCATTTACCAGCTGCTGAATCCGTTCTAGCATTCCTCGATTCACTGGAAACACTTGTTCTATAGCTTGCTTACCGCTAACTTCTCAGACTCAATGATGGAATTGGAAAAAATTTTAGTTTTTCTTGTTAGTTAGTTTTTCAGTTTCTCGCTTTGAGTCTAAATAATGATGCTACAATGAGTAACAATGCCAAAAAAAAAGCCACCTACACTAAAAACAAGAATATCAAAAATATAGTAAGGAAAGGACACAATTCAAAAAAAGATACGATGAGTTGCCTAGTGTTACCATTAGTGAGTGTGGGGAATATACCCCAATTGAGTGTTGACTGGCTGCTGAATTCACAATCAAATGAGTGGGAATATCTGGAGGCTTTAGATTCCAAATACCTAGTAGAATTCGTGGGGCCACTAGACAGGCCAGAGGATGGCAGTGTGTCGTTGTACAAAGACACTGATATGAAGTATAGCAGTGCTTTAGAGGTTTTTTATAATGAGAAACGAGGAATTTATGCCATACAGCAACGCACACCCCTGGTGTCCGTAAATTATTTGAACAATTTCATAGTAGAGATCATCTTGCCATTCTTGAGCAAGTACAAAATATCGGAGATATCCATCTGGGACTCTCTAAGTGCATTGGAGGACGAAAACGGTGTGATTGTGCATCCGCACGAGATATTTTCGCTAGGGAAGTTTTTCTTTGATGATGGGGTCGACCTTCTATCGAGCCTCCATCTCAGCGACCAAGAGCCGATGGTCAACAATTGGTTACAGTTTACTCCAACGAGTTTTCAAGACAAAATATCCATTGATCAGCCAATCTTTAAAATCCTTTTCCAAATACTGAATGCTTCACAGAGGCCTCAAGCTCTTCGCAGCATCAAATACTGTAGTTGCTTGGCCAATGAGGGAGATAACTCACTGGATTCTCAACAGTTCTTGCAATGGATCATTTCTCAAAGGATTGTTACAAACCTGCCAACAATAACAAAGTTCATCAGGCCTATATCATGGCAAGGTGTGTACGGGGTCGCTGATTCAAGAGATAAATTTATAGATTTATACAATTGAAACAGAGAAATATCTATTTTTTTATAAACGTGCGTACGTAGCCACGACTTACATATACTGTTTCAAAACCCTTTGCTCAACGTTATCAAGACAAGTCTCATGCTGAATGATGGTCAAGTCGTTGGCCATCGCATGCATTGCCTTGTCCACCTGAGACTGTGGAGGACCCTGAGGACCCTGTGGTCCACCTATTCCGGCTTGGACACCCATGTCCTGATCGTTCAACCCAATCAAGTTGTATACCGGATTAAGCCCGAGTACGGAGATGAAATACCACGATATGGAACTTACCCATCTGACATCCAGATCTTGACAAATAATACCGGTCTGTAGCATTTCCTTGAACTTTGCAGTTAAAGGAAATGGCAGTTGCATAAGAATGAATCCAGCAAAAAAATGGTTTACCCACCACATTATAATGGTCTGAGGGATAAAACTAGCCATATTTCCCTTAGCCATGTTCATCATAGCATTCGACATGCTTGGATCGCTGAAAGGATTGGGCATCTCTCCAGCCTGTGACCCGTCCTGTTGATTGACTTTGGCCAAATGTCTCTCCTCGGCAAGGTCCTTGATAAGAAACTCTTTCTTCGAAGCAAAAGCATCCGCTGATAAGTTTCCACCGTTACCAATCAATAATTGTGCCCATTGCAAGTATTGCCATTCAGTTAGCTTCACCCTTGGTTGTCTTTCGCTAGCATTGTTCCCTGTTATAAGTGTCATGATGTACTGCTTGAGTACACCAGTCAAAACCATAACAATGGAAATAGGCAACAAGACCCAATACTTTAGCTGATCGTCTAATAACATCTGCGACACACAAGCTTGTTGAATTCTCGCTTATTGTATAATAATAGTATCTGAAGAGAAGTTGCTGTAAACGTTAATAAATCATAATCCTTGACATTACAATGCTCTATTATACTCTCTTCGTTATTAGTGAGCTGGGTGAAGTCAGTATTATGGCCACTAAATAAAGTATATTATGTATAAGTATGTATGCCTGGGGTACTACCATGGCGTATTTATTGTTTGTGGTTGTCTCTAGTGAATATGAGCCAGCTGTGACGGCCATGTTCGGTGACGGAAGGCGAGGTGATTTGGTTCATTGCCAATTGACTCAGTAAAAGTTTGACTTGGGATTTAATAAGTGCGTTCTCATCCAAAAGCCCATCCTTCTTGTTACTTCGTGCTATTTTAAGCAACTTCCAGTAACTTAAGTTGCGATACATTCTCGAGGATTCCTCCAACAGCGGTTGAATGTAAGAGACTGCTTTGTTCATGCCAGTATCAGCGCTACTAATGTTACTTGCCATAGAATGTTTGGTCCTGAAATTGATATTTATGCCAATGGTATGCAATTTCAACCTTACTGGAACGTTTGGTATACTGTTGAATGAGATCAATTGCGACAGAGATGGGATGTCTTGAACGGTTTGAAACATACATCGGTATTCGTGTGTTCGCTCGCTCGGATCAGTAAGGAAATCAAGTCCCAAACACCGACTCATTGCAGAATTTCTCAACTTCCTCTTCATGAAGACCGTGGGAAGCTTATCGTTTATTGCGCCTTTAGATACGCCCTCTCTTATGAACTCCTTCCATAAAAGGGGAAGATTGTAAGATGAGTCTATGAAGTTGCCAGCTCCACTGTATTCCCAGTCGTAAAATACAAAGGTATTGTACTCATTCAAATATTCCTGATATTTGCTCTCGCATAATCTATCATTTATCTTCCATTTCAGGGCCAAGCGTTGTCTACTGGTCACATTACCATATCTTAGCACAAACTTGGGTGTCTTGAGAACCTTCAAAACTTCGCTGCTATGCGTTCCGTAGTTTACCATGCTTTTATTACAATATTCTTGCTCTCTTTCTTTCAGTCTTCTTTGCTCAAAAGCGTAGTAAACTTAAAAGGGATTGAAAAGACAAAACTTGACAAAGTGAATACTAGGTAAACATGAAAACTTTTGGTAATTATAATCAGATCATTCATACTCTCTTAAACTGTTTTTACGTACAATATGAGAAAAATCTTATTGCCAGATGCTGACTAAAGAGAATAATGTTATTTCTGTTGGTATAGGATTCGACTATCGTCTTGAGAGATTTGTGAATTTTGATACAATTTTTAGGGTTCCATTGTTGATAAAGGCAATATAATTTGGTATATAGAATATACTAGAAGTTCTCCTCGAGGATATAGGAATCCAATAAATGGAATCCGTAACTCTACATAATTCTGTCTATACTTTTATTGTCATTTTTTATATTCTCATTCATTATCCTATTACATTATCAATCCTTGCATTTCAGCTTCCTCTAGTTTCGATGACAGCTACTCATAACTTATGTCATCATCTAACACCGTATGCTATAATATACTAGTAGTATGACTACTAGCTAATAGATGCTGGTTGGTTTTCATTCCAACAGTGTTAGAATAAGTGATTACAACTATACATTTATTCGTATGAATTGGAATAAGTGATTTCAATTATACGTTCTTCGTATAAATTGAAATTCAAATAATAGAATTTACTGCAGTGATATGATAAAGATCTATTAATTGACCAGAAGTTAGTATATAAGAAGATGAGTTATAACAAAATCTTATCATCAATGCTCCAAGTTGTGTCTGAACCATTGGGTTTAATATAACCAATCAGCGTGTGTTTTATATGCATCTCTTATATAATTTAAGAAAGAACAACTTATTCTTAATTATTACAACCTGCTAAACTACTAATTATCTGAGAATTGGGTGAATTTTGAGACAAATGATGGGATTCCATTGTTGATAAAGGCAATATAATTTGGTATATAGAATATACTAGAAGTTCTCCTCGAGGATATAGGAATCCAATAAATGGAATCCGTAACTCTACATAATTCTGTATATGCTTTTATTGTCATTTTATATGTTGTAATTCATTATCCTATTACATTATCAATCCTTGCATTTCAGCTTCCACTTATTTCGATGACAGCTTCTCATAACTTATGTCATCTTCTAACACCGTATATGATAATGTACTAGTAGTATGACTACTAGTTGATAGACGATAGTTGATTTTCATTCCAACATTATCAACAAACAAAATGATTCTCGGTAAGTTATATATGGATATCCAAAACACTATAACATATACCAAAATCAAAACAGCACCTAGTATAAAAATTACTCAGCCCTTTTGGCCAAGTGGTAAGGCATCGCACTCGTAATGCGGGGATCGTGGGTTCAATTCCCACAGAGGGCAAGTTGATATCTAATTTTTTGCTACATATCTACTTGTAAAGAAATATGATGAATTTCCGCTAATTAGAAATTTTTACATTCTTTTTTTGTTACTATTGAATTCTTTTTTCAAGTGGCAAGCGGATTACAATGAAAAAAAAAGATTCATATTTTCATTTCATCATGTAATTACCTAATTAGGAAATTTACACGACGCATTAATCATAAACAGATGTTTCAAACATGAAACTGCTGATTTGTCGCAACAAATATATTTAAATACTCGAGTTTATAAACACGGGTATGGCCACGCTCTTTGTTTTCTTCAAAAGGTCTGTAAGTAACGGTGAAATTTTCATAAGGAAACCAAACATTCAATGTACTTTCGAGATTTGAAAACTAAGAAACGCTATCACATCTTCAGGAACGTGAGAATATGGAGCGATTACAAACTATTATTATTAATGATAATAAGTACTGTTGCGACAGGCCTGGTACCGGCAATCACTTCTATCTTGACCGGCAGAGTTTTCGATTTGTTATCGGTGTTTGTGCTTAGTGGGTCACATCATGATTTATATCCGCAATTGGTACGAAGGGCAATGGCAGTAATGGCACTTGGGGTTACTTCTGTACCAGCCATGTGGCTTTCATTAACAAGTTGGATGTATATTGGCGAGAAGCAAGGCTTGAGAATACGGTCGCAATTATTGGAGGCATACTTAGAGAAAAAGCCAATGAAATGGTATGACGTTAACGAAAAATTGTTGGGAGACTTTACTCAGGTTAATAGATGTGTGGAAGAACTAAGATCAAGCTCCGCCGAGGCATCTGCCATAACTTTCCAGAACCTCGTCGCCATATGTGCGCTTCTAGGGACATCATTCTATTATTCTTGGTCATTAACTTTGATTATTCTTTGTAGCTCTCCCATCATCACTTTTTTTGCTGTAGTATTTTCTAGAATGGTCCATATATACTCACAGAAGGAGAATGAAGAAACGAGTAAGGCGGCTCAATTGTTTGCATGGTCGATGAATGCTGCCCAGTTGGTGAGATTATATTGCACACAACCTTTAGAAAGAAAAAAATTCCAGGAAATTATTTTAAACTGTAACACCTTCTTCATCAAAAGTTGTCTTTTTGTAGCGGCAAATGCTGGGATTCTGAGATTTTTGACGTTGACTATGTTTGTACAAGGATTCTGGTTTGGCTCTACAATGGTTAAAAAGGGAAAATTAAATATCAACGATGTCATTACTTGCTTTCACTCATGTATTTTGCTGGGCTCAACTCTTAGTAATACTTTACATCAGATTGTCGTTCTTCAAAAAGGTGAAGTAGCATTACAAAAAATCATGGCTCTACTAGAAAATGGGCCCAAATGCAATCCTCCGAATGAGATTGAATTCCATCAATATCCATTGGACTATGCCAATGGTGATTTAGTATTCGACAACGTTTCGTTCTCATATCCAAGCAGACCTTCTGAAATCGTTCTAAAAAAAGTTAGTTTAAAATTTCCTGCAGGCCAATTTACTTTTATAGTTGGGAAATCAGGCTCGGGTAAATCCACATTATCTACTTTATTGTTAAAGTTCTACGATGGTTACGATGGGAAAATATCTATCAATGGTCGCAATATCCAGGCAATACCTCAGAAATTACTAATTAAGAATATCACCGTCGTAGAACAGCGTTGTACTCTATTCAATGACACTCTTCGAAATAATATTCTTTTAGGTTCGACAGATTTGGCAAGGAATGCTGATTGCAGTACCCATAGGAGTACAAATTTAATCAAAGATGCCTGTAGAGTGGCTCTTCTAGATAGGCTTATTCTAGATCTTCCTAATGGACTAGAAACATTGATCGGGAGTGGAGGGGTCACACTAAGCGGTGGTCAACAACAAAGAGTTGCTATGGCACGTGCATTCATTAGAGATACCCCGATACTATTCTTGGACGAAGCTGTCTCAGCTTTGGATATAATTCATCGCAATCTTTTGATGAAGGCAATTCGACATTGGAGGAAAGGAAAAACCACAATCATATTGACGCATGAATTGAGTCAAGTTGAATCTGATGACCACTTGTATTTGATGGAAGAAGGTAAAGTCATTGAAAGTGGCATCCAGACAGAACTTCTAGCAGATTCTACCAGCACTTTTAGCAAATGGTACTGCCTCCAGAAGGAATATTCTGATACAAAAACTATTGTAAATTCAGAAATTGACGAAAAATCTGTAAACTCTATAGAAAGCTTTAACTCTCATTTGGAAACTCCAAAAATAAGGACAGGCCTAAGTTATTTTGGATGTGATGAGGCAGATCAACTACCATTTTACGAAACAATTCATCGACAAAGATCACACTGTAAAGTAAGAAGAATAAAGATTGAAGATGAAAGTATCGATTATGAAAACGAAAACCAGAATAGCATCGAAAGCTTGACAGAACCACAACTCTTAAGCATTGTGCAAATAATGAGAAGAATGATCAATAGTATTAGATACAAAAAAATTCTAATATTAGGACTGTTTTGTTCTCTTATCGCAGGTGCCACTAATCCAGTATTTTCATACACATTCAGTTTCTTGTTAGAAGGAATTGTTCCATCTCGGGCTGGCGACATGGGCTCCTCATTCTATTTAAGGAAGTGGTCGTTTATTGTTCTTGGGGTGGCTGCAACAGACGGTATTTTTAATTTTGCTAAAGGATTCCTATTAGGCTACTGCAGTGAATACTGGATTATGGATCTTAGGAACGAGATTATGGAAAAACTAACGAAGAAGAATATAAATTGGTTCTCTGGCGAAGACAACAAGGCTTCTGAAGTTTCCGCTTTAGTCTTGAATGATTTGAGAGATTTAAGGTCTTTGGTCTCTGAATTTTTGAGTGCAATTACCAGTTTTTTTACCATATCATTTATTGGGTTAGTTTGGGCGATAGCATCAGGTTGGAAATTGAGTTTGGTCTGTATTTCAATGTTTCCATTGATAATTATTTTCTCAGCAATTTATGGTGGTATTTTACAGAAATATGAAACAGATTACAAGACATCTGTCGCTCAGTTGGAAAATTGTTTATACCAGATTGTAACGAATATTAGAACCATAAAGTGCTTACAAGCTGAATTTCATTTCCAATTATCCTACCACAAACTAAAAACCAGACTGGAACAGATTGCCTCCAAACGTGCTATTGCTACAGGTTTTGGTATATCTATGACAAATATGATTGCCATGTGTATTCAAGCTATTCTTTACTATTATGGATTGAAGCTGGTTATGGTTCATGAGTATACCTCAAAAAAAATGTTTACAACTTTCACTTTGCTATTATTCACTATCATGTCATGCACGAGTTTAGTAAGCCAGATTCCTGATATTAGTAGAGGTCAACGTGCCGCCAGTTGGATTTATAGAATTCTCGATGAAAATCAGGACACTCTAGAGATTGAAGACAATAAATCTAGGTCAGTAGGCATAAGTGGTGAGACCTACTCTGAGAAGCAAACGACACCAATTATTTCGATACAAAATATGACGTTTGCCTATCCATCTGCACCTTCTGTCCTCATTTACAAACGTATGAATTTTGACATGTTTTGTGGACAGACAGTAGGTATTGTCGGTGGATCAGGTTCAGGGAAATCTACACTTGTCCTTTTACTAACAAGGCTTTATGGTTGCGAGGTAGGGAGGATTAAAGTAGATGGGACTGACGTAAATGAGTGGAACTTGACGGTTTTGAGAAGAGAAATATCAGTAGTTGAGCAGAAACCTTTATTGTTCAATGGTACCATTAGAGATAATTTAACTTACGGTTGTCTAGGTGAGATTCTTGAGATTGAAATGTACGACGCATTGAAATACGTCGGGATCTATGACTTTGTGGCCTCATTGCCTCAGGGCTTGGATACACGTATCGATACAAATTTGTTGTCGGGTGGACAAGCACAAAGGCTTTGCATAGCCAGAGCACTTGTGAGAAAACCTAAAATACTAATTTTGGATGAATGTACCTCAGCATTGGACTCTGTGAGCTCATATGTTATCAAAGAGATCGTTAAAAAGGGACCGCCAGCTCTACTAACTTTGGTTATAACCCACGACGAACAAATGATGAGGTGTTGTGATTCAATTGCGGTTTTTAAGGATGGCGAAATAAACGAAGAGGGAAGCTTTGACACTTTGTATAATAATCGCGGGGAAATGTTTCGGATTGTATCTGAACAAAGTGCTTGAACGCAACGAAAATATAAAATATCCAGAGTGAAACAAGGGAATTTAAAAAGAAGCTCACAATAACGATAATAATAATAATAATAATAATAGTAGTCATTCTTTTTACCAAATAAAGGGTTGTGAAAAGTCATACATGTATATACGTGATATATACTCTTATACTGATTGTAGTTATTATATATTCTTGATTTTTATTTTTTTGATTAGTTAGTTACTCATAAATGAATGGTAATAAATGGTACTTCAACATCTTCACCTTCTTTGTCATCTGCACAAATCTCTAGAATCATTGTAGATACGTGCGTTGGGATGTCTTTTTTAGTCACCAATTTAACTAATTGGGTGATCGGTAAATTCAATCTTTCTTTCAGTTTCTTTTGTGGAAAGAACGAAGCATAGAGCAGAGAAACGCCATAGGAAAGCATTGTTATCTCTAAACCTTCATCTTTCTCGAAATGTTCAATCAACTCACTTAATTTGACATCACCTTTAATATCAAATCTATCCCAAATTCTATCATATTTCTTGTTATTATACTCTCCTTTTGGTGAAGCAATTGGTTCTGAAAAACCGAAAAATGGCAAAGCTAAATTTACAAAACCGTTTTTATACTGCTCAATATCCGTCTTGTTATCAACCAGTTTATATAATTCCAAATTGACCAAACCGGTAACCAAAGAAGTGGTTGTTGCAATGGCAGGAATAATACGACCTGCAATAAATTTGGTCTTTTGACGATCGGCTATTTCAATAAAGTAGTTTTGAGCTCTGCAGTTAGAACAAGCTGTTATGAACTCAATGTGGTGATTGGTGTCATCATCCTTTTCGAAATCTACAGGTTCCAATTTGAAGCCTGCCAAAGTAGAAGGATCTGGGAGAGATGATGCCAGCTGATCAATTTCATCAGAACCATTAGAAGCATTCGCGTTTGGATCTGGATCATCATCGTTAACTTGGATCTTCAAGTTCGCATTAGGAACGAATTCTGGAATTATCATATGATCGATGACAGACTTATACTCGTCCACATTAGGTTTGGAATCAAAGTCATCATTTTTTAAACCATAATTAAATGCGCGCAAATTAGCGCCTGCTACAACGAAATGAAAATGATCGTTATTGTATATATCAAACTCCAATGGTGTTGGGGCACGCTTGGCGCCTGACCAAAATGGCTCGCCGTTGGAAGTCTTGGCATCCTTTGGGAAGTTGAATAATAACTGTTTGATATCATGATTAAATTTCTTTTCAAATTCTAATCTTGCCCATTTGATACAATCTTCAAAGTTGTATGGTCTATTCGATAAAGAATCTGAAATTGATTCTAGAATTCCTTTTACATCACCACTTTGTTTTAAAGTTTGCTCGACAAAATTCGGTTGCGTCAAGTACATATTAACATTTTCAGCGGAATCAGTGAAGTAACCCTGGAAAAGAGATTTAGCCCAGGCAATAGTATGATCGATCTTGTTTGGGAAAGAACGTAGAGTACACAATGGAATAGACTTTTCAGGAGGGTCTCTAGAGGAAGAATATGATTCGGTCAGTCTTGGAATAATAACTTGAGTATTACCTTTGGTACCTAGTGTACCAGATTCCAGCAGTGGCTTTCTATAAAACACACAGCGGCGATCCACATATGTTCTTGCGTCAACGTTGTCTAGAGCATTAGTAACAAAATCTAGACTTTCCCAAAACGAGTCGTTGAATGTCTCCTCAGTTTCAGGCCCCACTTTATCGATCTTTGCATTTATCTTGCCCTTCAAATCAGGGTTCATAGCGCAAACAGCCTCTGCAGCCACTTCAGATTTGTTCTTGCCGACATCTTTGGGTCTAAATAAGAATTGACGATTCAAATTAGATTTCTCAATCGAATCATTATCTGTAACGACAATATAACCATCAGAACCGGAACCGAGCCCTAAAAGTGCCCAATTTTTCAACATCTCACAACCAATTGCACCGGATCCAACAAGAAAAACCTTTGAATTGGCAATCCTTTTTTGAAAATCTAAACCAAACACTGCGATTTGATTATCGTAACGAGAGTTTATTGGCTCTGTAGTCTTTTCATTTCTTGGGAAGTTTTTAGAGTCTGGTAATGATTCTAAGGAATCGAAGTACATAAATTGCTTTAGCGGAGTAAACTTACCAGAGCAAGCTTTTAGCACTTCTTGTGCGACAAGACCACCGAAGAAGGCTACAACACCTGGAATATCACCCCTTGCCTGGTAAGAAAGCTCTTTGATTAAATCTTCATTAACCTCTACACCTTCACCCAGAACCTCCGGTTGTTGGGCGGATAAATCCGTAACCAATTTGATCAATTCATTGGCGTCTTCATTATTCATTGTTCTTGGCAACTGACCGTTATGTCTAACGGCAAATTGGTGCAAAGCCTGGAATCCTAAATGTAATTGAGCGGTTCTGTCAAATTTAGCAAAATCTGCAAAAACGAATTCAGGGTTAGAAAGTTGTTGTTTTAAAGTCTTGAATGAGATTTTACGAGGTACTTTAACTTCGGTGAAAATACCACCCTTTTTGTACTCACCATATTTTTTAACTGACCCAATTCTGAATGCAAACGGCCCCAAAACCTCAACTTTGAAAAGAGTTCCATCATTCAACTTATCAAGACCTTCCACTTCGGAAAATCTTACAAAATTTCCGTCTTCTAACCCATGTCTATTATCATCTAACATGGTCACAGTTCCATCTGGCTCGATGTCTGAAACCATACCAGTGCGAGGTTCTTCACCTGTGGGATCCAACACTGTAAACTCATCGCCGAGATCTACAAAAGTGTTACCGAATAATCCTCTTGTCTCCGAGGAGATGAATCTTATGCCAGAAGAATGGCAGAATTCATTGATTTTCACCTTATCCTCCAAAGAAACAGTGTCTGTGGCAACTACGACCTGGAATTGACTCAATTGCGTGACATCATCTAAGGAATCCAACACATTGACCGGGACGTAGGCGTTCAATTCCGCCAGCTTGGCCTTGGTCACTTCACCTCTCTTTTGGCCAATGTCCTTCTCGGTCAAAAAAAATTGGGTAGACAAGTCTGCCAATTGAACCGGTTCAGGATCAAAAACGGTCATGGACTTCACACCTGCCAACACAACGTTTTTAGCTATTTCAACACCTAGCCCCTTCAATCCGAGAATTAATACGTTAGAGGTTTGCATTTTCAACATAGCTTCCTTACCCAACACATAAAGTTGACGAGAATAAAGACTCTCATCGATTTCTCCCGTGGCGGCAGAAACACCACTGTTATTGCTGCTCATAGATAAATAGTTATATGTTCTTTTCTTTACTACCAAACTTACTTTTATATCTGACAACAGGTTAACGATTGGCGGTTGCTCATCCTACCTTTTAGCCCTTCTTGATTACTTTCTTTACCTTTTTTGCCACCCGCCATTTGTCACACTGTACGAAAGCGTGCCCCAAGCAAACGTAATAGCATCATTAAGAGAGGACCTACATTAGTATATACAGCCTGGTATATACAGCCACGTGAACGCAAGATCGTGGTTATAGAAGGAGTGGATAGTCAGTAAAGGCGCCCTAAGCTCTACTAAAAACTGGGCTTTGAAAGATGTTCCTCGTCACTTGGAATCTGTTGTCCCTATCTGGTTACTCATCATACAAATCCACTCCTTGATATTACCATCATGTTACAATCGCTTCACCAGTGCGGCGAACGAGTATACAAGAAACACCAAGGCGTGGTTTTCCAACTGGACTGAACATGTCTTGGTGTCTTCGTGCTCGCAGTAGTTACTACTTTGCCTACAAGAGTGTTGTCTTCTTCTCACCATTCTAAATATGTAGAGCGTAACACTTTATCTTTTCCTTCCTTTTATACTCCACAGTATTTTTTTTTCCATATTTTTCACTCTTTTGACTTTCTGGCAGACTTTTTGGATTATTTTTGTTAGGGCTTAGAAGATGTACAGCAAGCGTCACGCTATAGACAGTGTTTTAGCAGTGGGTACGGATGGTGAATTACAAGGAACGTGCGTACTTGCCTTGTCAATGTAGAAACTTATGCCTGCCAGTACTATGTCTTCCAAAACACAACCTCATTTAACTTTCTGCTTGATTTATATCACTGACGACGGAAACGGTCTTGTAGTAATCATTGATGGATCAGTAGAGGCTCGTTGACTCATCCAAGTCCATTAAAGATATTAAGGTACGCGGAACATTTTACAAGAACTGTGTCTATCTTTAAGAAGTTATCAAATAATTCAAGATCCGCATAGCACAATTCACCCATAAAAATGTCTGTTCACGCTACGACCAATCCAATAAACAAGCATGTAGTTCTAATTGACAACTACGATTCCTTCACCTGGAATGTCTACGAGTACTTGTGTCAAGAGGGTGCGAAAGTAAGCGTCTACCGTAATGATGCAATCACAGTTCCTGAAATTGCTGCTCTCAGTCCCGACACGGTGCTTATCTCGCCTGGGCCAGGCCACCCAAAGACCGATTCTGGTATTTCAAGGGACTGCATCCGATACTTTGCTGGCAAGATTCCTGTATTTGGGATCTGTATGGGCCAGCAGTGCATGTTCGACGTCTTTGGTGGTGAGGTCGCATACGCTGGTGAGATCGTCCATGGTAAGACCTCCCCCATCTCCCATGATAACTGTGGAATTTTTAAGAACGTGCCTCAAGGTATTGCTGTAACCAGATACCACTCTTTGGCTGGTACGGAACAATCCCTGCCATCTTGCTTGAAGGTTACCGCCAGCACCGAAAATGGCATTATCATGGGTGTGAGACACAAGAAGTATACCGTAGAAGGTGTACAATTTCATCCAGAATCCATCTTGACTGAGGAAGGCCATCTTATGATCAGAAATATTCTAACCATTAATGGGGGCACCTGGGAGGAAAACGGATCGTCTCCTTCAAACTCTATCTTGGATCGCATCTACGCTCAACGTAAAATCGACGTCAATGAGCAGTCCAAAATCCCAGGTTTCACTTTTCAAGACTTGCAATCAAACTATGCTTTAGGTCTAGCTCCTCCAGTACAGGATTTCCATGCTGTATTGTCATTATCCCACACGAGAGCTGTCGTTCTTGCTGAAGTCAAGCGTGCCTCTCCATCAAAGGGACCTATTTGTTTAAAAGCCATCGCTGCTGAACAGGCTTTGAAGTACGCAGAAGCTGGAGCCTCTGCTGTTTCCGTATTGACCGAACCTCATTGGTTCCATGGGTCACTACAGGATTTAGTGAATGTAAGAAGAGTCCTAGATTTGAAATTCTCCCCCAAGGAAAGACCTTGTGTTCTAAGAAAGGAATTTATCTTCAGTAAGTACCAAATTCTAGAAGCAAGGTTAGCGGGAGCTGACACCGTCCTTCTCATAGTTAAGATGATATCTCAACCCTTGTTAAAGGAGCTATACGAGTACAGTAAAGAATTGAACATGGAGCCTCTTGTGGAGGTTAGCTCGAAAGATGAATTACAGAGAGCTTTGGAAATTGGTGCTAAAGTTATAGGTGTCAACAATAGGGATTTACACTCTTTCAACGTCGACTTAAATACCACAAGTAACTTGGTAGAATCCACTCCGAAGGATGTTCTTTTAATTGCCCTGTCGGGAATTACCACAAGGGAAGATGCTGAAAAATACAAGAAAGAAGGTGTCCATGGATTTTTAGTGGGTGAAGCCCTAATGAAATCAACCAATGTGAAGAAGTTCATTCACGAATTATGCGAGTGATTGAAATTCATACAACGCGCCACTAGACGCTGTAAGAATAAACACCTTCATATAGATTAGACCAGCCTTTAGAAGATATATGTATATGCAAAGATATATGTATATAAATATAACCATGAGAGAGATAAAATAAAAAAGAGTAACTTGTTCTTTTTTCCGTGGCAGGCAGTTATTTTTTTATCCTTTATTTTTTTTACTCACTTTTTTTTTCATGTTTTTATCATATTTTCAATTCTAGATTTACAGATAATCATCATTTTATCATATACGGAACTCATTAATCTCTTTTCAAAAGATCTGGCTTGGAAAACTTAGGACTCTGTGCATACTTCAAGCCTTTAAACTGCTGTTCTTTATCATGTGTTTGATGAACGACTAAGAATCCAACGTCCACTAATTTAGGCCAGTTGACATACTGAATACCATTCTTAAACATAAACTTGATTGAAAGCGCTAATACTATACACGCGCCTGTGAAATACAGAGAATTTTTACCACTGGTAAATCTATCCTTGGGGAAGAAGATAGTTGCACCTAGAACGGTCAAGGCTGCACAAATGATCATTGGGATTAATTGGATATACACTGGTCTTCTATCAGGGAATGGAGACTTGATAGAAGCAGTGTGTGGTCTGAACCCCCCAAGGAACAAGTCATACGAATCCTGTCTTGGGCCATCGGTCAAATTGTTCTGGTAGTAACGTGACGCTGAATTCAAAAAATCGTTGAACGCACCTAGACGAGTACGCTTACCAGTTCTTGTAAAATCGGTCTTCAAGGCTCCAGTACCTGAATAAGCAACACTAACTGCATCAGCGTTATCAGCCCATAAATTTTGATAAGAAGTCAGCAATGGCGTATTCTCTTCCCAAGTTTTCCCCATATCAACGACATTGGCTGTCTCAAATTCTTTCTGTAAAACCCATTGAGCCAAAACTGATTGAACAACATTTGTCCTGTCTAAACAATCCATACAATTAGTTCTTACGACGGAATGTTGCTCATTGATAATTTGAATAGTTATACCATTAGAATTTATAACCTTATGAAAGAAATCGTCATTAGACAAGCCTAATTTCTCCAAGTGATCAATTAACAGTTTGACTCTATGCCATTGCATTTTGCGACATTCATGATGAAAGTCAAAATAAACGTAATGAATCTTTGGATCATTTAATGCGTGCACCACGGATTCATAACCTTCTTTAACGGGCAATTCATGGCCCTTTTGGTTAACTAGATTAACCAAATAGTTGTCGCCATATAACTCCTTTTGTTGATCAAAATGCTTTTTGGTGGCGTCTAATGAGTTTTCTCCAAGAACTAGGTTTGGCTTGTACTTTAGGTTGTTGATTTCCGCCCAATATATTGGCACAGACCCTCTAGTTTGCAGAAAAGAGAAAACATGTGTTTTTTCACTTTCAGGATCCTCAGCAAGTAAAATTTGTTCAGTTTCGTTGAAATTGCCAACATTTCCATCTTTGTCAACACCACGACGGAAATATCTTGTACCTGCTCTGAATATACTACGTCTGGTAATTAAACCAAGAACAATAGGGGTGGCATTCAAGACAGTGTCCACTGTCTTGGCATAACCATATATAACAGGTTGTATGAAGGCATCAATTCTAGAATCATGACTTGCAAAATTTCTCAAATCTTCAGTTAAGTAATGATTCCAAAAAAATCGCTCATCAGCAGTCTTCCAGGAGGCTGCGGACTCAATCTTTTCATTTCTTTGTAAAGAATTGGTTAAATCATATGTGTATGAGAAATAAAAAGTGGAATTCCTCAAATGTAACTCCAGTAACTTGATATATTCGGCTTCCTCAGAATCGATTCTCGAGTTAAACTTGGTGGATACCACAGAATGTTGCAAGATTCTATAGAAAACGTGGCCATTGAATCTACCAGTCTCTTCTACGGTATTCGCAATAATGGCATACCTGTTCAATTTCAATTTGATGAACCCCATCAAGGACGCAATCTTCACTATTTCACCTTGAACAGGAAACTCCTCTGCTCCAAGGACACGAACACCTTGGTCTTGATTGGCCAGATGAACAACTGCATCATTAGTTCCCTTTCCCTCAGCAGCTCTAAAGAAGATACCGTCCCCGTTTTGAACATACACTACTGGTCCTGTCATGTTTGGAAGAAGATAAACGCGTATATAATATTATTTGTTCTTATTATAGGGATGTGATTTTTAATCCTTTCTCCTATTTCCTTATCTAACTATTTGATTTTTTTATGTTGCCTTTCTCAACTTTAATGAACTGGCAACAAACTTGCAGTGGGTAAGTAGTAATGCAGTGGTATGTCTCTACGTGATGCGTATCTACTCGGAATATTAAAGAGTCTGCAAGTTATTGGAACAATAGGAGCGAGGCTTGGATATTCGAGGAAATTGCTGCACCTTGGCATTTTCTTTGCGAGTTTTTCAAAAATTTTCACATTCGTTCAGGACCACGAAAAATGAATTAAATGAGAATTTTATATGCTGGTAATAAGGGAGGGCTATTGTATTCGCTTATAATAAAAATATTGGTGTGTACAGTAGCTTGGAAAGCAGCAGGTTTAGAATATGTCATATCAATTGAGTGCAACACTTAAAGGTCACAACCAGGATGTCAGGGATGTGGTGGCCGTGGATGATTCGAAAGTTGCCAGTGTTTCAAGGGATGGAACAGTTCGTTTGTGGACCAAGGACGATCAGTGGAAAGATGCGGTGGTTTACGCAGGCGAAGGATTCTTAAATAGTGTGTGCTATGATTCTGAGAAAGAGCTTTTGCTTTTTGGTGGGAAGGACACTATAATCAACGGTGTGGCCTTGTTTGCCACCTTAGGGGAGGATCCATTATATACCTTGATTGGCCATGAAGGGAACGTTTGTAGTTTAAGTTTCCAAGATGGCGTCGTGATTAGCGGTAGTTGGGATAAAACTGCGAAAGTTTGGAAAGACGGATCGTTGGTTTACAATTTGCAAGCGCACAGTGCCTCTGTATGGGATGCCAAAGTTGTATCCTTGGCCGAAAATAAGTTCTTGACTGCCTCTGCGGATAAGACAATCAAGATGTGGCAAAACGATAAAGTGATCAAGACTTTTTCTGGAATTCATAATGATGTTGTGAGACACCTGGCCATGGTCGATGATGGCCATTTTATTAGCTGTTCTAATGATGGTCTCATAAAACTGGTTGATATTCATACAGGTAAGGTATTAAAGACATATGAAGGTCACGAAAGTTTTGTCTATTGTGTCAAATTGCTGCCCAACGGAGATATTGTAAGCTGCGGCGAAGACCGGTCAATTCGTATATGGTCCATGGAAGATAGTTCATTAAAACAGGTCATTACACTTCCTGCTATCTCTATTTGGTCTGTCGATTCTATGCCGAACGGGGATATTGTTGTGGGGAGCAGTGATAACCTTGTCAGAATATTCTCACAAGATAAATCAAGATGGGCTTCAGAGGATGAAATAAAAGAACTATCAAAACAGGTGGAGAAATCTACTATAAGCTCCAAGACAATGGAATTTGACGAGTCTAAGTTGTCGCCTTACGAGATTTTGGAGTCTCCAGGAAGTAAGGAGGGTCAAATAGTGGTGGTCAAATCACCTCAAGGTATTATAGAGGCTCATCAATTTTCAAACTTTTCATGGAAAAAGGTTGGTGATGTCGTCGGTGCAGGTGCTACTGGAAACGACCAAAAAATTGAATTCGAGGGCAAACCATACGACTACGTCTTTGATGTGGATATTGAAGATGGGGAAGCCCCCTTGAAATTGCCTTTTAATGTCAACGATAACCCATATACTGCTGCTGACGATTTTTTGGCTCGCTATGAACTGCCACTAAGTTATAGAGATCAAGTGGTGCAGTTCATACTTAAAAATACCAATGGTGTATCACTAGATCAACAGGTAGGCAACAGTAGTATTCCCTCTTCCGCCCCATCATCTTCAACAACAAGCACCATGAAAGTTCTTCCTGTCAGGCAGTATCTTGTTATGGACAACTTTAACCCAGATACTATTTTCAACGGAATTGTGAAAATCAATTCAAGTGAGAAGACCTTCGACGATGAAACTCTGGCCCAAATAGGTGGCGCACTACATGACATCGATGAAAGTTGGGAATTGTTACTGTCATTTGCTAACACAATAAAATCAAAGTGGGAAATCAAAACTCCTGCATACGACATGGTACGATTGATTGTAAAAAAACTACCGTATTCTTCAGATATCAAGGATTATATTGAAGAAGGGTTGGGTAATAAGAATATCATCTTGGCCATGCTAACCGTGCGTATCTTGGTGAATTGTTTCAAGAATGAAAATTGGGGGTTAAAGTTACTGAAATCAAATCAAGTTTATAAATCAATTTTTGAAGCTGTAGATACCGAGTTTTCGCAGGCATCTGCGAAGCAGTCACAGAATTTGGCCGTTGCCGTTTCTACCTTAATTTTCAATTATTCAGCTCTTGTGATAAGAGAAACCTCTGATTTGGAGCTCCTACCAATTATAGCTGATGCCATAAACACCAAATATGGACCGCTAGAAGAATATCAAGAGTGCGAAGAAGCCGCATATAGACTTGCCATGGCCTATGGAAACCTGGCTACTGTCGAGCCTACGTTAAGACAGTTTGCCAATTCGGTAACCTGGCTTGCGAACGTCAAGAGAAGCTATGGGAATGTGCCAAGATTCAAGGATCTTTTTGAAGATTTGTCCTGATTCATGCGCAGCGATTACATAAGACATCTTTTCCTCTAAGTAAACAAATAATCTTTCTTTAGCATTCTTTTTGCCTTACTAAATTACCACAGATAATTATCGTTATTTTTTGTTAAACTCGGCAAAGCATATATGGTGAAATGAAAAAGGTATCAATAAAGGTCATTCTGAGTACCGCCAAATGAATAGATGAAAAGGTTGGGAGCTGAAACAATAAGAACGTAGTATACTTTTCATAGAACGATTTGACTTACTGTATTTTGTAATGGATAAAGCATTTGACGAAATCATTGGAAATGATCACGCAAACAACTCAGCTAACCATAAGGTAACAAGATACCGCAGAAGAGATTTAAGAAATGAATTGGGCCCTAGACTGGGGTTTGTATCTTCAGATCCTGCATTGAGATCTGATGAAGGTTTTTATCGACAAAAGGAAGAATCTCCTTTGCCCAAGAGAATTAGAATATCCAAGATCCCATTAGACGTTTCCGATTACACCCTTGATGACATGGTTAAAGAGTTTGGGCCACCAACTTTCTCGAAAATTTTTGACAATAAAGAAGATCGTACATGTCTTTACGAATATGAAGATCCAGAAGTTATGGAAAAGATTGTCGAACTTTATAACGGACATGAGTTGAATGGCGCCAAAATCGTAGTAGAGATTTACCAGCCGCAAAGAAAGCATTCTAGAGTTACTTTACACAACCGCCGCAAGAAAGCAGATCAAGAACAAGGTAGAGGCAGACCGGGAAGTCATTATCGCCAAAAGCCCAGCAGAGTCTCTAAAAAGAGCAAGGGCCGTGAAAACAATACTCCAACTTCTGTTGAAGCTCTTGATGCTGAATTGGATGCTTACATGAAAGGATAAGCGACTCTGTATCTACGTATATTTTCTTTATAGTTTCTTCTGTTATGTTTTACTTCACCAATCAGTAGGATATGAAGTTTTCAGAACCAGTTATTACCTAAACAATCCATGTTTAGTTCTAAGTGAATAGCAAAGATTAACGTTCAACTATTTTCTAGAGCGAAGGACAAGAGGATCACGTTTTCTTAAATCTAACTTGCATAGCCTATTTCAATGAGCGTTTTGCCTGCTTCATATCAGGTGCTTTTCCGATTGAGCACGATCGCCATAATACTTCCACTGAAAAGAAGAAAGATATACTCAAGTATTATATAATCTTGAAGAAAAAAACTGAAAAGAAGAGCTAAATTCTGGTAAATTACAAATCGCGAGCATTGAATAGCTGAATATAACTCCTTGATATACAATGGTAAGGGGGAACATAAGAATAGCTATTGATAAAGGTGGAACTTTTACAGATTGTGTGGGGAATATTGGCACAGGCAAACAAGAACACGACACTGTCATCAAGCTCTTGTCAGTGGATCCCAAAAATTACCCAGATGCACCTCTTGAAGGTATAAGACGCCTCTTAGAAGTGCTTGAACACAGAACAATTCCACGCGGTATTCCTTTAGACATTTCTAATGTGAGAAGTTTAAGAATGGGGACAACTTTAGCTACAAACTGTGCTCTGGAAAGAAATGGTGAACGTTGCGCCTTCATTACTACCAAAGGTTTTAAAGATTCATTGTTGATTGGAGACCAAACCAGACCGGACATCTTCAACCTGAATATAAAGAAGGTAGCGCCCTTATATGACATAGTAGTTGAAATAGACGAAAGAGTTACCTTAGAGGATTACTCGGAAGACCCTTATTTTACCAAGTCATCTCCTAATGAACAAGATGGCGTCCTAGAAGGTAATAGTGGCGAAATGGTAAGGGTCATCAAGAAGCCAGATGAATCGAGCGTAAGGTCTATTCTACAAGTACTTTACGCTAATGGAATCAAGTCTATTGCTATAGCATTTTTACATTCATACACTTTTCCAGACCATGAACGAGTTGTTGGTAATATTGCCAAAAGCATTGGATTTTCTCATGTGTCGTTATCATCTGAAGTTTCTCCAATGATAAAGTTCTTACCGAGAGCTCATAGTTCTGTTGCAGATGCCTACCTTACTCCAGTAATCAAGAAATATTTAAATAGCATTTCCGCAGGTTTAAATCACGCAGAAGATACTCATATTCAATTCATGCAGTCTGACGGTGGCTTAGTGGATGGGGGAAAATTTTCTGGTTTGAAATCAATATTATCTGGGCCTGCAGGTGGTGTGATAGGTTACTCCAGTACTTGCTTTGATAAAAAGAATAACATACCCTTGATTGGTTTCGACATGGGCGGTACATCTACTGATGTCAGTAGGTATGGTGACGGAAGGTTAGAACATGTTTTTGAGACCATTACCGCAGGCATCATAATACAATCTCCTCAACTTGATATCCATACAGTAGCCGCTGGAGGAAGTTCTATTTTGTCATGGAAAAATGGCTTATTTAAAGTAGGCCCTGATTCAGCAGCTGCAGATCCGGGTCCTGCAGCCTATAGAAAAGGTGGACCTTTAACTATTACAGACGCTAACCTCTTTCTAGGCCGTTTAGTTCCCGAGTTCTTCCCTAAAATTTTTGGGCCCAATGAGGACGAATCGCTTGATTTGAAAACTACTACTTCGAAATTCAAAGAATTAACTGATATCATCAATAAGGATCTCAATTCAAATTTAACTATGGAAGAGGTTGCATATGGTTTTATAAAAGTAGCCAATGAATGTATGGCAAGACCAGTGAGGGCTATTACCGAAGCAAAAGGGCACATAGTATCTCAACATCGGCTAGTTTCTTTTGGTGGAGCTGGTGGTCAACACGCTATAGCTGTTGCCGATTCATTGGGCATTGATATCGTTTTGATACATAGATATTCTTCTATTTTATCCGCCTACGGTATATTTTTAGCAGATGTTATTGAGGAAAACCAAGAGCCTTGCTCTTTTATCTTGGGTGACCCAGATACCATCTCGAAGGTTAAAGAGCGATTTCTAGAACTTTCTAAAAATTCAATTGAAAATCTTTTGTCTCAATCGTTTTCTCAAGAGGATATAGTTTTAGAAAAATATTTAAACCTTAGATATGAGGGTACTGAAACTAGTTTGATGATATTACAAAAGTATGATGATGATTGGAATTTCACAAAATGGTTCTCTGAAGCTCACAAAAGAGAGTTTGGATTTTCGTTCGATGAAAAAGCTATCATAATTGATGATATAAGGATAAGAGCAATTGGTAAAACAGGCGTTAGAAAAGAAAAAACGGTTGATGAGCAATTGAGGGAGATTTCTCATTTCAGAAAAGCTGACGTGTCAAAGGACGCCAGTTTTACTCAGAAAGTATATTTTAATGATAGATGGATTAACACTGCAGTCTTTAAAATTGATAATGTTGCCACCGGAACAGTTATCGATGGTCCAGCTATACTTGCTGACGGTACCCAAACAAACATCATTCTTCCAAACTGTCAAGCAACGATCTTAAACTCTCATATATTTATCAAGATCAATAAAAAATCTGAAAAAATTCTTTTTGAAAGAAGAAATGATCTTCATATCGATCCAATCATCTTGTCCATTTTCAGTCACAGGTTTATGGATATTGCCCTTCAAATGGGTACTCAATTAAGGAAAACTTCTGTTTCAACAAACGTCAAAGAGAGGTTGGATTTCTCATGTGCTTTGTTTGACCCTGAAGGAAACTTAGTGGCCAATGCTCCACATGTACCTGTTCATTTAGGCTCAATGTCAACTTGCATATCTGCACAGGCAAAATTATGGGAAGGTAAACTAAAGCCTGGTGATGTTTTGATAACAAATCATCCGGATATTGGTGGTACTCATTTACCAGATATAACAGTTATAACCCCTTCTTTCTCATCGACTGGTGAACTGATATTTTATGTTGCTTCGAGAGCCCATCATGCTGATATTGGAGGTACTCTACCCGGTTCAGTGCCTCCAAATTCCAAGGAGTTGTATGAAGAAGGAACTGCAATTTATTCCGAATTCGTAGTGAAAGAGGGAGTCTTTCAGGAAGAATTAATTTATAAACTGTTTGTGGAGGATCCAGGAAAATACCCAGGCTGCTCTGGTTCAAGAAGGTTTAGTGATAACATAAGTGATTTAAAAGCTCAAGTTGCCGCAAATACAAAAGGGATACAATTGATTGGCTCCTTGACCAAAGAGTATGATCTCGCTACAATTTTGAAATACATGGCTGCAATCCAGACAAATGCATCCGAATCCATCAAAATCATGCTTGCTAAAATAGTTGAACATTATGGTACAACTAAATTTTCTGGTGAAGATCTTTTGGATGATGGAAGCTTAATAAAACTCCACGTCGATTTGAATCCTGAAAAGGAGGAGTATGTATTTGATTTTAATGGTACATCACCGCAAGTTTATGGAAACTTGAATGCACCAGAAGCTATTACGAATTCCGCGATTCTTTATTGTCTGCGGTGTCTAGTAGGCGAAGACATTCCTTTAAATCAAGGCTGCTTAAAACCTTTAACAATTAAAATTCCTTCTGGTTCTCTTTTAAGCCCCCGGTCTGGTGCTGCAGTTGTTGGGGGCAATGTATTGACCTCCCAAAGAGTGACTGATGTAATCTTAAAGACTTTTAATATTATGGCCGATTCTCAAGGTGACTGTAACAATTTTACATTTGGAACTGGAGGTAGTACTGATACGAAGACTGGTAAACAATTAAAAGGCTTTGGATATTATGAAACTATATGTGGTGGCTCTGGGGCTGGTGCAGATTCATGGAGAGGATGTGGTTGGAATGGTTCCGACGCTGTACATACGAACATGACAAATACAAGAATGACAGACAGTGAAGTATTTGAAAGAAGGTATCCTGTCTTGTTGAAAGAATTCTCAATTAGAAGAGCTTCTGGAGGTAAAGGTAAATATTCAGGTGGAAATGGTGTTATAAGGGATGTTCAATTTCGGAAGGCTGTAACAGCATCTATACTGTCAGAACGTCGTGTAATTTCTCCTCATGGCATAAACGGAGGACAAGATGGTCACCGGGGTGAGAATTTATGGGTAAGACACAGTACCGGTGCTTTGATTAATGTAGGCGGTAAAAATACTATCTATGCTCAGCCTGGTGATCGATTCATCATCAGAACCCCTGGTGGCGGAGGATTTGGGGAATACAAGAATTAAAGAACTTTCACTCGACAACTATTTAATAACGAATAGCATGGAGCTGCCGCTGTAATATACAGGTAAGGAATACAAAACTCTATCAACATTAAATGTAAATATATAGAAACAAATATCTAGCCTTTTTTTGGAACTGTGAGAATGTTAAGCAAGATCCTTATCGAAAAAGCATATAGAAAAAACAGCTATGGAAATTAACACACAAACACATACATATATGCAACGCTTATTGCTTCATTTCGTCTTCCAAAGTATGCGAAAGTATAGTGTCAACGTCATTTCTGACCGTCTAGAAGCTAATTGTTATCTTTTGTCCATATTCGGTAACATTAATTATTATGAGCTTAGAAAATCCTTTATCTACATCGAGTGACATAAAATCAACAATACAAAACTCTCTCTCAACAAATTAGTATCATTGTTCAAGTAATGAAGTGGTATATTGAGACATAGATATTTAAACTAACTTTTTTGAAACGACATAATCAAATTTAAATGGATGAATTGAAGATAACCACCACTATCATTTATTAAAGCACATCCAAGACCTCATGTAGATTGCTAGATATGTCAAGTAAAAAATCGCGGAATAAACTTCTATCAATTATTCTTGACATCATATAACCGTAAAAAGTGAAGATATAAAAGTTTTAACAGTCTCCATAACCTGTCCCATTTTTTTCTACAAATTTAGATAATTAAAGACTGTTTAACTTCCCACGGAATTGGTCTATGGATGTGTAGCCCTTAGCTTCCATTATGTCTTTCAGTTCTTTTTCAATACGTTCAAAAATCTGGACGCCTTCTTTTTGCAATTCTGTACCAATTTGCAGCATAGAAGCACCACACAAAAGATGTTCAAATGCATCCTTACCAGACTTGATACCACCAGTACCGATAACTTTAATGTCAGGTCTCAAACGAGTATAAAATGCGCGAACATTAGCGAGCGCGGTTGGTTTGACATATTCTCCTCCAATGCCCCCAAAACCATTCTTTGGCTTTACTACTACACTTTCCTTCTCCACATCAATGAAAAGACCATTACCTATACTATTGATAGAGTTGACATAAGCTAAGGGGAACTCATTTAATATTCTCGCTATGATATCAAAATGGGCAAAATCAAAATAAGGAGGTAACTTGATGCCAAGAGGTTTCTTGAAAAACACAAAAACCTTTTCCAATGTTTCCTTTGTCAATTCAAAATCATAAGCAACTTGTGGCTTACCAGGCACATTTGGACAGGACAAGTTTAGCTCTGTAATACCGTTGAATTCACTATCTTGAATTTTTCTCAACAAATTCAAGTTTTCATCAATGCTCATACCAGCAACAGAAAAGAAAATTGCAGGCGCATCAGCATACTTCTTCTGACGATTTAATACATAGGACAAATAGTAGTCAATACCTTCATTTGGTAAACCCATAGAGTTGATGCTACCTAGAGGAACAGAAATATAACGTGGTTTAGGATTACCTTCTCTTTCTAAAGTTGTGGCACTCTTTGTAATGAATGCACCCGCTTTAGAGTCAGCTAATTCATCTAATTCCTCTGTAGTCATACAATGAACACCAGATGCATTCATAAATGGGTTCTCATAGGTGTTGTTTAAGAACTTGGTAGTTAAACTGGCCGTCATGCTTCCTATGAGTGCTGTATTTACTAGGTTACTATATCTATTTGAGACTACCAACAGTTCAAAATCAGCAAATCAAAAGATAAATATCCATTTCAAATATGTATTCCGTGTATAAAACTTTTTTCATTTCTTGGTGATGGGCATCTTGAAAGAATTTCGGCAAATGCCGAAGATGTAAAAATACCCTTCGGTAAAGTCCGATGGAAAGAAGTGACAATAACTATGTTATAGTATAAAAGAAGTGAAAGTAATAATAGCGGCTGAAAATGAGAAGTTATAGCCTGATTCCCGAGGTTAACCCTAAGAAACATAGAGTGAAGAAAAGAGCAACGTTTCCTAAGTTCATTGATCAGCCGCACCAGCTAAGGAATATGCTGTCCCATAGTTTATTGACTTTCAGCAGTAAGGTTGATGAATAATCTCCATGGGAAACAGCGGCCAACATACGGATTTTTTTATGTATTTTCCAATAGGCATCAAAAGTGAAAGAGATTGCTAATACATACTGCCTTTTTCTGCCGTCATTTGAAGAAATGCGATGCATGATATCTTGTTACTTTTGCAAAGATTTCAAGGAAAGACAACTTTGTGGCATTCAAACTTACACATGCCAATTTTGCTTATAGTAGACATGTATGCTTCTATTTGTTAACTTAATGCGCTCTCTATAAAATCAGATATTTTTGTTTGAATCCAAGAATGATACTTTCTGAATGAGTGTAAATATTTATAGAAAAAAGAAGCGACTGGTTATTTTCCATTACCAATTTCTCCTCTTGATACCCTTTTTCCAACGTGACTACTACCCTGTAATAAAATCTACAATTATGCACTTAATATTCTTAACACTAACAAGTATAATGATTGTGCGTTACATTGAACTTATAGCTAATTACCACATATTACTCTTATATTACTCAAACTTGATATAGCCCATCGGCGTGTGTTTTATATATCTCTCTTATACATGGAATAAGAAGATTTACTTTCATTATTATCTTTCGGAAAGGCTACGTCTTATTTTAAGGATTGTTTTATCACTTCTTTTATGTAATGTTATAAAGGTCATAATATGAATATGTGAAATGCAGCTACACGGACAAAAGAAAATGCCCAAAAAGCAATGAATAGGAAAAAAAAAAGAATGCTTAAACAGTCTCAATATGCTCTTCTTCATATGGCTTTGAGGTGTTTGAATCAATGATCTTTATTGAAGCACATTCTGTCTTTTGTTCTACAACATCGCTAATCGAAAGACCATCGGCTTCGTATTCCTCCACTTGGTTTATGTACTTCTTCATAACCGGAGAAGATAGATCACGATGAAATTTTTCATGTCCCACAAAAACGCAAAAGAATGTAAAAATGAAGACAGAACCGGTTAAGATGGCCATCACTTTAGCATAATCTTCTTTGATTACAATTCCAGAGGCATCTCTTTCCAATGGATATTTCTCAGCTAACTGAGTCTCTATTGTGGAGGCTGCCGCAGAAGCCAGATTACCTAATTGGTAAGCTAAACCAGAAACCAAAGCCCTTGCATCAGCAGGAGCTAGCTCTGCAAGGTGAATTGGTAGAATACCCCAGACTCCAAAGACACAAAAGTATAACATAAAACCGGCGCCCAGTATGGCATTTTTGCTTTTCAACATAAAAGCAGGGTAGGTAAAGCAACCACCCATTGTACATGCAATCAACAGGCCCAATCTCCGTCCAGTAACTTCCATAAACTGTCCAAATATCATACCCCCACAAATAGCACCAATGTTAGTGACCACCACAACGACCGTAACTGCATCTTTGGATAGACCTAATTGGGCACGAAGCATGGTTGGCAGCAAGTCTTGAGAAGCGTGAGTCAAGTAATTTGGTCCCACCAATAAGATAACTAAATATGCAAACAACAACCAGTACTTTTGAACTGTTTTTTTCATCGACACCATTTTTTGTTTGAAATTGGCCTTTGGTAGAGGGTTGCCACCGTTAGCTTTCACTGCGTCACTCAATATTAGCTTACGGGCTTTCAAAACTTTGGTGAAATATTTCGTTTCAGGCCATAACAACCTCCAGAAAATTAGCAGAATTGGTAAGGAAATACTAAACCAAAACAATATTTTCCAGCCATCCTCTCTGAAGTAACCAAAGGCTCTGTAAAAAATGATAGCAAAGATAAATCCCATGGCGTAGGCAGAAAAAAATAGACCTGATAGGAACGAACGTGCTTTCACTGGAGCATCTTCAATTGCTGTTGCAGAAGCGCACCCATAAATACCACCCATAGCAATACCAGTAATCCACCTTACGCCCAAAAATTTTTCATATGTGTCGCACCAAGGAGTGCAGAGCTGTCCAATGACAAATAAAACCAAGCATGTAATGTACGGCCATTTTCTGGAAGACTTGTCTGTCCATAAACCAAATATAACAGCGCCAGCCGAGCGAACAAACAATACTAACCCTAACCCCCAGGTGATGTCCTTGGTTGGTCTATCATATAATTTAGCCAATGGAGCTGTTGATACTGAAACACAGAAGAAGGCCCACGCTGCTGACAACCACGCGAAGTAGCCCATAAAAAAATAGTTCCAGTTCTGCCACGTCATTTTGCGCAGTTCAGGTATGGGGTTGATATTTTCCCAAGAAAAATCGTGAATACGTAGTAAAGATGTAAATCTCGTTAGAGCATAACTTTTTATGGATGCTCCACTTAGATTTGGTTTATCCTCTTCATCTTCCTCGTACTCCACACCTTGATCCTGGCTGTAAATTCTTTCCAGCAACTCATCATCCCTAGTGTCCTGAATCGATTGCGCGGGAAGCGATGGATTATGGTATAGCTTTTCATGGTCTGGGTTGTAAACTTCCGGTTCGTAGTTTATAGGGTTACCATCTTCATCCACTAGAGGTGGCTCTGCAAATGTGCTAGAGTTGTAATATAATCTTCTGCCAGCAGGTTGCTGTTCTTCATTAGAAATTTTCTCATCTGTTATTGACGACATTTTTTCGGTAGCGGTTTTCAATCTTTATAAAGTAGCACTTTCAAGATTGTTTGTTACTCTCTTCCTTCTTTAATTTATAAGGGAAAGAACTAAACAAATTTACGAACCATTTCTCAATACTGATATGCCATCTATTTATACATCTACAAGACGCTTTCATCTGGCGGTTTCTTTGCCAAGGATAAGCGCCATAGGAAGGTAGTAAGGTGCGAGTTAGATCTCCATCCAAATGACCAAGTAACATTCTAAGACATCACAACAGAAGGGGGGGTAGAAACTCATTCATTAGTGTGAAAAGACGATGGACGTCCGGATGGTGTGCAGAAGGTAATGATTCGCTTGGCAACTTTGAGAATGGAGAAAAAGTTTCAAGCCGCGCTCAATGACTTCCTCGATCACTGAAAACTCACAACTCCGTCCGCTAGCATGTACGGCAAATGTACGGCAAATGATGTTTATTTCAAATTGGAGTTGTCCGGGAGATACCTACTGCCGCTTTAGCGTGCAGGATACAAGCGCTGCATGTTATTCTGTGTCTCCTTTTTTTTTTTTTTAAGTCCGGTTGTCGGCTTATTACCTTTTCAGTTCTCCCTTTGGCGAGAAGGAAAAAGAAATAGGAGAAAAAATTCCGGTCTAGTGGAGTAAATTGTGGGGTCAGGGTCCCACGCGGATATCGGCCGACCAAGTAGTGCATAGAGAAGAAAACATTGGAGTTCTCGATGTATATCATTCCCCACGGAATATACTTTCTCCAACTTTATGGGCATTTTAGCCGCCCAAGCTAGTACACACTTGCTCCAAATTGAGAACTTGTACTTGAGAATGTAAAAACCGTGGGGGTGGATAAGGTGGATAAGGTGGGAAGATGGGGGTGGGGGCACATTCAAAGAAACTAAATTGTATTGTTTTTAATGTGCACACTCTGCAAAGGGTATTTTGATTAGACTTCTGAGTAAAACAAACAATATGTAAAGTTGCTGCAACCTGCGAAGAAAAAAAAAGCAAACTTTCAAGTTGTCTTTTCTTGCAATGATTGTAATGCTATATCGCTATATTTTCTAAAAACCAAAGATCCATTTATATATACTCAGTAATCTCAGAAACAAAAAGTAAAAGACAAATCCCGTCCGTACGAAGTTTGGCGGGAAATTGGATAGGCTTCACTTTCAATAAGGGTAACATGGTTGTGGTTTTTTCAACGTGCTTCCCTAAACTAGGTGTCATGAAAGGGTGCATCTCAGAAATTGGAGATATCTACAAGGTCTTCTCTGATTTTGTTGGGGTAGTCATGTGAAGTTCTCCATTCCCCCGAGTCATATGAACCCGCTCGAGTCACGTGGTATCGATTTGGTTTGTATGTTGCTGCCAGTCATGGCTACGCCTTCCAGGAATAACCTTAAGTAATTTTACACACAACGTCATGACAGCCGCTACCCTGGATACTGCTTCCATGGGGACTATATAGATAATGAAAATGAAAATACGAATTCGTTGTATATTCTCATCGCCTTATACGGAAGGGTAAGCCGCTTACTTACCCCATTTCCTTTAGACAAATTGCAGATTCCGGCAATCTAGGGCCCTTCCGATTTAGGAAAGAGGATGCCATTAGGTAAAAGCGCCAGATCTGTTTTTACATTCAGTAAAGTGTAAAAATAACTCGGTTTACCCATATCCTTATTACAACACGGGGTTGCCCAGATAGTAATAAATTAGATGCTTTTGCGATGGCTTACATTGAAGGTAAACCCCAAAATAGTTTTCTCATTGACCATGTCACAACATCATTTACATGAAGAAGAAGAAGAAGAAGAAAAAGAAGAAGAGCTAATAAAATTTTCGCCTTTATTGTTTTAGTTACTTGAATGGCCAAATTCATAGGGTATGTAGTTCTTTTATTAAGACACGCAAGGCTTCAAGGTGTATTCACGGTCTTCTGCAGAACCTTAATTTGGTTATTGTAGGGTGTCCGTTACCCTTTTTTTACAGCTTCCGTTTTTCCGCTATAGGCAAGATTAAAAAATTAACATTCTTGTATTGATTTACATACGATACTTCTCAAAAATGAAAGTAAACGTATTAGACACTGATAGGATTAATCAATGCTGCAATATGCTTCAAGTAGAAAAATCTATCCTCGTCAATGAGGTAGTCTTAAAACCAGCATTAGCTGCTGTAATTTTGAGTTTTCTCAAACTCATTGATATAATTGAAACGAAATTCAGCACTGGTTTCATCGTTGAAGACATTGCCTCTTGTTCTAATCATGTAAATGTTTTTCCTCAAGACACATTTTAGCCTGTCGAAGTAACAGGGAAATAAGGAAATAACGCATCTTTTCAAGATATCTTAGAGCGCCGCGCTCATCCGTTTTGTTTTTAGAAGAGTAAGGAGTCCCTTCCATGAATTTAGTATAAAGATCAAAGATCAACGGTGCAGCAAAAGAGGAAATATCTTATAATGACATAAAGAATAATTACGGAACATGACAACTTATACCAACAACATCAAAGACGAAAATGTGACGTTTCCAGGTCGAAAATAAAAAGATTGTGTCCGAACATCTACCCGTTAACAGATAACGAACGATGCGGATTTCTTTTCGTATTCTCGAATAAACTATCTTTTGAAAAGTTCTGGCAAATGACTGTCAATATTAGTGCTCGTGAAGAAGAAGGTACGTGTGTTGCGTTCTCAAATTTGTATGGTAACCATTTGAATTTCTCCGAGAAACAGCAGGTACCAGATTTCTTTTCCCCATTCCAGTGTAACAATCTGTTAAAAAAAAGTACAGATCTCATAATTTGGCCCTATAAAAAGTTCTTCTGTAATGTTCTCCCCAGGTCAATAGCAAAATGCTCTAATGTTATTATTAGAGGGTAATCAAGATTTGTATCCTTAGCTACTTCTCTGCTACGGTGCATTAGCGATCTATTTTTTATCGCGTAAAGAAGATCATTGCGAATAATGATTTACCATTTCTGCAACGTGATGAGACATCTTCGGAGGCCAACACTTGTGGCAATGTTATTAAATGGTAGAGAAGGTCTATAAATTGTCCCTTACTTCATAAGACCCTTTAATTTTGATTCTTTATTCAAACTACAAGAACAGAAGTGTTGCAAGGTAAGTCTTGAATTTATGAAGATTTCAGTTGTAATCTTAATAGAACTGTGCATCGAAATTATTTCAAAGTCTATGTATAGGATGACGATCTTTCAAACACTGGCAAATTGGTTTTCAAGTTTAATGAGGGAAATCGAAATAGATGTCTTGATCTATTTTGAAATATCTGGTTTAATTTAGTAAGTTAAAATGTTCGTCCCCACTTATGATGATGTTTTAGAAGCCAGTGAGAGAATTGAAGGGTATGCGAATAAAACATCCGTCTTCACTTCACGTACACTTAATGACCGACTTGGAGCAGAAATATACTTTTAAATGTGAAAATTATCAACGAGTTGGAGCCTTTAAGTTTCGTGGAGCAATGAACACCGTTTCAAAATTAAGTGATGACGAAAGAAATAAGGGCGTGATCGCTTTCTCATCAGGAAACCATGCACAGGCCATTGCTCTAAGTGCAAAATTGTTAAATGTGCATGCAACAATTGTTATGCCCGAAGATGCACCCACACTTAAAGTTGCTACTACAACTGGTTACGGAGCTCATATTATAAAGTATAACAGATATACTGAAGATCGAGAGAAGATTGGGCGTCACTTAGCAGCCAAACATGGTTTTGTTCTAATCTCTCCGTACGATCATCCTGATGTTATAGCAGGACAAGGCACAGCAGCAAAAGAATCGTTAGAGGAAGTTGGACAACTTGATGCGTTATTTCTTCCGTTAGGCGGTGGGGGCCTCCTTTCTGGATCTGCACTTGCATCTAAAAGCGTTTCTCCAGACTGCAAAATATTTGGAGTGGAACCTGGAGCTGGTAATGATGGACAACAATCCTCCAGATCCGGCTCCGTTGTTCACATCGATACCCCAAAACCTATCGCAGATGGGGCGCAAACGCAACATTTAGGAGAATACACATTTGCTATTATTCCTGAAAATGTCGATGATATTTTGACCGTAAGCGATGGGGAGCTAATAGAATGCATGCATTTCCTCGCGGAACGCATGAAATTAGTTGTTGAACCGACAGATTGTTTAGGATTTGCAGGTGCCGTCGTGAAGAAGAAAGAACTTGTTGGGAAGAAAGTAGGAAGAATACTAAGCGGAGGTAATGTACACATGAAGAGATATGCTGGCCTAATATTTGGGAGGGAAGATGACCCAATTGCGTATACTTTCTAACTTTAAGTTTCACTTATATACTGAAAAAATTGCATAAGTTTAGTTTCCTATTCTCACACGGCATATATCATTTAGGTTGGAATTAATGATACGGTTGAGCTTTTAAAGTGACTTCAGCAAAAAAAGCATGTCTAGGATCATAATACTTTTCTACTTGTGTTATTTTTTTCCTGAACTGACACCTCTATATGTGGCAAAATTTTCTGGCAGAATGATGCTGTGCGGAAGAGCAAAAATGCTGCTTATGTCAACTGCAATAATATGGCTTCTAGCTGTGACTATGTGCATTACCGATATTTCAATTTCTTTTTCTTTTGTATATTTTGAACTAGAACAGAAAGAGCGTAACCACTCTTAGACTCAGTAAAGGACACAACCTTTAAATTGAAAACAAAAACGTATCTATACTCAAACTAAAGGTAAACGCCATGATGTTCTGATTTGAACGCAAAAAGAATCTTTTTCCCACACACGATATCGCTTGCTCTTATTACTGACCAGTCGAGATCTTGCATGAAGGTATGCATGGTCCACAGGAATTAGTGTCATATGTTTGGAAGATTGCAACGCCTAATTGGTACTTTTTTGGTAGGTTAATTATAACATTCTTCCAGAATACGTTCGTTAGCTTTACTATACCCGTACTAATTACTGAAAAAACTTTAAATACGATCTGCTGTATAACGAGGTTCCCTGCCTAACAGATTCACCAAAGAGAAGAGAATGGCATCACTAAGAGTGATAAGAAAGGAAAACCATTTTTTTTATTGAGTCAATCATAATCTAATCAAGACCAAAAACCATAGAAAATCTCCTAAAATTTAATCTTTACTTTTTTTCGATAATTATCATCTGTATAAAGATATTCTCTGCATCCACAATGTCAATGCCAAGTTGTTCAACAATTGAGGTTTAAAAAACAAGTCAAAAAGATGAACTCGTATTTTAGATTGAATTAGCGTCCAGTGCTCAATACAAGTATCGATATAACTTTTAAGACGCTTTATTAATTAGCAGTACATAGGAAAAGAGTTGACATAGTTATGTTCAATAAGAATGGATATGACCAATGCTAATTGATACTCAATATTCGTTTCATGATTTGGGGGATCAAACTATTACACAATCCCTGTCAATATATTGATTTTGTGGACTGGGTCAAGTTGTGCTGATGTAATTGTTTGATAATAGTGGCCAACCACCTTTGAGCGTATACATGAACATGGCATTAGTTGAAGAAGAAAAGACAAGCATTCCGCATATAGTCGGATGGTAGCGCTTTCGTTTTTTGTTAACCAGAGAAGAATAGGAAAAAAGGAACAGTAATAATAGTAAAAATTAACCTCATTTTGGTTTTTCGCATCCGATAAACTACACAATAAATAAATTAAAAAAGGCATGTTTGTTTCTATACCAAGCGCTCCTCATTGCGGGCCAAATGCGCTTCTTTAATGTATGGCCATAGTTCAACATTCAATGGTAGAACCAACATAGATTTTCTTGCAGATAGAGGGCGGTAGAACCTATCGCTAAAAAACCGTTCACAATCAATTCCATCGAAGAAAAACTCTTCGTTCGTCCAGGCCTTTTTCTCGAACAAGTACCTATTCATTTTCTTTGCAATTTCATCCCACCCTTTAGCACCAATTTTTTGCTCATTAATAATAGTTGACAAAAACTGCATTTTGTGTTCTATGCTCATAATCATAACGCTCATATTACTGGAACCTTTTACCTGCATGAAAAAAATCCACCCGAGATACAAGGTCCAAAATAGAAGATACACGGTACGTGATAGAAGGCACATTCCCCGTGACACATATATGCAGAACAAAAAATTAAGGAGTGGTATCAACATAAAAACACTAAAAAACTTCTTTAAAGACCAAGTAAACTTGAACCGATAAGTATCCTTGGGAAGCTGAACGTCTTCCAGGTCAGCAGGGCTCCCTGCTTTCTCAGTATTAAACAACTTCCACTGTTTGTCAACTTCTGTAGCATAAACTTGCAAGGCCTCTTCAATGTAGGGGACGGAATCCTTGAATGACTTAACCCTTGCGGCTTCGTCTTTTTTCAGAGAGAACGGTTCGAGAAGAGTTTTTCTAAATGCTTCTTGGCAGTCCACGGCGTTAAAAAAAAAGTACCTGGTATTCCAAGCTTTGCTCTCATACAAATATGAACTAAAACTTACTGCAACACTTTTCCAATCATCAGTGTTCGTCCCTGGTGCATTTTTGGTAATTTCTTTGGAAAATTCGGTAAGTTGTTTTGATAAGGCACGTTTACGAGATAGAAAGGGAGTAAAAGGTAAAAACGCTAGCCCTACCAACTGAAAAACCAAAGCTACAAGGGGATAAGTCAAATTGGTGGACATTTTCCACCAAACACTAAGTGGCAACCATAATAGCAGCCAGGTTCGAAATATTAAGGACTTATAGATCTCATACGAGTGCCAGGTGAGGCTATTTCTAAAAACGTCTTCAGATAGCACAGTGTTTTGAGATTCAAGATGGTCAGGAGATAATAATCTTATGCTCTTCTCATCTTCAATATCAGTATCTTTCATTTTGACAATGAGATGGCTGTTTGAGAAACTTATTATTGAAGATGCAACTTCTGGTGGCTGGATTTATATGTAGTTTGAAAAAAAAAAAGCCGCGGAAAGCGGGGCGAGCGTTATGCAACTGTTGATGGCTCATTTAATCATGTGATTGAAAAAGAGCGAAAACGCATCAAGATAATTTCGAATTATTTCCTAGCTCATTTAGTGTATGTAACAGAGTTTCTTGAAATTATGAATACGCATGCTTGCGGGTTTGGGTAATCTTTGACTTACATTTAAGGTGCAACCAACGAAGCAACTGCTTCTACAACGGCTGTCATATGGCCTGAAACCTATACTTTAACACAGACTGTCTGTTGTAAAACAACGCAAATGTATCGTCACATAGGGAAGAGTCTATTCTTTTGAATATCCGAAAGCAAATTTCATAGAATTGACTAGTCTTCCAGATATCAATCCATTTCTTTACACACGATGGCAATATGAAAAAAGTGATGCAAAGCCAGAAACATGGTTGTTGACGTAAGGAATTGCGATCTAGCTTATATGTCATAGTGTAGTAAGATTATTGGACATTTTCTTATGTATTAGTATAAAAGAAACATACATATCATTTTATCCTCTGGATAAGATACAATGCATTCTTCTATGTACTTTTGTCTTATTACTGCACCCTGATGACTAATAGCGATTAGTCATACTTCTTAGGTTAGCACATTTATCATATCATAATGGTATTGAGACCCGCTGCAGGATATGCTAACGAATACATGAACGAATTTGTTCATACCGGAGATATCCAATCAATGAAAAGGGATTACAATCTCAGCGCGAACGATAGAAGCTTTGTCAGACCCGTATTCAACAGTTTCCTGGTAAAGCTCTACAAGAAAACTATTGTGGGTGAAGCTGCATACGAAATGAACTGGATATGTGATGATTCTCCTGGAAGGGTCTCTGCTTATGACATTTTCTCGCACTTTGAAGAAAACTATAATGAAGTCACTATTGGATCCAGGCTTACTCTTATCGAGGACTTACCAAATATATCCTCTAAGCCTATAGATGAAATTGTTTCCTATTTGAAAACTCTATTCACAGTGCTTAAAGACAGCAATGAAGAACAGGACAGAAAGAAACAACGTGATACCAATATTGCATTGTTATTGATGGCTTTCCTACCCCAACTAAAAGAATCTTTCCACGAGAAATTCGGTGTTTCTAGGTCTCTTCGACCACTACAAGTCATATTAGATCAAAGACTTTGTCGAGTTCATCCTCTTCAGTATCGGATGCATTGATTGCTCAGAACAAAAGAGGTTATCACAGAAAAGGAAATAAAGGATGCATGATTTGCGGTGCTGACCATCGCTTTAGTAACTGTTCCTTGCTCAAGAGAAGAATACCAGAAGCCAGAGTCTTTAAGGTATATTCTAGTGACAAGTCAAGCACACCTTCTTCTGCTAGCGTGCCAAATAACAGACTATAAAATGCCACCCAACAAAGCAAGCCAGAAACCACCAACATCTTGGCTCTGCATGCTATCTTCGACTTCTCCAACCACCAAACGCTCAGAATGGATTCTCGATACAGGATGTACTTCACACATGTGCCACGACCGTTCTATGCTCTCATCATTCACTAGATATTCTAATAAAGACTCTGTCAGAGGAGTCGGCGGTTCATACTCATCATCTGCTCTGGAACTGTGAACATCGGCACTGTTCAGTTAAGTGATGTATCCTACGTCCCCGACTTACCAGTGAACCTAATGCCCACTCGGAACTGTGCCAGATCCAATTCTTCTGTTACATACCCAATACAGACCAGACTCTGTTTTGCGACTCAAGGTTGCTTTGAAGTTCTTTTTCTCTGCTTCAAAGATGACGCCCTTATTACACAACAGTTAGCTGGATGCTATTCTGGGGAAATCCTTGTCTTTCTGATATGACGTAAGAGATACCGTTCCTTTCAATACTTCTTCAAGAGCTTCACTCCATCCTTTTTGAGTCTATTAAGAAAGCTTTATGGTACCTTCATAACACGAGATTTTTGTGCCTAGAGTAATGTTTGGCACGTTCTTTCACATTAATTATTCTTCACACCTCTCATGGAAATATTAATCAACTTCTGCACTCTGTCAAGGGCTACTTGAAACCACTTACTGGTGCTCCTGTTACAAAACCAAAAGGTATAAATCCTCTATAGTCTACGGAATAAAAACGCACTGCTGCAAGTGAAAGCTTTATGTTAATATTGAAGATTGAAAGACTCGTCGCACATTTAGCACACTTATATTACAGTAAATTGTACGTAGTTGATGTGCCTCTTACTATGCTGACATAAGTAATTGTGATCTTGCATATCTGTGATAATGTGATAAGATTATTGGACCTCTTCCTAGGTTTTCACACCATACATATCAATCCGACCTGTATCTTGTATCCCATCTCACAGAAAATACTTTACTTTAAAAAATCACAAGATAGGTATGGAAGCTATTACTCTGGACCATAATGTTGAAAAAAGGAAAAGGTGCTCGATTAAAGAGGTAGTGTATAACAGGTACGCGCAGTTATATAATAGTAAAGATAAGTATCCGTTTGAGTGTGTGCCAATACTAATCTACACTCAATTAAATGGTAAGTTATTTATAGTATGTATTTTCATTTAATGAGTACATAAGAATTAGATTTAGTATATGAGATATTTTTATGTTTGGGTGATTTTGGAGGCTATATTTTAGGATTATGATAAATATATGTATATAATGAGTAAACAGAATGTGGAAGAATACGTTATATTAGATGCAAGTAAGTGCATATATATGATATTCAGATCCGTAGAATATATTACAAACATTAAAATGGGCGTAAATGTGGGTTTTACGGGTAAATGGCACAGGGTGTAAAGCGCTGAGGTAAGTGCCGTGTATAATGACGTAGAGTGGTAACCATGACAACAGAGTGAGAGGTGGAGGATAAGGAGCAGTGTGGCAGTAGGGTAAGATGGGAGTAGGACATTCTTAGCATCCGTAGGGGTATGTGGTGCGGTATTACGAATAAAGAAGGTGTGGTGGGTGTTCATGTGAGATGGGGAGTAGTCATGGAGAGGGAGTTATGGGGTAGGGCAGATGGTGGGCGTGATGTTAGGTATGGTTGTTGCGTTTGATTGTTGACATACGATTGTTGGCATGTGATTGTTGATATATGATTGTTTACATGTGATTGTTTACATATGATTGTTGACATATGGTAGGGGGTAGTTGGTGTGGTAGTTCGGGAGTAGTGGTGAGATGTGAAGGATGGCAGGTGGAGAGGGTGGGCATTAGAAAAGCAGGTAGGGGTGGGAGATAGAGAGGTAGGGTTAGTCAGAGAGACAGGGCTTGAGGTAGGGTTGGATCAGGGCTGGTAGCATAATCAGGGTAAGAGATACTGTGATAATCAGGGTTAGTGTTAGAGCAAGTGAGAGTGTTAGAGTTAGAGTTAGAGTTAGTGGGTGTGGTGGTGTGGTGTGTGGGTGTGGTGTGGTGTGGGTGTG